>CM051549.1:26431210-27631210 GCA_028022735.1 Gypaetus barbatus | reverse complement strand
GCAAAATATACCAGCCACGATTGCATGACATTCCCATGGTTGTTTACTGAAATTAGAAGTATACAGTATTGCTCCATGCTTTATGTTTTGCTTCATCAAAGGTGACAAAATTCACAATATTGGAGGTCCTCTGAGTTCATGGCAGACGGAGCACTGAAATAATATGTGGTGAGTCTCTGAGCAGTTTTTTACCCAGTCGTACAATTCAATATTTGGAGGCGTTCAGAGCCCCAGTGAACTCCACAGACGTCCACTTAGATGTAAACATTTTCCTGAGGAAATCTGTCTGCTAAATTGTAGCTGTCCTCTGAAAAGATCTGTCTTAATTTGTTCAGTTTGCTTCCAGGGGTAAAACTCCCCTGTAATATCTATGACCAACTCAACTGGTTGTGGAGAGGTAAGGGTCTACACTCAACACATGAATTATACCTGCTGCTACTGTCTGATGAGGAGGATGATTTTTCTACTGTACTAGACAGAGGCTGAAGGCACAGTATGTGCAATTTTGGCATTTTTTTTCCCCAAGATAGCATCTATCTATATATATGTATAAGCTATTTCCTCCCTAGCCCCTCACCTGAACGTCTGAAAGTGCCCTCGATCTGTTGTACCTGCAATTCATTAGCCAGTAGCTTTTACACCCATAGGGTTTTCAAATTGAGGGAAAGAAAAGCAATTAATAGTGCAATGACAAACTGAGCGGCTCTTCACAGCAAAGCTCTTTACACAGAAGGAAACTTCTTGACACATCTGTTAGCTACTGTCAGATGCATGATGAGAAATTGCCATGGGCTATTAAAATGTTTTTATTAACTTTTGTGGCCCTGTTATGCATAATTATTATGACATAAGTATCAATTAAAAGTGTAGCCATTTTAATTGCATTAGTTCCATTTGAAGGTAATGTCTGCTCTGTGGTGGACAGAACAGATAATTCTTTATCTTCCTAGAGACAGAGATGCAGCTTTCCATTCCAAGACCTATTTCCAGGTAATCCAAACCTTCATTTCCGGACAGGATTTTCCATGCTTGTAACAACTCAAAACCACATTTTAATTCCTGAAGGATTTTTTGAATTATCAGAACATATGTAACTTTGAATTAAACGTCATGTCACACACTAACTCTGGAAAAGCTGAATATCCAAATCCTGCGTTAGAATAAGCATGCACTGGACCCCAAGGTATAGCTCATATACCGTTTTCTATACCTCAGTGACACTGAAAAGTCGGAACTAGACATAAAAAGACAGGTATTATTTCTTCCATATACAAAATGCAGATATTCTGCTTTACACACAGACTGCTTTTGTTTCCAGTTACAGAAAGCAAGACAGAACAAAAAGTGCCTTTGAAAGAGCAGTCTGTTCCTGTAACCCCGGGGTGGGTCAGTGCTGCCGGATAAAGTGGCAGAAGAGTGCAAGAGGTGCTCAGAAATGCAGAGAGACAGAGATAAGGCAGACAGAGATCCACTGTTTGTTCATTATTTTTAACTTACCAGCATTTAAAGAAAAATATGCATCTTATTTCTTGATTAGAGAAAAAAAAAAAAGCCTGCACAGATTTTTTTTTTTTTACGATATACAGAATTTACAAACCCCCAATGTATAGGTATAGTTCTGGGGGTGAAAATCCGGAATCGAGCCTCTGAAGAGCCAAAACCCGTGCAACTCTGCCACTCTCACACCAGATACTCGAACCCTGAGTTGAGACAATTGCTAATGACACACGGTAACAGTCTCAAGGCGGCGGAGGCAGATGGATGTGTGGGTGACAGGGAGACCCAAGCCCCGGGACAGAAACACTGTTTTGCGTATGAAAGCTTTTTGAAAACGTTTCTGCTGCAGTCAGTTTTCTTCTCTGTTACTACAAAGTAAGTAGACCATGTATCAAGAAACAGCTTCAGCTGGTATTGTTTTTGTTGAGGAAGAAAAAGGAAATTATCTGCTAATAAGCTCTTCCTAGTTAAAATGTATTTGTTACAACTTCCTACACTTCTAAAGTTTTAAGCTGAACAGGATCCAAGCAAAATGAATGGAGCCATGTTTCTGCGGGTGAGGGACATCACGTGCATGTTTCTCTACTATTCTGCTACAAAAAATAGGAAGATCTTCCTGAGCTTACCATGACAGCTTTTATAGAGATGGTCAGAGCGAGCCATCCGTTCATGTAGGAGCCACCGGGGCTATATGCAGTAACACACCTTGGAAATAAAGTGGGTTGTGCAGAAAAGGACGAGGAATTATACCCGTTGCGTAAAACTGTGATGACTATAGAACAAACACATGGTATTAATAAATACATAGCATTAAAAATGCTGTTTGACTGATAAGTTGAAATGCTGATAGATTCTGGGAAGGGAAGATACAAAAGATGGTAACTCCTGTAAAATCAAGATAAAAGAAAGTGATCTTACAAAATGATGTGGCCAGGAATGAACGGATGGATCCTCATGATGACTGTCATATAACATCTTCTAGAGGTAATTGCAACCCAAAGGTTTGCTGTAATTTTAATCTGAGCTAGGAATCAGCACATTGCTTGTCAGATTGAATGGCAATTTGAAAGAAAAGCATAAAGCTGCAACTAGTACAGGCACATACATGGAAAAAGATAAGCTAAAAAGAGAAATAGTTCAGGGTAGGAAAAAGAAAGCATATAGACACAGTTGCGGTTTATACGTGCTTTTAGTGGCTACAGCCAGCGCTACTGTGAAAATAATTGAAGTCTTTCCTAATACCACAATGCCACTGGAGGTAGTCTGAGAAGTTCATTTCCAGAAATGGTCTGCCATTTATTTCTGGGACATTTGTTTAATAATATATATTTGGATATATCATTGGTTAACTCTCACCCTGCATCAAGTCAGTGGGCAAGTGCATTTTGGACACCTGTGCTGGTTTTGGCTGGGACAGAGTTAATTGTCTTCAATCTTGCGTGCGCGGCTTTTGCTTTACCTATTAAGCTGTCTTTATCTCAGCCCGTGAGTTTTCTCCCTTTTACCCTTCTGATTCTCTCCCCCATCCCACCGGGGGGGGCAGTGAGCGAGCGGCTGCGTGGGGCTGAGTTGCCGGCTGGGGTTAAACCACAACAACACTGAAAGAAGCTAATGCTAAAATTATAGGAATTTACTAATGTGTTGCAGTAAGGAGATTTCTTTTTTGCATATACATTTACCCCAGGGACTTCCCAGGAATTAGTTTACCAAAAAATTGAGGGGAAAGAAAAAAGAGTGAAAGCTACAGAAATTATAGCTCTCTTTTTTGCATGAGTATATAGCAAGAAAGGGGAGAAATGAAGATGATATATTATTAAGCAAGTATAAACTATAGACTTAGTAAACAAAGAAATATGGAAGAGATATTTTGAGTTATGGGGTAAAAGCTTATAGTGGTTACAAGTTATGTCACCTGAGATAAGTAAAAATTATTAGTATACACTTGCAGAGAAAGGGAAAATAAAAATGAGAAGCAGATAACAGGAGCGTTTCTATTTCTCTGTTTTTATCTTTCCTTACTAAGGAAGAGCAATTAATAACTTGGGCATGCATTTCTCTGCCAGACATATAGCACTGGTCATATAGCAAAGTGAAAGCTCAACTTGTGGGTTTTATTTTTATTTTCTAATGCTGCTGTTATTATTTAAGAAACTCCTAGCGGATAGCGTAGTGTACTGAGAAAAAAATGGGGTGCATGAAAACCATTAAGGTATTACTTATTTCCCAACTGCAGATTAGCTTCGGGAATGGCAGAAATCAGGGTTATAACTTTTGAGTTAATGTTCGAGTTATACTCACAAACAGGAATATTTTCATGAGTGGACTTGGTGGGGAGGTGCACGGCAACTAGGGAGTCTGGATGTTAGGTAAATTACATATCATCCTTTTGCTTCAGAACAAATATTGCTGTTTCTTAAACAGCAGTGCATAAACATAGTGCCTGCAGAAAAGAAAAGCTGAAACTTTTTTGTTTCACTTAGTACGTTAGATAAAATGCAGACGCTCGTGCACAGTAGCTCGTAACTCTTCCAACACGGCTCCAGCTGATGTTAACAAAGGATCTTTTTTCTCTTCAGGAAGCAAGTCAGCTTCCCCTGGCCGTAGGAGGAAACAAGCAAATCCATTTAAATTAATCTAGCTGATGATTGTTCTCTTAGCCAACAACAAATTGTCATTCCTCAAGAATTTAAGAACCAGCGAGTAATTTAAAATAATCCTGAGAACAAAATGGGGATGGAAGGGGTGAAAGCTCATATACTAAATGAAACAGGTTATTTTTATATGGAGCATGACTGTGGAGTATTTGCCACAATTTGGGTTTGGCTGCAAACTCTCATAGTTTCGGCAGGGTCATCCTGTGCAATGAATCGCGAGCAGATGGGCGAGTGTTGAGTGATGCAAGGCAAGTGAGAGGTACCGGGCCTCAAGTGGCACTTTAAAAGCAGTGTACTCGACCGAAATACTGAGTCAGAGAAGAAAAAAGCTGAGATGCGAAATCACAAAGAAAACTCACGGTTAACCTTAAAATTGCAAATTGTACATTGTGTTTCATATATTACAGGTGCTCTGGGTTAGTGGGGATTTTCAACCACCCAGCGTCAGTTCTAGGGCATGTCCACATATCCCGTGTCTGTAATCTGATGACTCTGTATGTGTATCGTAGAAGTTTAGCTCGTATATAGTTTTTTAAGAAGATGTACCTTTTTTTCTTACTTGGGAGATTTCCTCAGAAAAAATGCCCAGAGCCACATATGTTTTATAAACAGCTTCTGATAGTTTTTCAAACCTCCTTAATATTCATAAAAGAAACCTCCTATAAAGTGATTGTCTAATTAAAGATCTACTTTTATCAATTGTGCTTTACAATCCACTTGAGCTTTCGGAGTTTCAGTCGAGCACTTGAATTTTAAAACTCATGGATTATTGCTTTGAGCACCAGGGATCAAAACAGTAATAGCACCATTAAATCTCATGGTACTTACTTGTCTCTCGTATTGTCGATAAGCAGTATTTTAGTTCCTCATTTAAATTAGCCTCTTCTAAACTAGAGATTACTCCTCCTGTGGCTTCTTCTAAGGGGCTGGACTTTCAATGGAGAGTGTGCTTTAAACACCTTATTTTGTAAGCGGTCATTAGCAGTAACCATTGGAAGATTATTGATTTCCTCGCAGTCTAGAAATGTATGGAGTGCTGTATAGTTACAAGCGGCTTTGAACGGTGGAATGTGTATAACTTGATGTTTTAGAGTGACTATTTAGTTGCATTTTTAATAGGGTTGTTAGGCAGCGTGTGCATGGTTTTGTATGGAAGACTAAGAACATAGGGCTGAATTGGCTCTGATACCTCTTTGTAAGACCAGTGGTGCCTACTCCTACCACGGCAAAGGGCTCGGGGACTCCTGAGGAAGCACAGCAAAGGGGAGGCTTCTTCACTAATCTTCCAGCAGCCGACTAATATCACCTCCAGGAACTTGCTGGGTCAGATGTGGTTTCAGATGCGTTTAGTGACTGTTGAACAGGCGTCTCTCCTGTTATCATGTCGGTCCCTCGGATGGCTGTCGTAGCCCCCGTTGGGAAGAGGTGTCGCAGGTATCCCACCTGGCATGTGAAGAACAAGTCCTTTTGGTTAGATTTGAACCCGACCTCTGCTTTCTTCACTCTGTCCCCCTAGATTTTTGCTGGAGAAAGTAGTGAAGAGCCTCTCCGTACGTGTCACTCATGATTTGTAGACCGCTACTGGGGTAGCTGTACCTCTCTTTCTCACTAATAACTGTTTTCTGCCACCTTCCCCTTTCCCCCTCCAGAAAAGCAGCATTGCCTGTTAAAGGCATTTAATGAAACTGTGTGTTGAGTCCAGGAATTATGAATGAACACAAGTGGCACTTGCCAGTTTTAGGAAGCGATTCAATTTGTTTGGACTTGGCTCTTTTGACCGCTGATACTGAGAGATCTTATCATGCCCCAAAGGTTCATTTACTGCTTCAAACCCAAATGAATCATAACCGAAGCCAAAAAGGAGGAACTCTTGGATGAGAGGCAGCAAGAGGAAAGCAAGTTCAATGGAAAGATGCAAGAGTAGAATATATTATTTCACACAATAATTACACTGAGGTATTCCAGAAAGTAGCTATGGTCAAACACCCAGCTTAACTTATGCTATTATGCAACTCTGGGATATAGGGCATCTGTTAGGCTAAGCTGTGAGGTTACAATATTACTTCTGTTGCTAAAGCTGTTACAGTCTTAATATACAAATCTAGCCAAGACCATCTGAATATGAAACATATTTCAAAACTGAGTTTCTATGCAGAAGAGCTCTGCCTAAATTAGGCTATTTGCAAATAGAAATAGCTGAAGGTAATGCGAAAAAACTAGAAAATCCTGTGGTAAATTTCAGTTTTCCTGACTTTTTGGGTTTTGGTTTTGTTTTTGTTTTTTTTTTTTTGTCCTTTTCTGGTTTTAATTCCAGATTCCAACCAGGTAGGTCAGATGGAAATCAGGTATTGCTTGGCGCCTGACGCGTGTGACTGCCAATTCTATATAAAGTTCCCAGATGATGTTTTTAACACCATCAGGTCATTATTTTTAATAGAAAACTGTTCCAGTCGATAGTGGAACTGTACTTCAATTCCTCACCAGTGTTTCTGCAGAGGGATACTGACAGTGTTTGGAAAGTGCTTTGAAACCCTCACAAAGATGCTGTGTAAGTGCAAAAAAAAGTCAGTTGAAGTATTTTTTCAAGGCAAAATTCTACTTCCATACACATTGTATTTGGTTGCTAATTTGTAAATATTTATCATTATTTTTTCTGTGCCTGGATTATTAGCTTTTTTCCTCTGATAAAAATTATATATAGCTCTAAATTTCAATTTCATGTAACTGTATTTACTGCATTTTTCTTGTGGATTGAATAGCTGAGGTAGAAGCTGTTGATTCTGTTTTTCAAGCATTCTGCTCATGTTAGGAATTTTTCACCTTGATGCAGCCAGTTTGTTATCCTTGCTATGTATAAATACTTTCTGCAATGACCAATGACTGTACTAGACTGTAGCTTTTAAAGAGTTTTCAGTGTCTGCAACCCAGAGCTTAAATATCTTTGTTGCATCAGAAGCATTTTATAGTGACTAAAACCTCATGACATGTCAGGAACAAGGGAAAAGTAATTAAGTAAATGAAATGTCAGTTGTTGCTTTAGATAGAAAATCAATCCTTTTTGCCGCAAAACCCTTCCAAATTTTGGCCTTTCCAGTATCAGGCAATTATCAGCCTTGTGATCCTGATTTAGGCCATTGCCTTAGGCAAGTCAATGGGTCAAATTAACTACTCATTTCGTTGACGAACCCAACCTAAGTGGAATAGATCCATTCATTTCTATTGTGAAACAAAAAACCCCTGGTTTTGTGGAGGAGTGCTGGCCATTGAAGTGTTGAAGAAGAAGCTATAAGAAGGTGCATGGACCCTGAACCCTTTTTGCCTGGTGGTTCTGCTCAGCAGCTTCCAGTAGTGCTTGGCATTAAGCAGAAACAGCAGTTCCGTAGGGTGGCCAAAAGGAAGGTAATTCATATGCTTATAACTTGCAGAAGACCCTAGCAGAATCCGCACAGTTAGAGGCTGTTATAGGTGGGAATTTGGCCCATATATCGAAGCCAGGTAAAGCGGGGAAGACACGATGGAAAGAAGTATTTCAGTATTTTGCTCTATGCTCTAGCTCTTGTATTCTCCTTAGTACTTCTCAGTGAGTACTAGCGTAAAGCTGAATGCTGTTTTGAGGAGTATTTGTAGAGGGTAAAAGCACCGAGAAGAAGGTATCACTAAGTGTTTCAGTGAGTAATCACACTCATTATTTTCTTAGTATGTGAAGGAGACAATACTGCTGGAGTGGACTCTTGCTTGAATGGAAAGGCCAAAAAAGCTTCAACTGGATAGCTGGCCTCTGAAAAGAATGGAAGGACGGACTTATCCAGGATGAACTAGATCTCTAGTTGTACAGCTATGAATAAAACAGTCCAACATTTGTGCTCCTAAGGTGAGAAATACCCTCACTTAAAACTTTCCAAGAAGCTTTAAAAATTATACATTTTTTACAAAAATATCAAGTTGTTATGTCAGCTTGGACTTTATCAACACAAAAGTGATTGTTTTATTAAACCATAATCTATTGAATCAGAAGAAATATACAATGTGATTTGGTTAACAGCACATAACTATTAATGAGTACCCAATGACTATTTCACAAATTAGTAAAAATTATAGCTAATTTCCAAGTACTTAATCTCTCAAATAACCGGGTTTGTTCTGGTTATTTTTCCTGATGAAACATGTTCTCTGTAATACCCCTCAGGCTGCCATGCACGCCACAGGAGATCCATCTTAGTCCTTACTATGGGGCTGTTTAGTAGAAGACCATTATCCCACTTCTTGCTATGTGCAATGGAGAGGCCGTTACAGTTGTGGTCAACATGTGCTTATCAATTTTGGGATCCCTGAATGCAAGGATTGTGCTTATTCCTGCCCAGCTCAGAGATTTTAAAATTTCTTCTCTTTCCTCCATATGCAGACCAAGCTACGGTTTTATTCTTAACTGAAATCCTGACTATGATTGATCAGCTAATGGTAACAGACATCTAGATAGACAATGCTAATTAAGGTTTACCTGTAGTCTGCCTGTAATTCACACTGCTGGAAATTATAAATAAATCTTCTATAGGAGCTCAGGTCTCTGCTGGTGGAAAAACGTTATCTCAGCTGCTCTGCTTGCTGCCAGGTAGAAGGGACCTGACTGAGGACTTTGTGTCCCAGAGCTGTTCAAGTGCCTAAAAGCTAGGACATGAAGGTTGTTGGTCTAAAAGCCAAACGTGATAGATTGTAATAAATTCATGCAACAAGCTATGTGGAACGTAATGAAAATATTTAGCCTATTAGTGAAGAATGCTTAATTCCAATAATGATCTGCTTGATTTCCTTCCCCCTTTCTGAACATAATGTGCCTGCATACAAAACTCATAGTGAATCGGGCCGTAGCAAGGTTGGATGACGGGGTTTGCCCATAAGGAGGGTGCTTGGCGTGGAAAGATGCTTGTGCAGATGCTGCTTGTGATTAGGAGCTGGAAGTCTGCTGTGGCAGGCTGAGCTGGGCAGAGGGCCAAAGGGGTGTCCCCCCCTGCTCCCCCTATGCCAAATGTCCAGAGCTTTAAATATCTCACTGTGTGCTGGGCCACAGCACACAAGTATGCGCAGCCCCTTTGGGTAATGTCCCGTCTACTTCGGATAAAGTGAAGGCAGATGTCCAAGGAGGGTGAACAGTGCATTGACCGCCCCTACTGCAAATCCTACTCCACTCGGTCTTTATGCCATGACAGGAAAAAAAGCGATTCATCAAGTGTATAATACTCCCAGTACATAAGAAAGATGTATTATGTACTCAGTGACCACTGGTTTACCTGTATTTTGTATGTCGTTGAGGAACACAGATGCCCATAAGTACACACATTGTTATCAGGAATATAAATATTGAATTTCCACAGAAACATTGGCCTGATTAATGATGGAAATTTGAAACAAAAGGCTCTGAAGTGCTCTTACAACAGCATGTTAATCTGTTCAAAGTAATGATAAAACCTTTAAACTAGTGTGCTGTAATTACAGCAGTAAGTAATTAGTACATTTAAAGGGCAGAAACAGTGCTGTGCCTGAATTCAGCGGAGGGTAGCCAGGCAACAATATGAAGTGGCATTTTGTGAGGCAAATGTGAGGAAACGTGCTTTGTCCTGAAATATAATTATCTTTAGATGGATGAAACTCTCCAGGTACTTTTATTAAGAGTGTGTTGGGCTCTCGAAAGCTGGAACTGTCTGAAACAGACATATATGCAGCATACATCAGATGTGTGACATGAGTATCTTCCTTTGTAAAAGGCTTCCAAGTTTCCTACATAGTTGGTAAGGCAAAGCCAAAGTGGCTGGGCAGCTTCCGACATCAGGGAACGGAGGAGTTTCATGGAAGGAGGGCAGACGTGTACAGCGACCGCTAACAGGATGCTGTCGAATAACCCGCGGCGTCCTCATTCATTCTCTGGATGCAGCATTTTGGTTGTCCACGCTACGGTTACTCATTCCTGTGTTCTTTCATGGGTGGGTAGACTGAAACAACAACCCCTCTGCCAAACCCAAGAAGCTGTTGTTGCAAGAAAGCTGGGTGTAATTCAGTGAGGGAAAAATCTGCGGCAGGAAGGTGGATGAGCCCGTGCCGTGCTTGGCTCGCACCCTTCCCAGGCGCTGCCTCTGCTGCTCTTCTGGCGTCGAACACCTCCTTGCCCTCAGCGCCATGCCCGACAGCTTGCTGCAGGTACCTCTGGCTTCGTGCCACAAAGACCCCATTCCTTGAAAGCTGCAACACTGTCCTATCTTGTTTTAGAAATTTTGAGCCGGGAGAGAAAAGAAAAAACCTGGGACTGATCTTTGGGAAGGATGGTTTTTGTACTGTGGACACAGACAGTAATAGGCTTCTTTCAAACATTGTTTTGGTTGTTTACACAAAATGAAATCGTTAATGAAGGTTTCAATAATCGTTGCCTTTCTTGGTTCAAGGATGAAATGTGAAAGAATAAAAATCCATATAGCACCTTTCATATAGTAGTTTAACAGATGCTTATATTAAGTCAGTTAGACCTCAGGATCTCTGTCTTTTTAGAACAGTATAACGTCACCTCCTGCTCAGACAGCAAGACAGACCATATGATTCCAGTTTTTAGATCTGTGTGCCTACAATTAGGGTCTCATATCTAGTGCAAACTGTGGGTGTTCAGCGCACTGAAAATAGAGACGAATTTGCCCCTTGCCCTACCATTGACAAAAATCAGAGCTTGGACAGCGTTGCCTTGACTTCAGATCTCCTGCTCTGGATACAAGACCGCAGTTATTTAGATCACATAGAATAGATCTGACATGCATTGCTGCAGCTGTAATACAAAAAGGGACTTTAGGAAGGATAAGCACTAGTCTTTGGTATAAAAATAGGCAAAATCATTTTGGAAAGAGGTGAGGATAGGCGAGATATTTGGTTATTCATTTTATTTACATAGATTTGATTTTTCCAAAGAGTTTTGCTTTAGAAACCTTCTTTTTAATTCCTCAGTTGTACTAAATGTCAAATACTGTATCATTGGATTCACAATTCCAATCTATCACTTGCTGGAAAAGAAAATGAAAAAGCATACGGCCAAGAAAAACACTGAAAAAGAATTTTTAATTCTTTTTTATTTTTTTAACAAGGTAGCTAGCTCTCAGAAGACAATGCTAGAAGGGCTTCTGGAGGGACTGTTACTGTTCAAAAAGTTACTGTCTTAAATACTTGCTTATATATATACACACACAAACTCTCACACTTTGTTTCTTGTAAATAGCGTTGTTTCATAGCAATAATCACTGCATGAGTTTGCCACCCTTATTCCAGAGAGATTTAATTTAGAAGGATGTGACTTCATTTCAAATATAATTTTTTTCATCATGCGAACATGCTGTGAGGTAAGAAGGAGAGTGTAGGCTAAAAAGAAACTAAAATTATATTCATTTTGAGAACTTACAGCAAACTACTTACAGGTGACCTTCATTACAATATCAGACAATAAAAAATGACATCTATCAGAATTAAAGACAGAAATGAAATTTGAGAGACCACTCCTGTGTTATCTGTCTGGAAGTTACTTCAGGAAAAGAATGACTTGAAGTATTTAGGAGCTAAATACTGTTTGTGCACACTAGAGCACACCTTCCAGTTTAGTTACATCCAAAAGGAGTCAAACTTGTGTGCTCTGAGACCAAGTTATGGAGAGAGAAAACCACAGCAAAGGAAGTAAAACGAGAGATTTGCTTCCATGTGAGCTTCTGATCTGAGCTGCAGTGCTGATGTAAGCATATTTGTTATGTCCATTTAGCTATTTCTGCTGAGAATGGGATGAAATTTCCTGTGCATGCTGTGTAAAGATTGGAATGAGAGTCTGATGCTTGGTTAGTCGCAAGGAGAACAGTTTTTCAAAAAGAAAGCAAACCTGGCTGAGTCATCACCTCTAGGAACAGAAGGATTAGTGAAGCAGAAGCAAAGGATACAGCATGGAGTAATGTGGAAGATTAATGGAGACTGTTGCTGTGTTTCACTTCCATGATCTTGCCTCTTCAGCAAAAGTTTAGAAAGCTGCTATGATCTTTTTTAGTCGGTTCAAACTTTTAAGAACAAGGAGGAAATCCAAATCCATATTTTCACTAACAAATTTCTTATACCAAATAGGTTCAAGGTGATGGAGGTTGGAGAGAGCTTTGGTCTGCTTTTTGACCACTGGTCTTAGATGCTGCAAATTAGAATATCCTTATGTATGGATTTTTTTTATACGATGCTTGAAACAGGTAAGACAAAAACATTATTTTGTCTTCCAGATCCTGATTTCTAAGTGTATATTGTGTATATGTACCTCATACAGACATGTTCAATTCTTTTTTAAAAGGGTTCAACAAAATGAAGCTCTGAGAATGTTTCCTAGACTGTTTCTGGATATTATTGTTGGATATATGGAATTTTCTAGAGCCGTATTCTAACACTTTGGTTTCCGCTATACAGGAGATGCAAAAGTGTCACCTTTCTAGCTTTTCTTTTCAGATTTAATTTCTACTCAGAAATTAACTGTTCATTTCAAACTTTAAAATTTTCCATACTTCCAAGAATCCCTCATGCACGTACAGAATACAAATAATATGAATTAAAATTCGGCTCTAACTCACAGCAAATTGTATTACGTAACATGTTTTTAAAGATAAGGGCTAATTGAAAAGTGTGTTGGCCAAATCGTTTCTCTGAACATTAGCGCTGTGTGTATCACAAGCAGCAGGCAGCCGTTGGATTCTGAACAGGTTCTGATGTGCTTCGAAACTGCGTGAGGATGGGAGAACAGTATTAACTAAGCACCGTATGCTGGCAGGTTGGCATTCATCTGGCGAGAACAAGGGGGTTTTACCCTTTAGAGCCAGGATCCTGCGCATTGCTGGTGCGGGGTGTACGCAGGTGGGACAGGGCGTGCATGGGAAGGTGCAGCGCACACGCATAGGGGTGTTCTGCACCGCGCCTGGAGATGTCTTTGAGGTGGTAATAACCATATTGATAACCAGGGCTGCCTTCACCTTAACGATTCGTACAGAGATTGCATTTGTTCCTGCTGAAGCCTGTGACAAAGCTCCTTTGATCCACAGCTGCTACTGTGTTCCTTGTTGAGCATGGGGTCTGAACAGAGAAGACGCTCAATATACTGGCTTTTCTGAATAAGCCCTTCCCAGGTCTGTTCCTTCCAGTTCCAGATGGCTTTAGCTTTCTCGTATGTAGACAATCCCATCTGCTTGAGTTCCTATGAGAGGGTTAGGTGTTGGCTAAAAGGGGGAGAAAAAACTAGAATTCCTCACCAGCTGAGTAGGTCTATGTGTACTTTTTTATGAAATATGCTAGGCACAGTTTTGACCCATTCCTATAAAGTTTTGAACCCTTGCTTCCGCATGTCAATCCATTGATTCCTCGGGGACTCTGTATTGAAGCACTGGGACCCATGTCTCTGTAGAATTGATTTTATTTATATTTGCTCTTAGATGGCATTGACTGCATATATACAGTGCAGAATCCAGCCTGAGCCTAAGCGCGCTGCCAATCCACGCTAGCGATCTACTGGAGTACCCGTGGGGCAGTGGAGCTGAGAGCAGGGGAGAACGTGAGGAAGTTCCCTAAATGTACGGTTACCCTCAAGGACGAATTTATCTCCTCAGAGAAGGGCCTTCTATTGCACCCCCTTCAGAGCACGACGTGACTGACCCATCTCGCTGGACAGGCAGGTCGGGGTAGCTGGAGGAAACATCGAGTTTCAGGTCTCAGGAGCAAGTAGTGCTTCAGGACGCCGAGCTTAGACTCGCTGTTAAGATCAAGGCCAAGGTGAAGGCTGCGTGTGCCTTCTTACAAAGTATGGTATACAACTCGTGAAGGTGTTCCAGATGATTTGTGCTGTATGTTACGTTCATTCATGGCTACTCGTGCTGCTGCTGGAAATCGTATTTTAAGATGGAAGCAGAAGCGAGCAGAGTTAATGTGGAGATTTCAGCTTTGCTCTACACTGTTCCATGCTCTGAGTACTCGGTTTCCCCTCCTTCATATCCCAGGAACATGAGATTCTTTCCAACAGAGTATAAATAAAACCTGAAGTCGAAGGCAGTGACTGGTAGGGTCGCTGTGATGAAGCTTATTCTGTGGGAAAGAGACACCATTTTTTAATTTCATTTTTAGTAAAACATACACACATGTACTTGTGCCCCATGTCTGGCATATTTGAGTTGCTGTGTCAAAAACAGTTTTATCTGCAACTCATTACTCTGGCTGAAGAAAGTCCAGTTTTATTTTACCCTAGTGAAAATCCTTTCCATTTATATTCTGGATATACTTACATAAAATACGAACAAATATCTCCAAATGAGTGAGCATTCACCAAAGTTTCCAATTTCAGGGTTTTGTATTCGCCGAGTATTTTTTACATATATTTAGCACACAAATACTCGGGGATCTTTGTATTCTTCTTGCCAGTGTTATTTTTCTTGTGCAGCGATACCATTTATCTGTTTTGTACCTGCAGTCCTTTTTGTGGAAACTCTCTTTCTTTCTCCCTGAGTATTAAGAACAAATCGATAAAAGTGAAAGCTGAAAAATATTCCCAAGCTGCATGTAAAACAAATGGGATTTTTAAATGCTGAGTTGACATCCCTTCCCACCACGCTTCTGAATGAGACATAAAACTGAGGTCCTGGCCACATGCAGTCATTTAACAGATCCCATGGCGCTTTTTTCCAAGAGTAGAGGTGAAAGCTGCAATGTCATGGCTTAATTTCAATTGAATAATTACATTCTACCTACTTAAAAATTCCTCACTGGTTTCTGTTAGAAAAGATATTTCTCATTTTTTCTCCTACACTGTTGTGTTGTGCATTGCTAAAAGGCTTTTGCCCTTTACCCCAGTTGAAATGCTTGTTCCTGGACATTTCAGTAATGAGTGAAACGATCATTATGTATCTAATTTGCAATAAAATTTCCTAAAGCTTCTCAAATGCCACAGGAATTGTGGAATTACAGCAGGTACTCTCCTCTGCCCCTTATAGGCTCATTGTCCCGTGTTTTGGAAGAGTGATTAGGAAGTGTAAGCATAGAAGCAGCAGATGAAACATATTTATTATAAAATATTCCTGGCATTATATCTAGCTTGCGGGTGGCATTTGTTGCTCAGGCATGTGCACAACAGCTACACATGCTTATAGTATAAACTAATTTAAGATTACAGGGCTAAAGCTAGTAAAATTATCTTAAATATTTTTTTTTTTTAATCCCATCTGACAACACTTTTCTAAATTTGTTGACACTGTATCTCATGCAGGTGAAGCACAATTCTGCTGAAGGTTCCTGAGAGCTTTGTGAACATGATTTCAATGAAAACATAATTTAGCTGAAGCCTGAGGACTGTGGGGACTCCTGGTGCAACAAGAATACCCAAGTATTTCTAAACTGGGCTACACTGTGTGAAGAAGATGCTTTGTGAGCTGAGAAAATGAGTGGTGGAGATTTAATCTGGTGCCTTGCCTTTACCCGAATAAGGAGGTAACTTAAGAAAGCTGGAGGTTATGCAGGCTGGTTAGGAGTTTTGAATCATCTTGTGTGAAGTTTAGCACCTATTAGGAGCAAAGCTATTTTAACGTTAGTAGTCTCCCAACTGAAACATCTAAAGTGTGGTTGCATGTTACATTTTGAGCTCTTCTAAAATCCCACCAGAATGGATAAAGCCTGTTTTCCTCCCTCTTCTATGACTCCCTGTCCCAGGCATGTGTTTCTGCTACTTGCCTTGTAGTGGCTGTGGCACTCCTCTAACCAACCTTATTTTTTACGTGCAGAGAGGCCATACAGGGCTGGTCCCTCTAGCCCGGGACTCTGCCTCTGATGCTGGGCAAAACTGAATGCTCAGCGAAGGAGAGAAAAATCAAATAGTTATACCCCTCCCAAACACCCTCCAGCAATTTGTGACTCCAAGACTTTCTGAGCCAGAAGAGCCATAGGTATGTGATAACCCTCAGTGGATTTTTCAGCAGAGAAGTTGCCAGAGAAGACTCATCCAGTCCTTCCTTGAATGCTTACAGGCTTTTATGACTTACAGCATCCCGTGGACAGGAGCCACCGTTTAGCTGTGTACTGTGCGACGGACCACCTCCTTCTCTTTGCTTTCAACCTGTCACCTGGTGGGTAATACCTTCTCCTTCTTCTACTGCAGGAGGCAGTGCCATCCTCTATCCAACACTCCTGTCTTCATCCATGTCTGTCTTATTTCTCTTTGCTCACCCATTTTGCAGGATGAAAACTCCTAATCTTAATTGTTCTTTGGACACAAGTTGTCCCTAATCTTTGATCATCCTTGTTGCTCTTCTCTGAACCTTTTGTAGATCTGCTTGGTCATTTTTGAGATGAGAAAGCCAAACCACATTCTTCAGTGGTCCAAAGTTCTCTCTTTTGTTCTCTTTTCTTTCTTGTAGTTCCTAAGACTTTATTTGCTCTTTGACTGCTATTGAGCTCTGTGCTGATGTTTCCTGGAGTTATCTATCATGATCCCAAGATTGCTTTCCTGGTAAAGGTCAACTCAAAGCCCATTATTTTCTTTCTGAAGTTAGGATTGCTTTTTACTGCGTGTGCCATATATTATTGTACATTGAATTTTATCTGCCTTTTGACACAAAGCTGCTCAGTGTCATAAGGTCTCTCTAGAATTCTTTCCAGTCAGCTCTTATCTTTTCTACTCTGAATAACTTTCTACCATCAACAGATTTTGCCACCTTGCTGTTCCGTGCATTCCTATGATATTACGGATATGTTAAACATCAGAGGTCTCGATGCAGAATACTGTGAAAAGCCTCTGGAGATCACTCTCAATTGAGAAAATTATCCTATTCTCAGTTTCCTACCTGTTCGCCAATTATTTTACCTGTTTTCCTTTTTATGCAAGGGTTGCTTAAATATCTTCAGAGCTTATAGTAAGAGGCTTGGTTGGGAGTCGTTTGGAAGTGTAGGCGGGCTGTATCAGCTGGATCTGCCCAGGTGAAAACCCTGTGACTCCTTACAAAAGCATCAGCTTTGTGAAGCTTGGCTTAAGTGCTGATAACATTTATCCAAGCGCTTCAGTTCATCATACGCATTCAGGAGTAAAATGGTAAAAAAGAGAGCCAAGAAAGTCAGTCGGTAGCACTTTGGTGTGTTAGCAAGGTGAACTGACTGACTTCCCAATCAGATGAGCACTGAGCATCGCACCGGTGGGTCTGTGTGAGCTCTCCTTTGAGCAGCAGTGAGCCGGTGCTTTGGCCAGGACGCGAGACCAGCTGTGTGGTGGCAATGTGACTCCACAGGCAGAAGCTGTTGTGGCTTCTTCCTCAGCAGCTGGGCATGGGGGCTGGCTCATCTCGCCGTCCTTTTCTGGTAGAAGCGGGGCAAGGCAGTTGATTTTTTTTCAGAAACAAAAGCCAGTGTTTTAGCGTGTAAATGAGTAATATTAGCACTCTCAAAACTATGCCATTTTTCCAAACACGGAAATACAAGTCAGAGTGGGTTTTCTATGCTTATTCAGGGAAATTACTGGGGCTGAGAAGCATTTTGTGGCTCAAGTGTGCGACATTTTGTGTGCACAAGTTCTTGCAGGTGTGAGGTCCCAGGTGTTCTCCTCCCACCTGGCTTTCCTTGTCATCGGCAGAAGCGGGGAAGAGAGCTACGGATTCACAGGTCCCTTTTAACCAAGGCAGAGGCATTGTGTTGGTCTGTTGTAGGGCAGCATGCTTTAAAGATCCTCTTTTAAGTAGCAATCCCTGCAAGAACCTGGTAAGAGTTAAGTTCTTTGGCTGGACTAATGGAGTTTCTAGATGTACCCCAGAGACTCCCTTTAACTCCTCTGACAGATCCAGCTATTTAAGGCTACTTAAAACTTCTAATTGAATTTTCAAAGCAAAAATGATTTAATTGTATTTTAAAGGCTTCAAAAGGAAAAAAAGAAGGAATACATTAAATTGTTTTTAAAATTGACTCATAGCTATGGAACTGCAGTAACATACAGTGTAAGTTCTGTCACTCTTAAAATATACAGGAAAAGAGAGGGAGGTCATCTTTGCTTACTCAAATGTCCTACTGAATTCAAAACAACAAATTAAAATGTAAATTAAAGTCTCTCTCTTTTTTTTTTTTTTTTTTAATTTTTGCAGATGCAGAAAGACTGTGAAGATAAACTTCAAAGGTTCTGATGACTGTCTCATTTTCTCCTAGGGAACTTATGAACACCATTATACCATGTGAGTGTAAGATAAAAAATATCTACTGGCTTCACTAGGCTATTGTACTTCAATTTTTGCTTAAAATTAAACACCTAAGTTAAGTAAATTTAGAGAATTTGAAAGTCTTCCAACTGCTACAGTGTTCAAAGTGTAGGTTGGGCATGTTTAGTAGATGGAGCCAAATTATTTTTACGCAGTAAGTTAACTAACTGACATCTAAGAGTGCTCTATTACTTTGTGATTATTTTTTACAAGGAAAAACAAAATGCATTTGTACTTGCCTGTGTTTTGAATACAGCAAAAATCCTTTCATTTGAGTCCAGCTGGTAGCAGTTATCCGTGTGTCGTGGTTTAACACGATGAATCAGAATTTTCCTATGCAATTGTTAATGTCTGTGTTGTGAGCTGTCTTCAGACTTGCTGGAGGAAAGTTAAATAAAAATAAATACGTTCCACAGCAGCAATCTTCTTTATTTCTAGCTCTTTATTTAGAAATGATGCATTTTGACTGATACATCGGACAAGCTGCACTTGCAGGTCCTTATATCCATGTTTTGTTTTCCACATTAAAGAAGGTTGCAACTTCATTGCTGTGAATAGAGAAAACAAACATATGTGTAATTTCTAGTTTTGCAAAAATTTACACCGTGCAAGTCTCTAAATAATTTTTTAAATATTTTTGTCTAAACCTGTTGAGTAAACTTAAATTAAGACTGTTATAAATAAGTAAACAAACAAAAGAAGGTACTTTTGTAAAAAGAAACCTATTTTGTGGAAAAAAGCTAATTCTTTAGTTTTTCTATAAAGGCAAAACATATGGTAATTTAATACGTCAGCTGGTTGTGAAAGCAGACATATTCCGGCACAAATCTTTAAACCAAAATATTGGCTGTTGTCTTCTTAAACTTTTCTTAAAACAGTTTGCCCTTATTGAATATGGTCAGAATGTCCCATAAGGTGGCATGAGACAGGGAAGGCGGCCTCCATTTGTCCCCTCTGGCATACTGGAACGGATAGACTGCCTATAAGCCAAATCTGGTTGCCTTCTCCTACTATTCCGTTCAGGTATCTGATATTAAAAACGACCAGTATCTGCTGGGCTTTTTGTTTCAAAATGTGAATGGAAACCTTTAAGGTGGGCTATACATGAGCACTGAATTCAGCAAGGCAGAAGACACCTCGCAGCCCCACGAGATGCAGAGCACCTTGCCAAACACCTTTACCAGCCATCCTGCTGGTAAAATCATCCTGAAAAGGTAAGCCAAGGGTAGGCTGAGTAATATACTTGGGTTATTTATGAGGTGTGGGAAAGAAATGGCATCTCTGAGGCATTACATGCCTTCCACTTTTGAAGTGATCAGACCTGCCAAAAGACATAAACCTTCATTTGTCTCTGGCCTTTCTCTGTCTTACGATGTGCAGTTTCTTCCTCTCATGATGCTACAGCACAAACCTGCTGTATTTTCCTCGATCACTTTCAGAGAAATTGACTTTTTCCACATCACTATCTTGATAGGAAGTCATCTCCTCCTGTGACTCCCTGCTTTGTTCGCTGATTTGTCTAGAGACTGTGGCAGAGCCCAGAATTTCAGTCTGCCCCTTAGACAGTTGGGCTAATTCAAGGATTGACAGACCCATCTGAAATAGAAAACTTAGATAGCATGTCAATAAACAATAGTTTGGGGTTTTTTTTCTGTCCTGCTGTCCCTTACAATATATTCTGGATGATGTGCTCTGCCTGTAACATTTGCAACCACTAATAACTTCTGGGAGGAACCTGTCATTCAACGTGCAAAACCTTATTCTTGACCACAAAACAGTGGGCAGGTTTAAGCTGCTAATATATGAGCACTTATCAGTAGCAGGCTGTGATTTCTTTTTGTTCTCAGTAGTTTGGGATTTGCATAGATCCCTGTAATATTAGAAGATTTTTATTTAATCAGTCTGCCTATGTATTTTAAGTGGAATAAATAGCATGGAGCTCTCACTGCTTTGTAGGTTTGATGGTTTTACCTCTGCTAAGTCTAGCAGAAGTCATGCAACTCTGCATTTTAATAGTTGCATGGCTTATACGTGTGGATTTCTGTGGATTTAAAGTTGCCCTTGAAGTCAATGAGAACACTAAACAAAGCTAATAGTGTCTGTGTTCACTCCGGTCACATCAAAACTAAGCTGATGTGTGACACTCAATTTCTAGGTTGTACTTTCCAATGGCATAACAACAGATGACACTCCAGTGTGTCATAGTAAACAACAAGCATTGACATCTCTTGGTGGTTTTTAGAATATTTTTCCATTAATAATGTGGTTTTTTGACAATCTTCCAACTGGTTTTGCTGGAGATAACGAGGACTTGTCATAGTACCTGGAATGAATGAAGTTGGTTGTTCCCCTCACGACACAGTGATGGGAGGGGTGGCTTTTTCCTCAAGTTCATGTACTTTGACTCATTAGATTTACTTGAGTCATGCCATAAATGTTTTTCTCTTGATTGGATGCCTCTGCCGTCTAAATAATGTTGTGTGTTGCTGCTTTTTCTTCCTCAGGCAGTTGCAGCATGGGGACGTACAGTTTGTCCCCTGCTCAAATCCAGTCGGGTATTGTACTTTCCTTCCATCTTACTTGTGTTCTCTGCACCATTGGCACCAGAATGCCTCCGTTTTGTATCATCTCCCAAGGTCTGGCTTACCTCCTTTTTTCTGTTTGCATGCCTGTGTTCTGCGTTCATGCCGATGAGAGGTCTTTTTCTTGGCAGTTCCACTTGTAAGGTGGGATCCTGTGTCTTACAGATGGTCCCTTCTCTGCTCGGACCATCCCGAGGTCTCCAGGACTGCACTCAGGTCATACCTGTGACACCGCAGTAATAGCATTTGTTTAGTTTTCAGTTCCTTTGTTTCAGGTAACACCCCCCACCCTATACCATGGATGTTTAAAATGATGTCTGCAGACATATCCTGTCACAATTTTTATCAGATTTCTTTCTTTTCCCTCTCAGCATCAAAGGGTGGGGGTTTTTTTGGTACTAGTTTGGCAGCAGAGGGAATGTCCGTACCATACAGCGCAACAAGTCACAGATTATGATGTGATTTTATTAGTAGCACTCATTAAGTCACTCTGGAACTGGGATTAGTTTAGTGCTGCATTCAAACTAACTAGTTGTGCTGAGAATCGAGAGTTGTTATTTTTAGGACAGAATTGACAGTACCTAACTATGCTTTCTTTTGCCTGCATAGAATACGGGTTATGTTCTCCCTGCTGCCAAAAGCCAACTCAAACTTTATGTACATCCGTGATTGCAGGCTTGAGACTTAGCTGACACGTGGAGCTTACATTCACTTTCTGAAAAGGGATTAAATTCCTCTCATGGACTAATGTTTCAGGGTAAATAAGCAGATTGTATAAAGATTGTCACTTAAAACGAAAAGATATTACAGTGTCTGAACTAAATAACACTGCCGAGGGTGCACGGAACATCAAATTTTCTCTTATTAAAACTAAATCACAACCTTCATATTTTAGAAGAGTTCATTAAAACTTATCTACTTAATTAAAGGCATGTGTCCCTATATAGAGACAGACAAACAAATTAACATAACATGCCTCAGCTTCTCCTGAGGAATGTAATATTCTTATCTTTAGAACACTAATTGCTGCAGTTAGGGTTTTGTTAAAAATGAATTGATATTTGCTAAGAGCACAGATTTGACAGATGCAGAAAACATGAGTGACTACAACAGCATTCTGATACTCAGATGAAACAAGGTATTTAAATGTTAATATAGTGTTTTTCTAATAAGAGGAAAAATATTAGTTTAGCAAATTAATCCCAGTGCATTGATGTCTTTCATGGGATCGTAGTGCTTTGTTAATCTATCATATTACAGAAAGATTCAAAGTAAAAGCTATTTCTATCATAGTAAACTGTAGCAACATGTGTAATAACAGGGAAGATTAGTTCCTGCCTACACAATTAGGCAATGTATTGACTTAATACAGTTCATGCACATACATAATAAATGGAAGTTTATTATAATATGCATGCAGCCATCTTGAATACACTGATTAGCAACATAATACAGTCAAACATAATCATATATATTTGTATTTTGTCAAGTGCAAATTAAGTCAATGTATTCCAATGTTCTGTATTAGCTGCGTTAAGCAGACAAGCTGTATGGAGACAAAAGAACTAACTGATATTTATTTCAGTAAATCCTTCCTTACGTTGACAAGTAAATATTCCATGGAGTGCAGATCTCCTTGAGAAGAAACAAGGCACGTACCGGAACAGAAGCAATGTATTACTGGGATATATTAACAGTTTAGAAAATAATCTGTAGCAATCAGCAAAGTGCAAGTAACAGCTGAAATGATTTTTCCTGCCTCTCCGGTGGGAAGCCACGTCTGTTGGGACATGGAGCGATGGCAGTCTTGCAGACGACTGGGAGACACTGTTTACCTAGACCTCCTCGCAGAGTATTTAGCTTTGGTGTGTGCAGCCTTCTCATTCCCATTTTACTGGGCAGTGAAAGGCTGGCCTGAGTCTTTTAGCCAGAGGAGTGCTAGCGAGACGAGATCCCTGGCTCCTGGGAGACATACGTCCCCATGGATGGCTTGCTTTATTCTGGTTCAGGGAGTTTATAACCGTACCTCACTGGTCTCGGGGTCATCTACTTGTCCCAAGTACTTGCCAAAGATGGTAATATAATTGAGAAATCTATTTAACACGGCTCACCAGCCAGGTTCCTTGCTAGTGGTGTTGATGTCCCTCAGCCAGACCTCTTTTACATGCCGTAGATGTCAGAAGAACTGATCCAGGATCTCCCATCCTTGCTGGGTGTGCCAACGGGTTGTGAACAGCTTCTCTAGGTCACGACACCAGCGTGGCTGAGGGCTCTTGATCTTCTTAAATGCACTTTGCTCTTTTCATTTCTTGTAATTTAAAAAAACCCACCAAACAGCAACAACAACCCCCCCCAAACAAAAACAAAACCAAAAACCCCAACAAACCCTAAACTGCAAATACAAGCAATGTGTCTGTAGGAAGAGACATTTCTGTTACTTGGAAGATGTTTCCAAGTAATTTGGAATTTGCCACTAATTGTCTTGGAGCAACTGAACTGTCAGTGTAATTCCCTTCATCATGGCTTGACTATTAAATTCAGTTTACTAGGCCCGTTTTCTGTGTAGCACTGTCTAATATAGCATTTATCAGTCATACTAAAACATCTAGTAATGTGTAGATTTTCATTAAGCGGCAAATAGATCTGTGTTTTGTATCACAGACACGCCGTTAACCCATTAACTCAGATAACAGTTTAGGAGGAATGACCAGTGTTGTATGGGGCTATGTTTTGGATTTGTGACCAAAACAGTATGGATAATTCAACATGGTTTAGTTATTGCTGAGCAGTGCTTACACATCATCAAGGGCTTTTCTGTTTCTCACGCCGCTCCACCAGCGAGTAGGCTGGGGTGCACTAAAAGCTGGGAGGGGACACAGCCAGGAGCGCTGACCCCAACTGACCAAAGGGATATCCCGTGCCATATGACGTCCTGCCCAGCAAGAAACCTGGGGGAAGGAGGAGGAAGGAGGGACATTCGGAGTTATGGAGTTTGTCTTCCCAAGGAACCGTTACGGGAGATGAAGCCCTGCTTTCCTGGGAAAGACATAAGCACGCATGTATAGATATATTATGAGTTTAAATGGAGGGATAGACATATTACGGAGCCCTTAATGAAAAGTTCCAGTGGTAGCAAATACATGACTACGCTTTCTTTTGCACTGAAATTCAAGCATTATGCATATTCGAACGTTACCCACCAATTAAAAGGCAATTTGAGAGAAGTAACAGCATCCTTGGTGTCAAGGGAGCCAAGATTCACAGTCGTAACTGACGGGCTTCCCTGACTGCAGCTTCGGAGCCAGGCGTTTCAGTAACACGTAATTTACAAGATAGAGCTGTGTTCTATGAGTTATGTAAATGACTCTAAATTATTATTCTGCCATCAATAATACAGCAATTTTAGGAACTCCTAATTTACCCAGTAGGAGAGGGTTTTATGTGGCATATGGAAATGAATGAGCCACACATGCTTCTCTTGCTTAAAAAAGAGAGCTTTGGACCGTGTGATAAGCCCATAAAATTCACATGTCACAAAGGATTTTTCTGAATAGTAAAGTACCTGCCCTTGGTATTAAAGATAAGGGGAGTTCCACTTGAGAAAACGGGGGACAACCGTTCTGGTTTGTTGCTGG
The DNA here is from genome assembly GCA_028022735.1 of Gypaetus barbatus. NCBI lineage: Eukaryota > Metazoa > Chordata > Aves > Accipitriformes > Accipitridae > Gypaetus > Gypaetus barbatus. The sequence goes on along the minus strand of CM051549.1, from coordinate 27,606,593 downwards.
TTTTACATCCTGCAGTCGACTTGTTTTGAATCTTCTTTAAAAATAAACCAATTCTGTCAATATAGGCAGTATATTCATTTTGTGTGTAGAAGCTACATTCATATAATGTAAATGCTATAAAAATATTTTTTCTTTTTTTTTTTTTTTCTGTTAAAAAGAAATGTTAAAATATGAGGGCTAGATCTTTCAGCTTGGTATAAATTGGCAAAATCTGTGCACTCCAGGTAAAATCAACCAGATCTGCAACAGCTGAGGATCTGGGTTTTGGCATAAGTGCAAAATAAATGTTCATGAACTACTTTAGACTTCTAATGAGAAAGTAAAATTAATTAGAATGGCATTGAGTGACATGCCTTAAAAATATTTTAAACTGAAAGTTCTTAAAAAACATTGTCTGTCCTTGAATGCAACCATGGATCCTGAAAAATGCCAAGCTTCAGGAAAAAATTATATTAAAATATATGATATATATCACGTGTGCTTTTTAGTTAGTAGCAAATGGGTTCCTTCTTATTTAAAAAATAAATTAAAAAGGAATAAAGTTAAGAATGTAAGAAAAAAAATCAATGTTTAATTTAGTAAGGGGTAACTCGAAGTATACTTGAGTTGCTTATGGAAATTATCTGCAGTTTGGACTCTGGGAAATAAGGTCACAAATCTCTTTATTACAGAGAAGTTATAAGGCAACTTATAACTTATTGCTTAAAGAAAAGCTACAAAAGCGGTCTTTAATACCTTTGTAATATAGCTAGTTCCTTATGGCAGCAGTCAGGAAAACTAAAAAAGTGAAAAAAAGTGAAGGGAAATAAGGTGATTAAAATACTAAAAAAAAAAATTACTGGGTCATGATAGTTAAGCACTTAAAATGGGTGAGGGTGAACCAATGCTTTGTGTGGGTGTCATTATTAAATTTTTTGTATTAAAAGCTCTGCAGAAGTAATATCTGAAAAAAAGAATGAATACATTTAACAGATCTTTTTCATTAAAAAAAACCCTATACAAAACCATACAAACCCCAGCCTCTTATTTTTCCACAATATGCCTGAAATATTTTTTCTCTTTTTTATGTAAAGTTGTTTCCAGGGTGTGGATGTTCCTCCCTACACATGTTCTTTTCCCATTTTTCTAATATTCCAAAAGAAAAATGGGAATGGGCCAAAGCAGGAATAAAAAGCAAGCAAATTATAGAAAGATGGGTAATTTCAGTTTGGGGGGCTCCTATAAAATGAAAAAAGTGAGAATCTTCTGTTAACGTAATTTCAAAAAACCGTAGTATTAGTCATCATTAAACACAAAGAGGCAATTTTGCCAAAGATGTAATACAAGAAATTAACAATGAAACACTTCACCTTTGTTTTCTCGTGGTAGTGTCAGGTTATTTAGGATAGGGTATCTGCTTTACCCCTGAATTTAAAGAGGAAAAAACCCAAACAAATATTGGCTACAGCTGACCTTGTCTATTATGTATCATTAATCTAACAGTGACAACAAGCAGCATAAAATTAGAAAACACACGTTGATCTCAGTGGTGACCTAAAAGTGACGTATGCAATGGGATCTCAGCGTACCTCAGTGAGAACGAGGACAATTTTACTGTCGCACTGTTACTTTTTGTTCGATGTTTCTGTCCGGAAAGAACTCCAAAAACCTGAACTATTTCCACAGGAGAAGGTAAGGTTTGTGCAATGTTCCACGCTAGCAGAACAAGAAAGGGAAGTTCTAAATTCACCTGCTCTCCCTTTTCCTGCCAAGGAGACTTGACTTTGATATTGAAGAAGGGAAAGGTACGGACAGCTGCAGAGAAGAGTTACAGGATTTCGGTTTTGCAATGTGCTCGCGTTACCGGAATACATTATTTGAGTCCAGCATAACGTATATGATTGTAAATCATATAGCAAAATGTTGCCTACCAAAGCTGCAAATAGCTGATGGAAAATAAACACATATAAACCGACATAACAAAACAATGAGGAGGAATTAGTGGTTGATTAATGAATCAGTATTCAGCCAGAACCGTCCATAAAAGCACAGACCAGTTAATCAAAGCTTTCTTTTTACTTTTATGTAGTTAACATAATTCTACTTAGTAGAGTACTGAAGTGGACAACTGGCATTACTAAAGTAATGTATAGAGTCAACATTTAGGTTTTGGAGTGGACAATGAGGAAAATAAAGACTGAGAAGTTCACTGGGTCATGCATTATTTCTCTCTACAGGGACATGATTCATTAATTCTCTGTTCCAGAGATTTCTTTGATCTATTGTCAGATGTAGTGTTGATTTATCACAGTTATTCTTAAATTTGGATCAAAATTATGGCGGTGTTCACGCTGTAATATGTACATTTAAAGGACTGTGGTCAGTATTTGATGGTGCCTCAGTTTATTGCTAGCTGCTGTTCTACAGCAGCTCCGGGGAGAGAGTTAGGCAACGCTTTTCCAATTCTCTGGTAACATATGCTATTACAGCTCCGACCCGTAGAAAATGTCATAAAGATACAGACACATTAGTATCTCTGTCTCCTGCAAATTCTGTTCAATAAATGCTAGCTAGTTGTGTATGCAATACACAAATGGTCAGTGCAGCTGATGGAAGGAGACACTAACAATAGCCACATTTAAACTGGAACGGCAATATGAAAGGACATTTTTTGATCTTTTTTTTTTTCTGAAAGAGTAATCACATAAAATAATTGCAGACCTTGTCATCCATCTTGTGTTCCTTTGAGGAACACAATGACATTGTTAGAAAAACATTTATACACTAGATATTAAAACTGTTCTAGCTCACTTTAATATAGCCTTGAAGTAGTAATAATTATAATTTTCTCTATAAAGTTATATAGCGGTACAAGTCTGTGCAAAACACCGTCGGCAAAATATACAACTTAAAATTTCGAATCCTCTTTCCCGCCAAAAATCTTCCAGGTGGCGTCGAGGAAATAGACTTCAGCGTCTGAATTTGATCCGGCTTTGATTCTGAGTCTCCAGCAGCCCTGGAAGCAGCCTTTTCTCAAGTAGATTAATTCAATAAGCTAAATAGCAGCATGATCACCGCATCCTGTCGGTGTGACACCTGGCGTAAAAACACTTCAAAACAGGCTGTTTTCTACAGACTCAGTAGTGTCACGAGTTTTGATTTTGTGGGAGAAGTAGAAGGCAGTTCTGGAGCGCTCATTTACTACCGTGCTGATAAGCACCTGATCTGCTGCTGATAATCACTTTCCTCTTCTTTAATTACAGCTCTGGTTTTCTATTGACACTTCATGTAGCCAGTGCTAGATATTCCAGTACTAATGAATTTGATTACTCTATACCAGATAATGGATCAAATAACACAGTATCAGGTCTTCTATGAAAGAACGTAAACACCTTTTATGTTCTAGCAGCTTGCTGCTTTCTTCATGACATTGTATTTATTCTATCTTGATTTCTAGCTCTGAGCATGATGAATGCATATATTCTCAATTTCTCATAGGGAGGGTGGCAAGCACTGTAATAGATAACTTCAAAGCATAGTGAAAAGAAAAATGCAATAAGCCATACTTAGGAGTCTAACCAATTTTTTTCTCATCATTTTCACTGATGAAAATGGAGCAGCATGATCTATGTGAATGTGTAATCCTTTTCTTGGGAGGCTTCAAATACTGCCTTGCTGGGCTTTTGAAATGGCATGATTGTGACTGAATTGCACATTGCCAAGAAGAATTCCATTTTTCTAAGAGCATAGTAAAGTAAAATTATCAAGATTATAAAGAAGTTATGGTTTATTCGAGCCAGCAAAAAGACAGCTTCAAACTGACCATTTTATCAGCTTTTTTTCTCATCGCTACGTGCAGTTTAACATTTGCACATTCCTATTAACTTTCCAACTTGTCTCTGAAGATGGTATTATGCATGGTCTAGTAAAAATAAGCTTGATTTTTCCAGGAAGACTGGTAGAGAAAAATTGATGGGCAGACATCAGCTAGTGTTTTGAACGTTTAGATCAGTATTTTCATTTAGGGAGTAGGGAAAATTTAATTCAAAAACGTTATAGCTCTAGACCCTCAAGACTGAACTTGTCTTGAATAGGCTTCAAGTCTTTCAGGTAAACTGTATTAACCCCACTAAAATCAGAAACGAAATGCTTTTCTAAAGAAAAGAAGACTGTTAAGCCGACATATTACTTTGCAAGCTATATTATTTAAAAAATCATCAAAAGTAACCTTTCCGACAACCGGCTTCAGTTTTCTGGATAAACTGATACAATTTCCCCCTTTTTAAAGGGTCTTGGTGCAATTTTAGACATATTCAATAGCAACAAAATGGACATGGGCAGTTTGGAAATACAGGCAATTAAAAAAAAAATAGTTGTGATCAGGTCTCTCTAGTCACGTGGCAGAATTCCTCACTGCACAAGGAGCACAGCTGACTTGTGCAGCAAGCTGCTATTTAATGCAGACAGAGATGGTGGTCTCAGGCACTGGTCCCAACAACAAAGGTACTGCTGAAGGTGCCATAGCCAGCTTGGTTTCAAAAACCATTTTTGGAAAAAGGTAGACTTAAGGTTTCAGTGATTCACTATTCCAGCTGTTCAATGTTTTCTGAAATTAAAATCCTCTCGAGGAGAATCGCTTTGAAAAACTGAGGCTTAGTACTTAATTTTATCAGGAAAAACTTTCAGTGCCTGAAAATACTCCAGATATGGGGAGAGGTAGGTTGGCTGACTGGTTTTGGGGCCTCTGATGGAGAAAAACCTAACAGCTTCCAGTAGCTCAGGAGTACAGATAAAGGAAGAGAAGGTACAGTGGAGTCTGATGGTGGCAGAGCTGTCTCTGGCAGTAACCACACTGGTTAACTGGGCACTATTAGGGCAAAGTTTGAAAACTTGGGAGTGACAACAGAGGTGAAGAGCACGTGCTGCTGTTCAGTCCAGAGTCCGCTTGTCCAAGTACGGTTTCTTCATTAGCTGGAAGAGATGAGTGATGGTTTAGTCGAAAGGCAGCCTAAGTTGTAACATTTATCTTTCTTTCTAAACAAAACTGTGCCACACAGGGATGCACCTATAGTGATGGAACCACTGAAGCAAAATGCAGAGTACATTCCTCAAAGCTGGAGCCAACAGATTTTGCAACAGTTTTAAGCAGCCAGTAAATTTTTGATCAACATTAAAGAGGCAGTTATTGAGTATTTGGAAGTCTGTACAGGAATGGGACTTGTGCGTCCTCAGAGGAAGAACCACGTGTAGATCCTTTTTCCACAGAAACCCCAAACCTCTGGTAAGCCTGAAATGGAAGTAGAGTTAGGAGCAGATCCTAAAAGAAATATGGCAGAGCTGGGGCCTAGAGTAAATAGACAATCCTTTAGCTCTGGTTGAAGGGCTGTGTGGTTGGGATAGTGTTCAGGAACCCTTAACAGGTTAATGATATCCCTCCATTAAGGAGAAATAGCTAAGGAAAGAACCACAGGTACTAGATCCAGTGTGGCAGAGGTCATGCCCTATTCTGTCCCCAGAAGTTAGGATGGTAAAGTTGCATACTTTCAATCTTTCTTCCTGCCTGGGGCAATAATTGAAGGTTAAAATATTCATGTTTTCTATAAATTATGAGGAAACAGTATTATGAAATCTGATCTCTCTCCTAATAACACAAATAAAGCATCCCGGTGGGGTCTGCAGCAACTGTTTTCACATGAGCTAGAAAGATCTGTAACTGGCTTTCATGTGACAGATGCTTTTGTCCTTTTTAAAGCACATTGTTTACCCTTTCACTAAGTTTTTTTTCAAGCCAATGCCACATTTTCGCTGTCTTTTTTTCACCCTTTCCTTTCGTTTCCTTTGCCTGTTCCTAGTCCTCTCAGCTCTCATGATCATGCTTCCCTGCCACCCTCTACTCATCCTCTGCTCCTTCTACATGTGGTACCCTGCTCCCACACTTCCTCATAGCTGTATACTGTCTCCTCCTGGAATCACTAGTCTCACTGGCAGCACCTAGCAATAGGTATATCCAATAGTAATGATGACTGTCACTGCTCATGGGATGGGGGAAAAGGGAAAACAGAAGCGGCGAGATTTTTATAAGAATGTCACCCTGTGATTTAGCAAATTTAATCTGTATTTTTCAATGCTTTCTATATATATTGAAAATCTTTTCTACCTTATCACACAGACAAATTAATGGATTAGTTTGAAGCATGCCAAGTTCTATCGAAATGGAAATGCACTAATGCTATCTTGCTTTGTTTTCGGAAGACCGATACATATTCTAACAAAACTACCTACTTCAGTCTATAGTTTAAGAAATTATGACCAGCTATTTCCCTTTCTGCTATTCTAGCAGTTTTGTACAGATTCTTGTGATACTAAAGGAAAAGCATCGACTGTAATTGGGTCCTGGTCCCTGAGATTTATTGTTGGAAGATTATACCGTCTATAACCCTGCCAGACTGCAACGGGCCCAGGATGTTACAGAATACGTAGTTCTAGTGCAGCTGCGCAGAATGTCTATCTCATATCTGTAATGAAATAAAAAAATCACCAATTGCTGCTTTAGCCTATTTCATAACTTTAAATAAAATAGTATATATTTCTAGCTAACTTTAGATAAGTCATAACTGTATATTGTGCATTTTCACACAGATATAAACATACATTTGTCTGGTTCAGCAGCATTTACAGGAAACCTGTAATTTCTAATTGCTGAGACTTGCACTTGCTTTTTGTTTGTGCGAATTAATGAAATATCTGCATGTGGTTGAGAGGGGTGAAAAGGAAGGTAGAAAAACAAGACTATACCTCCATATGCACACATGCAGAAGCAAAGGTGGTAGAGTTCTCTATATTTTTCAGTTTACTTTTTATTGAGCTCAGACTAGTAATTTGCTATTTATAATCCCTGCATACTGGGGCATTTTGCATTATCGTCAATATACTTCTGCATAACTAACATGCTAGTCTGCAGAAGCATTAATATAGTGTTATACATATATGGGTCCTAAAATATATGTTAGATATCCATTTTATTTTGAAAATCTTCATTACAGCTGCTTCTATACAAGAAGGATTTTGCAATATTTCAGTCATTTTGCTCACAGTATAAATAGTAAGCCTTAAGAAGGAAATATTTTATTTAATAAGAGTAGGGGATATGTTGTTTTCAGAGATGATGCTCTTAAAAAATACAAAAATGTCATAAGAACTTCCCTTAGTTTTGAAAATATTGCAGTTGTGATGAGCACTGTAACCTGCAGACCCATGTAAGTAAAGATGATAGAAGCAACATCAGCTGTGCTGAAGTAGTCTACGCTGGTTAATCTAGGATTCGTCCACAGGCAATTGAGAGATATGGGGTGCTCCAGAGGGAAATTCATATCACCCATCTCAAGTATTTAAAGACTGGACAGCATTGCTCACCTTCTGGAGATGTCTGCCTCCCCTCATTACAGAAGGAACGTAGATGAATAGTACAGCAGAGGTGGCAACTCCTTACTTAATTAAGATTTCATGACATATGAACAGTGGAGCTCAGATTTCTTTTTCCCACACATACATAAACTCAGAGAGTAACGAGCTAAACAAAAACCTTTGTTTGCTGTAACAATAATATTAAGTTTTGAACACAGCCCTTTAAATATAGTGGTAATGTGCATAAGTGTCTATGACAATTATATTACGGCAAAAATATGTGTGTTCACGAGAAAAAGAGCATACTTACAGGATCACTAACTTGCCTATTCGTTGCCTAATATTCTTAGATGTATCACTTCTGTGGCATTTGGGAAATGAATTGACACATCAGGGATAAACTGAATTTGGGATACAGTTTCTTTGTCCTTGGTAATATATCTATTGTGTACTGCATATGATGGCATCCAATAAAGTGATTTTCTAAAGGTGGAAACATTTCAGAAAGCATTGATGTGAGGGAGCCGGGCATCTAATCATACGGGGACATTGGTGATTGCATAGCATACGTAGTTTACCATGATTGTTAGCAGTGCAATACTGTAGTAATAGAGGTCTTCCTCACCACGTATTTTCACTCTGTTAGCTTGATGAATACCAGGAGGAGATTGCTACCACAGAGCCGACAGAGAAGCTCATTTAAATTAGAAGCTACCACAAACACACTAAATAGAATTTTTCCAGAGGTGGTTTTCTGTTTGTTTCTTTTTGTTTCATTTAAATATCTTGAGCTGTCACAGAAAAGGATTTTAATTTAGTAAGTCGATAAAACCTTTATTTTATAGTGAATTGTTCTTCGTGTTTTTTTTTCGCCTAGGCTAAAAGCTGCCATTCTGTGGCAACTGATAACTCATTTTGCTCCTTTGATTTCTTGCCGTGCATACTTGAAGAGCATCTTCTAACTTACACACACCTTGTTTTCCTTTCTGTTTCTGATTGGTTTTGCTGCATGTTTATTTTGTTACCTGTGCCTAAAGGCTGTTTTCTTATGTAGGAACAGCTCATGCGCCTTCTGATTTTTGCCATATGGTAGGTTTACTTCTCTGTGTGATATCCTCTCGATTACATTCATCAGCACATTCCCTAAAAGGCAATTTTGACAACGCTCTTTGCATACATAGAAATAAGAATTTGCACTTTCCTGTTGGAAGTTACCGAATAGATCTGCTCCCTGGCAGCGTAACTTCTCCCTTTTCACTCCCTTGGATGGCTACAGGGCAGTGTGTTTTGGAGGTACATGCTTTTAGGAACTTCCCCAGGGAGGAACTGGTGTTACTTGTGTGTGAAACGCAAAGCTGTGCAGGTGACGATAGGGAAGATGAAGCTCCTGACGAATTAAGGAGCGGGAATTATGGGAAGGGAGATTTGTTAGGCTATAAATTCCTTAGCTCTTTCCAAAAGCGGAACACTATAATCGTCTCTGTGGGTGAAACCATTTCTGTGAAGAAAGCTTAGGCAAACCTAAACTTTATTTTATGCCCCATTTTAGCCAATGAGGGTAACTAGTACAGTACCATTGTATTATATTTGATTAAACTCTAAAAATATACAGAAAATAAGGATCATCAATACCAACACTTTGTTCCAATACAACTGACTTCACAGACTGAACCTCATCAAGGATATTGCCGAATTGTTTGCAGCAGTGCAAAAAAAGGTTTTGAGTCATCTGTGCAAGTGGGAATAAAGCAAGATCTTGGGTCACATCATTACACACCGTATCTGCACTGGCATGCACCCTGATTACCCATCAGATATACTACAGGAGTTTTCCATAGTTATGTATGCATTTACTAAATTATATCTGTTAATAAGCAATTTTTCCCATTTTGTTATTCTCACTCTTTACCTCCCACTGTGTTTTGGCTGCCTTTCAAAACTGAGCAATACCTGCATCCTTTAAAAACAGCAGCAAAGAATACCTCTTGAATTAGGATGGTCCTCCAGTGTTTCCTGGCCAAAGCACTGACATGCCTGAGCTCCATCACTGACTGAGTTCTCCAACACGTAGCAATGAGTCCTGCTGGCGTTATGGGAAAGCCAGACCCCCCCCAGCTGGTCACCACAACCGGAATGAATCTGTTTCATCTCGCTTACTGGTAACGCACAAAAACTAATCTTATTGCAGTGAAAAGCACATCATGAAATATTATCCTTTGTAGATCTCATGGTGGAAGAACAAATCTGCATCTGGGAGCAGCAGAAGATACAGATAACTGGCTTTGTTTTAACCCAGAGGCTATCTAGATTAACTCAGAGTCACGTCCTTCAAAAATACAAATTCTAATCTTCCTTCCCTGGGATTGCCCACACATATTGCTTTGTTGGACTGGTTTGAGATGAATTATCTAGATGTCCATAAAACCACAATGTACATTGTTACTTCCTCCAAGCTGATCACAAAAATTCACATCCAGTCTCACTTAGGAAACAGTATCACATAATTTTTGGTAAATCGCTATGTGGGCAAAAGCCTGTTTAGGAAACCCTGTTGAAATGTATCTGTTTTTTCCACCCTGAATAGAGAGTTCAGATCTCAAAGCCGACAGCAAAGGAAACTGCCAACAAGAGCTACTGCTGCTAATGCTCAGGTGAACTCAATATGTCAAGAGCTTATGGAGATTGGAAAAGCTGCATGGGGATACCTGTGCTGCTAACGCTCCTAGAGTAAGAATGTAGGCAAAAGATTAATCTTAATAACCTCATTTCTGGGCCTTTAATTCAAGAGATAATTTTGTACACAAAATGAACACACAACCAGTGCTCAGAGGAGGTAGTACCACTAGTGATAAGGTGCTCCCTAGAATAAATCAAGTGTTTTTTCTTTATGTGATTTTTATGAAACATGAGAGCGAGAGCTCGGAGTATAGTACGAGCTGGGATGAATCTGCCGTGTGTTGCTGTTGAAATGAGAGCTGTGCCATTTGTTTGGCTGGCTGCAGAATTAGCTCGTAGGTTGGTGTGTTAAGATAATTGGCTAATTGGCATGGAGTTACCTCAGTTTGCTGGCTAATAAATAGCAGCGGCTGAGATGGTGTTTTAGTTGTGATACCTTAAGTGGACGGTGGGAGGATGCGGTGAAGCAGGAGCCAGCCACTACAGGCCCTACAAAATTAAGGTAGCCCTCTTTGTCATCCACGGTTCTTATATAAAGCTCTTAAGCACTTAACTGAGTTGTTTCTTAGTACAGTGGAAGGTTAAAATGCCTGCACAACAGTGTTCCTCAAGTAAAACCAATACTGTTTATATGCCTCTGTGGATTTCTAAGCTGAATTCTCTAGCTGCTTCCTTAGATGTAGTGAAATGATTTAAGGGTATAGTTCAGCTGTGTGTTTCTTTGCTACTCTATTTTAACGGAGTTTATCAACTCTTTGGAACACTTGCTAAATATAATGGTTGTAATGAGAGATATTCTATTTTCCAAGAAATACTGAAGAGAAATTGTTAACTATGCTCCCTTTCATACAGGGGTATTGTTGCAAAGAAAGTGACATTGCAAGGCACACAAGAACATGTGCCAAGATTCATGTTGTGCTGAGAAATTGGAACAGATCAGAAGATGGAAATGTATTTTAATTTCATTTCTAAGCCTATATACAGCAGACCATTACTCCGAGGTTTTCAGCTAAATTAAGAAAAGCTTGGGTGTTTCTGTAGCACGGTGGGAATAGGGAAATGGAGGGGCACGATGCTTTCTTTGGTCTGCTTTCTCTTGTTATGAACTCAAAATGCTGCTTTGAAACGTTAGGTCCCTCTGAATACAATGTACAATTAAATTTTCTGTGGATCGGATAGATGTTTCTAAAGAGCAGATGTATTTACCTTTGATAAATGCTTGATTTCAACAAATGCTGACACTCTCAAATAATTTCCTTCAGGGTCTAATACTTAAGCCTCTCTACTGTAGTGTTATTCTCCATCAGCCAATTCTTCAACTCTTTAATTTTTTCAGTTCTAACAAGTCACCCAGATTGTTTGCACCTGCCAAACAAAGGATGGCAAGAGGTTCCTCGCTGCCTTAGGTAACCTTTGAATTTCACAAAAGTCTTGTCCTGTGGTATTTAACTGATATGTGATAGGTTTGGATAGCTTATTTTCCCATCTTATTTCATGCTTTAATAGTTATACAAAGAAAGTTTCTGGGTAGTCTTTGGGCATGATCAGGTTTTGTTCTTGTACTACTTTGCACTATTAAAACCAGCAATAAAACTCATGGGACATTAAAGTAAACTTCCCTAATTACTATAATTTAAATTTACAACATCAATACCCAGAAAACCTATTATAAATAAAAGCTTTTAAGCAGGAGAGAATTAAATCCGCTAAATTCCATTAGTGACATCTGATATAGAAACACATTAAGAAGGCTAAACACTGCACTGGTTGCTTAGTTATTTAAATCCATTAGTATTAAATACATTCATTTAATCAGCTGCTCGGTTCATGGGATCCAAGCTTGAAATCTGTTCTTTTGAAGTGAATAAGGTGATTTCTTTTAGATGAAAGAGGTAAACAGTGACTAGTATCTCACAGGTTTTGCAAATTATGTGCATACCTTGTCATTATAAAAGAAATAATATGCAATTTTGACTTAACAGCTTTCAAATACATGAATGTTGAGAAAAATGTATGCAGCAGTGTGAGGTAAAAATTGACGTAGTCTAGAATTAGAGCCCTTTCACAATACTAACCCTTCAAAGAAACCCCCCCAAAAGAGGCTGAGAAAGAGACATTTTTCTCAGAGAGCTCAGTCCAAAGCACACAGAAACAAATGGAAATCACTTATTTCCTTTGGGTTTAATCAGGCTTGGATTTTTGTTCGCTTTTAATGAAGCCACACAGTTAAGAGAAAATTGAAGTAAACAGACCTACAGCATTGTGCAGCCTTGCACATCAGAATGCTCGCAAACCTTAAAAAGGAATTTTTTTTTTTTTTTTTATAAGAACCAAGGAGAAATGGGAGAAGCAATAAAAGTCTCTCCTAGGAGAAAGAACTTGATGCACCAGGTGTAGAGAATAATTAGCAAGGATATGGGTGGTCTGTTGGGAGGTCAGCTGCTGAGTGTTCAACATTGGTCAGGGACTGAGAACTCCCCCACGAGAACACCAAAAAGCAGGCAAGAATGATCATAGGAGAGATTCTAAGAAATTCTGTCCTGGCAATTACGAAGATAGTTTTCCATGGGTTGATCTGTGCACATGTCTGTGTGTTGATGAGGGCCAGCTACTTTGCAGTACAGAATAGTTTGAATTACAGTGATACGTTTTGCTTTAAAATAGGAAGTGTGTATATGTGCAAGCTGGTGTGGAGGGTTCAACCATTTAAACTGGTTATTTGAAGACAATACTTACCTGGGAAGGGTGCCGTGCAGTTCTACATTTTCTTGGCATGTAATATAACTTCTGCTTGTTCCTTTACCACTTACTGTGAACTGAAAGGACGGATCCTAATTACTAATTTTTGGATTTGGAGTGTGTTTGGGCTTTCTGTATTTAGGCACCATAAGCATATAGTCCCTAGTTCCTTCTCTGTCAGCTAAATTTTCTTAGTCCATAACAGAATCACCTGGGAATGATGCTGGATGGCACATAAAAATGTCCGCTTACTGTCTGTTTTATTCAGTTTTCCTAGGACAGTAGAAGGCTCAACTCAACTTACCACCTGCTTAAGCTTTGGTTTTCTTGTTTTGACTATATCTTTTTCTCTGAATTGCCTATACTTAGCAAGGAAAAAAAAAAAAAAAATCAGTTGATCTGCTGCTAGTTTACTTATGTGTTGCTTATGAGCACTGGAATTACTTTTACAGACCCTCTGCAGACCACACTAGGGATATATTTTAATAATCGATATAAATGTTACATGTTCCAAGATCTCAAAGACCGATGCCTGTAAACCAACTCCTGTACTTGGACAAAAAAAAATTAATCCATCATTAACTTGCAATGGCTATTATGCTCTATGTTATCTGTAATTAATTGATAAAAGTCTTAGGGCGTTATGACTTTATTACATTTGTTTATGCTTTGGAATTTCTCAATTAGAGAGGCATCCCCTAAGATGATTAAAGTCTGGTGGAGACCAAGAGACAGAAGTTTGAAAAAAATAATTAAAATCGGAATGGAGAACAGTCATCACTGAGGATAACCAGGAGGGAGAAAAGTAGTGTATGACTGACTATTGGGAAATCAGCTCTTGGGTGTTCAAAGCTAGTGATGCTTGGAGAAGGCATCTGAACAATTCTCCTGGAAGATCATCAATAGACATGGTTTTACTCCAAGAAAGGGCAAAAATCAGCTTCAGTCGTTCTGCCTCTTACCTGGGACAATGCCAACTTGCATGTGGAAAAATGGAAATGCAAAATCTTTTACTTATTTGTGGCTGGGTGTATCATTCAGTATTTGTACGGCACCTAGGACAATGGCTCTCCAGTGCCAACTTCAGTCTTATCTGAGTTAATTAATGAGTGTTATCAGTGCATAGATATTAACTAGTAATTGGAGCCAATACCCTGTGTTTCCTGAACCCTTTATGCAGTTCAACTCATGTCAGCTCTTGGCTTTTTCTTGTACAGTGTTTATTGCTCATGTCCATTTAAACTGGGTCAAGGAACTGAATCACTTTGCTCCACTAGCTATAGAATTTAAAGTGGCGAAGAAAGCAGAAATTAAGGGGACAGAACTTTTTAATATTAATTTTGCTTGAACATATTAGAAAATATTGTAATGAGTGCAGTCTATATGGTGCCACCGTGAATGAAGTTCATAAGTAATTTCCACTAAGATAGTTATGTTTTTTCCTTAAATTCTGGACACTTAAAAGCATTTCTTGCCAGCTGTGTTGGGTTTTTTTATGAGTTTTTGAGACTCAGACTGAAAATTATTACACTATCATTAGCAGATTCGGGGCGTTTTTTGGTTGGATTTGGAGGTAATTATACTTAATGCTGTGATTATTTCCGTTATCATGTGTACACAGTTGATGCTTTATTTTATATGTGCTTGGCTTGGTTTATAATCTGACAACAGCTGTGATAACTGTTATACTCCTAACTGCAGTTCAGCTTTCTATTAGTGCATTGATGTCCAATGAATCTAATGCAGGGAGTCCTTCCAAAATTAACTCTTAAAAGTTCCTGACTGTTGTCACACGCTTAAACCACAACTTTCAGCCTTAGATTTTAAAATACATTTGGCTTTTTATTTCATTTCTGAGGAAAGTACTTTTTTTTTTTTTTTAACCCTTCTGTTCAACATTTGCATGAGTTTGAATTTCTAGTTTCAGATGACAATGGAAGTGCTAAAGCACAATGAAAATGGAACTGTCTGTATCCAGCCATTCTTATCACCCTGGTCCGTGCCTGCCTTACCAAGTCCTCAGTACATGAGCAAGAAATTCTATTTCTCTCTTTGCTCTTGTGGTAGTTCCGTATTCACTCGTATTTGTTTATGAAGAGGTATTAGACAGACAGTAACACTGAAAGTGAAGACAGAAAAAAAATAAGGGAAGAAAAAAGAGTACTCTGAGGTTTTGAATAGACCTGCCAGTAAAATAATTCTTTTACAAAAGGAGTCTAAACTGATGGAAAGAAAATCTCTAAAGGTCTCTTCATTATAAAACATCTATTTCTAAATATTGCTTTTGCAGAAATCTTTTAGTAACCTTCCTGCAGGTTTCTAGGAGCAGTTCTAAATCTAGTCCTCTCTCCTGCCTTGAGAACACCTAAGTAATGTTGATCTCTTTTAAAGGAAGAGTCCTTGCATTTTTCTTTGTTCCACCAACTAGGAATAGGTGAAAGTTTTCTGAGAAACAGATTTAAAATTAGATGATCCAAAAGATTTAAGGAGGACTTAACTCACTATAAAACCCCTTGTAAACCTTCCTTTTCATTTCCCTAGCACAGAGTCTTTTTATTACTTTAGACGTCCAAAGCCTCCCAACTTGCTTAGATGCTTTTTGACAGTTTTGAGAAGTGCAAAATATATCTCATGATGCATAAAGTATTCCACTTTTATTGCCTGAGAGGATCTACACGCTCCCATTACATCCAGTTCTGCAGAAAACAGAATGTGGCTTCTCTGCTAGTTATAATAGCTCAGCGGTCAGTTGTTTTGTTTTTTTTTTTTTCCTCGTTCTTGCTCTGTTTCTCTCTCCCCTCCCACACCAGTAACCTAATCATTTGCACAGGAGAATCAAAACCTCATTGATTTAGGAAATTTGGATTCAGTCTTGAATATATTTCCATAACTGTCAGTGTGGGGACTTGCTTAGGAACAGGTGAAATATGAGGTCATGATTCAATCGGGGATTTATCAATACAGGGCTAGAACAGCCTAGATATGTTTACGTAAAAGCCGGACATGAGCAGGTTCATGTATAGTCAGCGTATATATTTCTGCACCTGTTTCTCCACTCCTCCTTCTTGCTCTGGAGCTGGTCTATGCAAAGTGTTTCTGAGTGTTGCCATTTTGGTACCTGACCTTATTTTGAAGTCATGTGAAATCCAGGCACAGGAGTAGCAATGTAATAATAAAGACATTGATTAAAATAAATAAATAAAATTCTCTGTATCTTGCTTTCCAGACAGTTGTTTGGGTTTTTTTTTCCCTTTTGATCAGAAATGGTTGTTGGTTTAATTCCTGAATTGCTGGCAGGTCTACAGTTGCTTTGTAAAAGATCTGACAGAGCAGACATAGGACTGAAATATAAGCAGCCTGGGGAAACGGAGCATAGGCAGCAGATCAGGTAAGAAGAATAAACCATATGTTATTGCTACTTCCAGAATCATAACGTCTTTGGGTTGATAAACTATTTCTCCATGTAAAATGACTCGAGAGGAACACTTTCACTCTGCTGTATTTTGAATAGTAGGTTTATTCCTAATTCTCTGGGGGTTTACAATGATTCTGTGAACAACAGGAGGCAAATCTGCAGGCTTTTCCCATTAAATTCATGCTGGTATGTACTTGTCTTTATATTTTATCTTGGGTAATGATAGCTTCCCAGGTGCAAAAGCCACTCTTTTGATTTAAAATGTACATGAGAGGTATTTTGGCTAGGAAACTATAGGTCTATTGCTATGATGAGTATAAGATGTGATACTCGCAGATTTTTTTTTTTTTTTGGAGTCTTTAAATATTTTTCAGATATCATACAGATATTGCCAGGGAATGAGAAATACCCATTTTCCAAAGACATACCAATATCACATCATCACAAATGTGTCCTTTTCTTCAGGGAAAGGTTTAGAGACCTGGCCTGAAAAAGGCAAGTTCTAGGACATTTGAAACAATGTCTCATGCCATGCTGTGACATCCCTGCCAGACCCCATGCAATCATCATCACTACAGGATGAAATGGCAAAGGGAACAAGAAAGACTTTGTTCAAGACCATTGCAAAAAGTCACAGCGGATAACGATGACTGATGCATAGCAGCAGTAGCATAAGGTCACAGGAAGGAAAAAAGAAACAGCAGAAATGTAACAGCAGTTATTTCAAGAAGACATTGCCTTCTTTTGGGAAAAAAAAAGTGCTCCTTCTTATCAGCTACCACTGTTAATGAATTGAAGGTGAAAGAAAGGCAAGGCATTTTGTGATATGAGAGCTGCTTAAAGGGTTTTATTTTGTGTTTGGTTCACTGAGTAGGGTCAGGTAAGAACATAACCTTCTCTTAGTAAAACCAG
This sequence comes from Gypaetus barbatus, assembly GCA_028022735.1. Taxonomy (NCBI): domain Eukaryota; kingdom Metazoa; phylum Chordata; class Aves; order Accipitriformes; family Accipitridae; genus Gypaetus; species Gypaetus barbatus. The sequence continues at coordinate 27,589,468 of CM051549.1, read as the reverse complement.
ACGGTATCCTGAGGCAGTAAAGTTTTCCTGCTCCAGGCATTTTGGGGGAAGAGAGGAACTGAGGAACAAGGGAGACAAATGGAAGCAAAGTGAGGGAAAAAGCAGAGCACTTACCCATTCCAGATGTTCCCAGATCCTAATTTGCCCAGTGGGTAGTGAGTCAAATAACATAGATATTTAGTGATCCATTGCTTTTCTGCAGTCTGTCCTTCTGTTAATTTACCAGAGGCAGGTTTAAGTGTAGGATCAATCAAGACTTAAACGAGAGACACAACACAAAACAAAAATACTCATTCTGTCCTGTGCAAAACAATGAATTAACTGACAATCTGGCTGGAAGAAAAAAGCAGTTTTATTAACCTAGTACTTAGACCCAAACTCAAGGAGACCTGTCTTAATTCCTAAATTTTTGGAGAACATATATATCTTTCTCCTTATGTGCTTTTTCACATGAAGTTCTAGCTGTACCATAACAGATTACTCTAAGTACCCTTGTGGGATTTAGTCTTAGGACTGGAAATAAGCAGTGCATCAAATTCATAGCAGTCCAGTTCAGTCCTGATATTTTTACAGTCTCTGATGCAAGAAGTGGATTAAATTTGGCTGAAGTGCACATCTGTCTCTAGTTTTGCCGTTTATCTGAACGGAGTTCAGACTTTGACTTCTGTGTTTTCTTCATCATTCCATGCAAGGAGTTACAGCAAGTACAGACAACTGGATACAGGTGGATACAGAAGTGCAAGAAGCAATCAAAATTAATAGGAAATGTGATAACACTTTGTTCCGGGAAGAATGAGAAAGCTTACAATGTGAAAGCATTTGGGAAAAAATTGCCATGAAATTGAAATGAAATTAGAAGTTGCATGGAAGTATAGGCAATTAAGGCGGCATTCTGAAGTGTGTATGTGTGTTTATATATGTGTATATACACATACATAAATACGGGTAGTCAGGTTTCTGAAAGACAGCGAGAATAATCTAGTTATGGTGGAGACAAATATTTCCTGGCACTGTAAACTAATTGTGTTTTTTAGTGCCTTCAGGAGAGTTGCTGGCAGAAGGTCGGTAGAAAAAATATGATTTTCATGCTAGGGAAAAAGAAATATTGCTAAAATCAAAAGCGCACCAGAAGTCTTTAATCAGATGCCGAGTTTAATTTGCAAAGTGCTAAATGTGCTCAGGTTTTATTTCAGACTCCTGAAGCTGGGTACTAAGTACTTAAATCATTGCTAAAAAGTAAAGCAAAACATTTCAGAAGACCTGTAACATTATGTTAAAGTCTGGGTTTGTTTTCCTTTGGAGAGAAAAGAGAAAAAGGAATGGGTCTACTTTTTATAGTCTCCACGTGGTCATACATTTGGATGTCCAATTAAAAAAAAAAAAAAAAAAAAAAAAAAAAATCACCAGAGGAATACAATTTCAAGTCAAGAGCGACATAGTAGAAAGGGTTGCTATTTTATATTGCTTTAAACTCCTTTGGTGCCACAGAAACTGACTTTCAGCTGGCACAACAGAGCAGATCCTGATTTTCTCTGCCCCCGTTACCTTCAGTGGGCATACTTTTGGACTAAGAAAGAGCTCAGTGTGAGCAAAAATCTCAAAAACAAGCTTTACAACAGATAGAAATCCTTCAACAAGTCAAACCGTAATGCTTTCTTTCATCTATATTTTTTTTTTACCACTGAAAAATGCCTCCTTTCAACACAGGCAATTTAGAGTGGAAGTCAGAATACAAGCAGAGATAAATAGTGCTGAGTGAGTCTCCAAAGGATGTCTTAATGCTAGAAATTCTCTTGCAACTTTGTGCCAAAGTATTACTTTATAATCTGTCATCTGTTTAGCCATAATTACAGCTTCTCTATTTTGTCCCTACATGGGAATTTGTTTCTTTTATAATTTGTAATTTCCCAGGTGCTCTCATTAATGGTTGAAACCATTTGCTTGATTTCCCTTTATTAAATATACTGAAAAGTCAGCTGTCTTGGGAATAAAACACAATTTCCTAATTAGGAATACGTGCTTATTTGCTGTGCTGTGTTTCCGCTTTATTCTTATTTCAGTGTCTTCTCTGAAAGTAAACCTTTAGGATGGATAAGTAAAGTTGGAAAGAACCAAAACTTATTTCAGATTTTCCTCCCAATTGTTTTGTTCTTTCTTGTGTAGTGTGTATTTCCTTTTGAATTATTTATAAAACTAGTCTGTAACAAAGTACAGATTGGGAGTGAGAACTTTCAGTCTTGTAGTGAGGGCTCCGCATGGTGGCAAAAATACCCTTTTCTTTGCTTTTCAAGGTCTACTGTTGTCCTTTGTTTTACAACAGTTAATTTCCCGAAGTAACTCTTTTCGCGATCTAGTAAAGGTAGAGCATAGCAGTAATGAAACATCCAGCTGAGCTGAATATTCTTGCAACGTATCTTTAATCTTTCTAATAACACTTTTGTGGAGTTTGAATGCTTTTTCTCCTCTATTTTAATATTACTACCAACTATTATTTATATTCTGGTGTCATCCAAAAAACCCGGCATAGTCTGTCCTACTGTGCTAACGTTGCGTGTGGACTGTTATCAACATGTGGAAATTATACTACAGAGAATTGAAGTCACTTACCCAGGGTCATAAATGTAGGTCAAAAATTCGTCTTGCTTAATTACACATTCATCATGCAATCCACCAGACGGTGTTGCTTCCATTGCTAAACTTTTGCTTATTTTGAAGTAATCTTTTTCTCCCCAATAAAACAGTTGCCTTTAAACCCAAACTCAAGGTTTCACAGTGTTTCCTATCATCAGAATTCTGCTTATTCTTGTGATCTTCATATACTACAACCCTTTGCTGCTTTGTGACTTCTCTTATGCAGATCTGTGTCCTCTCAGCACTTAAATATATCTGCTTATTTATTCATGCATTGATTCAGTAATGCAAAGGGGCATTTATGGAGACTTGTGATGTGAAAACAGGTGAGAAAAGAGGAGACCAGGTGTCTTGAGGACAGATTATTTATTTTCTTTGTTTTATCCTTTAACTTTTGCATTGAGCATGCTTGGAGAGTCATGAATAAAAAGGGGGTAGAATGGCCAAAAACACGAGAGAAAAATCTTTAGCATGTTAGCCCAGGAGCTAATAACCCGTAACAGGCCAGTATGTCAGACCTACATTCAATAATCTCCTCTATTTGGTGAAATTTCCAGCACTAACTTCTACATCAGAGAAGGCTTTTTTTGTGTTTAAAGTGCCGAGTCATTTGGTCCAGGAGAAGTCAGTAGGTAGCAGTAAGTTAAAACAAGCATTGCAGCTGCCATGAGCACCCCGGGGATAAAACTTGGCGTGGGGGATGTGCTGTATCACTTTCTGCACTGTAATATCTATGTGGAAACTGTAGATTTCCTTGCAGTGGGAGCCTGAAGAAAAAGGCCGAGTCCTTCAGGAGCATTTTCTTTGTGTTGCTCCATCAAGAAAGCGGAATTAATTTTCTGTTTCTCTTTAGAGCTTCCCATCTGGTGTGTGGTTGTGAATAACAGCGATGGGGAGAGCCAGCGAAATGCTTTGTTAGCCAGCTGAGAGGGAAACCTTTGGAGTGCAGATTATTAAGAGAAAGGCTGTGCAGCCGGAGCCTTTTCTGCCATCTCTGCCTCGAGCTTAGACAGCTGGAGCAGGGAGCTCTGATGGATCTACTGGAGGCAGTTTGAGGAAGTTCTTGAGAATTAATTACTCTTTCTTTGGCTTCCCTTGGGTCTGGCTTGCAGCACAGAGTTTTTGCCGGTGACATGTGTGGATAGGCTGGGAATAAATGATACGTCAGCAGAAAGGATTGCTGACACTTCGATACAGTCAGTGGATAGATTCCTGGGGACTCTCACCCACTCCGTTATGTCATGAGAAGTCTTTCTAAATACATGTGCAAATACCAATTCCAGTGAAGACACTTTATCCTTTCCTTTAACGTTCTCCAAATTCACACGATACTCTGCAGCTGAGATTTAATGTAGCTTGCTTTTGGTGAAGCTATTTAAAGCCCTGGATATGAATGTTTTTCTCCTATGTGAAACTATTCACTGGTGGAGCTCAGCGTACTCTGCAAACACTTAAGCTTTTTATGATATTTATTATACCTGTGATTTAGGTAGGGTAGACAATGCATAAAATTTACATCTACTTAAATGAAGGTCAAGAAAGGCTGTAAATGATTCAGATTGGTTGGGAAGGGATCAAAAGCTATTGCAAATCAAACTTAGACAAGTAAGTATTATCTGCTGCAGTGCCTACATTTTAGATACTTGGCTATAGAGTAAACTCTAGAGCTATAACTGAGGTGCCTGAGTCCCTTTACAGAGCAAAAAAAAAAAAAAAAGGGTGGTGGTGGGGGGGAGCCAGGAGAATCATTTCAAAAACTGGTGTTATGAGACTCCTGCTGTTTCCCAGGTACTTTTCTGAAGGGTCTAGGATCTGTGCCTGCAGGATCTCTTTAAAGTTGGATTTGCAGCCTGGAGTCCTAAAATGAGGCTAGGTGTCCATGCGTTTTCTTCTAAAGAGCTGAGCAAAGGAAACTCTTCCCTCTTATTCCTCTTGCCGTGTTTTAAAACAAAATGACCATCTTCTTGCCCTGTCCTTGCCTACTCCCTCCCAAGATTTGGAGTGGAAGATGGGGCTTTGCAGTCACGGAGCTTGGCTGCAGGACTGCAGGTCTCTGCAGCCCATTTCTGTTACAGGTCATCTTACACTGCTTTCTGCAGTGTGGCCAGTGTTCAGATTTGCCTGAAATCTCCCCATAAAGCACCTCTTAGAGGTAGGTGGCATACGTTCCCTTTCTGTCAGGCAGAGGATGGATCAGGATCTCACAAGGTCAGGGTAACTTAGGCAGGCTTGTCACTGCCTAGTACACCTCGGTGGCGGCAGTCCTGAGTTTCAAAACACAGTGGCCACTGTCACTGGGTCATAGATAACAAATGAACAAAATCGAGTTAAGTTCTCTGAAGATGCCCGACATGCTGATTCCCACAGTGGAAGAATGCCTGTATCCTGGTTTTGTGTGTGTTCCTTTTTTTCCTTTAAGTTTAATCATGAGCTTAGTGTTAACCCTTTCAGCTCTGCTATTACGGAGCTATCTCACGTGCTTTCAGAGCCTATGTGGCACCCGCAGAGCTGAATCTCAGTCAAGTGAGCTTGCAGTCGTTCACTTGGGCAGCTTGCCTTAGGATAGCTAAGTGATCAGGGGTAGTCACTTACCGGCTCTGACCTTAGGTGCTACTGCTCAGATGTTTCTTTTCATCAGCACCCTAATGCTTCCAGTTAAACCTATAAAATTAACCTCCTGGGTGGCTAAAAGTAGTGATGAATCATTACTTCCAAAAAAAAAAAAAAAAAAAAAAAAATCTATATCCCTGCTGTGACTGTCTATTTACTATCCTAAGGGGACAACGAAATGATAACGAAGCATATCATTTGCTTGAATTTGTAGGAAAGAAACTAGTGTAATGAGGATCAGTAACTTTTCCTTATTAAAAATGAAAAATGGCAAAAGTAATGAAAATGGAAATGACTTAACAGATTTTGATATTTATCTGGCTTTGGATCTGGAAATCAGATTCGGAAGTGCAGAAGTAGCCCTGTGTGAATCAGTGCAGAGATCATCAAAACCAGAAAGAACTCACAGGAGGTGTTCTTAATAATCCTTGTGAAGCTATACAAGTATTTCTCCAGGTATAGTTACCAACAGCTTCCCATCCCCCTTATTAATGAGAAGAGTATAATTGGCTTTGTAAATTACGTACTAGAGGATTCATCTGCAGTCTGCCACATTTTGCCAAGTAATAAAGCAGTTGCTGATTTGAGTTTTTAGAGAAGGTATTATTAATAAAAAGTAGTTGAACTAGGAAAGCTAAGCTGCCAATGCTCCCCAAGCTCACATATAATTTTTACGTATGCGCCTTGGACAAAGTGCGTTCACAAATCTGTAAGGTCTTGCTCTCATATTCAGTCTGTGTTTTGTAAGGTAAAGCTAAAATGAAAATGCTGATGAGCATACTTGGCGTTGTGAGAGAAGAACCTGTTTGAACCTTGTTCTGTTAATGATTCACATCAAGCAGCACTGCGTTGTATGGGCAACCGCATTAAAATAGTACTTAAACTAGGAAAATTGTAAGGGTTCTCTAGTTTTGCGTCACTTTTAACAGGAACATCAAGAGTAGTTTATTTGTGGTGGAGTATGCTGAATGCTTATATTGGAGACAACATTAAAATCTGCAGTATCCTCTTCTTAGTGTAGTCTCATTTTGATGCATTGGATATATGCGCTTGTAACTCTCGCCCTTCAAATATTCATATGTGAAACTGAAAATAAATGTCTGTTCCTTTTCCTCTTAAGTGCCTGATAAGACAGAGCCACTGAGAAATCAGAAAAAATTTGTCAATAGTCACTTATGTTAACGATTGTCTGGAAACATGTTATAAAGAATAGGTACTTATAAGCACTCTCTAAATTGGAAAAGAATGGTGTGTATGGTCCCGAATATACAAAACATTAAGGCGTTAGATATTGGCTAAATGCTGGAGTGAAGCTGAGACATCTGATGACTGCAAAACTCTTTACTGCTAGACATATTCCAAGGCAATGAACATTATTCTTGAAAAGATAAAACAATACAATGAGCTATAACATAAAGTAGAAAAAATAGTGCTTCCCCACCCCCCACCCCCCCCGAGGCTTAGCAAGTGCTGTATTTCTATTTTCTTAGGCTATCCAGTGACCTAATTTAGGGGAATAAAAAAGATGAATGATGTTGGGTCTCAATGCTCTTCGTACGAAATCATCCAGCAACTGAATCTATTTAGAGCTACAGTGTGCAGCTCAGTATAGAGACCTATAGCATGTCTCCCAGCAAAACTAAATCCTGACAAATAAACACCCCCTGGGATTTCTGCTTAGATCACTTCCACTGCTTCAAACTTAAAATGAGGAAGAAGGGAATTTTGAGAGAAGAGATACAAAGGACACAGCAGTAGTAGTGCTTATAAGGTAAGGCATCGTTACTAGTAGAGAAGTGTTTTAAAGAATGGCTCTTCACAGATCTACAACCGTTTTAGACCGCGATTCAGACGTGTTCCCTTGATTAGCTTCCAGCAATAAATGTACAGCTTTGGGTTCTTCAGTTAAATAGTAATACCACTTCTTGGAATAGTTCATACAGTTTCTTCTGCCCGTGTTAGAGTTACCTGCTTCATTCTCCCAGAGAAATAAAATGGCAAGTGATGAGTTACTGAGACCTTTTTGGTATTGGGAATTTGTGTAGATTTTCTTCCTTAGATATACTTTTAGTACCTGGGTTAAGTACCCTTCATCTTCCATTGGGTGAGCAATACGAGTGAGTAAGCAATACAGATGGGAAGAAAGTCAAGAAATAAGCATACAGCATCTATTTATCACAGCAGCATTTTAATATTGCATCTATGTATCTCAATGTAAAAGGCTTGGATAGTCCGTGACTCTAGAGCATTGCATCTGTTGCAGTTCTGTCCCAGGGTCTCCAAAATGGCCTTTTGCAATTTCATACTGCTCACTTCTGACTTTAATTAGCCGGAATTTTTATCATATAGTAAAAAAGAACTGTAAGCAAAGTAATTAAAATAATTGATATTAGACTTTTGCCTTTGTCTCTGTACCTTATTGGTGCATTTTGACCCATTCTGATTGTGAGCAAGCTAAAAACTGTATAAAAATATCATGGTGATTGCTGAAGCAAGTTTCATGCTGTGGATTATGCTCATTATTCATAATTATCTCTTTATGATTAGTAACCTGAATGACACATTGTTTTTCTTCTCCAGTTTGCATGCTTAGAACCGTAAGAAAATAATGGAGTGATAAGTATTTACCAGTGGAATTTCAATTCTCCCAAAGAAAGGAAAATAAGAAGTTATGGGAGCGGAATCCATTTATCACAGCAAGGTTTAGGGACTATGCATTACTATTTCTCCTTCTGAATAGAGCCCCATGAAAAAGGAAAAAAAAAAAAAAAAAAACCAACCAAAAATCACTACTTGAAAAAATAGAGAGAGGTAATTAGAATTCAAACTTAATTTTCTGTATGCTTCTGTATGAACAAAACATAATTTATCTAAGCACTAATACAAAGCAAAGGGAGGGAAAGGACATAACAAGGTGATAAATTTGATTTTCTAATTAATCTAAATGTTGAGAAATATATTTCTCCACTATAGACCTGACTTCTGTTAATAGCACAGAATAATGATGTTTCAGTCACTGAAGAATCATTTTCTCTTATTTAAAAAGCAGCAGGTCTTTTGGGGGGGGAAAAAAATCAAATAAGAAATTAAATGTGAAGAAATCTGGGGAAACTAGGAAATATAAGTACTGTTATGATCTTTTCCATCTCAGAAGCATTTTCTCTTTGGGAGTTCTTTCACATACTCTCCTGCTACTCCCCCCCCCCCCCCCCGACCCTATTCTTTTGTCTATAATTATAATTTCTGGTTCCACAGCAGTGAATAGATAAACCTGGGAGCAAAAGTATGAATGGAGAATTCACAGCAGCTGTAACAGCAGCTAATAATTCTGAAGTTATATCTAAAATTTTGGGGCATTTGCTTTAACCCAAATGTTCTGGTCCTTATTTACAGGCCAGTAATTCCTACTGGTCCAAATATGCTCTGTCACCTGACTGTAGAGCCGGACCTAAAATACGTAGATGGCTTACACCATCTCCTCGGTGGTCTCTGTGGTTTGTCCTCTGCTCTCGGTAGCCGGCCGTGCCGGCCTCACCGCTTGCAAATGCCCACGGTAGGTTCAGCCTTCAGGAGGTGGGGAGTGTGAGGGCAGCAGTTACGTGGCCAGTTCCATAAGGCTTTTTAAATTAACCACTGTGTATGCAGATACGGAGACAACTGTAGTGAAACAGCAAGTCAAATGAAAGGCGAGAAGCACTTGGAGAAGTTATTGATCATCTAAGCAGAAACGGAGTCGGTAGTTTTGCCGCCTCCAGTTCCAACAGAGCTATTACAGCCTTGTCATTATACGACGTAAAACTCTGCCTCGTATAGCTTTGTCTTCACCGTTTCATTAGCACTTCCAAATAGGTAGAGTGATGCTATTGTGTTATATCAGTTCATTGCAGCCTCCATTTTTGGACTATTTGCCTAGTTTTTGTCTTTATTCTTTGTCTTCACAATGAATACTGCCCAACGTTATTACCTTTGTCACGTCTTTCTCTCTTAGAGCACAGTGACTGTCGCTTCTTTTTAATTTGAAGATCTGTTTTGGACAGTGGAAGAAAGTGGCTATTATGTTTCACACAGATCCAATTTGGAATTTGGTTGTGAAAAGATATTTTAGTGAAATAGCATCATAATACAGGAAGGAGATGAGGGAGAGTGGAAGACTCGATGAAAAATAAAATCTAGCCACAAAATCAACATTATGAGAAGAATGTGTAATGGCAATTATACGTGGTGTGCAATGTAAAAATGAGCAAATAATTTGCAATGAATAATTCAGTTTACTAATTTGGCTGTTTATCGCTCTGTGGAATATTTGCAAGCAGGCTGCAGTGTCCTCGAATCATAACTGCGTGGGAATAACTTTTCCCAGGAAAAAAAAATAGCCAAGTTCAGCATTCATTGGGGAGTCAGTGAAAAGTGTGTTTCTGTGGGCTCCTTCAGTGAGGGCAACATACACCGTTATTGAGCTTCTTTGAATTTATCCTTCAGTAAGAGATGCTGAGGTAAATATGGGAAAAGAACGTCTGAAATCAGCATGTTTATTAAAAAGAAACAAAACCCAGCAATATTGCGGAGAATTTCCAGGTTCTAGAATTTTAACTTTGCATGTCAAAATAAAAAGGGAAAATGCGTTGTGGGAGCTGGAATAAAGAACTCCGTTAATTAGCAGCAGTAAAAATAACCATGCCTTTCTTTCAAAAGTAATTCTATGCAAAAACATAGTTTGTATACAAAGGGATAATTAACAGAGAAAATGCATAATTACATTACATACAAAGGAATAATTAAATCTGAAATCTTAAAAGCCTTATGAACATTTTCTGTAAGAAATGACTACATTTTTGGTGCCGGTAGGAACAGTAAGTTTCAGCACGAATCTTTCAAGCTCACTTGTAATTGGTACTTTTCTTATTAAAAAAACCAACAAAACAACCACAAAACAAACCCCAAAGAAGGATATTTCCTGTAGGATGGGAATGAGGCACCTTAGCAAGGTTACATGAGACAAAGAGGAGTGGCACTGCCTGCAGCTTGGTCTCTCCTAGCTGGTGGTATAAATCCTTCAATTTGGTTAGTAGTAAAGCCATGTTATAAATGAAATACCAGTGTCTACAGAGTCTACTGTGAGCTGTACCACTGTCAATGGGAATGACAAATCAGGCCACAGTCAAAACTTCTGATCCTTGTGGAACTGGAGCCATGTCTTTACCAGACAAAATCTGGCCGGTCCTGGGGAGAGGGCTCTGTCCTGTCCCTCCCGGGACCAGGCTGCAGGAAGATTTATGAGGGGGGGCTCAGCTCTGCACAGCCTGAGGAACGGCCAAAAGCTTCAGCAGGCACTTTACTTCAGGTGTGTATCTAAAAATACGCTGAATTTTGTGCCTGTTTCTGCGGACTAGAGCCTGGATGGTCAGTGTCTTGCGTGATGGAACCCTGCAGGAAAACCTTTCGGTTGACTTGTTGCAGTAAAGTGAAATAATCCCAGGCAATTCCTCGTGAACAGAATTTCCATATGTGAGGTTTCACTCAGTTGGAGCAAGCGGCTCTGTGGTGTGCTTTACAATGTGCTTTATGGTTTAGATCAATCGATGGCATCACTTACTGATTTTAATGGGCAAAGAAAGCTTAATCCCTTCATGACCGACAGAAAATGACTGTGATAAAAACCAAAACGCTTCCCAGCTAAAATTTTGAACATTCAGATAAACCATTCCTGGAGAATATTGACAAATATTAAAAATATTGACAGATCAGAATCTCAAAACATTAAAAATCAGTGGGACTACTTATAAAATAGGTGCTAGTGTGAGGCTTTATGTTATTCAGTCAGAAAACGGAGCTTCGATCTGCAAGATATTTAGGTACCCTATTTCAGTTGGATTAATGAGAATTAGAAGCCTGAACTTGACTGAGACATCTTGCAGAACTGAGGTGTTTGTGAACTTTTGATTTAGTAATCTTTGGATATCCCTGGGCAATTTAGTTCAATGGATTTTTTTTTTTTTTTTTTTTTCTCCTGGATATCTTTGAGTCCCAGAAACATTTTTCTCTCTTGAAATCATTCTTCATCTAAGCCTCTGTTAGAAAAATGAAATTGTCCTTTCTGATTCTCTCTTTAAATCTTTACCATAAGAATGAGTTATTACACAATTTAAAAGCCTAGTTTACTGTGGAAGTTATGGGGTTGAATGGTATGTCTTTGTAAAGTATTCTGTTCATTGCTTGAGAAACAAACTACAGGAAAGTAATGGGGAACTACAGGCAAGTAACAGTTCAAGTTGAGAGGCAAATAGATCAAATAGAAAATGCCTCAGATTGGCTATAGGATCATATATGATTACAACAATCTTTTGAAAATAGTTATGTGGTGCTGTAGGCAAAGTACAGTTTCTTCTTTTATTAATACCTATCATATATACTTCTCACTAAACACTCATGAGACACAGGTCATCTAAAGCAGAAAATCCCTATTAAAGCATTCCTTATGGCTCAAACTGACATGCTAATAGAGGTTCCCCTCTCATTTCTGTAACTTTGTCATCATAAGCTCTTCATATGACAGAATTCAAGATAAACCAATGATCTGCATGTTCTACTTTTTCAAGTTCTATCCTGAGTAAGTATACTGCGTTGGACTGGGACCTCAAATGGGAATAGCAATGCTAAAACTGAGAAATTACTACACTGCAAGGTTGCGATGCTTTTGCTGTTCACAATTCCTACTGGTATCAATGCTGCTGGATCCAGCCCTAATATCTCTATAAATGGGATGAAAAAAATGTTTAAACACTTCCATATCATATTCTCTTTCAGTGCTTTTGCAGGAGGTAAAATATTCATTTTTTAACTAGCTAATCAATGCTTCACACTTCAGTTTGCAAATCTATAAAAACAGTGATGCCGCAGTATTGCTGCTGCTTAAGCAAGATCCTAATCCAAGTATAAGACCCCTCAAATTACAGCTAGAACCTGGAAACTTTCAGAAGGCTTTGGTTGTAACAATATGGCTGTTACAAACCAGTGGTTCATACAAACACTTAATTTGGATGCAGTGTTTGTGCAAAAAGATTTAGTAGGTCAACTTAATTTCATAAGGTGTTATCCAAAGCCTTCAAGTTTGCTCTTCAGCTCCATTGCTTGTATATCATTTTAATAGAGTTCAGCTTCTACAATAAATAAAAGACAAACAGGCTCCTGGGGAATAACCGTGTTTGGGAGACTGACAAACAGAAATGAAGAAACACAGTGAAACTTGTCCCGGGGCCAGGGGGAGTGGCTAACTTGTTCTTTATTAAAAACAAAGTGGCAACATCAGCAACTGAGGGAGCTGGGAAGGATCTCTCTGTTATCTTAATGTACATATGGACATTAAAGCAACTCTGGACAGAGTCTAAAAATCTCAGTACAGATATTCCAAATATTCAGTGCAGAATTGCAACTGCAAATGAAATTCTGTGTAGAATGAAAGCTTGCTAATCCCAAATCGGTAGCTTGTTCTCGGCACAACCTTGTTTTCCAAGGAGGCCAGTTTGATCTCTGACCTAATTTTCTTGATCTGGCCTTGGAACAGAGCTTTGCCTTTTTAGCAATGTGCCAAAATACAGAATTGTACGCTGCCGTGACTGAACTCGGAACGGGCTAGAAGTTTGGTGTACATAGCTTTGTTTTGATCTGAAGCGTGAAGTTCTGGCATGACCTTTAACAACACTGCTGCCAAGAAGCTCCACTAGGAAACTGAATTACCAGAAAAACACCTTAGCACACTGTGACAAACTAAACATAACTAGAAAATAATAGTCAGCTGCAACTAGGAAACTGTCAGCCAAATTCAGCCCAATGCTACTTACTTCTGCATTGCTCTATTTTATATTTGGGACTTGTACCTTAGCAGAAATCCTAAGGTTTTACTGCTAGAACTTCTGCTGCCCTGTAGCAATCAAGGCAGATTCCAGTCGCTTAGATCTTATGATTAACAGTGAAATGTGACTTTTTTTTAATCTGCCCGACTTTCAAAAGCGCAGGAGAACAGCTCCATTCTAGGGGTCTGAGTACAAGGTTGTTTACATGGTCGATTTATTTCTTTAATACTTTGGGTGAAAACTTGCTTTATGAAACCTGGATTCAGGGAAGGGCTAAATATGTCTAAGTTTACGCACCGGAGTAGTCCTAATGACTTCCTCAGAACTATTGCATGTGTTAAGTGGCATAAAGAATAAATACATAGTTTCTTAATAAATTCATTTAGACATTTCTCATTTACCACTGAAACACAGTAAAATTAAAGCTTTAGTTCCTCTTAGTCTGAACGAAAACACTCCTGATCTCAGTGGTTCAGAATGACGACCTTATATCCTGCCATAGTAACAGCATGTTGGACAGATTGCTTCTGTTTTCATCTTAAATGTTTCATGTTCCAAGCTGGGTGGTGACAGCACGTGATTCGTACATTCCTCCTACCACCTTTTTCATGTTGTCTTCCACTTTCCAATGCTTTCTATCAGTTTCAGGCTACCATCCTGAAACTCTCCTCTACCTTTCTTTCTTTCTTTCTTGGTTAGGTTAGGGATCTTTCGGAGTCACTTAGCTTTCCTCGAATCTATATATCTTCTTACATTCTATCACTTTAAAAGATTTGTGCCTAAGCCCTTTAAAATCAAAGAAAACCTGTTTCCTTCAGTGGAGTTTGGAGTATACGTCCCGCTTCTCCCATAAAAAATGGGTACTCCGGTTTCTGGATTAAAGGATGTGTGTGCTGCTTTTGGCCTCCCCCTTCATAAGCAGTATAGGTGATACCTGGGTGACTGAGACCTTGCTCAGGGCAGAGTTTATATCCACAAGGACTTAAATTTAAATGATTGAGCCTGAGGTTTGGAGACAAATATTCCTAGTATCTGTCCAAACTTAACACTGGATGAGGCTCTAGACCTGGCAGGACAGCAGGTGATGCTGTGATATCACCAGCCTGCTTCTGCTCCCCTTTTGTCTCCACTTCAAAATGCCACCAGGCTTACCACTCACCTTAAAAACGGGAGAGATTAAGTAATCGCAACTACTCTTAAAAACAGAAGAGTTTTTGTGAATTGGCTTTCTACACTGTTGCAGAATGCCCTTCCAACTGGTGTGAAATGGGTGTTTTCCAGCACCTTTGCTCCCTGCCCCTGCCTGTCATCGAGCTCAGGACGCAGAGACGTGTCAGGAGTGTAACTCGGTGCCTAGCCAAAGCAGAGTCGTATCATAAGCTTTTGTTCTTCAAACTCAAAATCGTTTCCCGTAAATCCTTACCTTGCTCTGTGTAATCTGTAAAACCAGCTGATGTGTCTTTCCTCAGCTGCAGCAGGCACGGAGCTTTAAACTCTTCGTTATCTCCATGTTTCAGCTTATTTCTAGTTGTCTTAGAAGAGCTTTAGCCCAGTCAGAGATGCTTTCTTTTAGCTCCCATTTAAGCAAGAATGCAGCAACTGGTAAACCCAGGCAGAAACACTGGTGGATTAATCGCAACCTTCTTGCAGTAGTTGTGAATATTCCTGCAGTCCTATGAATCTGTCACCTTTTCATATATATTTCATGATTTTATTCTACTGTACTCATTGTAGTACAGTGCTGGTAGCTCTTCTTAAATAGAAGAGGTGAAGAAAAGCCTGAAAGGTAAAGAAAAAGGTAGATAACTTAATGCACCCGAATTCATGAGAATTCACATGCCTGGCAAACAGCTCCCTGAAGCCTTAGTAAATGGAAGGAGGACAGAGGGGAGAAAAAAAAGCCAGCCACAAAATGAGATAAATTAGGCATGGCTAAAGGAAATATCCTGGTAGAAATTAACAAGAAACCTAATTAAAGCCATTTATCTGCACAGTGGGTTTATTAATACTCTGCTGCTATTTGTGTCAACATATCTACATGTACAAGCTCATGGAAAGTTCTGATGTTCTACTTGGGTTTTCGGGGTAAATAGTCAGAAGCTTTAAATTGCACAGGTGCTCAAGTAAATTAAGCTTTGGGACATGCTGATCTTATATTGGTTTTGTTTCCTTAATACATGACAGTTTGTTTTGACCAAGAGAAAATAATGTATCTGCACTGCAGACATCTGTATTTTTTTGTTCCTTTGGCTCTTTTCCCAAACTGCTGTTTGATAGCGATACTGTCTTGAGAGAGAGGGAGCGTGGACTGTATGATCCAAAGTTTTGATATGGGGGAGGACTGCCAGAAAATCAACCACATCTGGAATGATTTGCATCCTTAATTTCTGAAGGATTATATTATTTTAAAACAGATTAGGAAATGTTATCAGAATGTGATTTAAGCTTTCACTTTTTGATATATCTCACTGGATGCAGTACTGATATTACAGAATGTTACTAAAATGTCATATTACCTTTAATTACTACTGATAATTATTCCAGAATTCCAAAGATAAGACCATGCTATAGCCTTTCAAAAATAATAAAGTATAGCTAACTTTATTTGCACTTGTTTGGCTTGTCATTTTTTTCCACAATTAATTAGTCGTCAACCAATGGGATAAGAAAAATATATCAAACATTCCTTAGTAGTTTTTGACATTAAAAAACCCCCATCATATTCGCACCTTGAAGGCAATCTGTTTCCAGCTGGGATGGGATACAGTGTTAACTGAACTGAAGTTGCAATTATAATATATTAGTAAGCTAATAAAATTTAATAAAGAAAACAATTTCCCTTTTTGCAATGTAAACATTACCGAATGCACCTTACTATGTGTGTCTCTATGGAAACAATTAGAATTCGGTAACAAAATCTCATGCCTGTATACCTTTCAGTTTTTGCCTCACTACCCTGTTACTTGACAAAGACTAGAAAATAAATATTGGAACTTTGTTAGTAGCAACTTAATATTGTGTTTTCTCTAAATAACATTTTGCCTAGTAGTTCATTATTTCTTTAAACTGTCAGTCAAGCTGCTAGACCTTAAAATTAAATGAATACATTTAAAAATTAGTATAATTTTTTAGAAACAAATGTAAGATTGTCTGTCATGACTGAGGAACAAAACTGTTTGAAACTTCTGAACTATTAGCCTAAAAAGAACAATAGTAGCTGAGCTTCGAGATTTCAGATATTTTGCATACCAAAATGATTAAGGAGGTAATCAGCAGGACAAAGCACTGTCAATACAGATAATGGGCTCTATGGAATAGTTCTGGCTCCAGGGCCCGGTTGGGTCTTTCAGATGCAAGAGGCCAGCCACAGAAGGCCAGTTCACACTTTTTTTAAATGCAGCAAACGATACAGAGCTTTCTGGGCTGAAAGGGTTACTGTAATTCTGGGTGTCATATCAGGTTCTGATAGAGACTAATAAAACCAGCTCTATAGCTATTTAAAGCTAAGGAAATTGCTAAGAATCCAGATGGGAATTATCCAAAGGTAGGCTTCCGTGTCTAATAAAGCGTAATCCAGAGAACCTTGCGAAGTGTGCAAAACCTTTCTGCAAATGGATGGCGTGCGAGTTCAATGGCCTATGGCACTAGAACATTAAAGCTCTGAACAGTCGCTTGGAGACCTGTTCTGCATGAACCGGCTGAACGTGGCACTTCGGTAGCTGGAGCTGAACGCATGATGAACTTTTCTGTCAAATGGAAACAGCTGTAAAGCTGTTACTGTGGATGTCTGATGTAAATCCACTCAAGTGGATGAGAGACTTTTAGTGTTGAGGCTTGAGAAGAAGGTTCAGGGCGCTATGTAGCGCTTCCATTTTACAAAGCTTATTTCATTTAGTTGTCCAGTCTTACTAAAGCGTTGAACTGGGCACTAGACAGGTTTATCATCGTGCAAACCGCATCAGTAAGGTGAGCAGGTTTTATATCTAACTCAGTGTACACTGACATCGGAGTTCCAGAGAAAAACAAGGAAAAAAAAAAAAATCTCTACAGGTCTGGGATTCTACAGGAGAGCTTGTCAATTATTTCATGCTAAAAGGTGGTTACTGGGAGCAGTGGATGGTACGAACTTTTATTTAAGGTGTAAGTCACGAATTTATCTCTTTCATGTACTGGCATAATGTCTCTAAACTTACAAAAGAGAAATATACTCAGTACTAAAGATGAAAAATACATCTGTTTCTAACTAATCCTTTCCCTTTGGCTATCCAGCCACTGAATTTCTTCCTGAGATTTGCAAAAACCTGCGCATAAGAATGCATATTTCAGTATAGAGCTCATCCAGCTCTGAACGGGGGATGCTGATCTGTTTTCTCTTTTTCTCCTCTGTCTCCCCTCTAATGCAACCAGCTCTCCTTAAATTGTCTCTGAGATAATACAGAACTTAAACCTAGGCTATGAGAATTCTGGAACTTCTTTATGTTGCCAGCATTATACCAAATAGCCCGAGAGGCATTTTTGACAACTGTAGAAACCTATAGAAACAAGTGGGGCTCTCATGAGACAGAGGAAAGTCAAAAACAATAGGTTCAGTAAATGTCCACATTTTTATCTGTGATAGACAAGAAAATCAAGCAATTAAGTATTTATGCTTTAAAACATATATTTTAATGCTGGTTATCTCTGTCTCTTAGAATTACGTATGAACATGGCTTCTTCAGTTTTGTTCCAGCGGGTAGTATAAGTTAGTTGCACTTTTCTTTGTTCTTCCTCTTTAAAGCTAACATAGTCTAATAGCATACATAATAACAGTGGCAAACAGAGTGGGTCTGGAGACTTGAGGTGCATTTCTTTTAAAGCCTTTGTGCATTAGCTCAATGATATTGCTGTTAAGTATTAACGTTGAGCGACAAAAAAATGCCTTGCTTCTTTTCTTGAGTTTTCTTCTATTAGTCTGAATTTCAAGAGGAAGCCAGCTTCACCAAAAAAGATGATTGAGAGTAGCTGTACATGGACTGAAAACCTCAGTCTCAAACAAGATTTTTTTTTTCCCCTCCCATTTTTATGCAGAAACTGTATTTGACAACTAGCTTATGTAGCATCACATTGTGTTCTGCCACATCTTAACAGGAGGGCTTTTACGATAGCAATGCAGCAGCAGGTTGAACAACTCCTGGGGTCTGGATTGCAAGTGTAGATGTTAGTCTGAGCCATTTTGGTCCAAACCAAATGTCCAATCACTTCAATGGATGAGCCCTGAGAATTGACAAGGCGCTTGCTTGGCAGTGATACGGATTTCGAACACTTTACTGTTATTGGAGAAAAGCTACTTGCACAAGTAATTCCTCTAACCAGAACCACTTGCATAATTTGAATGTGGAAGACATTCACAGTTGAATTATTAGCTGCGTGGATGCAAGATGACTGCATTTGCTGTTACTCCCTCTTGCAGTGTTCCTCTAGAGAGCTCAAAACTCCATCAGATCAGCGTGTTGCTGGTGCTCAGCTGAACGGTCTGTAAATAGTTCTAGTCACATTGTTTTCCACATTTTTCACAGGACCATCAGCTTTTCAGAAGGTCATCTTGTTTTGTTCAGCTGAGACCCTGATTGAAGGAAGCATTCTTGTTTGAAATAGCGATCAGGTGTTTTGTAAATAGATTTCATTTGGGGTTTTTTTCCTAATGGGAATGTAAACATGCTGTATCACTTTCCTGAAGGATGGATGATCTTTGTAGCTTCTGAGAGAATTGGGAATTGACCCGAGGAAGTTATTATGTTGCTGTAATAAAGAGACGGGGCCCACTTAGGAATTTTCTCCGAGAGGCTGCTGCTCAACTACCAGTGTTATACTGCTTCCCCTTTCCACTAAAATAAAAGGCTCAGTCTGGCAGACATTCATTAGCATAAACCTTTGATCAGTGTAATTATCTCCAGGCAAAAAATTAGTTCGTGGTTTTTTTTTTTTTCCAAATTAAATAATGAGCAGAATATTATCAATTCAAAAAATGTACCCCTAACCTTATTTAAAAACTGTACCTAACGTGAGCTGCAGAATGCTGACAAAGTAATCCTCTTTCTTAAATCCTCTTTCTGTCATTGATTTGTCACAGGTTTGTTTTCATCAGTCTCGTAGCCAAGGTGAACCTTTACTTCAAAGATTTTTTTTTTTTTTCCCCCTCGTTTTTTAAAATGACCTCTTTTCTTTTTCCTTTTTTTTTTTTTTTTTTTTTTTTTCCCTTCCCATTCAATTTGACTCTGGAGCAAATTCAATGGAGTCATGAATGTTACATCAGGGACAAACTTGACCTCATATTCCTTGCATTACTTGATACCTGTCAAAATAATGATGATTAAGTGAGCGTACAAAAATAGAACACTTTTCATGTAAGTGTTCGAACCCTTCAAGTCGGCCTTATTGTTTTAACAAGTTGTTGTGTTATGCTATTTGAGAGGAAAGAAAGCAGCAGGAAGGCTGGACTATATTTGTAAGGGAGAAAAGGTTTCAGAGAGTAAATGCAGATCACTAATAGGTGCTGAGAAGACCTGCTCTCAGTTCTGCTTTTAATCTCTGCTTACAGGGACAACTCTCCACAAAAAAAAAAGGAAAGGGGCTGGTTTGTGAGCCTCCTTCTCACAACAAAGTATGAAATAATTAAAAACCTTTGAACCTTCCCCCATCTTTTGTCAAAGGCAACTTGCTTGCACCAGTTTAGATTCAGAGACTTAAATAAGGAAGTAATTGCCTGTATGCTGAAAGCATTTATTTATCAAAATACTGACCACTGTTCTAAATGTTTGTGTTGCGTACAACTTTTGCATATTTACTTATTAAATCTTGTGTTTTTTTCTTAAATACTTGATGTTGCACACCTGAATTCATATCTTGTCTTGTGATGTGTTTATTATGATCAAGTTCTAAGACTATTGGATTTATTTCTGCTCCCCCCCCCCCCCCCCAAATATGCTTTTTTAAGTTTGAGTACGTGTTTAGATTAAGCAAAGATTCATATAGTATTCTAATTTTGTTGGTTCCACTTTCCTGGTATGATCTAAGATCATTTAATTTAAAATATTTCTAGAGATAGAAGCTTCACAACTTCCCCGTTCAACCTCTTCCATTGTTGAATTTTCCTCATTATGAAAGTGTTTCCCCCACATCCAGCTGGGATTTCCCTTGCTGCAAGTCACAATTATGGTTTCTAGTCCTTTCACTACGTACCTCCAAGAAGACTCTGATTCCACTTTCTCTCTAACAACGCCTTGATAGTTGAGGACCTCAGTCATATCCTCCACACTACAATGTGTCAAAACTTACTTTTTTTTTCCCCTACACTTTGATTTTTATTATTTTTGGTTTTAATTGGTTTATTAGCATTCTGAATAGCACTTCCTTGAATTTCTGAGGAAAAAGGCCATTAGCACGTCTTATAGGGGTGTCGTGGTTTAATCCCCGTTGGCAATTAAGCACCACGCAGCCGCTCGCTCCCTCCCCTCCTCCTCCAGTGGGATGGGGGAGAGAATCAGGGTGGGGGCAGGGAGTAAAACTCATGGGTTGAGATAAAGACAGTTTAATAGGACAGAAAAAGATGGGAAAATAATACTAAAAATGCTAAGAGAATATACAAAACAAGTGACGGACAATACAATTGCTCACCACTCCCTGACTGATGCCCAGTTAGTTCCCAAGCAGCGCTCCCCCCAGGCCAATTCCCCCCAGTTTATATACTGGGCATGATGTCACATGGTCTGGAATACCCTTTCGGCCACTTTGAGTCGGCTGTCCTGGCTGTGTCCCCTCCCAACTCCTTGTGCCCCTCCAGCCTTCTTGCTGGCTGGGCATGAGAAGCTGAAAAATGCTTGACTTGGTATAAACACTACTTAGCAACAACTGAAAGCATCAGTGTGTTATCAACATACTTCTCATCCTAAATCCAAAACACAGCACTATACCAGCTAGTAAGAAGAAAATTAACTTTATTCCAGCTGAAACCAGGACAAAGGGATAGTAACCATATTCCATTGAATATTTAGAAAAATTTATGTTGTATTAATGAAGTGTCATAATCAAGTATAAGAATAAGATGAAAGGCCAAGTATTTGTTGCACTGAAATTTTCTGTTCTTTTCTAAATTACAACAGAGTAGCAAATTCTAAATCCTCAATATAAAAATAAAACTGAATGACTAATCTATGACTTCTGCAGAGCTGAGCAGGGCAAAAACATGTTTTTAGGGGAAAGAACAAGTTTTGAAAATTTTTTGTACTCTTCCATGACAAGACTGGCTTTCTAAATGTTACCTCTTTCATGAAAGCTTATGTTAAGAACAGAAAGTAAACAATCTTCTCCCCTTGTCACTGTCTCCAGTAGGCAATATCTTCCACGTGTCGCATAATGAAATTTCGGGGGGGGGCAAAAAGGCAGCAAATATGATGGATATGTGCTATGGCACTGCAAACCTGTTAGCCATCCCCTCCCCCAGGTTTCTAACATGATTGAAGTCAGTTAGGAGCTTTAGGTTTCAGTAGTAATGAGATGCAGCCTAGTTTAAGTAGGCTTCTACCACAGATTAAAAAAGAAAGTCATTTTGTTTTCAGGCCAAATATGCACTGTGCCAGTAAACAGATTTATCTCTTTAAAGTCCAGCATCGGAGGCGCATAAAAGAATTTAACAGAATGAGTCATAAATGCACAGAGAGTATTAGAGCCAAGCTTTTCTGAAATGACCGCTATTTATATGTCCTTCAGAATTTGCTTTTTTTAATGTATTCATTGACAAACTTAGTTCAGTTTGGTACTGAAAATTTTGTTCAATATTCCTTTTCAGTTTCAGCTTTCTCTGTACATAAATTAAACAGCAGGAAAATGTGTGTCATGGCCATTTTTACAACAAACCAGTGAAAGTTCCCTGTAGCAGTAGTCCAGCTGTGGATCTGATTGAATTAATAACAAATCTAGAAGTTTTTTATTCAGATAAATGCAAATCTTCAGTAATGAAAAGTGTGAAAAATTTGTGAAATCTCTGTAGCTGTGGAAGTTCAATGTCCTAAGCACTGACAGAACTGTATTAACTATGCTTTTGCAAATAAAAACTACCATTTAAATTTCCGGCTGCTTGTAATTAAAAAGCTTGGGAACTAAGCAATGAAAATGAAGAACTCAAAGGCAGTTTTTCTGTCTATCTTAAAAAATAATAATATAGGTCTGAAAAAGACTTTCTAGGTTATCGAGTTCTGGCCTCTTCTGCCCTGTTGTCAGAGGCTGCTTCAGTATTGCAGAATCTTTTATTTCTCTAAAACGCATAAAATGAATGAACAAATGAGTGAGTAAAGTAAATATTTACATTTCGCTCATCCGCATTCATTATTTAACTGTGCATCACTTATAAAGATATTTCTCCAAACGGAAGGACCACATACTATTTAAGGGAAGGCCCATATACTACTTAAAACTCTGTAGGCTGTTTTCATGTTCTAGCATTTAGTTCAGTAAAGGATTTGGTCTAGGAGACAGTCTTACCCAGACCTGCGGAGACTGGCTGTACACCATGTTCTCTACTTTTTATAAAGAACGTATGGAGGAGGCGAGGAAAGATTTACCAGGGATTTGGTAACTGGGTGTGGGCTGGAATTGCAACATTGAAATACAGTTTTTATTACATTATCACTAGAAGCAGTTAGGCATAGAAACTAAGAGCCTAATGCAATCTGAATATAAGCAGTGAGGAGTCTCACTTATTTCAATGAGAGTTACTTCCACCTGCATCAGAGCTGTATTTGCAAATTTGGCTTTGTGTTACTGACACTGACGTTCCTTGATTTTGTTGTCCTAAAAGCGGATTTGTTACCCGCTGTGCAATAGACCAATCTCACACACTCAGGAGAGATACTGCTTTTTATTCAGGCCTGGGTGCTCAGTGGACTTTCCACAAATCAAGCACGCCAGATTCATCAGTTGTGCCTCTTTTATACGGTAACAATTGCATTTAATTTATTAAATTAGTCCTACATAGTACGTATTCAAACTATCTAATGCATATGCATAGGATTACATAACCATGACCCATCAAATGCCTTTTCCGCATGCCCAGGGGTCTCGGGTGGTCGTTTGGGGAGGTATCCCCTCCTCACTTTGACCGCTAAGTTGCTCTGTATCAGGTCAATGATTCATTTTCCTGCCAAGAGGGACGCATTGTCAATCAGGAAAGAACAGAAAGGATCAGAATGATCTTGGCTACTTCTCTAGGTATTATTAAAATTGTTGGAGGTTGAAAATTATTAACTAACTTAATTTAAAACAGGATTTTCTATATCCGACATCAATCTCACTTCTCACACAGAGAAAAACCCAACTGTAGGGGACAGTAAATTTCATATTTCTAAACAATTGTGGTATTTTTTTTTGTTACACTTGGGAAGAAAAGAGGAAATCCCAAGTAAGTTTTTCATATGAATTGGTCAAAAAAAACCCCAGAACAGCTGATTGTAACAGAATAGTCGTTATTTTGGAAAGTATTTAGGAACGTTCATAGCTCTAAGCATGTACTTCAATCCCATTGCTTTTTTTTTTTAACACAAATTTTCAGGCACAGCCTTAGCATCAGTGCTGTCAGGGAAGTGCATTATGCTCAGTTTCCATTATTTTCAGTAGTTTTGACCTGGAATCCTTCCGGGGTTTTTATTTATTTTTAGTTTGCTCTCTTTCAGCGCCTGATGTGTTTCTTAGGGCCATCCAGAGTGTAGTTTTCCTTTGATCTGTGTGCTGAAGCACAGGGGCTGTGCATTTATGCGCAGACGAGCCTTATCTTTGTGGAAAACTAATTTACAAACTCGAATTTGTATTCTTGAATATCTTAGAGGAAGATCACAGAGCTAAGCACAGGAGGGGTGACAGGGAAGAGAAAGGACAGCTTGAATTCTGCCTGCAGAGCAGCAAAATGTGTTTGAAGCACCCTGTTGCAAGTAGTACCTCCCTCAGCAGTCACCCATGGCGAGATAGCCCCTGATAAAAGACCAGAAAAGGCTGAGCGAGTCCTCAAACGGGTAGAGGGTTCGGGTAAACAGGACAGCACTGTGGAACGTGGATTCATGGAACGGGGCAAATGGAGCTGGCAGCTTCACCTGTGTGCCCAGGCGAGCTGATGTAAACAGTTCTGGTCCAGGAGCTGTACGGTTACGTGAGAAGAGCTCTACATGGGCAGTGTTTTCTCTCTATAACCGGAGTTTGAGGTTGTAGGTGAGAAGCAGCATGGAGGAATCGTCCCCCAAGAACTAGGGGGGGATGTACAGGACGGTGTTTTCAGGAGCGGCTGGAGCAGCATCTGCAGTGCTGCGACTTCCTTCCTGCGGCAGGCCGTGCCGATTCCACCTACGGTCCTGGGTTTGGGCACTTCTCTTCCTTTGCATCCTGCCCTACTGCTACTGTTTTCTTACCTTACCATGTGCGTTGCTTATTTAGCTTATAAACTTATCCTCTTGACAAAGACATGGCCGTATGAAATTTGTATCCAAAGGTTTATGTGAAGATGTAAAATATTTTCCCCGTGTTACTTATTCTCTGCCAGAACGATGTGCACCAATTAAAGAAAATATGCTGTAGTTCATATTGCGGGGCGGGGATGTTCATAAGTACTTAACGTTGTAGTAACTCTGCTTTTGCCTAAAGAACTTTTTTTTATTATTTTTATAAGCAGCAGAATTAGGACCATCATGAAACTTTTCAGGAGCTACTTACTCTTGTAGTCCTTGTTTATTAGCAAAAAGAGACAGAATTAGATCTGAACCTTCTTCAACAAAGATTAAATTGGACCCACTTCCAGTTATATCTCTAGTGAGTTAATCCCATCATGAAAGAAATAAACAATAAATCAAGTCAGGTATGATTATAATCAGCAGTATGTTTAATAAATCAAACCAGCCACACTAATCCAGGAACATAAATAACGTGAAAAAAAAATCTTTTCTCCTGTAAGGTATTAAATTCAGAATACTTGGCTTCGTACACAAGAGCAGATCTCTGAACTCTTTAACTCAGAGCCATGTATGCTGGCAGGGGGGGAAGTGGTCATCAGCTCTCTTCTGCTTTTAGTGCTGTTCCCATATAGAGCAAACCGTTAGCATTATCACTTTCCATAACACTATTTCACATTTATAATTCTGGAGCTGGTTTCTTGGATCTGTGCCGTGCTTTGAAATGTTTTTAACACTTGTCCTCTGGATAGAAAGAAGGACGTAAACTTTTCTTTTAAGTGATCATAAAACACATTGCTCAAACGCTTCCATTTTTCTGTTTCAAAATGGTTTTTATTAGAAATACAGCATGAGCAAAACAACCCCTAATTTCCCAAGAGACGTTGCTGAACCTTCAATGAACTGATGACAAGCTGATACTTCCACAGCAGAGTACAAAATTCACGTACTGAAAATGGGAAGGATTTCACAAGAAGCCTCTATGAAATCCAGAACACATCTATGTCACCTGTACAGATTACCTGAAACTGATGTGAAAGGTAGCTGGGACTTTTCAAGAGCGGGGCTGAAGATGCTTGAAAACACTCATGATATTAACTAACTGACTTTTAGGTAAAATGCTGCACACTTAACCTTTCCTCACCATGCTGCATAGCAGCCAATATAAAACAGGCTGTCAAAATGTCAAAGAAAAAACAAATATGAGAATTCAATCCAAGTAGGTTTTAATTGCTGCTTCTGCTAATACCATTTGACATTCAGGATTTTTTTTTTTTCCTTAACTTATTATATAGTGAAATTTAGAGCAACAGATGCAACAATAATTCCTTTCCAATATTATTCTAGCCAAGCGCTCAGTTTTCCTCAGACACCAGTCATACAGTGTTTTGCTGCCTGCCTGCAGCGTGGGCTACTCGTAACGATGGGGTACTCCTTCTTGTAAGGTATTGAGCAACAGCATGTGTTTTAAACTTGGTGCAGTTAATGGTGAACTGTTAATTACAAGCGGTTTCAATAATTGTGGATATGCATGGCTTCTGCAAGTTAGGATTTCTAAATACAAAGCAATTCCCAGCTGTAGGCTGAATATTAGAAAAATACAGATTTAGCGGCATCAGCTGTGCTTATGTGGAATGATCTGAGAGACCTCATGCTCTAAAACTCCGCTCTTTTTGCACACAATGTATTATCAAACATTAAAAAATGTTGTTTTGGAGGAGAGGAGATGATTTGATTGTAATACTCATCTATTTTTGCTTTATATATATATATATATATACACGCATATATAATTCTTGCTTACACGTTTGATGAACTCATACATATGATTTCATGCATTTCCTCTCCTTTTCCACCCTTCACATTTGGATATTTGAATGTGGCTGCCTCTCTGGTAAAGATCAGCGATGTTCTCTCTTGGAGACAGGGATGGCATCTTGCACTTTCCATGAGGGAACCAAAAGAAATTTTCTAATAGGAACTGAAAGAATGTATAATGTAATCAAAGACAGACCTGCTACAATTTCCTACTGTCAAGAAATTGGTTTTGCTTTTCCCCATCTTAAGTTATTTCCAGATGACCTGTTCCTACAGCTTATGCAAGAAGCTGATACACTAGGCAAGCCCAGGGGAATGAGATTGCAAGGGAAAAGATGCAGTTTTATATCGCTATTTCTATAATTAGCATGTGTGGGAATGTAGGATACTTTCACAGTTGTCATTGGAGCCTGTGAAATTTCCCACTGGAAATGGCTAGTCCCTAATTTAGTGAGAAGAGGTTTGCATAAAAATCAACAGCAAAGGCCACAAGATCTCATGAAAGAACTACTGTTTCACAGTTACAACTTTATTCAATCTATAACACTATCATTTTGGACATGTGCGCTCAGACATGCATTACATATGTTACGTACAAGTATGAAGTCATTTTGGGTCATTTGTCTGATTCATTGCTGATTCTTTTCTTTATTTCAGGACCTTTGAGACGGGGTACTTCTGTAAGAGCTCCTTCCTATTGAGTAGTGCATGAAGGAAATCAATCTCCATTCTTCTTAGATTCTTGCTTTCATAAGCAATAATTAATCATGTTAAAGTACTGATATAAAAATAGATGGGGTGTAAAATAACTTCTTAATTTCCCTGCAGGCCTGTCTCTACTTTTAATGGAATTTAACTTAGTTTTCTGTTAGTGGAAATTTCCTTTACGAACTGGTGTGGTCACTTCCCCCACAATAACATCTTAGAGATTTTGATGAATTTAATAGCTTTTGCTGAGCACTCTTTTCTGTGAAGTACTTGCAGCCCTTTATTCCTCCAGGGATGCACTCAGCCTCCTGTAAGACCCAATCCATTCCTCCTCAGTGATGCAAATTGTTCATTTGAGTATGGATATTAGAATTCATCTCACCCAGATCTTCAGGTTATGTTCTTGATCGCAGTGAAATTTCAAATGTTGCTGCACTCTTGATTTTCAGTTTAACCCAGTATTAAAATAGATGCCTCTTCGTAATTCAGATCCATAATCACAATCTTTAATCATATTTAGAATTGGGTATTTTGGTCTCTGATCACCTGATTGGATCATGTTTTTCCACAATGATGATTATGTCTAGATGAGACTGTATTACTTACGGGCATATGCTTCAGAAGTGTGAAATTTCTTCTCATTTCAGTGTTACTGACTCATACTGAAACACCTTTTCAGTATTCCTTAGTAGGTGATAAAAGGATCGCTCAAAGAACACCTCTCTCTTTTCACAACCTGTACATTGTAGGATGATTCCAGGAAACCCATCATCACTCTTAATTTTCCCTCATTTACATTTCCATGAAAGACTGATGAGCAGCGATAAGTCAGTTGTTAGCCTAATAGCATTATCAAGTTGGCAGAGAAAAGTTTTCTGCAGTTATACCGAATTCCCTGCAGTTGTAGGACTGAAAGGCATTACCAGCACTCTTCGAGGGTAAAAAAAGTGGTACTACAAACCTTATAGCAAGGCAAAGTCTTCTATCAGATGTTACCTTTTTCTTCTTTGTCCGGTGTATAGGCAGTATCTATATTTTTTATGTGTATATATACATATAGACATGCATATCTATATATACACATACACACATACCTACATATGTGTATCTACACACAGAGGCAAACATGATAAGCTTCATGTAACATTTAATTTCAGACTCTTATTGTATTTATGACAGTCTTTAAGTCTAGCCTTTAATTTAATGCTGGACAAAGATGTTTTTTCTTTCTTTCCAAAGCCTATCAGTCAATCCAGGAATTCTCTTTGTTGTTGTTGTTTTGTCTTTGGCTTTTAGGTTGGGGTGTGTTGTTTTGGTTTGGTTTGGTTGGGGGAGGGGGGGGTTGGTTGGTTGGTTGGTTGTTTTCCTGAGAATTATGGCTGCTTGTTAGGCTATAATATATATATTTATGAAAATTCTGTTATGTCTATCGGTTAATTATCACAGATACTGCACTTATGAAGCATGATTATGTAATAATCACATTTTGTCTGTATTGTTTTGTCCTAAGCGTAAAATGAAGTTTGGAGTAGGTCTGCCATTCTTATAGTGCAGCTTTGACCGTGCTCTGATTTTGATGTTGAACCACTCTTTTTCAATTGTTGCATTTACAGGTGGGTTTCTTTTGGCATTCTTAATGTAGGAAATATTTCATTTAAAAATCTGTTGTTTAACATTTTCTACTTTGTTGGTTATGCAGGATGGTTTTATTCATTGACATAACAGTGTCATAAACTAACTAATAGAACAGTTAGACTGCATTAAGAACTAATAGTTTTTGTTTACCTCATTTGTTGAAATGATGTCGTTAATACGGGAGGGGGTTTGTGTTGTTAATTAGCAATAATGTTGTGCTCTGTGACATATACTGAAATACTATCATATGAGGTACTTGCTGCATTTTCTACATAAAAATGAACAAGCTACTGATTACAAAATGCAGTGCTGAAATCCTAAATCACAGTAACATTCTACTTCATAAATAATACGAAGTTGGGGCTACACCAAGACTTTCTCTGAAGGATTAGATGGGAAATTGCATTTCTCTTCTGTGTTTTCAGATTTGTAAGGACCAGAGAGAAATTTGATTTTTGGTATTGAAATACTGTGCACTTTGAGTAACAACAGGAAAAAATTTCATGGGAGTTACTTCCAGATCACAACTAACTCCCTGTAGCTGAGGAGGGCAAGTCTGACTTGAGCCCACTCCGCCAGTTCCTGTAACGCGTGGTGGTTCCCCACTGGTTCTCTCCTGCTTCTGCATTCTGTCAGAAGTCACTAAATGGCTTCTACCTTGTAGTATCTGAGAAGATAGAAGATATATATAATTCATCAAATCATGCCTTCTGAAAATGAATAAAACATACACATCCAAGTATGCATCAAAAAGCTTCCTATTCTCTTGTAAAGCCGACAATTACTACCTCTGAAGAGGTCTGTGTAGCAGTGTTGGATCCTATTTTGTATAATATTTTTTCAGCTAGAGATCAAAGAACTCTCTTCTTTCACCTCTTCTTATTAAGATATAAAAGAATTCCATTAAATGGAACTTTTTTCTGTGGAGGTTCTGTTTACAGAACAGCCAAATAGAAAATACAGTGTACTCTGCAAAAAATGCATTACAGCTACATTTTGTATGACAAATGAACACTACTGATTTTCCTACAGTGCCTTTCATAAAGATAATCTGTATATAGAAGGAGTCAATTAAATGCTGAAGAGAATAGAAAGGTTTAAAGCTGTTATTTAAATTGGCGTATTTCACAGGAAATACACTGAGAAAGCAGTTTGGGATTAACTGTACCCCCTCCCATCTTCAAAGATTGATATGGAAGGCTTAAAAAAATATGAGAAATGTAAAGAATCATAACAAACAGGCAAGAGAGCTGATTGATAAGAAGTCAGCAAGTGAAGCCATGAAGCCCCCAGGGGTCTGAAAAAGCTCCAAGGCCATTTTATTCAGGTTCAATGATGGGGAAGCTGTTCAGAGGAAGAGAGAAATATTGAGAGTAATATTCCTCTCTGAAACCCTGAGAGGATGTTTTAACCTGTTCCATTGCAAAGAGATGGGAAAGATGATGGTAGGAAGCATGAATATAGTTCTGGTAAAGAAATATATTTTCAGTCTATTCAAACAAACTGTTACAGAGAGAAACAATAAAGACTACCAACCTTTGTGTACTGTTGCTACTATAATTATTCTAAATGAATACTTTTAAAGATTTTGTAAGAACATATTCCAGAACTGAAAAGTACTTATTAATTTCATAAAATGGATTGTATAGTGGCTAACTGAAACACAGCGTTACCGCTTTTGCACTGTGCGGGGTTTTTTTAGGGAGTGAAGTTGGTTTTAGGTATTGCTTTATGCTGAGTCACAATGGCTAAACCATTGAAGAGCTTCCTTCACATTTCCAGAAATAACTTAGATGCTTCGAAGTCTAGGATTCACTTCTACATAGGATTTTGCTTAAGTCACTTTTGAAAGTGAAGCACAGGTCAGCATTCATCCTGCCTACCTTCAATTATGGGAAAAAAATTATATAGTCTAATCTTGCTTTTATGACTCTTCTGTAATGAAGAGAGAGAGAGACACAGAGACAGGCCCTTTTTTCTCACTTCTTGTAAGCCCTTTCCATCCCTGAGATCTCTTTCTTTCTGCTCATACAGAAGAATACTTTATAATAGGGTTATTATTTCTGTCATGTTTTATATTGGTTGTATAATAATGCTTTATATGTCAGTCCAACAGTGCGCTCTGTGTGGTTTGGATTTTATGGGAAGCTGAAGGCTCTGAAATCATGTAGATTTGCAAAGGGTTTCAACATCTGGTCTCTGGTGGACTCTGGTGAAAATTACAGACCTTTTCAGTATTTTATATCATTAAACTGCTACGTTTAGAAAATGAGAGTGAAATGCATCCCTGCTTCTGTACTTAGGTGAACTTCAAGAAATACGTATAATTTCAGGAGGAATACAAATCAACCATTAAGTGATGGGCCTTAGCAAAGAGCTTATCCTGGTGGAAGAATTTTCCAATGTTCAGAACTGCTCAGCTTTTTGGCACATTCACCTGACACACTTGACTGAGGAAACCTCAGAAGAGACTTTCATCTGACCTGGTATGTATGGCAATGGCTACATCTCCTATAATTACTCTGTAGTAACCACCAACGTTTTCATGTACGTTACATAACCCTCCTTTGATAATTTTCTCTGCTTAGGAGGGGATCCCATCAATATTTCTAACCTGCTTATGAATAATTCCACTCTTCTCCCTGCCTATTAGCATACAATGTTTCAAAAATTTGCAAGTGTACCTAGTTAGTTAAGTGCTAATACTCTAACTGCAATTAAAGTTTTTTAGGACGCATTTTGTAAATTTTATATTTTCTTCTGTGTCCTTAGAATCTTACTTACAAATGGTTACATGTATTGAGTAATTGTTTGGAATCAGTTGGATTATGTACTAGAAAGCGGGACGGTCTTGTTTCTTTAAAATTTTCATTTAGATTACTTTCTGATCGTAAACAACCCCTGGAAGACTGAGTACTGTAATATATACCATCCTACTACTACTTCATATAGCTGACCAAAAGAAAGGTCCATTTAAGTATTTATCCCGGTTTCAGCTGGAATAAACTTAATTTTCTTCTTAGTAGCTCGTATAGTGCTATGTTTTGGATTTAGGATGAGAATACTGTTGATAACACACTGGTGTTTTAGTTAGTGCAAGCACTGCTCAGCAGCAAGTCAAGGACTTTTCAGCTTCTCATACTGCCCTGCCAGCGGAGGCTGGGGGGGCACAAGAACCCGGGAGGGGACACAGCCAGGACAGCTGACCCCAACGAGCCAAAGGGATGTTTCATGCCATATGGCGTCATGCCCAGTATATGAACTGGGGGGAGTTGACTGGGGGGTCACTGCAGCTCAGGGATTGGCAGGGCATCGGTCAGCGGGTGGTGAGCAATTGTATCGCTTGTTTCGTGGTGTGCAAGGGGTGCATCGCTTGCTTTGTATATTCTTTTAGTATTAGTAGTATTTTCTCTCCCTTTTCTGTTCTATTAAGCTGTCTTTATCTCAACCCACGAGTTTTACTTTTTTTTTTTTTTTTTTCCCCCCTGATTCTCTTCCCCCATCCCACTGAGCAGGGGGAGGGGAGCGAGCGAGCGGCTGCCTGGTGCTTAGTTGCCGGCTGGGGTTGAACCACGACAGTATTCCTAAGAGATAGACAGATAATAGCTATAGGTTCCTAAGAAGCAACTTGAAGCTAATGATTGGTGGAAAAATTCACTGATGCAAAATAGAGGAATTCACATGTAACCCTCTTGCAAACTTCACCCCCGCTATGTCTCCAAAATCTGCAGCTTTTAACATAACACAATGCATATATTTCACTTCAACTTTAGAGTGTTACTGACTATGGGGTTTTATGGCAAAACTTCTTCTGTAAACGTTGGCACTTGAAAAACTTTCCAATTTAACTGGGCAATTTGCTGTCTCTCTGTAAACAGGTATGACTTTAGTAGCAGGAGTATAATCTTGCTTGTCGATGTTTTGCAACCGTTCAGCATTTGGATACTAAAATTAAAAGAAAGCAGTGTTTAAGAAAGGAAACACATCCCAATTTCCACATTCATTTCGTCTTAACTCCCTACTGAGAGGAGTTGTGCCAGTAATGGCAGTGTTTTCTACATGTTAATAAGCATTAGTAGCTCGTAATGAGCTAACTGCCATTGCCAAATAGTTGTCATCTAAATTTTTTCACCAATCATTTCACTTATTCTAAGTGAATGATGCAGTTTGGCCAGATCCAGAGCTTATTTGAACAGCACAAGAGGTTTATCTGCCCAGTCTCTCTCTTGTAACATGACCAGACTTAATGTGCATGCTCAATAGAGTCAGTCTTCAAATATCCAGTGCTTTCTAGAAAGTGTCAGGTGTATTGTGCACACGGATGCTCTATCGTACGAGATGCCATACGCAGAAAGAATGTGGCTGTCATCTCCCATATAGCCCTAGGGAAAGCAAACAACCTGAAAATGGGCTGAAACTACCATGCAAGATGCTTTTGTCAGAACAAGTTATTATGGCTCATGCCAGGCAATTCTACAGTAGTCGCAGAAGACTTCTAGACACAATTGCTTGTTCTGGCAGCAGCAGCTTTTTCAGCTGTCATCATTCCTTGACATTCAGAGGCATGTTTCTGTTCTGTGACTGGGTATACATGGACAAATATTAAGGTGAATTGGAGATACCAGTCTCGTATCGGAACTGTGGGAAAAAAAGCTTCCAGGAATAGACTCTGGGGAAGGGTTCTTACAGGCTGAGAGCCTCTCCCTAAGGGACTTTTAGGAAAGAAGATGGGGACGGCCTCTTTGTCACATAGATTATCTCAGTGGGAATTCATTCTGTACAGCATTTAAAATAAGGGTGAACCTCAAACAAAATCTCAGAACTGTACTCCTCAAAAGAAGTGCTTTTCTACATTATTAGACGGTTTGCCAACCTGGAAAATGTAA
Organism: Gypaetus barbatus; assembly: GCA_028022735.1. Classification (NCBI taxonomy): domain Eukaryota; kingdom Metazoa; phylum Chordata; class Aves; order Accipitriformes; family Accipitridae; genus Gypaetus; species Gypaetus barbatus. Next base: position 27,555,865 of record CM051549.1, on the reverse strand, counting down.
AAGGTCAGTTGCCTTGTCTGATAACTTTCTGGTATTACTTTCTTCTTGTCAAATAGAAAGGAATATTAGCTTTATTCATTTTAACCATCAGACTTCCAGATCTGACTACAATCTCAAATGACAATATTTATTGATGATTATTTTTCTCCTTAGAGTTGGTGAAAGGGCTAAGTATAAATGTCTTGGTTGTTGGTTTTTGGTTTTGGTTTTAATTTTATAGAGGATGTACTGGTTCATTGTTATGAAAATTTTTGTGGGAAAAATTAGTATAATACGTAATAGTTTATCTACTCCTATTCTATATTAAAAAGATTAATTTATAAAATCACCTACTTTTCAGCTGGAGTGACATGCAAGAATTTTTATTTCAAAAACTAACAAATTTTTGATAAAATCTGAAGTTGGATGGCCTCTTTTTCCATTTATGAATCCATAGTATGAAGGTAAGGGGAATACTTGGGTGGCAATGGATTTTGCCCTTCTTTAATCATATATCCCCTGTTTTACTAAGCGAACCATTTTCTCCATAATCTCATTCACCTAATTGTTTTTGGTTTGCTTTTTTCCGTCACAACGCATTCATAAAGAGGAAGGAGTTAACAAAAATATTTTTCTTTCTTCCTACTTAGCAGCAAAGCCTAGGCTCAGTTATAGCATTTTTTACTATGCCATATTCTGCAAGATCTGAACTTCTTGCTCTTTCTGTGTTTGAAATTACTATATTGAAGTCTGCAGAAATCAAGATCCTAATCATGCAACCAGTTGTTAATTGTAATTGGGCTGGTATTTAAAATCTAGGCCTTGTGGCACTCATATGCATACTTTAAATGTATAAGTAGGTGTTCATAACATCCAGCCAAAATATATGGTATTTCCGTTTACAAGCTATTCCATTTATAACAGTTGAGTATCTGTGCCTTTTACTTTCGGCCGTCATTGATAGTAATCAATACTTACAGTAGGGCAATTTCAATAGGATCATAGCCCCACTGAATCAATGGGATCGTGACTTGACGCTGTACTTTCTTGGAAGAAGGGAGCCATGGGTTACAGCATTAAGAATAAATATGAAGACTAGGAACTTATTCAATCATATGCTGCTTTGTTTTTCAGTGAGCAAAAATGAGACTTAATGTTTCAGTTGAAAACAAATGCTGTTTTGTTTTTTTTTGTTTTTGTTTTTTTTTTTTTTTTTCTTTTTCCTGTGTCGAAATTACATCTATTTCTTCATATTATCAGTTTACAATTGTTCAGTCGCAGTGGTGCCATCTGTGTTATGTGTGCTGTGCTGGTCATGATCAGAAGATATTAAGAGTTTGCAGATCATATAATGACATTTAGAGGAACATGAAGTTTCTGCCTATGCTGATACTATTATTGTTTCTACAGTAAACTTCTACCTAAGGTATGATGGATATAGGTAGTGCTTTTGCAATTTTATTTCTACAGTTTCTCAGTGAACTCCATTGTACATGATAGGAATTTAGCTGCACATCCTAGTTAGTTTTATCAGCCACAGAGTTACCACAGATAATGTCCCAGACATGATACGTCTGATAGCATGACAAAACATCTGGAAGCTGCTGTGTCTGCTCAGAACCCTCACCAGGGAATGAGATTCTGTATGGGCACTGTTTTCAAAGCTGTTTTCTGTCTATAATTAAAATGTTTTCCCTTAGCTCTTTCACATATTGAATCTATTGTGAACAACAACCTCTCATAACTTCCCATCACAAATACAGAGTTTGTTTATTTGTTTTTAAGTATCAAGGGCATGAGTGGTTTTGAAAGGCTTCGGTCTTGTCCATTGGGAACAATAATACTATTCTCCTAAATTTTCTAACTTAGCCAGCAGAACTAATCCTGAGGGCAATGTTTAGGTCCAGCCACTTAGATTTTCTACTTTTTTTTTTCCTGAGGTATAGAAGTTAGGGATCAGTCCTGCAAAGACACAAAACCTTTTTGTTTCTACAATGTAAGCTGCATTTTGATGCCAGGACAGCACAGAAAATATTACAAAGAGCTATAAAACGTATTTATAGAGTACTACATAATGGAAAAAATTTACATTCATTAATGGAATACAAAGAAACCTTTATAAGTTTGTACCAAGAGAACTTTCATATTTACAGTTTGTGTCATCAGAGCGTTTTATGTAAATCATAGCTTTCAAGCTGTATGGGCTTTGCGTGGCAAGGTTTTGGTAGTGTGGGGGGGTTACAGGGGTGGCTTCTGTAAGAAGCTGCTGGAAGCTTCCCCTGTGTTCGACAGAGCCCATACCAGCTGGCTCTAAGTCGGACCCGCCGCCGGCCAAGGCCGAGCCAATCAGCGATAGTGGTAAGGCCTCTGTGATAACATTTTTAAGAAGGAAAAAAAGTTGGGACAGACGGAAAACGGCAGCTGGAGAGAGAGTGAGAACATGTAAAAGAAACAGCCCTGCAGCCCCCCAGGTCGGTGCAGAAGGAGGGGGAGGAGATGCTCCAGGCACCGGAGCAGAGATTCCCCTGCAGCCTCTGGTGGGGAAGACCATGGTGAGGCAGGTTGTCCCCCTGCAGTCCATGGAGCTCCACGGGGGAGCAGATCTCCACCTGCAGCCCGGGGAGGACCCCACGCCGGAGCAGGTGGATGCCCGAAGGAGGCTGTGACCCCGTGGGAAGCCTGCGCTGGAGCAGGCTCCTGACAGGACCTGCGGATCTGTGGAGAGAGGAGCCCACGGAGCAGGTTTTCTGGCAGGACTTGTGACCCCGTGGGGGACCCACGCTGGAGCAGTGTGCTCCTGAAGGACTGCACGCCATGGAAAGGACCCACGCTGGAGCAGTTCGTGAAGAACTGTCTCCCGTGGGAGGGACCCCACGCTGGAGCAGGGGAAGGGTGTGAGGAGTCCTGCCCCTGAGGAGGATGAAGCGGCAGAAATAACGTGTGATGAACTGACCGTAAACCCCATTCCCCATCCCCCTGCGCCGCTGGGGGGGGGTTGGTAGAGAATCCGGGAGTGAAGTTGTGCCCGGGAAGAAGGGAGGGGTGGAGAGAAGGTGTTCTGAGATTTGGTTTTATTTCTCATTACCCTACTCTGGTTGATTGGTAATAAATCGAGTTAATTTTCCCCAAGCTGAGTCTGTTTTGTTCGTGACGGTAATTGGTGAGTGATCTCTCCTGTCCTTATCTCGACCCAGAAGCCCTTTGTTGTATTTTCTCTCCCCTGTCCAGCTGAGGAGGGGGGAGTGATAGAACGGCTTTGGTGGGCACCTGGTGTTCAGCCAGGGTCAATCCACCACACAAGCACTTGACGTTCTATTCTTCAAAAAATGTATAACATTTTCTTCTTCAAAATGCAGCCTATATAGTAAGGCTAGGAATCAAATTAGTCTATAACTATAGACTGTATAACGTATTTTTCTTTTGTTAGACTGACTTTTGGATCATTATCTTATTCACCATTCAAATTTTTATACAAATGAAGAATAAAACTGGACAAGGTAAATAACATCATTTGACAGCTGCTTCTTCAAAAAGGCATGGAAGAAAGAAAAACATGTTACTAGTGTATGAGCATTTTCAGTTTATTCATTATTTAAAATATATTTAAGAATTTTGCAGCAGTGTATCCTACTTCTGGAGATGAGAGACTGCTCTTTTCTAAGAAATAAGTTAAAAAATTGTCCATTTTTCTGGATAGAAATTCATGCCATTTTAAATTAGGGGCAGTTTGAGCTGTCGATGCAGTCTTAATGAGAATCCACCAGGTGGCATAAGGAAAGGAACCTCATTAATAGAACTTTGTGAATGGCGGTATTCTTGGCTTGCTGGCTTATTTAGTCAAAAAGCCTTGTTTTGAGGCAAAACTTTTCTTCCTTGTGATATTAAAATGCCTAAAAATCAGTTAAGCATTTTCTCCATCCTTGGGTATTTCTGAGAGGCAAACAGGGGGTGCAGGGCTGGGGGGAGATGAGAAAAGAAATTAAATAGAAAATAAGTAATGTCCCAAAATGTATTTCTCTTCCTTTTGTCCTTTTTCAAAATGTCTTTTGTGTTTTCCTTGCTATAATAATTTAAAGGAATTTCTCATCACCAACATAATCCTGACCAAACACAGCATTTAAGCATGTTCCTAGCTTTAAGTACAGAGTGCCTTCAGTGTGAAGCTTATGGTTAAGAGCACTGTTGAACTGTGGACCCAAATGACAAATTCTTTAGACTAGGAAGCCAGTAAATATTCTCTTAGGTTTAAGTCATAGATGATGGTCAGAAAAGGGCTATGGCAGGCTCTGCACACTCATTAACACTTGAGATTATTGTATTAACTTCAAGACGGATGTAGAGTATTAATATTGAACTGGCATTCTTCCAATGTAACTATGGAAAAGTCTTAACAAAATTCTCTCTAGAAACACCCCTATTGATCTTCCATCACTGTATTCAGTGAGTTCAGGAAGAAGCGCAAGTGAATAAAATTCCCAGTCTTTTTTTCTTCACTTTTAATAACTCTCTTAACAAGTCGGTTTTTGGGGGTTTTGGGGTTTTTTTTGGCTGGAGCTAAGAAAGGCTTACGAAAGTGAATTGCAGTGAGCTAAATAAGTACAGTAGCCTGAGGAAGATATTAATTTTTAACATATTAATTTATCCCTATAGAAGTCAAATTTAATTGTTTCCAAGTTCACACTACATCATTTTTATTGAAGCTAAAATGGGGTCAAGATTTAAATGCATCGCTTCAGGTTCATCTGTAATTAACCCAGAATACTATATTTATGACCACATCTTGGAGTCTTTACTCAAAGCTTGATCTCCCTAACCCTAAAGTCAAGCCAAAACTCCTGTTGAGTTTACAGGACATACTATCAAATGTCAATGCTTAGACAAAATTGTTTGGAATTCAATGGGACAGTATTGGCCATTGAGGCCATGTCAACATTAGCAAGTCGAGAAGCACAATAGAAGGACATCTGCAGAGCAAAACAGTGCTGATGACTCAAAATCAACTAACTATATTTTGGGACTTTTCTGCAGAGTGACTCGAGCTTGGTTCTGTGCACATTGGGGGTTTTGGTAGCTAGAGTGCATTAATGAGCTTCTATGGTACATCCTCCACTTCAGTTTAATTTTCAGTGAGGTTTAAGATGCTGCTAAAGCTAACAAACACTCAGTAGGTGGTAACAAACAAAAGATTTGCTTCAGAAGTGCACTCTAGACCTGAACTAAAATGCTAGTGTGAATGCACCCTCCATCTTTTCAGAGCACATTTGGTTTGAGCAATAAGAACCGACCGATTTTTCTACTTTCAGTGAATTTCAAACTTTCCAAAAGAAATTAAGAAATACCCACAGGTGTGTTCTCTCTCACCTCTGATTTCCTGTAAATATTTTTGTGATTTGAAATTTGATGAAATAATAACAATTTCATACAGTTTCATCCCACAGATGTTTCCCTAAATTTTAAATAAGAAAGGTCAATGATTTCCAGGCTTTTTAATATTCTCTTGTTCTATTTACCTCAGCAGGAGATGTAAATTACAATTAAGGAACTTGGATGGAAATCTCAATGTATTTCCCAGTTTACTCAACTTTGGTTCAACATAAGCAGTCATAGTCATCTTTTCTGAAGAAATACAGTCCCAAGTTTTGACCACCCTCATGGTTGAAAATTTGTTTTCCCTATGCTTAATCAGAATTTCCCATGTTCCAGCTTGTGCCAATTCCCTTTCCTCCTCTCGCTATCGACATTTGAGATGAATCCATCTTCTTTAAATCCTCCTATTACATAGCTGCAGACAGCAGTGAGATTTCACCCCACCCTTAATTACCCCTTTCTCAGGCAGTGCGAGCCCAGCACTCTTACCTCTCCCCATACACCACGTGCTCCAGACCCTCCACCTTCTTGGTGACCCTCTGCTGGACTCACTCCAGTATGCCAGTGCCTCTCTTGTACGGGGGAGCCCAAAGCAGGACACAGAGCTCCAGACTGTAGTAGTCTCGGTTCCAAAAACATTGCCTTTGCTTGAGGTGCTGTAAGGCGTATAGAAAAAGTCTGAGGTGAGCCATGTGCAACTTTCAGTCTGATGGCATCTCCGCACTAAGTATTCCAGGTGATCAGAGCACTCTGAGAATTTGTTTGTGAGCTTAAGCAGCCAGGAGCAACTAAGGATTGCTTCCTCAAGTTTTGCTGAAGTCTTTTCTCCCCCTGCTCCAGGCAGCTCCACCAGCCTTTGTTAAACCACCATGGAGCAGATCTTGCAGTGATATTATCAAGCCTTTTACTTTCATAAAGAAGATGGAGCTTGGCTGAATGTGAAAGTTACAAGATGAACAAAAACTAAAGAAAATCACAACTTTAAGAAGTCATCGGACAAAGGCTATGTTATGTGGTTGATTTCTGAGTCTGAAATAAGTCTGTGGGTTCAAACAGGGCACTCGTGGATTTTGCACTTCAAGCTTTGTATAGCTGTGAGGACTTTCAGTTGACATAAATTATTAGTTATTGATTGTATTTGGTAAGTATCAACAAACTCAACAGCAAGTGTGGATGAGTCACATGGCATGTGTATATATATAGTACAGTCTCTGCCCGCAATTTCTTAAAATCTAAGTTACCAAAGAAGATGGTAGGTGGAAGAGGTGAGTGGGGTGCATTGCAGGATCAATGCCAAACTCTGGAAATTAACCTGCTTTTGTGGTGTTTGTCCAAAAGCCAGTGTGTGTACATTATACTGGCTTCATTTAAAGCATGTTCTACCTACATGCTGGAGAGTCTTCCTCCTACTCTTACCTTAACTCTGTCAGGGGTAGAGTGACAGCATGAAATCAAAAAGCCTACTCAGTTAAGCACATAACAGCATAACAGCTGTTGCTGTGTTGTGAACTCTTAGATAAAAAGCCAAATTTAGGCTGACTTTTAGTCCTTAAAGCAGGAGAACACGTAGCAAGATAAAATGACAACAGGAAAACCACGACACAGGCCCACAGCAATAACAGATAATCCTGTCATCTGAATGCTTCTATTACAGCACACACCAAGTAGGAGAATTGTCTTCTATTATTTTTTGATTGTTAGTTCCAGGTAGAAAAATGTGTCATAAGATAATCAGGACACTGACAATTTTCATTTGACTACAAAAATAAATTGTAAAGAATTATTACCAGGTGTTCCGCCAGATAAATGTATAAATACACTCTCTTTACAAACACCAGGAGTTGTGCAAGTGTATCTGATAGAATAATATCAGTCTTTCTTCATTGGCAACACCTGTGGAAGGTGTCATCCCCCACAGACAGATAAAAACATATGTTGAGATAAAAACTATCATGTGCTGCAGTCAAAAGCATACATCAGACACATCTCAGATCAAGCCAGACTTGTAAGTGTCTCTATTGTGTTGACCATTTTTTTAGATTTTTCAACTTTTTCTCCCAGTTCTAGATGGGTAGAAATATAAAACATTGGAAATTTGCTGGAGTGAGAAAATAACTTTCTTGTATATGGCTACCCGCGCAGCAAATTTCAAACTAAGACTGGCTGCTGAATGTCTCAAAATCAACTTTTCTGCTTCGACCAGTCTAAAGATAGATAAAAGAATTGAAACGTGGGTTTGTATTCTGGGAGTTCATACAGTTCAGCAGTGCTTAATGTAGTGGGTTTGGTTTTAGCCAAACATAATAATAGAGAAAGCTGCATGTTGTACAAGCAGAACTCTGTTACTGGTCACAGAGAGAAAGCTCATGACATTCAGAATTGTTGATCCTAAAAAGTTGTGAATGATATCAGACAAAAAACCCCAGTGCCTACGTTTTGATTCTTAGTTCTCAGTTCTTATTTATGGCAGTTCAAATTTTCATGTTATAGGATCATTTTTCATTGTTTTCTTCAGGCACCTTTCCAAAAAAGTTAAAAGTTTTTCACCCATAGAATGCTTCAATAAATTAAAAATTAGCCTGTTCTATTATTAACAACTTTTAAATGGCACTAATCCCACAATTCAACATCAATTATCTCTAAAGAGAAGTGCAGCATGTTGAAAGTTGACATGACAAATAAATCTTTGTTTTCAGTTTCTAGCAAATAAGAGCAATGAAAGAACAATCTACTGTGGCACCAAGAATAATCTTTGGTTGAGCTGTCTGTCTCCCAGTAGTTCTTAAAGCATCAAACGGATTTCTTCCACGATGCATGACTTATAGTCAGTTCCTATGGAGCAACTTTATATTCTTGGAGAAATCTATATTTATTCATCTCGTTCCAGCTAAAACAATACCCTAAGAACTTCCTTTTTTACCTATTTCTACCTACCACCATTAGAGAAAATTGAGCTTCACCTACTGAGATGATTTTTTTCTGAGGCAACAGAGTGACTCATGCTTGGATTTGGCTCACAATTATGATAAGAAACATACTAAAATTTTATTCAAAATCATTACATAAATAATTAGGATAGATTTTTTTTTCTTCCAGTTTTTGCTAAAGAAAACTGATTCTGATACTGATTCTCAGAAAAAAAAATGTTTCTAGTCTTAAGATGCCATTTACAAAGATAATAGGCCAAATTCTGCTTTCCTTTTACCTTACCACTTTTCTATAATTTTGGTAAAATCAGAATACTTCCCATCTTAATTTTAGAACTTGATTTCAAAATGCAGTTAGAAGAAAACTAGGCAAATTGTTTCAAAAGTTAATAACCCTCGTTAAAAAAAGGTTACACTTAATTTTTTTATCGTAATTACTTTAGTATTCACACCAAATGTTGGATCATAGTACATCTTTTTTTTTTTTTTTTTTTTTAATGTAAAGAAATATTTTCAGAAGTCTCTGCTCCAAGTAGTTAACCGTGAACATCTGTGCACAACTATGATTGCCTCTTCTATTATGTAAACCTGTTTCTTCAGTCTTTCACTTCAAGGGATAATGTCCTGAAGTACAGTCTTTTCTGTAGTTCTTTTCAAGTCTTTCCAGTGTATTCAGTTCTCTTGAAGAGTTTGTATCTGAGGCTACTTTGTCAAAGCATGCTATTTCCTTTTCTTTTTTCCTGCAGTAATTCCTGGCTTCAGAAACTGATGGCAGATGGAAGGTACCTCCCTACCATAAGTCTGCATGACTAAGTATATTAAGCCTATTGTTTATACTGAAAAAATGGTGAACCCCATGGGGATATAATCACAATAGTTTTGCACTAGTTTCAGTATACTAAAAACAATTCAAGCAGAGTTAAGAAAATCAATATTTTTTTCCTTATGTGACATTGATTTTTATTCTGTGAGTTTTTTGGAATTTTTTAAGAATGCTGGTTTAGGGGAATGTTTCATCCGTTATATTTTCCTTTTTCCTTTGTCATCAGACACTTGCTGAGTACCAGGGCACTTGAAAATCACATTTATAATTTTATAATACTGTGTTTCTTTTTCTTTCAGTCTTTTATGACCAGTTATCAGCACGTGCTTACTAAAGGGTCCTCAGAATTTCTCTCTTTTCCATACAAAGAAAGCAAAACTTCAGTTTGAAGAATAACTTCTGTCCAGTAAACGAAGGACTTTTGTTTCCCTAAATAGCACGTTAATTTTAGCTTTATTCTAGTTTAAAGGCTTTTCACAGCATTAGTATTTTCAGCTTTCTACTGCAGCTGTTAACAACCTTTAATTTCTGAGGTTTTCCCGTGTAATATTGCAATTGTATTTGTAATCTATTTGTATTCATATAAAAAAAGGTGATCTGAATATTTAGTTGCAAATATCTGAAAACTTTGCTAGAAACAGAGTTGACAGGGGCATAGGAATCTTTGAACATGAAAAATGTGGACATACAGGAAACATTACAAGCACTTTCAAGATTTCTCCAAGATCTGTTACCGCTTTGTAACTTCAGGAAGAAAGTAGGGCTATCAGTGGATCTAGAGACCTGAGCACATTTCAGAGAGCCTTAGCACCCGAGCATGGTGTATTTTCATTACTAACATTTGTACACATTGTAGTTTGCATATAGACATTCTACAATGTATCATGCACAGCCGGTTACTTTAAGAAACACTATGTTATCAAGAGCATAGTTTGATTACGTGCTGTTAAGTTGGTTAAAATACTACTGTTCCTGAAGTCTATAGCATACAGTAAAGCTCCCACGGACTTCACGAGACCACTTTTCTTCTTTCTTTGGACTGCAAAGCTTAGCGCAAAGTCAGTAGCATTAGGACACAGCAGCAGAGGATTGTGCTTTTGTAATGTTCTTTTTACAGGAGTAGAGATCTTCCCTGCATCCCTACAGTGTTTTGATGGTTGGGGCTTTTTTTCCACTCTCATCAATGACAGGACTCGGTTCACGTCAAAAGTAGTAAGAATTATTGTTTGCATTTAGTAAAACTGTTTTATTACTAAAGAGCTCTGTGGCCACCCTGTGTCACCATAGTTGTTAGTAACTACTGTGGAAAAAAGTCTATTTTCTTAATCTATATTGTATCACTTAATCAGGTGATCCTGGGTAATTTCCTAATGATTCAGTGATTCAATTTTTTATGGCAACATCCAGTTTCAGTGAGGACAAATAATTCCTGTGATAAATGCAGAGGATTTCTGACAGACTTAGGCTAAGAACTCAGTTTTGGTAGAATGCAAAACTGCAAGGCACTAATCAGTCTATTCATCACTCTGAGTGTGCAGACAATTTCTTAATTGCTGTAAATGAATACCTCTGGCAATTTGCCTCTGACTTCCAAAAATTATACATCAGGCTTAAGGGTAAAATACTGTCTTTCAAAAGAGAGATTTTATTTATGAGGTTAAGTAAAATAAAATGTCAATGTTACAAGTAAGAATATAAGTATCTTGTGTATCACCAGATCTGATATCTAATGAAAAGAAGCACTTCTCCGTGACAAAGTCATTTGCCATAGGACCTCATAAAAAGAATACAAATGCCTACTAATAGGTAAAAACATACATTCCATACACTGAAGCATACCTGGCCTCTTTCTCTGACAAGTATTCTCGTTAAGGAAATCTGTAGACATGATGTCTTCAGCATCAGTCCAGTGTTTGGCACAGTCCCCAGAGAAAGAGATGCTCTATGGTTGCAATTCATTCATTTTGTGTTGTTTGAGCCATGCAAAGTAGGCAGATTGAACAATCCATCCTTCGCTTAACACAAAAATGGACAGCAACTGTTAAAGGACTTACTCCCTTTTCTATAATTTGGGCACCTGAGTTTGCTCTGCCATCTCAAAAGCCAACCACCCATAATAAAAGACAACGTTGATTCCCTGTTTACTTCATTCTTTATGAAGTAATAGAAATATAATTCCTATAGAAATCAATAGATTTTGTATCACTGGACCTCAGTAAGAGTTGGACTGTGTGCCTGGCTGTTCTAATAATAAGAATCACTACTTGTTTATGAAAACCACAGCAAGTTCTTAAAATAAAAGAAGAATGCTGCAGTTCAAGGTAATTGAGTGTAAAAGAACCTTTTCTTGTATGAGAAATTCATAAGCTTGGCTGGATACAAAATCTCTCTCTGCTCTGTCATGCTGCAGAGTATATGAATTTTGGTATCAGTTTCGCTGTGAAATTACTGCGCAGCCTATGATTGAGAGTAGTTATAAACTCTCCATTTCTTTTGTTGTTTTAGCATGTTATTTATTTCAAGGAAAGAAGGACAGGAAAATAAAAGGAGGATGAGTATAAATAGTTACTGTGAGTAGAAAATATGAAGTCCAATATCATGAGGAGCAGGCATACTAAAAATATTACTCTAAATTTTAATGTCAAGGTCAATTTCCAATTTTCAAGGTCAATAAGATAATATCATACATTCTCAAATCCCTGCTTATATTAATATAGTTATTCTTTTGCTTAGTTATCTATCCTGGAATTTTCACAATAATTAATGATTTGGTTTTGGCAGTCATAGTTGTTTTTAAATACATACAGTTTCTGTAAATCGCTTATTTTTGAATGACAATCAAAATCCCCACCCACAGAAATCTGCTGTTACGTTATTAAACTGTTATTTGGGGTGATGTTTATTCTCATCTCACTGTCCATCAAACAAACAAACAAAAACACCCAAATGGATCAACACATGGTCCATCTAGTCCAGTAGTAAGTCTTCAGCAGTGGAAATAGCAGACGTTCTCTAGACAGAGGATATTTAGCACGCAAGCTAGGTCATTTTATATGGTCCATTCCCCTCATGCTTTCACAGCACTCACAATTTTTACATTAGGGACGTTGAGGGAACATCCCTACCCAGTTTTTTAATATCCGTTTTGGAACTTGTTGCCCAAGAATTTGTTTAATCCCTTCTTCAACTCCCTGACACTGTCTCTGCATCCTCCTGTGACAGCAAGATCCGGACATTCACTACTCGCTGGTAAAATACTAGTGCTTTTATCTATCTTAAACCAAAATATGTAACTGAGCACATGCCAGCATGACGTGCTGTATGTTTTTCAGGAAGGAAGCTCATGCTTCTATTGAGAACCAGAACTTTTTAATCACTTCAAACTTCTGGTCCACTGCACCATGCCAGGGGTCAATAGTTTCTTATCATTGGTATACAGATAACAACAGGCTCAAGACCAATATGAGCTGAGAGGAAAGACTCATTGTACCTCTCTAATACACAGGAAGTCTGCGTATGTCATTCTGTTATTCCCACACCTTCAGCAATGAGTGGATGGCTAGAAATGTCCCTTTCAGGCAAGACTGCCTCTGAATTCCCGGAGATGGCAGAGTTTCACATTGTCTCTGCTGCAAATTCTGTAGACTTGGCATGAATTTATAATAATATGCTAAGTGGTCTTGAGGAGCTTCTTTTGCTCCATTAACTTTTCCTCCATTTACTTTCAAGTAAGGGAAATCAGTCTACCTGGCTTGCTTTGACCCTTGGGAACACTAATAAAGTTTCCCCGTGTCTCACTTCAAGTCCTTACATTTTTAAATTTAGGACCTTAAATTCTTCTTAGGTCTTTAAATTCTTAGCCTTAGGCTTTTAAGAAAGTCATAGGACTGGGAGTTGACCTTATAATGCATTGATTCTGTCTGGTTTAGTTATTGCGGCACTAGTAGCAGCACTGGATCAGAAATCATGTTACAGAAACTCTGCAGAGGTGGTATTTCAACTCAGAGCGATATCATTGTACTTATGGTTGGAAAAAAAAGCAAGAAAAACCAGCAGCGTTCATTTAAGTTATTATATAATCAAGTACATATAATTACATTAACGCAACTGCATTTTTATCAGCAAATATATATCTGAGTTCCGTAGGATCAAATCCAGGTACTTCTGAAATTAAAGGCATTTTTGCTCTTGATTTCAATAGCAAGTGCATTTACTCCAAAGCATGTTTGCTTCATGAGATAACTAAAATCTTGAAACTGGTTTATTGTAACACATCTTTGTGTCCTACAGAAATGTTTGCTCCTGACAAATTTTTCACCCGTGGTCTTACATGGACGCACAGGAGACCAGCTGTAGCTGCAGCAGCAGTGAATTTGGTCCCAAGAAAGTAAAGATTTTGACCTGACAGTACGTCCTCACTGAGGAAATGTTAGTGAATGTCTATTAAATATCTAAGATCTTCCTTGTTTTCTTCTAGGTGAAGACATAATTCTAATAGTTCCACTGGGTTAAGCTGGGTCTTTTGGCTTTTACCTGAATGCATGTTATAGTTTATACAGAATATAGTTTGGCAGTCATCTTATCCTGAGTTACTCTATACCTATGCACTGTGTGAACATTACGGTAGGTCATGTTGTTTATTAATTTATAAATAAACCATGAGATTTGCCACCCTTATGGGAAGCAGTACTTTGCTGCAGGCAGCACAGCAGCAGTGCAAACTGCATCTCTCCCATTTTCTGAGAGCTCTGAAATGCTCATGGAGACAGGGAATGTGAAGCCTGATCCCACCAGGAGCAGAAGAGTTCAGCTCTGGGTGACACAGGGTGCTTACGCATGTCATTAACTTATTTCACTTCAGTAGTTCTGAGTAAGTCACGGTGACTCTTCATGTGTTTAAAGTTAAATATGTGTTAAGTACTTTGCTGCATCAGGACTACAGTGCTAATCGAGCCCCTAAATCCTGCATATCCCAGCACTGGAAATGCTGTGTGCTTGGACGGGCACACCCAGGCCTGGAGTGTTAAATAACACAGCAAAGTCAGTCAGCAGATTTTCCCTCCCTGCATTCGCTTAAATGTTGTTCCAGGTTTCAGTATAATAATAAATCAAATTATCCTCTGAAGAACCAGGGATGTGCCTTCTAGGGCCTGACTTGATGCAGGTAATGCTCTTTTTAGGGAAAGGCAGGCGAGGAAGGGGATGAGCGTCCCCTGCACTCAGCTGCTGTGTGAACTGCTTCTCAGGTGACCATTTCTGCTGCTGCTTTGCTGATCCTATCTGTCTGTGCTGCGTCTGCTCCCCTGGAAGCGGCATTTTCTGTCCTCGGCGATGGGAGATGTCACCTCTGCGATGCCGGTGCCAGAAAACCAGCGCCAAGCATGCGGCGAGGATGCCTCTGCGGCCCAGCATGTAGCAGCCAGGCTGACAGAAAAAAACCCTCAATATACTACTAAAATAATAATATTTGACAGGCAGCGGATACTAACCCATACCACGATGGCTGTATAATCTCTAATGTTCTCTTAAAGCACATTCTTATTTGCTAAAAGATGACTCCAGCTTCCTTCTGCTGCCAGGCCAGCTGGGCTGCTCATGGTGGCGAGGAGGGAGCCATGGCCCCTGGGCTGCCACAGCTGCAATCAGTGATTTGCTTCGTTAGGGCCGAGTGACAAGAGGGGCTCTCACTGAGGTGGGGGGGGCTGGAGGCCTAGGTTTTAGGCCCTCTGGCAGGGCAAGGCCCCAGGCTGCCGCCAGCACCACACCTGTGGCATATTTCCCCATCAGCTTTTAATGGCAGACAGGAGTTCTCCTGCTGGTTGCTAGTTAAAACTGGGAGCTTTTTGTGAGAGAGTGTATTGGGCTGTAATCCTCTACAACATCTCCCCTTCTTCACCATCTCCCATCCCTACCGTGGCCCAGGAAGGGCATGAGCGGGCAGCGATTTGCAGGCAAGTGTCTAAGAAATTTTACTGTGCTTCCAAAGTAAGGCTGGGGAGGGGAGTAATAAGAAGTTGTTTTATAAGAAATAAAATGCGGGAATCAGATCCTGTGACCATTTTAAGAGCAAATAACAAGATCCACAAAGCACTTTCTGAGACTGAGCAGCATAAAGAGTTGTGGTGCCTGTCACATGGCAGTTCTGCCTTCACTGGTGTGCTGGGCCTCCCCTTGAGGACAGAAAGTCTTTTCCTGAGGTGTTACTTTATGTATGGCCTAGAAAACAGCCTGCCTCACAGAGCTTGTTAAAACCTGTGTAAAACGTGTGCGTATGGCTCAAAAGTGTTTTTGTTAAGTGGGAGAGTGGAGGTGGTGAGTCCTAGCAGTAAGAAGAGATGTATTAAAACTCTCCTTAAAGAAAGTGATAAGGGCTAGTCACAAGGTGTGAATTGTACTCTCCTGAAAAGGTAAGTGTTGTTGGCTTAGAAACCAAAGGATTTTTCGTAAAAGTACCTGGTTGCTGCTGTTCTCAGAGCTACAACTGTGTTGTGTTGGGAACGAGCCAGGTAGTGCTTCCTTCTTTGTGGTTATGTGTTTATTTTGTGGTTTTCTTTAAGAAACAAAACACTACTCCTCCTACGAGTGGAGAGAGAAGCACTAGTTCAGCTCTTCAGAGTACTGAAAATTTTAATGTGAAAGTAGTTGAAAACCATCCATACTCAGCTATGCATGAACATAAAAACTTTAATGTGGTTGGGTGTAGATAAGGAATGGTACTGAACGGAAGAAAATGCTTGTGACTAGGATAATACATACACATTTATCCTGACGCTCTTTCTACTTGCTTGGGCACTATTCCAGATTAAGTGGGTGGAATTAAGCTGCTGTTTAAATGTGAAGAGAGTTTCATAAGTTTATAGCAAAAGCAATGAGTGAACTATGTGATGAAGCACCATTTATAAATAGTGTATGCTTTCCCATCAGCAGCTGTCTTCAGTGTCAGAAACATCAGCAAGACCCAAACAATAACAATGGATTTTGAACGGTGACAAAATAACTGGTATTTAATTATTTTTTCAGATGTGAACATCTTTAGTACTTGGGTAACAACTGAAGGGCTCAAGCAGTTTACTCATAGTGAAAGGAAGGTGAATTCAGTGCTCTATGCTCAGCTATTCAGTCAGGTTTTACGTTAGGCAGGGAGGAGACTAGGAAGCGTAGCTAACACTGAGGTAAATGTGGAGGAAAATTGGCCAGCGTGGTCACTGTTGCCAGTGTACAGAAACCAAGCTACAAAAATGTTTTGATATTTTCCAAGGAAGAATGCCCTAGGAAGTAGACCATGAGTAGACCACCCTTATAGCTAGCTGTCAGGTGAAAAGAGTTAGCAAGCATAAAAATCTGGGCCAATTTGTAATACACTGCTGTAATTCCACCTAAGATTAAGGAACTCCCTTTACTTATATGAGCTGCAACAGTGAACTCTTAAAGTTTTGCTGAAGTGCTTGCTGCAGTTTTTCCCCAGGTTTTTCTTGTGCTTTGCAGCATGTAGCATTACAATGTATTACAGACTATGTGACTTTAGAGGGAGTGAAGTAGACAGTTCAAAATTGAAAATTTTTTTTTTTTTTTTTTTTTAGAGACAAAACAGTTGTTCTGCTGCACCCCGTCCAAAAAGAACCCCACATAATGGTAGTGGAGAATATAGAGCTGTATGCTGTAATGTCACAAATTATTGCAATTTCTTGTTAGCGTCCACTGTTCAGATGTTGTTCTGACATTATAATGGCTAACACAAAGAAACAAAACAAAATGTGTACATAAACCACCATACTTAAGTTATACAAGCTAACACAGAAGTAAAATTTTAGTTTTGAACCAAAAAGCACATTTTAAACTTTGCTACGATTTTGCTTAAATAAGTTGGATTGGTTTTATAAACTTGTAATTGCAGATTTCTTCTAATCAAACAAATGATTGTGTATTTTGCTAGTGCACTCCTAAAATTATTACTGTGGTCCTGTCTTTAACATCTGCAGCTCGTGTTTTGAGAGGTGGTGTAGCTTCTATCCAGGGCTCCTGATGGCTGTCAGTCTCCATATAATCCTGTTGGTTCTGTCAGCAAACAGACTGCAGCATGGAACACTGCTGCAGTAAAAGAAAAAATAATATTAAAAAAAAAAAAAAAATTGTGTGTGAATTTTTGCTAGGTGAGCACAAACATATGCTCTGGGACTTTCTTGTATTAAAATAATTGCTTTGCATTTATATGGTACTTTTACCTAAATTTCCAAGCTCTGAATAATAGAGAAGAAAAAGATTTAGTGCAGCCTAACAACTAAAGAAATAACACAAATGAAGAAATCCCTTTATCAACTACTCCTACACTCAATAAATAAAGGCTTTGAAAGCAAACAACTGTGTAAAGCAGTCCTAGTTGAATGGGCTACTGCCTCTCTTGAAGATACCCTACAGAGAAAGCTGCTTTTATAGCATGCCCTAAGTAAAGCTTAATTGCCTCAGTTACAGTTCACTACTGTTTTAGATGGAAAACACCTGACATGCCTAATCCTAGTGTGGATTGCTTGTTAGCTGGATGGATGTTTGGGAGGGAAGAAGTAAGGTGTTTTGCCTCTCCTTCTGCTAAGCTGGACCACCCCTGCTAAGCAGGGTCCACCTGCACCTGGGTCTGGTGCATGTTATTTGCTTCCCTACTTTTCATGTACATTATTAACATAAAATCTGTCTATAAAAGAGTGACTGCAGGCTTCTTGCATCTTTCTCTGTATTTCAAATTAGATTTTTGTCCCAGTCTTTTTATATTGGTCAGCAATACTGGAAAACTTGAGCCGACAAAGAGCAGGAGCTGGGGCAGGAGAGGCTGAAAGAGTTGCTGCTTAAGTTCCCTACAAAAGGGCAATAGAAAGTATGTTGTTATTTTTTGCCTCCCAATGAGGAAAGAAATACTTTAAACATACTTTTCTTTTGAAGTTATGGCATAATATGGTTAGTACCTGTAACTGTGGTGACCTAAGGCAATGTGAGGAAGGCAGGATTCATTGGGTTACTTGGATATTTTAGTCCTCTGTTTTAGTACGGTTATTTTTTGAAGAGCGCAGGTTGCAGAACATGGCAAGCATGAAACAGCCTTGGGAGTTGTTTCAGCTGGTTTTAAAGGTAACTCAAGTCTGAACATGTGAATATTATTTAATAGTGGCCCCGAGCAGAGGATGTTGCAGTGACATAACCTAGAGGTCACAAGCAAGGCGGTTCCAAAGTGAAGCCGTGTCACAAAATATGTTCGGAAAGACATTCCTGAAGGCTTAAATCTAGTGCTTGTCTGTAACCGTGCCCTCTGAAAGGAGCTATGTGTGATAATACCATGGTAGATGGCTGTAGCCATTCAGTGAAGCACTTCTGCATCTATGATAGAGAACATCAAAGAGTTTCCTGCAGCTTTCAAGGTCTTTGTAGAGCAGATGTGAATTTTCAGTCTGTTTTGTTTAATAACCCCAGCACATCTTTCACCTAATCATTCCTTGACTGGCTTTTAGCTCTGCTCAGCTAATTTAAACTGCTACAGTTTAAGGGCACAGCCTTGTAGTCTCCATTAAGAAGGCTGCTAGCTGAGGATCTGGAGCTAGCAGATACATTATCCTAATTAGCAAGTGAGCAAATTTATAAAATCTAATCAACTCCACTGCATCCGCTATGGCAGATGATCAACTCGCTGTAAACAAATAAGATTTTTGCAAATTGCTGCAGGCAGAAAAGGTATCAGTGTGTGTGGTGTGCATGTGTATATATATGTATATAATATTTTTAAGGGGGAGTGAACTGTTCATGTGTGCTGATTCCGCTTTGTGGCCTGTTAGTTGATACTTAGATTACACCTTGTAGAATCATTAAAAAAAAAAAAAAAAAAAGCTGATTTCTGAGCCATTATTTCAGTACAACTGTCATTATTTTATATGGTAATTTGCATATGAAGCATAGCCATGGCTGTAACTGCATCATATACTGGAATCAAAGTGGACTGCTTCACAGTGCTGGGTCACTCGTTCTGCTCTTTCTTTCTGAACGTGCCATTTTTCCTAAGCTTCTAATGTGATTTTTTTTTTTTTTTTTTGGACAAAGAAAAACCCTTCCTGAGAGTAGTTGAGTATGAAGTCTTAAAATGGTCTTAAATTTAATATGTTCTGGATTTTCTAGCAACAGCTCTATTACATTGGTGTGTGTGCATGGTTAACAAGAAAGAAGAGCTTTGGTATCTAATTAGATAGCAGTAAATATTTGCTGTTATTTGCCCAAGCCAAAATATATTCAAATCTATCAGCTGTGGTGAAAATTGTTACTATCAACACAGGGTAGGAACTGGCATAAGAAGCAGCAAAAGGAACTAATGCTTTATTAAAAGAAGGGTCTAAAAGAAGACCATGCAGTTTTAGCCATGGATATTTAACCAAGTGAATGTTGTGATGCAAATGTTTTAAATCCTTAGAATTTCCCTTTGTTATTTTAAAATGTATATATTTCCACCTACCTAGCTGTGTAGTAGATAAAACATGTTCATAAAATATCACTCTAATTTTACAAAAATAGTCTGGGAAGATAGTGATATATTGAATGTTCTTTTATATAGACTAGTCTCACAGTGGGGTGGAATAAAATCATAATGGAGCGTACATGCTAATATCAAGACTAATGTTGGAGAGAGATTTCTCCCAAATTTGTTCAGTTTCGGTAAAGTACACTGCTTTGTGATTGCTTCAAATTATCTATCCTTCAATTTTTAGTGTTAACTAAAAGTATATGATTTTTATGAGGTTTAGGCCAAGTTCTTTTTGCATGGAAGGACTTTCATGTGGCCCATTTCCTGGCTGTTGAAGCCTAAATGACTCGATATAAGCATCCACAAAGAAAAAAAGCATGTAATGTGTAAGTTGTATTACATAATGCACCCCTGCCACAAAGAAGGCTAAACGGTATTCTGGGCTGCATTAGGAGGAGCATTGCCAGCAGGCTGAAAGAGGTGATCTTTTCCTTCTACTCGGACTGGGTACTGTGTCTGGTTCTGGGCTCCCCAGTACAGGAAAGATACGGAGCTACTGCAGAGAGTCTACTGAAGTGCTACCAGGATGATGAAAGGACCGAAGCATCTCTCTTATGAGGAAAGGCAGAGAGAACTGGGACTGTTTAGCCTAAAGAAGAGAAGGCTTGAGGGGGTCTCATCAATATGTATGTATATTTGAGGGCAGTGTGTAAAGAAGATGGAGCCAGGCCAGTTCTACTAGAACAACTTGATAAAGCTAGTAATTTTGGGTGCACTCTTCAGAGAAAGTCATAGGATCACTAATGAAAATGGCCAATAGCTTTTTTATATGAAAAATACCTTCACTGGTAGTACACTGGTCATTAATGTCCTCTAGATCATTGGCTAATGACCCTCCAGGAGAGGGAGAGTGAGACTTCACTGAAACAAAGTGCAATCTAAACTTTGAAGTTTCCCAGATGATTCTGAGCTTGAGATGTGGCAGGATCACACTGTTGCTGTACAGTTGCAGCTGATTCTGATGCACTTTTTTCTCTCCAAAATACCTGAGAAGTTTTCCTAATACATGAAAAATCTTTTCCCCAGCCCTCAAGAATAGCTGTAAGCAGAACATATGAGACAAATAAAACAAGGTCATACTCGCTGGATATTTTTTGAACATAGCTTCAGGAAGATAAAAAACAGTATTACTTTAGCTCCTCTGTGAAGAGCTAAAGTTTTTGCAGAGTAAACTTTCATTCTGGAGAACAATGAACAAGAGAAAGTTCATGGTTTCATGAAAGAATGAACTTCTGTGTTACATGGAACATTATACCTAGGGTAGCATTACCATAGAATTTATTTGAATTGGCCCACCAACGGTGGATTGAAGTCAGGAATATTTTGGTCATGGTGCCCACTTGGTGACGAGGTCTGTAGACCACTGATGCTTTGTCCTGAAGGTACAAGATTTTTTTAGCAAGCTAAAACACAACAGGTTGGAAGTAAGTCTTACACCATGAAAAAGAACAGAATTAGTTGATCTAATAACCAGGAATAACAAGTATATCTTGCTGCAAAGGAAGACATGCTTTATTTTTCCATAAGAAATATGTTTTCCATAAGAAATCACATTTTTCTAATGAAAATATAATTTAAAAGCTGTTAAATGATCTTATGTTACTGGTGCAGAAACATTGCTAAAAATTCTGTTTTTACAAGTGCCTCTTTCACCTTACAACAGAATTGTCTAAAGTGGAGTTGGCCTTTGAGCCAGCCAACCTCTCAGCTGTGATAATGTAATTTTTCACTGGTTGAGTATATAATCTCAACCTTCAATCTATATTCTATATGAATGTTTCTTGTGTCAGACTCCTTCAAAAGAATTAACCTACTCTGATTTACAGCTGAGATTCTGGCCTTTGCCTTTTGACATAAAAGTTAATAAGAAACCGGAATAAGGAAAGTGACTTCTGAGCAGCTCTACAAAAACTGGGGAATATTGAAATTTAAAAAAAAAAAACAACCCAAAACAACCTTGGAAGATATTACATATATACTACTTTTTGTTTATATACATACGTAAAAATAAAAATCAATCAATCATTGAGGGACATTTGAATATTTACTAGCTTAGTATTTCAATGCTCTATTTCAATTCCTGGGGTAGTTTTTACAAGCCAATGCCACTGAGCAGTAGATCTGAGTGGGTAATTCGGTGACTAAATTACTCACTACACATAGCTAGTCAAAATATCCAAGAGGGAATTATTTTCTTCATTAATTGCTTTGTGGCTTTCCTTCAGAGAATATTTTTATTCATGTGTTAGTTGCTCTTCATATCCTCTGCTCTGTGCAGAGAGATTTAGTTTCAGATGTTAAGTTGTGTTTTGTTAAATGACCTGTTATGACTGTTTAAATGAATAATGACTGCCACTGGTTATTGTTATGCTTGATGTACATCTCGGATTAGGTTTAGTTTAACAGTAGCAAATAGTGAAGTGAGCAAATTTTAGAAACTCTGGTGCTGAACCTTTTTAAAAAAAAAAAAAACAAAAAACCAAAACAAAACTCTGAACTATATAGTCAAACCCTATAGCTAATCCATTTGTGCCAGCTAAAGGTCTTGATCATCACTTCAGTAGTGGTGGGAAGGTAACTGTAAGATGTATTTTCTTTTTCTTGTGCTTATGCCAATACAGTTAGGAAATAATGATTAGTACTTGTGTGTGTGTGTGTACATTCGTTGACCAGATAATGCACGGTTCTCCTGGACCACTGCTTTGATTGGGCCTGGGCAAAACAATTGCCAGCTATGCTTTATGAATCCCTTTTATATCATGCAGGCCAGTTTTAGTGTGAATATGAAAGTGTATGAGCCCTGCTTTTTCCTTTTATCAGAATGACTTATGTTCACTTACCACTCAAATTATAAAGGGACAAAAGCTCAGCCAGTGTTATTTAACTATTAAAATTTGATCAAAGGCTTGAGAGAAGTGTGCTCTTGCCCAGCTCTGTGGGGAGATAGAAAGACCTGGGGCTGCTGCTGAACTGTGTTTTGCATCAAGTCTTTTGAATTCTGTGGTCTCACTGAAGGAATAAAGCCCCTTTGCCAAAGCTGGGGCTGTCGTGATAGCAAGCTCCCTCTTTCTCAGCTCCTCGGACTCCTGGGCAGATGGTGCCAGGGAGGAAACCCACGCATAGTGCAGGGCTGGCACTCCAAAGGGACACTGGCGAGCTCTTGCCCTGCTCCTCCTTGTGAGAGCATATCTAAAAGCAGTTTACCGCCAAACTGAGGGAGATAGCAAGCTTCATCCTTTCAAAATAGTTACCCCCCAAGGATCAAAAGACAAATGGTGTTCTGTTTAGGGTTAGAAACAGGGCATAGGATATTAGTGCATGGAGATTTAAAAAAAATAAATAAATCCCTGGAACAGAAGGACTTTGAATATGCTACTTCTGTATATGTTACTATTACTTTGATTAGGGGGGATGTGTAAATTTTCCTAAAGACTCTTACGCGATACACCTGTCAGTGTTACTATAGGTAATAATGTTACTTTGCAGCCAGGTGTGGTGTGGTTTTTAGGGTTAGTTCCTGCTTCCTCAAATGCAGAAAAAGCACCGAGATGCTTGGATTGAATGATTGTGTGCTCGGAGAGTCTTCCTTGCTGCGCTTAAATCTGAATTACTTCCTAAATATGTACTGGCAGGGTAAAAGCAGTTTCATTTCTGACATGATGCGTGTGCCTTGTGGTGCTTTGTTTATTTAGATCTTGTGAGTAAAACCATATACTTCACTGAAACATATCAATAATGTTTTCTTTGCTTCGAGTGAAGAAAGTGCCAGTTGTTCTAAAAGGAATTAAAATATTGAGCTAAACGCTTCCTCAGTGCATAATGAAAAATTGAAACTACTACTCATAATGCAGCGCCTGTCCATCCCAGTCTTGGCTAGAGTTTATCAGGTATCCTTTTATTGCTATTGATTCTGCTATAAATCGAGTGGTGTGTTTTTTGTGGCACTTTTTTTTTTCTTTTTTTTCTGCTGACTTCAGAAGGCAGATTCTTAAACATCAAAATACCAGCATATAGAACCAAAATAGGGATGAAAATCTTTGTACTTCTTATAATCAGGTTAGGAAATGAGAAAATTACTATATGTGGAACTTTCCTTATGACTAAATATCAAAATATAGAGTTTCTGAGATACAGTGCTGCTTCAGTAAGAAAAAAAATATTTTTGAAGAACACCTTGTTCAGAACATGTTTCCTTAAAAACTCTTCTGAGAAGAAAACACAAACAACAACAGAAAGCCCCATCAGCAGTCAGTTTTTTATTGGATGAACATCAGTAAGATGGTTTTGAGGTCAGGAAGTCATGCTGTTTCATGCCAGCAAAGCAAGCAGCTCAAGATGCCTTCAAAATGCCTTTGCATTTCATTTTAGCACCTAAATATAATTTGCTAGGTATAGCATGCTTATAAAGATAAACGTACACTGTAGTTTACAGCTGCTGCACGTATCTTCAGTTTTTTTTCTCTGAAAGCTGTGTTTGCCTGTGGCATGTTTGGCAAGTAGCAATGCTCCTACGTTCCCCTGAAGTTGCAACCGCGTATAGAGTTCTCCCTCATTTCTTTTCCTGTAGGCATTTAAGAGTACATGACAGCACTACTGCTGTCTGCTTAAAGGAAGCTCTGCTGGGGCTCCTTGATGTAATTTCC
This sequence comes from Gypaetus barbatus, assembly GCA_028022735.1. Lineage (NCBI taxonomy): Eukaryota > Metazoa > Chordata > Aves > Accipitriformes > Accipitridae > Gypaetus > Gypaetus barbatus. The sequence continues at coordinate 27,531,574 of CM051549.1, read as the reverse complement.
ATATAAACAGGATTAAGATATCTTTGTGGTATTTTAGTACTGAATGTGCTTTGCAAGTTGTGAGAATTTTTTTATAAAGCAGAATTTAGCAGAAAATTTATTATGTGGGACTCGGGATGGTGCTAAGTGGAACTCTGCATATATTATAATTTTACTTGTTGAACAATTTATGTCTGGTCATGGGAAGGGAAGGAGTTGACAGGATTTTTGCCGTAAAGATTATATCCTTACTAGGTACCTCTTTTGTTGCACTTGTTTGCAGGATGTTTGATATGTAGCTTCTCTCTGCTCTGTAGTTGCTTCAGTAGGTAGTTTGTTATGGTCAGTAGAATAAAGCGATATAATGAGAATGCTAAAGGTCATAGTCCTTGATGCGATTTAAGCAGCAGAGTAGATATCTTTGCTTGTGTCCTTGACATCTCAAATTTTAGTGGTTCTTGGCCCTAAAGAAAATTCCAGGATCATTTTTCATTCCATAGAGGTAGTGCAATAATATTGGCAAAAAAAAGTTTGGGGTAATCAGAAATGAGCTATACAACTTCAATTATAAGTGTTTTCTGTGCACCTCTTGGCTGGGAGGCAGCTTAGGTTACTACAGAAAGAAAGATTTTGAGTCTGGAAGGAATTCCACAGCAAGAAAAGGGCACATCATTAGATAAGCTCATATCATCCACGAAGCTTATGATGAAGTTCATGTGACCACACATCCATATTAGGTGGATGACGAGGGCTAGAACTGTTCATATCAAGAAATAACTGAGAACAACTGGAGCGTTCAGGAAGGAAAGTGGAGACAACGGGAGAGAGAAGTGGGGAAAAACCTACTCAGTTACAGAGTGTGTAAGGAACATCCCAGGAAGCTGAAAAGATAATACAATTTTTCCTGTATGCTGAAGACCCATCACTTGAGCTATGATCCTATTAGTGTTTATACACCGCCCCCCCCCCCCCCCCATTTCTAAGTGTTGTTTTCCTTTATTAGAGGTGGGGGTGCTGAAGGAATATATAAAACAGGCTTTGCAGGAAATTGAAATAGTATTTTTCTAGATGGTGCTCCTTCAGCTTGCTTTCTGTTATAGGAAAGCCCTGATATGGGACTAGGGAGTACTCTGGCACTGGAGAAAGCGTGTGATTATACTTAATCAGAGACAGGATTTTTTTTCCACTCTTGTTTTACACTGTCTGAACTATGTATGAATATGTGAATTAGCAGACCTGTAATTCGCATGTAAGAAGGGGGAGTTCCTCAGTGGCAAAAGTGGTTGCTTAGGCTTGAACAGCAGGGAGCTGAATCAAAATTGTAACATGCTAATTGAACAAGCTGGAAATTCCTGGGATTTGCGAGTGCATAATTTGAAAATGCATGGATGATAATTGAAGGCAAATTAGCAATTTGGACACCAGGTGTTCTGAATTTGATCAACAAAGGAGAGGAGACAAATATCTTTCTGTTCTGAAAAAAATAGTTGGAAGTGCCAGACTACAAAACTCTTAACACAGACGAAGTTTACTTGTGATGTTTCTTAAATTAATCAAGAAAACCTGCTCACTGGGTAGAATAGTACCTGGTGTTTGTATTCTAACAACAGTTCTAAAAAACTTTCTTTTGTTAAACCCTTGTGATAGCTGCATCCCTAAATACTATGTTACTGACCAACCTGCATATAAACTGCTTTTGGTTTTAGACTATCTGCTGAAGAAATGCAAACCAATGTGGATTTTCCTCATTATTTGGTTACATGGCTGTATACAAGGGTTGGTACAAAAGAAGCTACTGAGTTAAAGATTCCCCCCCCCCCAAGATTTCTTTCTTACTTTTAAAATCATGGCAGAACTGTCTTTTGCTGAACAGTGTAGCGAACAATAGAACAATGTAGTCTTAAGAGGCTCTTGTGCTCTTAGTTTTTGGAAGGTCTGTTGCTTTCTTGAAGGGGCTTTTGTACATCTTTGTTCAGAATATGTATAGCTTTTGATCTTTTTTCTTTTTGCAATAAAGTGAATGTTTTCATGAAGAAGAACAAGGGAAAGAGAACAGGTCATTGACCATGATTTACTAGTTTGTGGGTTTTGATTTTATATTAGATGCTTCGATGTAGTTAGTTGTGGTTTAGTTCTAACTGTTGTCAAGCAATGTCTCCTTTGGTATAGCTACAATAGTGAATTTCTTTCTGATGAAGTCCTAAGCTTTAACAGCCTAAGTACGTTTCCATCTGTATAATTTTGAACACCACTTGGAATGCTTGCGAGGAATGTAATAGGACTTTGAATAATACACATATTTTGGTTCTATTGTTTTTATTTGTGCCTTTATTTCCCTTTATTTGCAAGCAAAATGAAATTAGAGATTGTCACAAATCTGATGGATCTTATTTGGGGACTTTTGCTTAAATGTTGAGAGGAAAAACTAAGAGACATGCTGTTGGTTTCAGACTATTTCATAACAAGCCAGATGATTCCTGTAGCATTGCTTTATGAATAGCAGTTGTGAATTAGGGTAAAACATAAATCTACTAATGTGCATTTAATCACCAAAAAATGCCTGGACTGTATTCTGTAATGTTCATGTGATGGTACTCACTGAATGCAAATGAAACAGAAGGAGGGTGATCACATGTGGAGCTCCTCAGGTTATGATTAAGCTAAAACCTTATTTGTGACATGGTGGCTGTCCATCCTCTGACTGGTTCCACGCTCAGACTTCCACTCTTCTGCTGTTCTAATATTTATTAATGGCATTCTATCGTTAGAAACTTAGTGATTGACCTAGGCTGGTTTCATAGCCTGACTGTATAAATCATATGCAGTTTGATTTCTTTTAAAATCTCTTAACATTTTTCTCAGTTTATCTATGTTAAGTGGGCACATCGATCAAGGAATGCATGTTAATATAGAATTGGCATTACCACTGAGTATTCTTTGAAATAAATACTTCGGTAGAGCTGGGTCTCTTTCTGAGCCGTTTAAGCAAATTGTATAAGTAGCTCCTAGGCAGGAGCCCATCTCTATGTGATCAGCATAGGCTTTGCTTATTTCCCTCCCCACTCTAAATTTTGGTACTTTGAAAGTTGATTCATATGTTTAAGGACACCCAAGGCAAGTCAGTTGGCAAGTCTTGAAACGGTTTGAAAGCTGAGAAGCAGAACGGCTGATTTACTGAAAGCTTTCTTGCTTTTATCTCTCTTCTTGGCTTTAAATTAAATGTTCTTTGGATACATTTTTGGTTTTCTCTAGTTACTTTGCAGTGAGGACCTGGGCTGACAGCCCTCTCTCTCCCTCACATGTAGTATAAATATTTTCTGAGTTCTTCCAGTTTTCATTTTGGACCTGAAGACCTCTTGGCTAAATCGCTCAGCTTCTAGCTTGGTCAGGAGTGACTGAAAAAGCTGCACAAACTGGGCATAGCACTTCACTACTTATAAGGAATTGCAGACTACAAACCATATTCTGCAGAATAATCCAATATACTTTCAGTACAGAATAACTTAATCCATTGCAAATGACCATTTCCATTAAAACCTTGGAATACTACCAACCTATTAGCAATCCTGGTGTGCTAGAGGTGGCTTGTGGATAAACAACAGAAGAACTGAAGTATGTCAGGGCCAAACTTGAAGATAACTGAGAGAGTTTGTTCTTTAGATGAGAGCTCGATCCCTCCACTAAACAAAAACACTCCAAAGCTTCTGATAGTACCACATCCATACCTCTTGAAATCCTCTCATACCTCTTAATATCTGTATAGCGATATTGGCAGAATGTGGTCATTGTATCTCAGAATACCACTTCCATGTAATTTTATTCAGGTTCATTGTTAATTTTGACCCTTTTCAGACTTCAGTATTCCCTTTTGCACTCTTCATCCTTTTTTCTTTTTGTTCCTTATCCTTGTTTTACTGCCTATCCTCTGAGGAGTGTGGTCTCAAGTTTCCTAAACCTGGCAACACTCTTGCAGAGTGCTATGTTGCCACGTGTGTCACTTTATACACCTTCATGCCGTGCGCAGCCTGTTCATCCCATGAATGCATCTTTTTGACCATTCTTTATCAGGATTTATTTCAATTTCCTAAAAAATTCCTATTAAAAATTGTCTGGTTTTTTATTTGTTGTGTTCAAGTTATATTTCACATTAGGCAAGCACTTCTTCTGCCGGTAAGCTAGCACTTACGCAAATCTTGTTGGGTTTGGGTACTTTTGAGGCTGGTGTTATCTATTACCTTGTTCAGTGGGCATAATAGCTGTACCAATTTGTTTAGAGTAACATGGCAGTTCATAGTTTTGAATTGTCTATTCCACAAGTCATAGTACATTTTTAATAGTAATTTTCATTTTCATAATTATGTCTAAAAATGAAACTCCAAGAAACTTCATTCTCCTTCATTTTTAGCAATGCTTAAACGTATTATGAATGAGATGTAACTTGTATTTCCATGGATAATAAATAATAATTGGAGAGAAAATAAAGTTGGTATTTTAACAACAACATTTCAAAACTAGATGAAGGCAAATTAGCTTTCTTCAGATGAAAAGATTAACATGAATTCTTTCTGGGGTTTGGGGTTTTTTTTTTTGGTTTCTTAACTTTTGACTTTCTAGCATATTAGGATGAAGTTTTCTACCTGTTTTGCATTGGTTTTGGCCAAGATGATATAATTTTGCTACAATTCTGTCATGAGATAATATGGAGATGCTGTGAGAGGTGTAGAGTTTGGAGGTAATTATTTCTGAGGCTCAGCATGCATTGAGGTACTAATTGGCTCTTATGTTTGTAGCATGCTGAAAATTTGCTAGGCTGAAATAGGTATTCCTTCTGCTTTCTGCTTGATTTCCAGCAGGTGTTTGGCCCATAGAGATACAAATAGGGGAGAGGAGAAAGCTGAGGGGAAGAGATGGCACAGTGTGAATTGGATTTTTCACCTGCTCTAAAAACTTACTAATGGGAGGGGAAGAAAAGACTAAGATAAAGCACTGACAGAGCAAAGTAACCCAGCTGTATAGACTGCTAACATTTATTTGTAGAACAAAATAAAAACTCTGACCTGTTCAACTGTAAATTGAGTCCATTGTTACTGGAGTACCTAAGGATTCAGCTGAGCTTTGTTACAGCATCCATCTGAAGGTGCAAATTTATCCTATTGTCTTCAGCAAGATTATTTGTTGTAGGCCATTAAGGAGAACTTTCTTTCGATTCCTCTGATTTTCTAGCATATGGCTACTTAGTATTGGGACTAGTTGTACATAAACTGAACTAGCAATAGAGTAGTGGAGATACTGACTATCTAATTCAGAAGTTAAAGGTAAGAGAAGGCCCTCAGTAAGAACATAAAGAGATCTTTCCATGTGATCATCCATACTGTTGGGGAGTTTGAGGATGTAAATATTTTAACTCTTGCTGAGTTTTCAGCCGGCTAGTTCTGTATGTGGGCGTTCATGATAGGAGGTCAAACTTTGATCTTAATGTTTGGAAGTCTGCACAGATCTAATTGTACAAGGCAGAATAGTATAGCATAATTTTGCTAGTCAAAATCTTGCCTCACTGCCCTTTGAATGTATTGTTGTTAAAAAATATTCTGACTGTCTTGCATTTAAAGCATGATTCTGTTTCGTGTATCCTTTCAAGATTGGCCATTTCTGAAAGTAGCCAATCAAAATTTTGAAATTTAACCCCACATTATGATCTGTCTCTGTGGACTTATACAGATTGGTATGCAGAACTAGACAAAGTTTGAAGGTTTTTTTAATTATTTATTTTTCACTTTTCATCTAACCTAACGTTTAAGCATGCCTGTCTCAAACTTTTTCCAACTAGCTTTCCTTTCAGCTAAGATAAAATATTGACCTCTCTTTAGCAAAGAATTTCAAGAAAAAACATGAAATAATCCTCAGACTTTAGGGTTTTATAACGGAAATGCCATGTCAAATAACAGAATTGACCACAAATGTTCTACTACAGAATGAGGAATAGTGTGCTAATGTGTATGCAAGTATTTAAATATGCAACTTCAATTGAAAGGGCATATTTAAACCTCAGAAGACTTCTTTAATTATCATCAACCCTTACTTAATAAGTGCTTCCAAAAATGGGAACGTGCTGAAATGGTCAGTTTTGCATAGTTTGCATATTATTTATTGGTCATAGTTAATGTGCTTGAGGCATGTTGGCGTGTTCACTTATTAGCTTGAATTGCTTGATCTGTTTCAAGGGCCTTTAAGCAAATAAAACCTTTTATCTTGTAATAGAAATACTCATCTTCTAATGCATAAAGAATTTACCAGTCTATAAAATATGTTTACCTTTGTGATTCGAATGGTATCCAACCAGGTTTGCATAGGCTTATTTTAAAGTATCTTTATAGTTAACGTTCAATAAGTGTTCCTGACCATTGAAGTCAGACATCTTGCTGCAGTGTTGGCATCCTTTCTGTGGAATATACCTTTGTGGATCATAAAAACATATTTACATTTTTTATGGTGCTTTTAAGTTGCTGAGTTCTCAAATAATTTTTCAAACAATAAAAAATCAGCATGTGTAATCTGAGCTCCTTGTAGCTGCAAATAATTTTTGCAGCCCAATAATGTGTGTTCTGTGTTTTCATCAGGTATGACTATCAGAGGAATCTAGCCTACTACGTCTCAGTGTATTGGTAAACTGCGCTGTTGTACTGAAGGAATGTTCTTGGTTGGTTTGAGTGCTGCTCTCATAAATGATTGTTCTTTGTTTTAACTCCTTCTTGCTTTAATTAAAAAACAACAGGTACCCCCTACCCCCAATCCTAACAGCATAAACATTCAAGCTTAGTAATTGTGTTCAGTAGTAAAAGACTGAGCCGGTTATAAAAGCAGAATGCAGAACATAAAAATTTTAATTTTAAAGGCCATGGTTCCACCTTGTAGTGTAACAGTGAAGCTGTTCTGAATTTCCGCTCTTCTAGCCTGTGTTTTGTCCTCTCTGCTATTGTGATACAACTGTTTGTGGGCTCGGCCATATTCACTAAAATGAACTTGATTCTCCATGATTTCTCTGAAGTAGTTTAGCTGAACTGACATAACTAATTTCTTGAATTGCTCTATAACCATAATCTGCAGATCAGGGCAAGAAAGAGGGATTTCTCCGGTTTTGCTGTTAAAGAAATCACGTCGTGGATCTGCTGGAGTCTGTACCTTTTAGTAATTTACAAACTATTTCCACATCATCATCAGACTTGGAAGTGAATCTGTATCCATGCCCAGTTCCAAAGCAAATTGGATAAATTTGACATTTTCTCATTGTCAAGAGATTACACTAGTTTCATACAAATGGAGTCTCTTTCGTTACTGTGCAAAGGGAAAGATTTTTGTCCCCAGATGACAACTGGGTTAACAGATGCAGTTTAAATGTCATTTGCAGCCACTAATGAGATCATTTAAATTGTACTTGTGTATATGAATTGCTGCTGTGTCTATGGGGAAAGTGGGGAAATCATGGGCGAAGCTGACTAAAAGGCTTTTTTTTTCCTTAAGAAACTTTAACTTTTCAATTTCTCTTCACAAATCAGAATAAGAATCTACTGTTGTATAGCTAAATAATGAGAAATGTAAAGTATCATAGAAAAAAACAATTTGCAGGGGAAGAAGGAAGAGTTGGAAGTGTCAAGCTGTTGTGAGAAATGCTGTAGCTGCAGAACAGACTTTCTTAAGAGATAAGGAACAGCTGTAGAATGAAGTCTGCCAGGGTAGAATGGACCTACAAAATACTAGAAATAGGCTTTCATGAAGCATCAGGTGGATTTGATGAAACATTTGTGTGACATAGCCTGTATTTCCTTGGATGGGACACCCATTTCCCCCCCTCCCCAATGTCAAAAAGAGGTATATTTTCCTGAATCTGTTTTGCTTGGTGTTTTGGTTTTTTTGAACGTGGGTTGGGTTTTCTTTTTTTCTTGTTTTGTTTTGTTTTTTTAGTGTTTTGTTTTTTGTTTTTTGGTTGTTTTTTTTTTCCTTAAATCTGCTGGGAAAACCATTAAAGACCATTTCCACTGAACTTAGATTTGGGTTGGAGACTACATGAGCTACGTAAGAGGTGTTATACAGTGCTTCCAAAAGTCTGATGTCAAACACCGAAACAATGAACGCTTTACCTCTTTACAGATTTAGTATGAAGGAAACTTTCTTTATGAATGTGAGTGTCTGCATTCTGTCTTGTAAGAGAAGAAACGTGCAGCAGGGTTTGCTGCTGCTATTGTTGACTGGTCAGACAAGGGCTTAATTTGTTTTTTTTCCTTCTGTGTTCACCTTCTCAGTGCTGTTCTCTAAATGGGCCTTTCTGTTCTGCAGAGAAGCAGAAGCGTTTCTACTCCTTTCCCCACTCTCCAGCCCTTTTGCCAGAGTGGAGAAGGGGATATAGCACACTCAGTAAGGTATCAACTGATGCTCTGAAAGCATACTTCAGGAACTGGGGGGGGATTTCTTTTTTTTTTTTTTTTTTTTTTTTTTACTGGAGTAGGAAACAATAAAAGTAATTTTTTCATACTTGAAATACTGTAAATCTAAACATTCTTATTTCATTATACCACACATCCACCAGAAAATGTTCTGGCTGATTTGCAATTAAACCGAAGTTTAAAGTGTGCTTGTTTTTCTTTCCACTAAGCCTTTGAGTGATATGATGAGCTTGGTTGCGGATTTATGTGAAAAAATAGAAATGTGTGTGCAATGTATAGATGATGCCCAAATACATATGCTTACTACAGCCCATTCTTCTAAAGCAGAATAGTTGTTTCTCTATACACAAAGAATTAAGTAGTATGACAGCAGCCAGCTGTTGTAAACTCACTTAAGAATTGTTAAGCTGTAGGAAACTGGGTGAATGTTTGGTTAAATCAATATTTGTACCATGCTGATAACACTAGTCGTTGTTGAAGTCAGCAGCTGTTTAAATATGGTGGGGGTTTTTTGGTTCTTCAAAACAAAAGGTTACACTAAGTTGAGGCTCCTACTGGATGGCCTAGTTTACTCCATCTGTCTTCAGAGGAAAGTATGAGGTGTGCGTAATCTTGCTCAACCTATCTTTATTTTGAAGCTACAGACCTACGATCTGTTGTTTTAAAGTCAATTCGCAAGCAGTTCTAGAGTATGGTAGTCTGCTTTTTGAGCATGCTTTATATTGACAGCAAATGTCGCTACTTGTCTTAAATGTAAAGTGTTTTGTAAATGATAGCTTAAATGCCTTTACCTTAATTTCAGGGTTTGACTGCATTGTAAATCTGACAGTGGTCTTGTTGGTTTATCTGTTGGATACTTTTTCAGTAATACACAGAAAGGCAGTTTTGCAGAAAGGTGGGAGGCTGAGGGGGTTAGGAAGAGGAACGAGAAAACAGGACTATTTGAATTGTGGCACTTGGTCTTTTTTTTTTTTTTTTTTTTTTTTGTCAGAGCCTGTCTTTTAAGTTGCAAAACACATCTTCCTCCTTTTCCCCTTCTCAGTGCTGGCTGAAGCTCACCTCAGCTTCCCCTATGACTGCCATCAAATACACATTTGATATCTGAATTATCTCACAGTTGTGAGGATAATGCTTCTTATGACCCTTCTCCTTTTTGTATTAATGGGGAATTTTATAGCTCCTGTGACACTGTTGCTGAGCTATAAATAAACACTTGAATTGCAAGTGGTACGAGAAATCTTTTTCGGTTTAAAGCTGGTTGTGTTTCAGCCATGATGTTGGTATGTTGGTGTTCTTCCCTTCTATTAATAGCAGAAGGCACAAAAGCGCAGCATCTGTATCTCTGCTTTGCTTCTGCTTTAGAAGTTTTCTCACTTGATGGAAGAGTTTATAGGTAAGGAAGGAAGGGGTAGCAGAAGAGATTTCCCTGGTTTCTCCTCTTTTTCTTCAGGTTCTGTTTTTGGTTAGAAAGCAAAACACACTCCTTTCAGTGATGCCAAAAGAATTAGTTGTAGACATCTTATTTCCACTGTGAAGAACCCTGATGATGATTTCTGTCTGAAATCTCAATTACCCAGGTAGAGAAAGCAAAATCTTGTGCTGCAGCTGCTGATGCATGGCTGAGATTGTGTTAGCAGAGCTGCAAGTTCTGAGTCCCCAGTATTAGAGCTGACTAGGAATGTTTTTTTCCTAAGCTCTTGCACAGTTTCTACATGTATTGGGGACTGATGTGGAATGCTAAAAAGCAGCTAAAGATTGAGAAACTGCCCGGGAACTTGAGCTTCCTGAAAAGAGGTTCCCATCTGTGGACTTTCTAGCAGCAGAGATTAAGGTTTCCGTTGCAGGGATCACACAAATCCGTGGTCAAGGATCTAGTGATAGGTGTTCCCCAAATGGACTTGAAATATTCCATCAGTTCAGCTAGGTTAGAGTTTTATATCCGTCCTGTACTCTACAGATGACTGAGCATCAATGACTCTCGCTTCTCAAAGGACTAGAAGAATGAAGAACGAACTTCCTCCGTAGTCACAAATAAGTAGAATAGTATTATGGAGACTGTACAAACTGTATAATAAACTTGACTTCCCTTCTGTGATTTGAGTACGGTTTGCCATTGTAGCAAAATATATCTTTGTTTGCGAATCAGTTGAATATAAAGTACCATTTAAACATTTAAAAAGTGAAAGTTCACTATTAGAACAGTGAAAGACACAAGGCGTTGGTTTTATTAACTTCTAGAATCTATTTGTACTATGACTTGTCAAGCTAATAATTAGGCATCTGCTTGGTTACTCAAGACCTAGCCGTGTGGTACCAAGATGTAAAATTTTAACACGGCAAGGAAAGGTGTGTACTGTCTGCAATTTCTTACCAAGAGTAATTTGCAAGCAAATGTAGAAACACTCCACTATACTGTAGGATTTTATAAACAGTTTTTCAATTTTTTATGTATTCAGTTGTAGTACCGTGCCAAAAGCTGCTTCTACTGAATATCAAATTTAGTCTTCCTGTATCTAGAAATATAAATATGCAGTTAGTAGCTTAGTTCTACACACCTCCTTAAGTCACCTTCTATTTACTCATAAATTTTGTAGCTTCTTAATCTCTTTCTTCTTACAAATGAAGCTGGGATTGGTTTAGGGTATCTACTTGCTTTTAAAACTTGAACACTGGCTCTTGGATTTCAACATGTATGACAAAACTGATGCCTCCCCACTCTTGCCTAGGTGTGGGCAAGCTTGACTGTTTTCAAGATCTGGTTAAATCCAAGCCACAAGAGTTTCAGCTGCAGCATAAAGGGTTTTTTTACTTTCTCCTTTTATTTTTATTTTTTTTTCTTTTTCTTCCTCCTGAGTCCCAAATGGTGAACACAAATGACTTCCCAAAGTAGTCCACGTTCTAACATGGGCTTTAAGATGGAGAACTGCTAAATGGCTACAGAGCTGTCAAGTATCCACAGTAAGAAGTGATATAACAGAATAAACTTACATCCAGGGAAGACTACTGAAATCCTGCTGCTAATGTATGCATGCAGAGGATTGTAGCTCTGTTCAACACAAACAAAAAGTAACCCGACACACGCTTTTCTGACAAAGCTGTGGGACTCTAGCTGAACAAATGCTAAGATACAGGATCCGCCAATAAGAACTTTTGAGTCTCTGTTAGGAGTAGGGCTAAGGTAAAATAAAATGCCAATGTTAATTACCTGCCCAAGCTATTCATGCAGTGAGGAGATTAACACAAATTTAATTTAGCTTTTTTTATAGATTTTCATTATTTTAGGAGGAGTATAAATATCTGCATTGAATAGTCTTGAGAACTGGTGGATTAGAGTGCTGTTTAGGTCGATAAAACTTCAGCTATTTGCAGCATCTTTAAACATAATAAGCTTTTTTGTTTAACCCTAACACCTGTTTAGAAAAAAAAAAGGAAGTTTTACTTGTGCTACTGATTAGATGAAGTGCTAGAAAAAGAAAGGAAGGTTCTTGTATGCATACTTTGAACCAGAGCTACAAGATGAACAAAGGAAACTCATAGATGGAAAAAGCTGTCCGGCAGTACGAAGCAATTGACAGAAGTTATTAGCCAAGGTCTGGCCTCAGTTTCAAAAAGAAAGTTTAAAACAATATACTTGAGGTTACATAATTGCTACTGTATGCTATGGTACAGTCAAGAGAAAGAGTCTAGTCTATGAATATGCAGTGGATTCCAAGGTGCTCTACAGGATTTTTTTTTTTTTTTTTCTGGGCACCAGCAATTAAGCAGAATAGTTGTAGTGACTGCTAGTGTGCCTGTAGGTCTATAACATATTTATTTATAATACAAAAGTCTGGATGTGTCTGAAAGAGCACTTCTTCTCTGACTGAGTTGACTGAATATCATACCTCCTGTATCAAATGAAAAAATATGTAATTCACCACCCCCTCCCCACCTTAAATGTCTATAGTTAGAATGAATTTTGAATGAGTGATTCTTGATTGCTTCACAGGTAGGGAAAAAAATTCCTGGTTTCCAGGCACCACAGTGCCTGTAGTTTTTATGGCCCTGGGGTATTGTAGAGTATACTTAATCTAGTTGCTACTTGTAATTGATGTCTTCGGTGAAAAGCATAATGTATACCTACTGAATTAGAAACATTATCTGTATTTACTGCATAGTAATATAGAACATGTTAATACTTAGCTGCGTTTTAGAGCAGAGTCTATTGTATAAAAATAAATGAGACAATTTCTCTCCAAAAGAATTCACAAACTAAACCCATCTGTTCCCTTACAGGGGAAGGAGAGGAAAGAATAGGCATCTGAGGCTAAGAGAATGAAATCAATTTGCTGAAGGTCAAAGTCAGCAGTTAGGGCAGGAATCAAACCTTAATCTGAATTTATTGCTCTACTATCAGAACACCAGCTCTCAATCCCAGATAGCTATTTTCTTGGATTATTGCTCAGAGTTTCTTGAAAATTTTTGCTATTTGTTGCTTTGAAAAGACTTCAAGAAACTTTGTTGAAGGCAAACTTCAGTTACTGTTCAATTAAGTGTGGCGATGGCCCCTGAAAACTTGAACAGGGTGCATCTAAATATGCATGGCACGTACAGTCCCATTTCAGCAGTTTGTACAGGGTTGAGAAGTTGAAATAGATGACCTCTACAGATCTGTGGCAGGCTTAATTATTCTTTGAGACTCTTTTGGCAAATATTGAAAGTATTACTTGAAAAACCTGAGAAATCGTGGCAGGCAGTAACTTTTTCTTTGATATTTAGATGATTTACAAATGCCTGTGTCTGTCTCTGGGAGAAACTCCCGCATGTGGCACTGCGCATGTATTGTACAATATGAAGTTTGCATAATTGCTTGGCTAATTTACTCATTTTCTAATCTAATTTGGACTAGATTGCTTTGTGGTCTATTGATCTCTTTAAATTTGCTTTAAAAGACCTGAAGGTACAACCATACTGAGGCAGTTTCAGAAAACAACTGACTTTGCTTGCAGGCAGATACATAGTTTGGAGAAAAATCTGAAGACTGGTGAGAGCTAGGTGGGAGTGTGCTACCCTTCAATGTAGGAATTATTTTGGTACCTAGCTCAGAAGCACGAGCGAACAAATTAGGACTGTGCATTGGGAAAGTGGGATGAGCAGAGCATCCTTAGATTTGAGGATATGACAGATACAGTTTTTAAATCTTAAAGGTTCATTTAAAATGCCTTTTTTTTTTTTGGTAAGACTTGTTAAGCAGTGTTTGCAGTATATCTGACAAATGAACGGTGAGTTCTCATTGAAACTAATGGGTGAAACGTTTGTGCTCACTCTGGAAATTCAGTTTGTGACGAAGACCATTCTAAGCCAGATTTGGGGCTGTGACATTGAGTGCTGTGTCTCCTAGCAGGTCTGCCTTTTGATGACATAATACTACTTAGCGCTATTTGGAAGCTGCTCCTTGAGAACCTGACGTGAGTAGAGGTTGTTGTGTATTTCTTCAGCTTCTAGGAGTTTAACTGACATGGAAGGACGTGTAAATACTTGTTAACATACTCTTGCAGTGTCCTTGCTTAGTTTGCAAAATGCTTCATGATCTTCTAGTAAAAAGTTTAGCTCTTGGCTGCTGGATTTTCTATATGTTGCCAGTTCAGTAGGAAAATACTTCTGTGGCTGAACAGCAATGCAGATTTCCTTGATAGTCGATGAGCTAATTAAGTTGGCTACTTCTGTATTGACTCACCTTTCAAATATAATGTAAAGAAAGAATGATGGTGCAGGATCTACTCAGAAGTCCATAAAATTGGTGGGAATTATTGTAGTGACCAAGCCTCTCCATCAAAAAAAGCGCCTGCTCTGACCATGCTTATATATTACAGCATCACTTCATTTGCATCGGGAAAGCATCTCTGGTTTCTGGCGTTCCTCAGCACTCATTATTTTTCTCAACGCGTTCGTTACTCAGCACTGTGCACTTTTCCACTGGCGTTTAGAGCTGCAACAAGACAGGAACAGACTACGTTGTGGGAGCTCTGACCTCTGAACACGGGCTATCTTTTTCCATATTCCATGTTAAAAAATTTCTTGGTGGGGCAATATAAAGCCATAATAAGTGGCATGATTAGTACTTGGTACTCCTCCCAGTCAGTTACACAGTTCCCATTTTCCACTTTGTAAGTTTGACAAGCAATTTTCAAGGCAAATTTCTGATTGTGCAACTTGTTGTCAGGTAAATAAATCAAGATGTCTGAGATTTGTGGAAGTTTGATGGAGATAAAAAAAAAAAAAACAAAAAACAAAAACAAAACCAAAAAACCAAACACCAAAAAACCCCACAATAAACAAACCAAACTAACCAAACAAAAAAACCCCCACCACCCCAAACCAAACAAAAAAACCCCAACTAAATGAACAAAAAAACCCTATAGCTGTGACAGGATGTTTTGAGTTGGTTTTATACTAATGCTTGAATTTTGAGTGAATTGGCATGACATTAAAGGTAGCAAGGAGTACGCAGTGAAATCCTTTAGATAAGGGAATCTTTTATTTAGTGTAGCCTGGCTAGTGTGCTGTCAAATTCACACAGACCTAGAGATAGTGAGCTGTATTTCAGCTTTGACCCTCAACTTCACCTTCGCTGTGTGAGGGTTTTTTTTTTTAGGCTGGCAAAGCTATCTGGAGCTCTGTGACGGAGGTGGAAAAATGGGTGGGGAGCAAGTAGCAGGCTTCTCTCGGAAGTTGTAATTAGGGGGGAGTTATATGAACCAAGACACCCTTAGCACAGTTGCATTTCCTTTTGTAGCAACGCTTTTACTGTGTACAAGGAGAACTGCTTAGATTTTTTTTTTTTTTTTTTTTTTTTTTTTTTTATTCAGCAGGTTTATTCTGAGATCTTGTGAAGGGTTCCTGGACTCCCTAGCATACTTCCTGCGTAACCATATTGAAGGTTTTCCAATTGGATAGAACTTAATGAAATGCCAAGAGTGGATAGCAACAGGGAAGAAGGCATTTGGATTAGTACATGCTGTGTAACAGGAAATAACGGGAAACAAAGGACTGGGTTTTTTGACTGGAAGAAAACCATTGGGTTTTGGGTTGGGTTTTTTTTTTTTTGTTTTTTTTTTTTGTTTTTTTTTTTTTTGTTACACAGCCCTCCTGAGAAATGGGGGATCCATTTGGGGAATTATAAATAAGTCTAACCAGCCAATAAAAGTTATTATTTAAAGAGAAGTTGGAAATGAGCATCACTTAAGTACTTTCTCCGGTTCGTTCTTGGTTTGATTTTTTTTTTTTACTTGCATTTCATTTTGACAGTTATAAGTAAATTGTACTGTTGGTTTGTACATTTAGGAAAAATACTATGTTAGCTTACCATGGTTCTCAGTCTCAGCAGTGCCCCATATTTAACAAGAGTACATTTTGACCTCATATATCTGATTAAGATATTTCAGGTATCTGAATAAATTTAGCAAGATGGTAAATTAAGTGGTTAATGTACAAGGATGATTTCTGTAATGTCAGATACAGGTATGGTTTACCAGATATGCAAACATACAGCATGTGTGTAACTACTTTACAAGACATGCTCAACATAGATTCCTCACAAAAAGTAACATCATTCAGGTAAAAAAATGTACACCAAGCAACATAAATTCAGTGGCATTTCGGAGGTTTTAGTGAAGTTGAGGGTGTAGAGAAATATGGGCGTGCATCTCCTCACTCTGAATCCTGAGCTTTAACAACTGTCAAGCCCTGATTCTGTATGAATCAGGGCATGCATCTTTAGCAGGAGAGTTAAACCTAATCTTTAATTGCTCTGCAGGATTTTGTGAACCAAAACCATATTTGCTATTGTTTTCTTGGTTTTTCAGATTCTAGGTCCTTCCTATTAACAGTTCTTTTCCTTAGCTTAAGATCTTCAAGCTAGTGAGAAGAATCCAGCAAACTGAAATGTGGCTAGAAAACCAAAACAAAACCCAGGAGCTTTTTAACCTGGATCAGCTCCTGGTTTTTATTAGCTGTCTTCATTGTAGCTTTATATTTTCAGTAGAAATTATGTTTATAGTGCTCTTGGTAAGCACAATAAATATTTAGAGCTATGCATTTTGTTATATTATGCATACCCTCGTATCACTATATTTGCAAAAATCAAATATACATAAACAGTACATATTATCTCAAAGTATATACTACATTATAAAAGGGAAGAAATGAAAAATTTCCAGTTAAATATTTTTGCAGTTGTTCAAACAGTCATAGTCTCTGTAGTAACCGAACATATGTTGCTAGAATAGCTGATTCTTGTCAGGGCAGCTGTGTGAGAGGCAAAGGAAAAGAAATGCAGGTTTATCTTTTTGGGGCGCAGAGGGGTAGCTATTTTATTTCAGCTTAAAACTAGTCTTGCTGCCGTTATGCTAATATGTAGGCTGATGCCAAATTACAGCTTTATTCAGTTTCTCTGAAATATTGTTGGTGTTACTTAAGTTGTTAACAAATATACATAGCCAAGGTCGTGTAAAATACCAGTGCTAATTCTTAAGGTCTCGATGTAGGTTTTTATGTCTAATTGTATGAGATGTAAAAATGGCTTATCCTACTTATCTGAGATTGTATTCGGGTCAGTTGCTGCCTCTCGTGCTTCGAGTTTAATACTGTACAAGTGCAGCAGATCAAAAGGTGGAGATTCTAATAGAAAGCTTTTGTATCTGTCTCAAACTTCTTCACACAGTGGGTAGCTCATACCTTTATACAATCCACCTGAGTAAATCTACATAAACTGTGAAGTTTAACGTAGTTGCTACTACTTGGTTGTATGGTTGTTGGGGTATTTTATCTTTTCTGTGAAAACACAAAGCATGCTAAGCTTCTAAACAAGCCTAAAACTGATGTTCTTGCCCCTGTGGCTTGGCCAAGTGTTCCCTTTTTGGCTAATCAGTACTTCTGATAACCGTAACTATGAAAGCTATGGAGTTGGTCACTGCTCACAAGTTGCATCATCTGTGTATGGGGTTTATTTTTATTTTTTTAAATGGTGGTGATAACCCCTTTAAGAAGAAAAGGGGGGACGGGGGGATGGCGGGCGCGGGCGGGCAGCAGAAAGCCTGATACTACATATCCCTGTGGATGCTCAATTCTGCTGGACTGCAGTTGAAACTTGAGGTTCTGTAACAATTTTCAGGCCTTTCTGTCTTTTGACAGTTGATACTGGAAAAATTCTGATGCTTAGAATCTATTTAGTGTATAGATAATCAGTGATTTGTATGCAAGACAAGTCCTGAATATAACATAACCTAAATTAAAAAATAATAAAAAAACCCAACAGTGGAACTAGCATGTGCAATCAGCACTGAGAGAAGTATGTGTCAGTAAAATGGGACTATAAGAGGAGATTTATCTATAAATTGCATTGTGTAGGAGATTAAATAGAACATAAAGATACATTGCTATGGAAAGAAGGAATAACTGTAGAAGAAAATCATTTTTATGACAGAAATGCATCCAAATAACACAAAACATAATCATTTTCCAATGAATGAGAGAAGAGCTATACATTGTAAATGTGGGTGACTTGCTGTAGATCTATATAGCTCAGAATCACTCTGGCTGTGGTAGCTGTCCGTTTTTATTTTTTCCCCTGTTTTTTAGCATGTTGCGTCAAACATCATCTTACCACAACCCATGTGGCAAAGGAAAATTACTTGTGTTTATTTGTGAAAAGTTAAACTAAAGAGCTGAAAATGCAGTATTTGGAACCGTATTGGCAGTGGCAGGCTTTGATTGCATTATATGCACTTTCCTCCGTGTGTTTGGAGGATATTTAAGATGCCTAGATGGTTTTATGGATCTTCTTGGACTTTCTGACAGGTATACAGTTGCCAGCAACTGTGAGGGATTCAATGCAGTTGTAACTCAGACCATTCTAGTTTTGTGCTTCTGTTGTCTTGTAGGTGACTACCAACTTAAAAACAGTGCTAATAGCTGTCGAGAAAAACAGTAGGCTTATCTATCAACACCAGAACTGATATTGATGTGGAAGGCTAGTTCTGCTCTCACTTACACTGCTTCTGCATTAGGACATACTTTGAATAATACCATAGACCCAATTCTCGGTTTGTGATAGAATTTCAACTTACGTATAAAACTTGAATGTTTCTTCTTTTTGACCTCAGTTTAAGGCACTAAAATACTCTGGAGTGTGCTGTGTTGGGGTACAACAGAATTATTGAATGTAAAAGCTCCTTTGACCAGAAACAAATTTCAGGTATGATTAAAACATATTTCACCCTTTACTCCTGGTCAGTGTATTGCCATGCTCTGAGGTTTCAAGCTGAGCTGAGCAAGTAATAAATTATATATATGTGAGTGTGTGCATGTATTAAAAAAAAACCAACCTCAAAAGAATCAAATGGATGGTATTAAAGAGCAACTAAAGAGGACTTAAAAATATTGCAGACTCAGAAGACTGAAAGGGAGAATAAAAATACAGAAAGTAAAGGTGAAAGATGAGAGGAAGGTTGCAGAAAAGGTTATGGTAAATAATAAGAAATTTATAAGCAACAAAAGGTCAGTGAAGGAGACAGCCAGGCCTCTGTTCAATAGCAGTAGTAATTTACTGACAAAAGAAAGCAGAGAGCTAAGAAATTAAATGAATTCTGTTTCAGTGCTTGTGAAGGAGAATCAGTGAGATGCCAGAACCAGTCATAAATTCCCCCAGAGTGAAGAGTAGTAGTGAATAAAATAGGGGTTGTGCTAAAATAAGTGCTCTGGAAATTAGAGGGTCTGAACCTGAGAGTTAACTAGATTGCACAGCTAAAGCTTGTGAGTCTACCTCAGAGCTGTGCTTAGCACAGCTAAGGGAACCTTTGTCTCTTTCTTGATTATTTTTATTTATTTTTCTCTCCCCTGGAGGCAGCATCACTCTGGTAATGGAGAGGAGGTTCTGCAGGGTCTTCTCTGTCTCTTCGAGTAGAGTAGCAGGAAGGAACACTTTTATCTTCCCCTGTTTTCAGTCAAAAGCTGTTTTTTGGTTGGGTTGTTTTTTTGTGTGTGGGTTTTTTTTTTTTTTCCCCCCTTCTTTTTTCCTTCCCTGAATCACTAGTTATTAGTGACTGGAAGACAGAATAAGCCAAGTACTGTTGCAAAGACTAAGGGTTGTTGTGGAGACAGTGATGGAAATGTGGATACATGGGGGAAATCTTGGCAAATGGGAAACTCGGGAAGAGTCAGCATTAGGGAAGGCTTTCTTTTAGAGAGAAAATCATACAAAATTTGGGAGATGTGCTAGAACCTTCTGGGGTGAGGATGTTGAAGGACAAGCATGGGATTCATCTGTATCCTTAGTGTCTTGGCTGGGCTTAGCTGTGATAGTAGGATATCAAATGGACAGTGGAAGTCCATCTTGCAGAAAAAAAGAAGCTAATGGGGCTCCACTCACCATGTTTGATGACAGAATGTGCAAGTCGTGCTCTTTCAAGTGATTATGCTAATCAGTGACTTTACATACTGAATTTGGAGAGCTTCTCAGCTGAGGGAAGGATACTTTTAGTCCATGTAGTCATTTATTTTGAGACAGAATATCTGTAGTTATAACCTCAACACTACTGAATAGAAAGGCTCTGATATGAGGGTATTTATATAAAGATTATCACGGTTTTCTTTCTAGTACCGTAGTTGTGACAAATATGTTAGTGCTGTAGACCTGCCATACTTGGTGGGTGCTTTGGACTTTGTGGTCTTGATGGCAGTTTGAGAACACAGTAATCTCTCCAGGGAAGTAAAGGAAACATGACTCTCCGAGAGACATAGGGTAGTAGAAGATAAATAACCAAGTGGGGAGCATGAGTGTGTACTGAATAAAGAACAAGAAAGCTGGAGTAAAAATTAGGTTAGAACTTCAGAGGTGGAAGATGTGTTGACAAGTTACGGGAGGGTAAAAGAGTTTTCTAGAATAAATGACTTCCTTGAGAGGGAAGAAACATTAAAAAAACAACAACAAAAAACAAACAAACAAAAATCCCACAAAAAAACATTAAAAGAAGAGCTGCCTGCTGCAAGTTCAGAGACAGGCTCTTCACTACCATTAGTTCTTCAAGAACAAGGGTGAATACTAAAACAGAAATCACCATGCTTAGGAGAGATTCTAGTGATCTGAAGCTGTAAATTAATAGCCTTCCAAGTCTTCTGCTTTCCATGACTGGCTGTCGAGAAGTGCAATGAAGCTTGCAGCATTAGCTTTAAAAGTGGTGCACTACCAACTGTAGTGGAAAGGGCTTGTCAAAGGACTAAATACACTTACCAGCACTAGGTTTATGAATGAAGCCATCCAAATTCACCTCATTCTCTTCTGTAAAGCAGGTTTTCCAAGTTATCTGTGGAAACAAAATGTAAAATACTTTAATTTTAAATTGTTTCTCACATGAGTGACAACATACAAATTTATTAGTAAAACTTGTGATTAGATATGATAGCTTTGAAAAACTGTGCATAATTTTGTCTCTGGAGCAGACGCAGCTTCATCTAAATAAGTTTATCCATGCTTTGATAAGACATTTAGAGGGGAAAACATTAGCCAAATTTATTTGGCATTTGTCTGCACTCAGGAGCTTCCAAAACTTCTCTTCTGAAATTTCAAGTTACAATTTGCGAGATTAAAAAAAAAATATCTCCATACATCTTTCAGCCAGTCTGGAGTTATTGGATGGTTCCTGATATCCAATAGCTCTATTCAGTTAGGGAACTCACAACGGAAACAGATTTGGCATTTTGGGCGTGTGAGAGTGTGTGTGTGTGTGAGGAGAAAGGAGAATGCCACTTTCTTTTTTAGCAAGAGACCTCTGAATTCGTTGCAACACTGGAAATGTAAGCTGTGGCCAGATAAAACCTTTTCCTATGGAATATTAATTAAAAATTAAGATGGGTTGACCTTCATTGTAAGCTTTCTGATAGTGGAGACGGATGAAGCAGTCTTATGGGATTGCTAAGCACTTCAAACTGTATCACTAGACAGTATTGTGTAGTGCGCATCATTAACGTGTACATCAACACTATTAGCAAATTGAACAAGTTGTGTGTTTTTACCCCTGTTAGGATCACAAGGTGTGAATATTTTTTATATATATATAAAAAGTGTATATATGTAATGTCAAAACTCTCATTTTTAACAACAGGAACAGCATCAATTTTTGGTTAAACACCCTGGGCCTTATTACCTGTTATTTTCTTAGGTAATAAAAACACTGCTCTTCAGTGAATCAAATGTGACCTTATGTTGGAAAGCTGAACTTGATGGGAACATGATGGAAACTCGGTATTCTGTCTTGCTGATGCCAAATTGCTGTTTTTAAAGTTGTCGAAGTTTAGACTTTTGACCTCTGCAATGTAGAGGACTGTGTTTGTGCCAGTCATCTGGAGTTGATTATACCTGATGCAGGGCTAGGGACACTCTAGAAAATGAAACATCTTGTCTTGGGTCAGTGTAGTATGTGCAAAATGAGTTATCCTCTGTAGATGCTTATTTTCATGGACTGTATTAATTACAGGGAGGGTTTAGACCCATGTTTAGGTGTTTATAGTATAAATGTCTGCACTGAGCTAAGATGAATCTCACAATAATAGCCTTCTTTTTTGGAATAAGAGGAACAGAGTTGACCTTGCCATTATAACTGAGACTTTCCTGATGGCTACCTCACTTCACCTGGTAGAGGTTAATGATTGCTAAATAGATATGGAAGACTATGGTAGACAAGGATTAGAAAACAGGTATTTTTTTCTTTATGATCAGTAGCACTTAGTATTTTTTTTTCCTCTCATTATGAAAGAAAATTTTTTTCTTCATTCACTGTTTTGTCATTCTTTGATTTTTTTTTTTATTTTTTTTTTTTTATTTTTCATCTGCCTTGGTTTTCTTCCCTTGTTGTTCTTTTCTGCTTCTAGCCTTCTTCTCCCCCCTTTTTTTGGTTCTACCAGCTCGAACATCTAAATCTGTGTTTTAATCAGTGAAGAACTGCTAAATAGGCTTTCCTCTGCAAAATTAGTGATATGTATGTGTGTACGTGCCATGAAGGAGAATGCTGGGAAGACTGTGGATACTGTTTCAGTTGCTGTTTAATAAATGCAACTATGTGTGCAGCAACAAATGCTTGGGTTTCCTTCCCGGGCATCAAGAGGAGAAGGAGTTAATTGTGCAGTGTTTCCTTCCCCAAGAACAGCTGGAAGATCACGGTATTTAATATTTCAATTTTCCCAGCACAGATGCCTAAAAGCTCTTTTATTGGTGTTATGTTATTTTGGACATTATTTTCTATGTAGAAAGATTTATTCCAGCTCTGTTTTCTGATACATTTTTTTAGTTCTAGAAATTGAGCTTGTAGCTTCAATTTTCTTTTCACAGCATTGATTGGGAAGCTGCTGCCCCTACCACATACTAATGTCTGTCAAACACTTGATTCATTCTGCAGTCTGAAAAAGTTTGAGCTCCACAGTCTGCCAGTGTTACCAGAGTGCTGTGGACTCCTGTTCCAAGGAACTGTCATGCGGTATATCACTCACAGCTCTCGCACATCCAGCCACTTCCCATGTGATCCTCTCCTTAGGGAGAGCTTCCAGTTGGCAGCATCTGGTCCTTAGTGCCAGAGACTCCACTGAAAGAAAACAGGCAGTGAAACATTTGCCAAAAGTTTTAAATAAGGAAACTGTAACTGAATTGAACAGTAAAGCTGTGCTTGGATAATGAATAAACTGTTTCATTCAAATGTGAAATTTGTTGCCTTACTGTATTTGTTAATGAAGGTGATGGGTGCTACTTAACTCATTTGAAGTGAAGTATAGTATATGTCAGCTGAAATAGCAGAACTGGGAGAATGGCTGTAATTTTGCAGCATTACACGATATCATCTGGTATGCAACCAGGGTATACACTTGAGGGGGCTAAGCAATAAGAAAGAAGAAATGTACTCAGCAGAGGCCAAAATCCATGGTGATGTGATGCAAATTCCTCATCACTGGAAAAAGAACTGATCCACCCAGAGGTTCCTGATGTTAATATATTTTTAAACTGTCATAGTGTAGGGTATTGTTCATGTAGCACATTTTTAAAGCATTTTTGTGAGGCTTAATTATTTTAAGGCCTGATCCCTTGCAAAAATTAGTATTTTGCGGATTCACGTGTTGAGCATATTAGTGGATAACTTCCTTAGCCTTTGTAGAGACTATCTCAACAGTCTTCTCAGTAAAGACATCGCAGAAGCGCTAAAAATACCGTTGCATAATAATGGAAACATTCTTAAAGATTAATCCTATATTTGTAGTCTTTGGTAATGATATTTTCTACCTATGGAATAAGGAACTTCAAGTCCATTTATCTCTAAAATTTGCATTTTAATGACAATAAGCAGAAGGGTAGGGAAGGACTATTAAGGAAAAATCCCAGCTTGGGACAACATGTCCAGTAAAAGAATCTTTTAAAGCTGGTGACAGCTACTCCTTCTGTTCAATGGTGCCAAACAAGAAAATTGAGATACTGATTAACAGTTTGGCAAGGTTCTACTGAGTAATGCACTGTGCTGGAACTTTATATGCATGCCAGCTCCTTTTTGGATCTGGTTAAAGAACAAGCCTTGATTAATGAACAATTATTTTTCTTGATTAATTTAATAAATGGTCCTTCCCCTCTGCCCCCTTTTTCTTTAGCAGCTGCTGGCCGTAGTTCCTCTTTGATTGGCATGTTTTGAGCCGATAGTGTTGAGTGAGTACAGAAGAGAACTCTGCAGAAACGGTACATCAAAATTGTCAACAGTTTCTGGATAGTCCTTAGGGGGTCTTTTTTTTTTTTCCAAATTACTTTCAGTGACAAAGAGGGGCATTTTTTGTTTCCCACAGTTTATTTTCCTACTATAATGACTTAAATAAGATACAAAATTCAAAATACGTGGGGCCAAGCTGTCTGGTATGAGTTGGTTATGTATGTCTTTCAAAGGACTTGAAATACGGCGTCTCTATTTTGTTTGACATCTTTGATAAAATAGGTCTAAAACCAGTACGTAAACTGCCAGACTATGTCTGGAAGGACATGACTTGGTTTAAAAAAGAAAAGAAAAAGTTTACAAGGGTGTCATTGTGTTGTGGTAAAGTCGCTGTGAGCAGAGTTGGGGAAGAACTCATTGGGTAAAAGTCAGGCATTATGACAGTGTTATTTTGCCTCTCTATGAGGACTTAAAGCGAGAATGTCTCCTGGGAGTTGATTTGAGCTTAGGGTGTGCTCAGCTTCTGAACATGGATGTGGCAAAAAGTCCATCTTCAGTGTTATAGAACATAAGATTCTAAATATGAATATAATAAATATGAAGGTCTGATGGTTGTTGAGTAAAGTGCCACAATAGCTGAGATCTTCAGAAATAGTCCTAGATTTAGGTGGCCCTGTTTTAATCTAAATCTTGCTGTTGGCATTTCTTTCTAACTAGATCTGCCCTCCATCTGTTAGAGAACTACATCTAATAATTGGAATTAGGCCTATTGATCCTTTTTTAAAAATAGGTTTTGAGCTACCCCAAGCAACTCTGCGAGCATCAGTTAAATTCTTCAACTATCATTTGTACTAATCATATTATTCACACAAACTACACCAATATGTAGTTGGCTGGTTGAGTGGCTTGCTAGTTGTATGTCTCAAGCTCTTCCTCTGTCAGTAAATTCTAAGAACTGTACAATAGAGAAGTATTGCATTGTTGTTCATCCCACATAATGAAATAATGATATCGAAGGGTTGTTATGTGCTGCCTTCCAGCATCTTTGTGATTTACAATCTTTTCTCAGCAGGCTTATCCCAAGTGGGCTAGGACTAGGAATACCAGTATGCTTAGAAGGCATTGTCTGATTAATGAACACCTATTCTGAGTTATGCATTAGACTTCCTGCCTTTGAGACTGTCTTAATTAGCTAAATGCAAAGGCTCTCCTATCAGTACACAGATTGTGATATTTTAAAAACAAAAATATAAAAAGGATGTTAATCATGTTCAAATAACTAGTGAAACGATGCCAGATTGTTCAGGGTGTTATTCTTTGGGGACTTTTTGTTCCACATAGCTCTGCTTTTTTGCATAGCTTATCTATAAGAGGGGTTAGATGTGGTATAGTGTCTGATGTATTTGAAGCATGTCCTAGAAGGCTGGTGGAAAAAAATGTGGTGTACTTGAAATGCATGGGAGTTTCCCAAAGGTGAGACAAAATCTTAAATCCTAACCTAAGGACAGACAGCTGAATCTGACAGTGAGTACTTAGTATTACCATGGTTTTCAATATTGTCAGTAGGGTGAAGGGAATCAAAATCCATTCTAGGTGGTAGCAGCTTTATGAGAAAGTTCAGGGCTGCTTTGGCATTAGACAATTCTGTTTGCTAACTTAGTTTGATTATGAATCTAGTCTCTACTCCTTTTAAATAGGGCAGAGTAAAGGAACTTTTATTCTATATTAACTGCTCTGTGCACTTTTCATGTTGAGGACGGAAGTTAATTGTCTTTCCTAATGCACAAGTGAAAATCTGCAGGAATTTTGAAGTGTCCCAGCGTTTCTAGAGTCACCTTACACAATTCTGGTGGCAAACCGGGAGTATTTGAGCAGCAATTCATGCCAAATTGATTTCCAGGCATTCACAAGAATGTGTGCATCTTCATGTAAGCCTTTATCTGCTAGAAGAACTACTCGCCTTGACTCTGAGGTTGTTGGTTTGTTTTTTTTTTTTTTGCTTTGTTTTGTTATACATACACATATTATGAGAAGTCTTTGTATTGAAGAATCTTTAGTTCACTGCACTACAGCTCATACATTGCTCAGTGTTCCCTCTGTCACATTTCATTTTTCTAATAAATCAGTTTTGAGCTCCATCAAAGTGGCATGGAAATTTCAAACATGTCCAGTATTTTAGTAGTTGCTAAAATTGGTACAAAACATGAATATTCCTCTTTACTCAAATTAGTTTTCTGTCATGAATATAAGTAAGTATGCCAGAAACTTGAATAATGCTTCTGGTAAGCTTACAATTTATAACTGCAGTTGATCACTTTTCTGAAATCAAAGGCTTTGAAATCATTATTATCAGAATTGAGAGCGAAGCATTTGCTGCTTTGCTCTTCATTAGACTGAAGAAGCTAATCTCCTTTTAATGACTTATCTCCTTGGTTTGATCTCTATTTGAAGCTGGAAGAAAGCTAAGCTGTTAGATTTTTGAGGTGTTATCCACCACCTTTCTACCAGTAATGTTGCAAAAATAGTTTGGTTCTTGGCTGTACTAAGTATGTTTAGAAGAAGAGCAGGGAACTTCCATTTCAGCTTTTTTACATTACTTGTATTGAAGTGCTAAATATATATATTCTAGAAATATTTTAACAGTCTCTAGAACCAGTCAAGAAGCAAGGGAGTGAAGGAGGAGCTGTGAGGCATTCAAAATCAACCTTCAGTTCTCCATTATGAATAATAAAAAAGCCTAGTGAAACCAGCTTAAATCTGGACTAGTAAAATATTACAACTCACAGAAATGTGTTGATAGTTGTAAACATGCACTGATAAGGTCTTGCACCTTCAATATTGTGGTTTTGGGTCCAGTGAATTCTTAACAAAAAAACCAATATTGCTTTTATTCGGAGAGGTTTGAGATTCAATATTTATGTTTTTATAGAGCAAGTATTGAGATTTTCAGCCTGAAGAATGTCTCTATTCAAAGTATGTCCAAAACTGCCTTCCTCCATTGCTTCTTACTCATAAAGTGCTTGTTTGCTTGCTCATTTTATCCTATAAGAGAAAGCTAACCCTGTTTGGCTCCTTTAAAATAATCCCTTTCCGTAGCCAATTTGCGGTCTTTCTTAAGTTGGATAGTGGTGCCTCTCCTCAGGCTGAAGACCTAGGAAATGTTTTATACCTTTCTGGTATTTAGGTTGCTTGCAAAGACTGTAAATTTTTTAGTTCATGAGTTTCCTGGGGTACAACTTTGAGGAATATATCCTTTTTTATTATTATTTATTGCTTTTTCTGTTAGGTATGGCTACCTCTCTTTGGACTATGGAAAATAGAAAACAGTAGGTACAACGTGCTTACCTACATGTAAAGCACCATGCAATAAATATAGTCCAGGCTTGATGGTCAGAATTTGAAGTCTTGCCTATACTGGATTTTTGGGTTATGTAAATGAAAAAGTTCTTAACTGGTATCTCTTTACCTTGCTGTTCCACCAGTTCTTCAATGCTGAACAAACCTCCCCCCCAACTGTAACCTCAGAACTCTTCTGCAGAAATTTTGAATCCTTATCACTATGATAATGCTAATTATGCGGTGCTGATAGCCGCCCTTGGTGACCGCGGTAACTGTCAGGCAGTCTGGGTAAGCTGGTTTCTGTTTTCCAGGTCTCTCCCTGTGTGAAGAAAGATGACATGAATAATGAACTGAATTGTACTTTTACTCTCATTTTGTAGAATGGGTTTTGATCTGCTGCAGTTAAGGGTGTAAGGAATCTGTGTCGTGTTAACTTGGAAATTCACGAATACTTTAGGTGAACAACAGTACAGCTCTCTGAAGCTATTTCTTTAAAGGTGTTCTTAAAAAAGAAAACATGTGAAACCTTTTAGATTTTTATCATCATCCTTATGACATAATAGGGAAAGAAATGTTTTTGGATGGGATATTGAATTAATTTCCTATTAAAACTCTTGATCCCCAAAACTTCATATTGTTCTGGCTGTTTGAGAAGTGGAAGAAAATCTTCTGTTTCTCAGATTCATGCTGTATTTGCCATTTCAGTTAATAATTTCTTAGTGTTCCTAACACTTTGCTAGGTAACTAATGACAGTTACTCACCAATCCTTGTACATTTTACATTGTAATGGGTCTGTTACCCTGAAGTATTAATTTGCGTTCAGAAACCTGGCTACATCTTATTTTCATTTTCCTTTGATGCAGTACATTGCTAATGAAAATCAGATCACTAGCTGGATTTATTGACCAACAGCTCTATCTGTTAAGGCCCGAAATAAATGCTTTTCACTTGCTTTTTTGAAACTGGTTCTCTTTGAGCAGTTTGAGTACACTCAGCTAACACTAGCAATGGAGATGACTGGTCATCAAGCTTCTGGTTTAATTTTGGAGGTTGTTGCTGAAGCAGTTAAAACAGACTGATACCTGAGAAAACATTTCAGTACTCCATTGCTAATACGACGGTTATTTAAGAAAAATTTCATGGTGGCAGCTATCTATAAATGAATGATTTCTACATCTATATTTATTTTAAATGAGTTGAAGGTCTTGTCCAAAGTACAAAAAAAAGCTTAGGAAGCTAATTTTCCCCATCTGTAGTTAGTCCTCAGCGCGTCGTGAGTAACAGACCAAAATTTGTTACTGTTACTAAAGGAGTAGAGAAAGATGCAAGTGTCTAGGAGGACTACGTGCTGAACATGAATCCTTCAAATATGTCATAGGAGGGATCTTAGTGTAAGAAGAAGAAGAAAAAAAAAAATGTCTTGCCCACTCGCATGCATTTGTCAGTGGAAGAGCTGAATAGAGTCCATAAGGAGTTCTCCTTCCTGACTGTTCTGTGCTAGATTGTTCTGTTGGGATGTTACTGAAAAGCTGCTTGTTTTAGAGGTTGTCAACAACATAAGCTAGCCCAAAGTTGATGCAATTCTGAACAAATAGCTGCATAAATTAGGCACTGATCTAGCTATATACAGATGGCAAATGATACCCGTGGTGTATTTTCATTATGGATACTGGTCAGAGGAAAATCTGGATTCATGTGCAGTCAGCCTTGAAGGCAAAATTAGGGTTTTCTTCTTAAGTTCTTCATCATTAAGATTACATAAGACTTTATATTTCTTGAAATACTACAGGTATACATGCCAAAATAAGCTTTATTTAGATGTTATAGAGGAAAGGCAGGATTGCAATGAGATGTTTGTCTGTATATAATAAGCAGCGATAGTGGCTTGTAGCTTAAGTTGTCAGGGGGTACTGAATTCACACCTGGATTGTTAACCCCTGTGCAGCAGGATGATGATAATGTTTTTGAAACACTGTCTTTGCTCCTAGTAAAATGTATTGCTAAAGCCAAATTTTCCACATGCAAGAACAGATAGATTTGTCTGATAGTTTGGAGGAGAAAAAAAAAAAAGTCATGTTAGCCATAGACAGACGGAAAAAGCTCCTAGTATCCTTATACATATGACTTCTGAGGAGAATAGCAAGTGTTACCTAGGCTGTAAGGAAGTTAAGTGACTGCAGTTGTCCATCTGCTTTTTGCTTAGCAATGCATTTAGAGGAGTAACTGCAAGATGAAGATAATTGGATGGCATGGCAGTGATATTCATACAGACACCTGAGAGATAAGAACATGTACTAAATACTATAGACCTGATGTTCGTCACCTGATCTGATAAGCAGATCACTGACTCTTTTGAATGTTATTCTGATTTAACATGACCGTTATTGCAAATAAGATGAGGATAGAATTATTACCACCACCAGTTCAAAAGATGCATCGCGGACTATCACAGCTGTCTTATTTTGTTTTTTTTCTATATTCCTAAAGTTATAGAAGCTGAAAATCTCTATATATTTCAAAACACAGCTACACTGAAAATAGGTTCTATCATCAGTCTAAGGTATGTTAATGGACTGATATCCTATTTCTGTAAGGAAGGCAAATATGCAGTATGTGATCAGATAGAATCAAATATTAATGATGGCGTTACTCTATATTAAAACGTTGCTTCTATCTAGAAAGACTCTGTGTCCGAATAAGGCAAATGACTCACACTGAAGTCATGAGAAGTCTATGCCTAATCAAACATAAAACAACATAAAACCTGCATATGCCAGTTTTTGCATGTAGAAGAGAATGGCTTTTATAAAAGGGTCTTTATAGGAACTGACAGAAATTATTAAATTGCAACCTGGATCTCATAAAGGCCTATTCTTTAGGTGTTAACACTTATAATATTACACAAGGAAAGTAGCCCTACACCTTATTCTATCACTTGAGTCCGTATGTAATACACCAGCAAGTATTCTGGTGCTTCTTGCGAAAGAGTCCATGGAGAATTGGTGAAAATTGGTGCAAAAACGGGAAATTTGGCTTATTGGGCTAATTTAAAATAACGTAGGATTGATGTATAGCTCTTCCTTTTTTGGGGGGGATGTGCGATGCTGTTGTTAACAAAATAATGAACAAAGAATGGACAGTTCAAAGAGTTGAAACAAATTTATGAGAACCTATATTTCATGGTGCATCTTCAATGCACAAACATTACGAGCCACGTTACTCACGTGGTCACTAACAACAGGTGACAGAAAGCTGCTTGGAGCATCAAGTAAAACGACGTTCTAAGCAATATCAAGTGTCCTGAGTTCTTCAAAACTGCTTTCGTTGTTTCTCCAATACTTAGATAACTATGAACCAATAAGGTTGAAGGAGAAAAGCAGAACTAAGTGATGTATCAACTTCACAGATGGATAGGCAGAACACTAAAGAGTAAGTGATGTACTGGAGAACCCTGTACAAGCTGGTACCCACAGTTGTTACACTTGAGTTGCTAAACATGCTGCGTCTCAGAATTACTTGTTCCCAGCGTGGAGCGTGGGTTGGTTCTCTACGTGTTTTTTGTTTTAAAAATGATATGGTCTTCCAGTCTTTTCTAAATAGTTGTAGCAGGATTATACAATCTAATGTTTCTTCACAGTGATGACTTATCTCTATTAGCTTTTCATTATTGGTAGCTGTCAGTGTTGTGCTTTTTTTTTTTTTTTTTTCCATGTAGCTATTACACTATGAATCTGGTAGAGTGTGGGAGCTTTAGATCCTATAATTTTTATGCTGTAGTATGTAGATTTGGTGTCATGTACTGTACTTAATATTTGTTATTGAGTGTCGTAAAAAAAGCTGAAATTATTATCTGTATAACTAAATATAAATGACTGTATTAAAATTCAAGTTTAATAAAACCTGGCAATCTAAAAATTCCTTTTTCCTGACTGAAATACCTTATCAAATTATCTGTAAGAGAAATAAATATCATCATCTTGTTACTGCACTGTGTAGTGAGAGAGGAATGACTAAAACTGGGAAAGTCTAAGAGTGGTTTTGCCAGCACAAAGTACTCATTTGCTGTGATGGTAGTTACTGCATGCGGTGCAAGGTACTTGAAAGAAACAGTAAGAAACGTACTGTACAGTGCTGTATACGTTTGTTCTCAAAAGCAGCTTGATGCTTCTTAGGGATCACTACCACAAAAGTGGCTTCTGCCAACAGAAATGAAGCGAGGCTGAGGGACAAATGTGGGCCCAAGTAACATCAAGCAAAGGTCCTGGCTATAGCTGAAAGAAGTGTAAGGTGGGCCTTGTGCCGAACTGCTGTGCTTTTGTGTAGCTAGCAGCTCCTCTTTTTGATGGGTAGTCAGGGGTCAGTCTTGCAGTAGGTGACTGCAGCAAAACTAGAGTAAATGGAAGTGTGAGAAATATCTGTCTCGTTGGAAAGTCGATCCAACTAGGATGAAAATCTGTGGGTTCAAGGAAGCCCTGGAAGAGCTGTTGAAAGAGAAATCCAGTGAGCGCTGTGTAAACGCCTAGGAAATCTGTTCTTCCCAGCTTTCAGTGGCTTGCACTTCAGTTGGGGGAAGTTTTTAAGTGGTCCTTCTTCAGATGTCTGTTTCCAGTCGCTGTCAGAAGCAGAGATGGGCTATGTGTCTGTGGAACCATTCTGATGTCCTCATGACTTGTTTCATATACTGGATTACTGTGTTGTTTAATAAAAAATGAAAGCAAAACTTGTCTCCCCTAATACTGAACAGAGTAACTCATAGAAATGTAGGAGCGATTTAAATCCATGAAAAGGCAGTTAGTCTAATGATTGCACTACTGAAGTAGGAGTGAAATTACATTTGGATTTAATGGAAGGGAAAATATTTTTTTTTTTTAAGTCAGTGTAATGAAGTGATTTGTAGCAATTTTGCAAGAATTAATAGTTGTCATCTACTGTGTTATACACTCAGTTTTTTTGGGGGGAAAATGAGTAAATCTAGCTCATGTGTATTTAATTATACATTAACTATATATGTTTAACTTGATTTACACTTTAAACACTCCATACAAACTTGTTAGAAGTAGTTGTGCTCTCTATTGTTACAGAAGCTTCTTTGCTTTGTGTTCGGCTTTATTAAAGTGAAGTCCTTTATAGATTTCTTTGATCGCCACAACTTACCGAGTTCTGATCTTAAATGACACCATTAGTAAATCAGACTTTTCTGTATGACCAAGAAGAACTTGATGCTTCTTAGGGATCACTACCACAACAGTGGCTTCTGCCAACAGAAATGAAGCGAGGCTGAGGGACAAATGTGGGCCCAAGTAACATCAAGCAAAGGTCCTGGCTATAGCTGAAAGAAGCTGAAAGAACACATTAAAGCTAGCATTTAAAATTTTTCTTTTTTTTTTTTTTTTTTTGTGAAAAAGAGGAAAAAAAAAAAACCTTTGCTGTGAATTGCGGAAAAAGTCATTAATGTATCTGTGCATTGTAGAATCAGCTAAAGGCACAAATTTGATCTATGTACTCTCTGATCAACTGACAGTGTACAACAAATGAATTGATGAACAGTACAGGGGCTGATTTTTGGGGGTGGTGGTAGTGTTGAACTTTTTTCTTTTCATATTCTTGAATATACAAGTATTTCCCTTGTATTTTGTTGGGTTTTTAACTAAATCTAATTTAATCAGCTTTGAATTAAAGATACAGCTAAAGAATTGATGCTTTCTGAAAAATTGTCAATGGAAATTTATAACTTGTTTCTGGTTTAATGGAAAATTCTTGTCATGGACAGAAATGGTGAAGGAAAGAATTTAAATTCTTACTGTCGTATCAGGGATAGGAAATTTTTCCAAGCCGGCTGTACTGAAGTACACTATAATAATATTTCTCAGAAGTATAAGTAAAAGAGGATGACTGAAGTGGCAAAATTATAGTATTTTTAATGCATAGATCTTAATGTTCTATAAAGAAGTCTGCTTTGAAAGAAATTAAATATGAAGCAAGTCTGGCTCAAAGATGTACAGGAAGGAAATTCTCTGTTATTCTTAGACTCAAGAAATCATATCTCTGTTGAATTAACTCTCTGAAGGGCTTAATTCTGCACACAGACTCTAACTACACCAAGATACTGCCCAATAATTTGAATTAAGCCTGATCCCTATTCTAGGCAAGTTTGCCACTTAAACATCCGATGACTCATCTACGCTACATCAAATGATGCATCTGATGACTTAGTCACATCACTTGAGTGCCTCCATTGTGCACTAGCAGACTTTATGTGAATGCCTCCAGCTGTAGAATTTAGGAGTTGCAAATTCCCTAAGCATCCTGATGATGATTCATGCAGTTAATGTTTGTGCCCACTTATAGAACTTCATTTCTAGTGTTTAGCTGACTAATATATATATCACTGGGGGGGGGGGTGTGGGTAAAGTTGCAACACCTTCTTTTATATCTTCAAAGTCTTCAAACATAAGGAAAAGTCTTGTTCCTGAAAACTTGACATATATGTAAGGAAAGTTTTAGACTTTTTGTATCAACCTCAGTTCTCTGAAGGCAAGCTCATCCTTGTTTTATTTGTGGATTAGTCAGCAGGGATTTTTATTCAAGGTCTGCCACCTAGTTACATGAAATAAAAGATACAAAGTGCCATAACTGAAGAAAAAATGTTCTACTTTTCCCTTCCTTCTCTGTGGAAATAGTAAAGGGATTAAGGCTATGAGCTAAAAAGAACACATTAAAACTAGCATTTAACATTTTTCCTTTTTTTTTTTTTTTTTTTTTTTTGTGAAAAAGCTGGCTATTGTACCTTTAAGTTGCAGTTTGCAGAGCTTTAAGTTGTAGGAAGCTTATGAGATTTGGACAGGAAGTTAGCATTGTCACATACGGTTCACGCTGTTGTAAATTAAATAGACTTCAGGTGTCTAGTCATCAGTGATTTGATCTAGTTCCCATGGCAGGTGAAGTGCATGAGCAAAGCTTCAATGCATTTTTGTTGGCACTAATTCAATCTAATCCTGAATGATAACTTTAACAAAAAATAAGATACTGAAACAAAAATAAACCTAAGGAAGTATCAGCTTGGAGCTAGTGCTCTCTTAAGCAAGGAGGCTCTTTTGAACAACTCCCCATGGCCCCCACCCTTTTTTAAAAAGGCAATGATAAACTTCAAAACATCCAAACTCACTTTGTAACTTTAGATTATCTCCTACCTTTTGGAATATGAATATTCTGAGTAACACCTACTTCTGCAAGTCTCTAACTGCTTGTGATTTCCTTAAACTGATTACAGTCCCGTGATTTCCCCCCCTCAACCTGATGACTGGGATTGCTCCCCCAGAAGAGGGATATGTAGATGGAGAAAGAGGAAGAGCTTACTTAGAGCAAATAAATTTCTAAAAGGAATTTCTCTAGACTGCACATTAGAAAAAATTGTCACTAACTTGAACAAACTGCTTTTGGAAGAGAAGCTGCTTATCATGTCTTGTGCAACAATACAGCAGCACTAAGAGTAATCAATAGTGAAATACACTGTTACATAAAGCCAATTAGAACCCATTAAAATATCATTTTACAAGGAAAATCCTATCAGTATTTAAGTGACAATTGGAGGTTTCTTTTGTTAACTGGAGCATTATTATTCAGAAGGAACAGAAATGTATGAACATAGTTCCCTTTAAAGCCTTCAACACAAGCATGCACAAAACATTCACCTGTATTGGAATGGAGGTGTAGAGTTTTACACATTAATCGACTAAACATTTCTATTATACAGATACACAATAGTATCACATAAATGAACCTGTAAATCGGTTGGCTTTCGAAGTCTTGCAGAGAACTTGATTTCTGCCATATTTTCAGGCTGTATGACTTGCACAGAAGTTGTGTGCT
Organism: Gypaetus barbatus; assembly: GCA_028022735.1. Taxonomy (NCBI): domain Eukaryota; kingdom Metazoa; phylum Chordata; class Aves; order Accipitriformes; family Accipitridae; genus Gypaetus; species Gypaetus barbatus. The sequence continues at coordinate 27,496,235 of CM051549.1, read as the reverse complement.
ACATGGAGGTTCAGGTCGCCTGGGGCTGGTGGTTATATTTCAGTGTGGCAGAGGAATACTTCAGGTAGTTTGATACAAAACAAGGAATCTAGCTTAGAGAGACATGGTTCTAAATGTAGTATGTGCTCCTATGGCAAGACAGATTTTGGAACTGTAGCTTGTTTATACAGACTGCTCTGCAGGTGGATCTGAATAGATTTGATATTGAACCTGAGTAAAGGTGAAGTCTTTGGAGACTGTGGAACATGTGAATTGATATGTCTGTGTATGTCCTAAAAGTCAAATTTCCCACAGACGTTTGAAAAATCTCACTTTTGGGAGCGGAGTGCCTCTGCTGTGATCTGAACCTAAATGGTCTTGTCTATCCACTCCTCAACAATATATCACTGAGAATCTTTCGGTTGCAGACAGTGTGTAGTTAGTCTACTACTCTCTCTTCTCCCTGAGGAGATGAGTAATGACATAAATTTGTCACAAGGAATATTCTAGTAATTGTAGGGGCTAAGTGGCTGAAAGTTTTAGCCAATGAGTATTGCTTCAAGACAAGTTAACTGAGGCGCATGCAACTTGCTGCTGTGGATAAAATTTGGTGAGTGGTTTTGTGATGCTGTGGTTTTGTTCTGGCCCACTGCTGAATAAATTCCATATTTAGAGTTGAAAAATAAAGTACGCTTTCCAGTAAACAGTAGTGATTCCATCAGACATACATAGATACCTATATGTAAAGAATAAAAAACTGAAAATGAGTGAATAAATTATCCAGCCTCATAACGAGAGGAAGTCATTACTTTGTTACGTATTTGTCCTTTGTTGTCGTTGTGTCTGATTTGTAGTTGATTGGAGGTGTAATGCTTACCTGTTTTGACAGGTAGACCTGAACTTACCTCCTCAAAGAGTGAAAAATGAGAAATGGGAACGTACTTTTGCTCTTGTGTGTGGAGAACAAATAGAGATGAGACAAAATATAGTGCCCTGTGACTACCACTGTAAGGCATGATGAAGCAGTGATCCCTGAAATAAAACTTGTACCTATAACTTCTAATAAAATCTTTTCAATCAGTGTTGGAAACTATCAAAAACATGATCACTTATAATAATGGGATTATTGCTCTCCTTTTAAAGTGCAAAGAAGTCTTATACTTAGTTTTTGTTGCCTTTGCCAAAATGATACCTTGGTTATTTTGTCAGTTAATTTTATCAAGAATCCATAGGGGGACAGAATAGCCTGAGATCAGCCAATCCTGCCTCTGGAACTTCCCATCAGCTTTACAATAGGTAACTGTCCAAGTGCTTAGTCTGCCTTGTGATGGCTCTTCTAGGCACAACAAATAAATTTATTTTGATAAGTCTATTGAAAACAAAACTTTTGTTCCTCCTTCTGTTGAAGGAGCACTGGTTTATCTTAGTCATATTGAGAATACATACAAACACAAAATTAAAAAAAAAAAAAAAAAAAAAAGAGGTCTGGTGGTGTTTAAAAGGAAGAACTGACGTGAGGAAAAACTTGGTACGTCCATTAAGTGAGAAAGAGGAGTAAAAGGAGAGAGGGAGGAGGGATGGTAAGAGAGAATGATAGATTAAAAAAATTACATGCTTTTAAAAATAGGGCCAAAACACTTCTGTTAGAATGGAATGAAGTTATTTGTAAGTTTGAGCTCCTAACTTGGAGAAGTAGTATTAGATTTGGGGGTATTTGAAGGTGAAGGCTGAGCTGTCTTGCAAAAATGACTCAAGGATAAAATATACTTTACATATCTCTCCTAATCAGACAATGAGAATCCAGATGGACTTGATTAGAAGCAGACTATAAGGTCCTTCTTTTTCTTAACAATCCACAAACAATGAGCAATAGCTGTTTTGTCACCTTTCCATGCAGTCTTGCATATCTGTATATGCATGCGTTTCTATGTATAGATAAAAATGCAGACACATTAAGAAAAAATGTAGAGATATCACCCAACTATTCTTTAAAAAATAATTCCATTTTCTTAGGGTTAATAGGCATATACTGCAACACCTCAAAGTAAAATGCAAGCTAGAAAATGGTTTCATATACCTGTAACATAACAGATAATTAAGTTTTTGAATTAAAGTATAGTTGCAGCAGAAAGTACTTTAATAATCAGAGCAATTGTTATTATTGATTGATCTTATAATTGTAATTTCATGAAAACATTTGGTAAAGATTTTATGAATTAACTTCAGGAGACCAGACAGGTTGTTGGTCTCAGTTAACCAAAGAATTTGGAAATGATTAGCTCTTTTTTATACAAGATGTCTGAGACTGATAAAGTACAAAGGAAAAAAAATATCCCCAGGTGCCAAAGGACTTGAAAATTAATGAAGGTGAAATAAAAAAATACAAAAATGATAATGTACTGAAACTGAAGCATGACCCACAGCGGTTTATGTAGCCATAGAAGAAATATACTGGCTGTCAGAATCCACATTCCTTTAGGAAAAAGAATGTGGTATGAAATAGATAAGTCACTGATAAGCTAGGAAGTTTGCAACTGCTTTCCATCTACCTTTGTGAAGTCCACTTGACTTCTATATAAGAATTTAGAGGGAAAGATATCTCAGAAAGCTAAGTTTTGGAGGTTCTTTGTTTATTTGACACTTTAGTAGTTTCCTGTATAGAATGGATGTTGGGTTACTGTATTCTTTTTAGCTGTGTAGGTGAGTAATATAGACTAAGTCAATTATAATAGTTATGTTTATTATGATTCGCCGTTCAGTCCTGTAAGAAAATCTAAATCGAGGACGAAATAAATTGGTGGAGTAGTATTGACGAACTTAGTCTGATGTTCTCTATGCTTAACCTTATGAATAGGTAGCAGAAAGTATTTTTGAGCGCAAGGCCAAACATTTGAAAACGAGGGATCAAAGATTAATTTTCTACAGAGACTTTTTTTCCCTCACAAGTTCCCTTTGGGTTTTGAGCACAGATTCTCCATTAATTTCAGTAGGCTTAGCTTGTTAGGGCTGCCTTCTGCCCTCTTTTCCTTTTTAGTAGCTTCCTGGCTAAGAAATACAAGACACGTTGGTTACCATTGTGCTCAAAAAAACCCCCTCACTTGAGATCCTGGCATTAATCATATATTTCAAAAGAAGACTTTACTGAAAATCATATTTACAAAATCTTTACAAAACACTTTAATTTGAGACTAAAGCTACTGAAATATTAGTATGAAGAATTTTCTCCTTTCTCAGGCAATTTATTGTTGAGAGAAATAAAGGTTGAGCTTTTCAAGTGAGCTTTAAGGTAGGTACTTCCCTTAACCTGAATTTTAGTATGATTGGAGCAATCAACTCTTCTAAAGTGCCAACAACTTCCTAGTGTAAACATAAAAGATGAGACTCTTAAGCCCTCACAAAGTCTGCTCTGGACTAAGACTATAGATTTTCAGGGACAGCGTGAAGCCAGCCACTTTGTGGCATTAGTAGCATGGAGTGCATTAGGACGGTAACAAAAAAGCACTAAACTATTTTGTTGAAATTGTCTCTTCTAAGGCCAAGTACTGTGTTGGTCCAAGCTACCTAAATTACGGTTATTGTAAATGTGTCCTTTAACAGCATTCACTGACTGCACATAGCAGTCTGGCTACCTGCCCAGCTGCAGGCATTCCCCCAAAATAAGCGGACTCACCACAAACTAAACCAGAAATTTTGGTCCAAAGTACTCTAGAGCGTTTCAGGGGCAGCACCCTTCCCCTCCCTTTGAAATTCAAGAGGAAATTTTCTTTCAGACATAAATGACTGGTTTCTGCTTGATGTTCTTATCTTTTCACATGCATATGAAGTGAGGCAGTCTACCTAGGTTTCCAACCAGCACAAGACAAGTGTTTTTTTTCTTGTTTGGGTGGTTATTTTGTGGTATTGGGTTTGTTTTGTTTTGTTTTTTCCTTCCCTGCTTTCTGGGAAATCCATGGGAAAGATTCCCCAGCACTCCTCTTTGCAATGCGATAGGTATAAATAAGACCCATCAAATGGTGATCAAAGTTGTACTTTGAATACCTTAAATACCTTAAATACATTAACGTTCTCTGCAGTGCGCCAGTCCGTCTGTGCTTGAAAAACACATACCTAATCATTAAATCTAATAAAATATGCAATGGTTATGTTTGTATCATGCGACAAGGATCAAACTAGCCTGTGAAATGTGTGAGCTTGCCAGAAATAATAACCAATTAAATTCTCTATAATGTCTTACAGATAAAGCATTTTGAACTACTAATAAAATTAAGCTAATAAAAGAAGCCTGCCTAGTTAAAAAATGCTGGATATTTTTCTCTGTAAACATAAGTCATATTAACCTTGCAATTCACATGCTGTGAATTACTGATCTTTTGTCCCTGTATCTAAGAATGGGAAAATTATTTTATTATTGGTTTTGAGAATTGCTAGAATAATCAAGAAAATACCTTTTCCCATTTCTTGATGACTTAAGATGGACTGAGAATCAACGTCAGGGATGAACTCGTACTACTCTTCTTTCGCTGAATAGCTGTCGCTCATGAATACAGACGTGACTTACGCTACTGGAATCTGTTACCTTGTGGGGCTAAATATCCAGCACTGCTGCTAGTCACTGCAGCTTCATGAAATCCTGATGTATGCTTCTACAAAGAAGAATGCCCTTAAACTCAAAATCTGTGTTTTGAATTAATTTTCAGGGTTTTTCAGTATTAGAAAGTTAGGGATGTTTTATAATTAGTTTTTTCTGTCTTGCATTTGTAGGAAGGCATTTGCAAATCCTGATATGATAATTCATGCTGGGATTCAAGGGTGAAATTCTGCATTTTAGTCAGTCTAGGAATTTTAAGTTCTGCCACCTTCTGGGGGCTATTTTTTATGCGACTCGAGGACCAGGATCCTTGAGGGTCCAATATAAAGGATGATCATCCCCAGAAGAAGCACTTGAGAGAGAGGCAGATTTCCCTCTTCCTCCCAGCTTCTCTTGCAGCTGATGCAGAGAACATGGCCGTGAGTGTCTGTCTCAGCCCTAGCTCTCAAGTTCCTTTAAATTACGTTGGTTCAGCCTCAGGATCAGTAGGTGAAGTCATCTTGGTCTCCCCCTGTCCTGGGCCATTCTGTATGTTGCTCTGCCACAGCATTAAGCAAGTATTTCTATTTAAAAAAAAACAAACAAACAAAAAAAAAAGTGGAAGATAAATGATATCTCAAGTTCTTAAAAGCATTTGGCAAAATCCCTCTAAGCGGCTTTCAAGGGAGAAAAAAATAAATTGACTTTAAGTGGTAGGTAACCTTCATGGATCAAAAACAAGCTAAGAGGAAATGTCTTTAAGAAAACAAACAGTTGGTTACAGTATGGGAAAAAATAGTTTGGAATAGGACTTAAAGGACAAAGATAGCTTTATTAATGATTTAGAAAGGTATATTAATCAGTGGTAGAAAATCTGTCACAGTAGGTGACAGATCATTTGGAAAGAACAGGGAAGCTATTCCAGAAGAACTCAACAGAAGCACATGTCTGGCAAATTTAGGGTTGACAAATGGAGATCAAAATCTGCATGGTAAAATTTTATGAACTCATAACTGGTAGGTCTGAAACTAACTACAGGAAAAGGAATTACTGTTACTGTAAGAGAGCAGTCTCAACTGCTTGCCAATGCCCCTGGAAAACAAGGAGTGGATACAAATGGAAAAAAAAAAAAAAAAAAAACCAACACATTTAAATCATTAAAGTTACTTTATAAGATTTATAGTGGAGTATACCTATGCTACTCCTTGACAGAGCATAAGAATAGTAAATCAAATAAATTGAAAATTAATGAGTTTAAGAGATGAGTTTTAATACTAATTTAATGAGATTTTTTTTTTCTTATACAACCTTTTTTTAATGGAACTGTTTTCTGTAGAATGTCAGATATTTAAGGAATTGATTAGAAAAAAAAAAGGTTTGAGCATGAATGAATGTACCTGTTGTTAGATTAGATTAGGCTAAAAAAAAATAAATACAGGTTTTCAAGTTTGTTTTACTTGGACATAAACAGTAAGCCTGAGAAAGGAAATTAACTGTTAACTGAAATTAAGTTGCCTAGGAATCCTGCATGGGGATCCCTGAATATTCTTCTGAAATAATCCAAACAAGCAACTAGCCAAAGATTATTCTATATCAGTCTTACCTAAACAATGTTTTTATTTTCCTGTATTAGGAACTATTGTCTTCTAGTTTCTGGCTCTGAGAATACGTATGAAAGACAAAGCTCCTGAAGTACATTGCCTCTGCGACTAGTCCATATTTGAGGCCAAGCATGTTTCTAAATACGAGCTGCAGTGATACCTATGTTTTTAAGCTCTATCACAATAGATTATGCTCTACTACAATTTCAAGCTTGCAAAATCCTGGAATAATTGGTTCAATTTGATTTTCATCTTGCATGTGTTAATGTTTGGCTATTGTGAAGTGCTGAAGTCAAGATGATATACAGCGTTAGATCTTTTATATATAGAATATAGTTATACATATATATATATGAAGTCTCTTTAGTGGTTACTTTCTATATTTTTACAAAATAACAAATACTTTCTGTACATGTTCTAAGATTATCAAGGAAATATGTTCTTTGCAGAAATCTTCCTGGGAATTATTTATCTGCTGGGGAAGGGGTGGGGCGGTGGAACAGGGCATGCATGGACAGAATGAATGGAAGAGGAGGAGGAGAGAAGAATTGACAGGCAATTACACTGATGTTTGATGGAGCTGTATTTGTGTTAGTACAGCCTAAAAAGCTAAACTGGGGGGGGGGGGGGGAGGGGGGCAACACAACCTGTATGCTACCCTGACAGTCTGGTTACACTAAAACATCTGTCGCTTGCTTAGATGTTATTTACAATGAGATTTTTGTGCAGATGACTAGTACAGAGCTATGCCTCTTCTGAGGAAGTTACGCAGCAGTGTTTATTCATCACCACCTGCTGCTTTGTGAGCAACAAGACATATAGCTGGTACGTGGCTGAGGAGGATAAATGTCCAAAAAAGAGAATGACTAAAAAAGGGGGGAAAAAACCATAAAGCATAAATCACATACACAGAATTATCTTCTGTTATCAGTAACATGGCAGTTGTATTTGGAAGGTATGCTGCAAGGCTGTATGGAAAGTATAAGCAGTATCACCTTGTTCAGAATTAAGTTATGTTAACTTCTGCAATCTGCATTTCTGTAAAGAGCTTAATAAGTTAAGGCAAAAAGTGCCAAGGTTTTAATACATAATTTAACAATGGTTACACATGGAGATCACTGGGCTCCTTCCCCACTCTTAATTAGCTTTTTGGAAAAGCTGATACACTCTTATTACAAGAGAGATACTGTTAAAATTGTTCATGAGTCTGATAAATGGCATAATCCTGCCAATTGTTTTGTCTGGGATCGGGGCTGCTAGTTCAATGGATGCCGTGTGGTACTGTTTTTTCTAAGTAAAGAACGTGTAGGTATGCAGCATCTAAAGCATGTATTTGACTGGATATTGCTCAGCCCTGTCTACTTCTAGCAAGAGCTGTAGACTGAAATGCAGCGTGAGTACTTGAAGTCCAACAAGGTACTATTCTGCATATGATGGAAAATAACGTTTATAAAACCTCGGTTTGTAGAAGCTTGAGCAAAGTGGATAGGTGATTTCAGAAAGGACTTTCCAACTGGATGGAAGTATGCAGGGATATCAAACCTCAATTACAAACACTTGTGTTATAAGCAATGTTCATCCGTGTGTTCTGTGTATGACCTTCTTTGCAAAGGGCTAGATCACTTGTCACTGTAGATAGGCTTCAAAGTTACAAATAGTCGAACTACTTGGGAGATCAAAGAGCTACCCAATGGAGCTTAGTTTATTGCATTTTTACATTAGTTTATTTTTCTCACTTGCTGCATAAGAAAAATAGTGAGTTTAATGCACAAAATGTCACTTTTTATTGGAGTGGAATTAAGTGCTTCTCTAAAGTAGAATAGCATAATAGCAGGGTTGAGCTGTTTTGTTTTTAAGACATTGTAATTATCCTTAGTGTGAGCATATTTAGATAAAATGGAAAAATGGAATGAGTACACTAGTTCTGTCTTCTGTTACATAAAAGCCACTGTGGTTACCTAAGCTATGTAATATTTACTTGCCTCAGAGCGTTTCTGCAATCAGGCTCAGTCAAGTCTACTGAAATTATGATTCTAAAGGTTTTGCCCAAGGTTGGGGAGAAACAGTAACATAGTATTGCATATTGAAGATAATCTGTAACTGTAAAAAAAATGGTTTCAAGACTTTTGTGTTCAGTACTATAAATGATTCTGAAGCAGGTGGAGTAGTTACTTGTGTGAAAGGATGCAAATGGGGAGAAGTCCGTGATGGCTTTGAAGAGTTGAAAGGTCAGTACAGTGATATTTGGAAGACTTTGGTAAAGGAAGGCATCTTTCCCAGAGGACAGCAAACGACAAAACAGAAGCTAATTACCCTAAATCCTATGTATTAAGGTTCTCACTCACGTAGCCTGTTATCAAATTAACTTTTTGGTGGGCTTTACCTTGTCACTTACAGTGCTATACCAGATTGTGCAATTAACATTTTTGTGTGACAATTAGTTGCCAGACAGCTGGGGGTGGTAGAGAAAAGCAGGCAATTATAAGCCTGGTTTGTGACCTGCAAAACCTCTTCTTTCTGCTAAGTTCTATGACAGAATCAAGCCCAAATTAAGGAACTACAGTAGGAAAGTCTTGAACCACCAAAAATTAAAGGTCGTTTAGTACAAAAGCATGAAGGTCAAAGAAAATACAGGAAAGTTGGTTAGAGAGGATTGAACCACTTTATGTGGAATGTTGTGAGTTGTGATGTTTCTTAGGGGAATGAGTAAACTAAAGAGGAACACAAAGTATTAATTTGCATTTTGTAGATGCATACCAATTTTTAAAGTTATTCCTAGCATTTATGGAATTTTCCATGGTCAAATATTGATTTTTAAAAATTAGCATTTGTATACATTAGCCTTCACTAGCTAATGAAAAGTGATTAGCTGAAGGATTATATAAAAAATTCTTCAAAAACTAAGATGTGATTTAATAGATTTCAAAGGGTAGCCAGGGTGAAGTTTTAAAATGTCATGGTTTGTCCTAGATTAATAACAAATCTCAGTAGAAATGCTCAAATAATCTATTGAGTGAGTTAATCTTTCAGTCACGCCTGTTCTGTTATGGGCAAAAATCACCAGCCAAGATTAGTCTCTGTACAGTATGAATTACATGCGGATAATTCTTTTATACTTCAGAAATCGTAAACAAACCCTTTCATCTCTTCCTATCCCTTTATTGGATGATATTAATTACTAATATATTGCTGCATACTTTGATTTGCATGTTCTTGGTAATAGACTTACCCTTTGGAGAGTCACAAAATAAAAATTGGTATTGATGACAGTTTAGCTATAATTTTGATATTTGAGAGGGGATACAAAGACTGTACTGTTTAATTTTAAGGCTATAGTAACACGATACTTCAACCTTATTCTCCAAGAATCTCAGCCATCTCCTTCTCTAACTGCTGCTTTATTTAAAAAACAAAACACTCCATTATACCTTCCAGCATAGACAGAATACAAGACTAGAAGGCGAGCAGAAATATTTCAGAATAGGTTTGCAGACAGTATGATCTTCTACTTTTTTAATTATCAGTTACTGTTGGGGTTTTTTTCCTGCTTTCCTTAACTGAATTTTCCCAATTCAGTCTTCTTCATCTATGCCAGCCTTACGCTAGATACCTTGGCTACAAAAAATGAGCCCCATTTGAAGTATGCCCCTTGCTTTACCAATCTCTCAGCAGCCTATTTAAAAATAGGAAACAATATGCTGCCTTAAATTCAGAGTGATCTGCCCTCCGAGAAGGATGCAGAATACAACTTCACTAAGATGGAGCTAGAAATGTCAGAGAAATGCTTGGTTTCTTTTAGTGTCTTTTTAGCGAAGGTGATGTTAGAAGGTGAATATAATCACAAATTCGTGTGAAAACGTAGGAGCAGATGGTGCCAAATACACGATTTCGTATTTGTATATTATGTACTTAATATGCGCAGAAGCTGAAATATGTATTTAAGCAGACCTTTAGGAAGCTCAGTGTCACTGGGTTTAGCAAAGTATTGTCACCTTTGGAGTTCTGCCTGAACATGTTTGGTCTCTATTTTAAACAGAGGCGGCTTAAATGTCTCAAGTGCTCTTCACGTGTCGTGCTCTACATTGTGATAGGTACTCACTAGCTTTTCTCAGCTTGGGCAGGAACGAAGACTCAGTTTTTCTAGTGAATTACGTTGTGAAGTGCTTTTTCTGGAGGGTTTTATTGAAATGCTCGTGTGCTTAGGGCCAAATCATGCTACCTCATGCAGAGTTCAAATAAATGACTTTTCCACAGAACCTATTGTGGTTAAAGAATGGGATTTGAAAACTGCATAGCTATGTGTGTAGATGCCATGTTGCATGCTGTGCTTGAATGCTGACCTTCTTTGCATGAGCTCTTTGTAACCCGGTTCATTGCTATGACAAAAAAATCATGTCCCTTCTCCAACCTTCTAGCCAACGAGAATAGTTGTTAGATGTATTCCCCATTGCAAGAATCCACATTTCTTGAAAGAAAAACAGCAATGCAGCCAGCCTTAAGGTGACTGAATAGAGGTTGACTTGTAGCTCTGTGCCTTGCAAGACAGTCCCTCGTGTTGTTCTTTGTTTCTCCGGTTGAGCTTTCCAGCCATTGGTACTGGTACATCTTCCTTTTACCTTTGCTAGTAGAAAACTAGATTAGAGAGGAGAGATGGGAATGGACAAAAGATCTATAGAGATAAGTGTTGTTGTTCCTGTGTTACTGTTCAGCGATTCACACGTGACTATTTGGATACATATTTCTCCTAAAATCTGAAAGGAGGGCTCATGAATGAATAAAAAAACTTGTATTTATGAGTGAAAGTAATAAAGATAAATGTTCCTGTAGAAAGAAAATGTATCCATTTAGGAAAAAAGTATATATCTATCTAGTTGATTATCATAGGATTTATGTTGCAGTCATTTATTTAACATCCGTTTACGCACAGGAATTCCAACTGGGTTTTGGAAAATGTCTGAACTCTGCTTTGCGATATCTTGTCTACTTCGCTTGTTTAAATTCTCACAAAATGCATGTGCATGGGATGGTGCCTTTCACGCTTCTGAATGTGTTTCCCTTATGTCCTGCAGCAATGTTCATGTGGCAGGAGAGGGCTTTTCTCTTTGCTTTTTTCATTAGGTTTGTCCACGTTAGTCTTTTAGGTTTTTCAGCTACCTTAAAAGCAGACTTATTAAATCTTCTTTTTAAATTAGTTTTTTGCACTTATAACTGGTTTAGTATTTATGTGAACATAACTTTACTTTATACTCCATCTAAAGAAAAGAAATTGGGGAACATGGTTTGGAAGCGTGTTCAAAACTCCCGTATCACTTTGGTGACAAGGTGAGCCGCAAAAACGGAGCGCTTAAGGATTGCAATTTTAGCCTTTGGGCTCTGCTGAAATCCATTCATGGAATCAAGTTCTGCTTGATAATAGACCTCACAGGTGACATATGGCACACCCCATACTTCACCAGATTCCTAATAATGATGGTAAAATGGTGCTTTCTGTGAAATCGAGCAGTAACATGAAAAGGTGAACAGAACAAGAAATTTTATGTTGTGCCACTGCTTGGAAATTCTGGTTGACTTCTTGTTTAAAGATGGAGAAGAAATTCTTGTAAGGTAAATAACAAATTAGGACTACTATAACTTTTTTTGGTTTACTACTTTTGGTAGTGAGGAATGCTTGAGTAAATATGTAAATCTTGTGGTTATTCAATGCCATTGTAAAACTACCTTTTTTTGCCCCCTTTGAAATAGCTTGGTTTTTCCTATTTTTTGATGTTGAAAAATTGCACCAGTAGAAGATTCCTACAAAATCTTAATGTTGTTTGAAATTAAAAGAAGACAACATTAACTAAGATTGTTCAATCTTTTGTATGAGTACTTTTTAAATATGAGTAATGTTTGCCACTTAGGTGTCTAATTTGATATACGTGCTGGCTTTAATTTGAAACTGCAGAGCAGTAAAGAGAACACGAGATAATTCTTAAGGGTTACAAAACCTTTTTAGGCTGTATTTTGAGAAAATATAAAATAGTAGTTTCTCTGAAGGTAGTGGAACCACAAGGGTTTTCATGAGCTCGGTATCTCGGCTCTGAGCTTACTTTTTACTGTATGTTTCAGTTTTCACTGTAGATAGGATCACAGATGGCTGTGGAGAAGTACAGATGCTGTTTTCCTACTGTGATTCCCAGCGCTGTACAGGGAGAAAAAAGCAATGACTTAACATCTGAAGTTTTTCAGGTAAACAGGACAAAAGTGTCCTGGACATACTTGTTCGCTTTGCTTGACTGATAGGTTGGTTACTTTGTTCATTGCCATGCATTTGTATGGACTGTATGTTTTAGACCATTAATGAGACATGTGCTAAATGTATATATAATTAATATGAAAAATAGATGTAGTGACATGGTAGTCTGACATGACTCCTTCAGACTGTACTTACTGTTTTTTTAAAAAAAAAAAAAAAAAGGTGCAATTGTTCCATTATAATGCAGAGATCTGCAGGATTTTTTAACTATGCAATTATAGCATAATATTAGTGTGACAATCTCGCTGTTGATATAATGTAGCAATTTTCACTGAGTTCCCATTAATTCTGTATTAGTGACATTTTTATATGATCTTGATAGTATAATCTTAATGCATGTCATATCTAATAAATTTTGAATTAGAGCTGCACTTCTGCTAGCTTTTCAAAAATCAGGTTTTTAATAGGGTGTAACAGAAAACAGTTCAAAATATTAGGAAATTCTCATTATTTCATCAAGGAAATCCAATTATCGGTTAAAGCCTTACATTCCTACTTTATTAAGAGAAGTTATGCAGACTTCTTTATGCAGAGGGGATGACACACGTATATCACTGGTGTGAATAAGCGCATGCAACATGTTCTATTTGTAGCTTTGAAAAGAAACTGTGGAACATTTTTCTTTTCTCACAGTCTCTTAAGGTAACCTCTATTTGGCCATAAAAACACTGTGACAACTTTGTATATTATGAAACAACACAGTAAAGCAAACCAGTATAGAATGAAGTGGAAAACATATTTATGACCATTGTAAATAGCTATAGCAGTTTCAGAATGACACGATACAGGTATGGCTTATGCGTTTATCTTCTATGCTACTAGTCATTATATTGCATGTTATCTGACTCTCATTTATACTTTTGAGAGACTATTTCTGATGTTATTTAACATGAAGTCAGGAATTCTTATTATAATGCAAGATTCCTTATGAGAAGCTTATCAACAGTAGCTTCGCTGTGTGATTTCCACCATCACACCCCGAGTATCTCAAATTATTTCACACCATAAGTTCCCAACAGATAAATGGCGATCAAATTACATGTGGATTTATCAAAAATGCGCAAGTACTTTGGGTATAGGAGTCTGAGTGGTATGGATAACAGCTCTGATATTTGGATCACCTGCATCGGGATGTTTGTAAAGTTGAAGACCAAAACATCCTAATGACTTGGTAGTAATAATGCTCTCTTGGATCACATTCAATCTCATTATAGCTGTAGAAGACCAAATGCTTTACAACTGATTTAATTGGATGTGATTTCTTTCTACACATGGCTCTTTTTTCTTTTCTCTTTTTCTTTGTTTGTTTTCTTGTTTTGTTTTTAAAACTGGTAGTCAGTTAGGATCCAAATATACTGTGAGAGATCATCTGCTCTATATCTAAGCATGGGTACCAGCCTACCTTTACTGTTTTAAATTAAGGAAGGGGGGGAGGGGGAAAGGGAAGTGGGGAGCAAAGTTTTAAATTACTATAAATGTTTTAAAGAAAAACATTTGTTCAGCTTTTCTAGGGACCTTTAATCAGTGTCTCAATTTCTAAGTGAAAATTTCTGGATGCTCTAATGAATTGATGCTAAAAGAATTGGTGCTAAATAGGCTATAGTCTGACTAAGAGGAGACAATTCTTTAAAGACTTTTCTTCTACAATAAAAACCACTGTTTGTTATCGGACAACTCCAGCTTTATTTGATGTACCAAAAAAGCATTTGAAAAGTCCTCTTGAACTCCAGACTGATTTTAAAATTAAAAAAAAAAAAAAGTAATTTAAAATGGAAACAGGTCCTTAAAGCAATTTTTAGCATACTCTGAGGTCTGTTGACCTGATACCCAGAATAAGTCCATCCACTGTGAAACGAATAAGAATGATTCCTGAACTCTGTAGGGCTACTCAGATGTGACTGAAATTTGTTTTCTTTTCTTGTTTTGTTAAAAATGTTATTAAAATACTGTTGCGTAGACTTTTCAGTTTTCAAACCAATTATTCTCACAGAAATGGGAAAAAAACCCCAAACTTCTCTGAGACTTGATTTTTACTTTGTCTGGGTGGATTATGCAGTAGCTTTTGTTTTATAGAAGTCAAACTTATCCAACTTAACACAATATTTATTAAATTAAACCAGACGTTATTTCAGAGTTAAACAATAAATAATTCTTCAATGGACCTGTTTGTAGATTGTCAAACTACCTTGGTATGCACATATTTTTTTTTTCTGCCTTCAGTTCTGAATGAATGCTGACTTTGACAGAGATGAATTTCGGTATGAGAAGGCAGATTTGCTCTGAGGTGTCTGCTGGATATAAGCAAACCTCAGCTCTGAGATGCTAAAAAAGGAGTTTTAATGTCAATGACTGCTGACTGAAACACTGTTTCTGAAGGTCTCCTAACTCCTTTTTTTCAGTGACCTTGGTGAACCTGGTGGCATGTTTAAGTCTCGGTTCCTGTAGCTACAAAATGAAAGAGGTCTCTCTGAAACCTTGGACTCAAAGTGCTTGGTATAGTGGAGTCTAAACAAATACGCCACACGTGACAGCATCTGCAAGTTATCAGGAATGACTTGTTTTAGATGTATAAGGAGAGACATTTGTAACAGCTTCCAAAGCAGAAGCTTCCACAAAAAAAATTGTTTCAAGTTTCCTAATACCAAGTAATACGCTGCAGGTCATTTGTAGATGTTGAGGGTTGATGCTAGCTCTTGTACAACTTAGGCAGCAAGAAGTAGAAGACTGGATTTCCCTTGTACTGTTTTCTTTTCTTCCTCCCTTCCCACTAGCACATACAAATTTAAATGTAAATTTATGGATGAAGAGGTTCAGCACTGCTGGCTCTGTGGTCAATATAGGGAAGTCCAGAAGTTCCTGAGTGAGTTGCTTCTGTTGTTGTTCTGTTTTCTGAAATTCTACAACTGCTTCTTATCGTGTATGCAGTGGTTGGATCAAGCCTTGTAGCCACTACCAGGTTTACTGCAGCTGTAATATTACATAAAATGTAGGCCTTCAGAGTGGAATGAAGGTAGGCAGCCCAGATATGTTAAATATTAAACACATAATCATTGCTGTGTTGGACAGTGGAAAAAGGGGTGTTCTGTAGAATGAAATCAAACTTTTTTTTTCTGTAATCATATGCTCATGAAATTGCTCTTTTCTCTGTACTTTAACAGCAAACCTATGGGGGCTGCATATGTTTGCTAAAGGTTCAAACAGTAATTTGAATTGGAAGTCTAACCTGCTAAAATCAGGGTTAACAATGAGGTTAAATTTAAGTAAATTTGCTTCTTTATTTTAATGAACTTGCTTCTGAATTGGCTGGTTCTTAGATTTAAAAGGGGTTACCTTGGAAATCTCTTACAAAGTTTAAATGACCTTCAGAGACCTTTGCAGCAGCTTTTACTCAACTCTGACGTTTAAGCAATGCTTCCAGCACTGTGGTAGCCAGGATTTTTTTTTTTTTTTTTTTCTTTTTTCTTGGTACTGAAGTTAGTTAGGCACTATTCTTGGGCAGTTACATCATTTGTTTTAGCTGAATACAAATGAAGATGATGTATCAGTATGTTGTGACCTAGTACTCTAACATTGTTATGTTACGTGGTACGGTATTAAAACTTACTGCTAGAAATTTATTTTTTAATATATAAAAAAAATTGAGATAATGGTGTATCAGACTTCCTCTGAGATGCTGTGAAAGGTGGATTAGCTGACTGTGATTCTGAATATTTCTGTTATGTGCATACTTGTAAGAGGTAATAATAAATATCCTGTCTCACCTGAAATATACACTCTTAAATGAAGGTGAAATATACACTCATAAAGAAGAAACTGCTAGAAACTCTTCCATGCTTTTATACGTGCTTTTGTCACTCATGAACCTTCCTTTGCAATGCAAGCAAGTCTCCAGGGCTTCATCATGCAGAGCAAGTGGATTCCCACAGTGTTTATAAAAGCATGCGTGTTGAAGATTGAGTTGGGAATCGGTCACCCCAAACGTATTATCTCACAAAGTGGTATTGTTGATGTGTTGGGTTTCAGTCAAGAGTAGTAATGAACTGCGTGCGCTAATTCTATGTATGTGTTAGTGCTGATTGTGTTTGTACATGTGGAAGTGAAATATTAGGCCCAGTATATTGAAATACTTCACCCTGAGACTTATGCTTTGCCTTCCTATTTTAGTAAGAATGTTTTGCCCTTCGGTAGCTTAGCAGTTCGTTAAGAGTTTAGTTAAATCAGGGAGTATTTCCAAAGGCAGAGAAACTCCCTACTCGGGAGGAAGGAATGAGAAGATAGAGTGGGAAAAGCAGGAGAAAAAATGGGAAAAGGAATGCCAAATCTATTTTTGAAGTGAAATCTTCCTTTGAGAGGAGAGAGGAAATGTAAGAGCTGAAGAAGCGTCTCCTGTAAGTCGCTTGTCCCTTCTGCTCCTGCTCAACTGGTACTGTTGTCTTGGAACCCTACTTAAACTCATCTTGCATCACTGAGGACTGCAATGTTAACTAGCTCACAACTATCCTTAAGATTCTATTTATCGTACTGTATTTTTGAGATTCTATTATTACTTGGGAACTCAGTGTGTCTGGCTGGTCTTTTTAAGGCATAGAAATGCAGTATGTTGTATAGAGTGTAAAGATGTATCAAGTTACTGTTCTAGTTATCTGAAATGGTGCTTCAGTTCAACAAAAATATATATACACGTGCATTTGTGTGTTTGTAGATGTGTACGCGCACACACATAAAAATAAATTAAAAAGCTGGCATTCTCTGCACTGCAGTGGTGATACAATAGCTACATCATAACGTAGTCTGCTTCACAGAGCACTGGACACGAAATTGGGTTAGCTGAGTTCTACCCATAGCTTTACCTCAGTCGTAGTCTTTTTCGCAAATAGAAATTTACCGATTGCATTTGTAAAGCACCCTGAAATAAAATGCATTGTGTTTTTTTCCAACGATTGTGACCTTATTCTTCTGAAAGTCTTCTGTGCAAAGTCTCGTGAAGGCTTCAACATCTAGAATTTTAGTATTTGACAGCAAGATAAGTTAATGGTCTCTTCGTTAAGTATATTTATAGAAATTTCTCTCTATTAACATGTATGCATTCAAAATAACTGCATGTAATATACACCATCATTTCATGATTCCTTTTTTTATTACCATCACTTCCAAAAAATGAAGATAAAATTAGGACCCCTGCTATATTAGTTACTACATAAATACAGGCATAAGTGGATGTCTTTCTGCTCTGGCAAGCATAAGCTTGTGGTGTATTTTGCAAAGGGAGACAGTTGATTCGTTTTCCTCTCTAAAGTAGGCAATGGTATTTCTACACTATCAGTGTATTTAGGCAAACTTGCAAGAACCTGTGTGACAAGTAGTGTTTGAAATGCCTTGGAATTTCACAGTAATAGTTCCATCGTTTTCTTCTTTATATTTTCTGTGTATGGTTGTTTGTAAAAGAGCGTATATAATAACCTTACTTCTGCTTGCTAAGCTAGGAGTAATTATTTATTTAGTAAGACTGTCAATAAATTTGCGCCCAGAAGAGGAAAGCCTTTAATTATAAGAGTGAAAATATGATATTTCTTAAGAGTTCCACATGTCTACTGCTTTTATATAGAATATTTCTATCCAAGGTCTTTGAAGTTGTTATACATTAATATTTGATTGTGCTTTAAGTGTGCGCAGCGCTAAACTAGTTGACTGTACAGTCGAAGTCTAAGAAAATCTGTGAACAATTCTCTCCCATTTTTTGGTATCAATTATTAATCTTTTCTGAAGATGCACATTACGCTGTTAAAATACATGTTCTCTAAAAACAAACAAACAAAAAAAAACCCGAAAAACCCAAACCCTTCAAAACAATGGAAAGCTCCAGTTCAAGGTCAGTTAGTTGAATATGAGGGCAAGAAAGGATGCTTTTTTATGTCTTCAGGCAAACAGCTTGAGCACAATCAAGACTGACAAAAGTAGCATTTGAGATTAAGTGCTCGATCCTTAATTACACAAGTTTGCCCCTAAAAATGCAGATTTTCCTTGCTGCGACAGTCTTTATGGGATATTCGCATCAGAGGAGGACTAAAGCAGCGGTGTTGGTAAGCATGAAAAGCTTCCTAATTGTTCAATCAATTTTGATCAGGATGGAGAACTTTTGCAAAGAATGGTAATGCGATGTCTGGGTGATATAGCGCTACTATAGCTGCCGACTACCTGTACTGGAGCCATTAAACCACTTGTGGAGATGTTCTCCCATGCAAGCACGGTAAAACCCTTGAGATGAAACCAAGACTTAGCAGCAGGCCTCTCTGTTCCACCCCCCACCCCCAAAAAGAAGCAGAGAAGTAATAGGAATAAAAAATAATTCCTCAAGTTGCAAAATTTCATGAGTTTTCTTAAGCTCACTCAGCATCATCGGGCATAATTTGCTCCCCTGATGCACCGGTACCTTCCCCTCCTTTCCACCCTGCATGTGTGCACATAAAAGGAAGATGGAAGAGGTATTAGCTGCTGATACATGGCTGTGAGGTGCCCGGTAGCCTGGGAAGGTTGGCTTTTTCTGGAAAATGACAAGCTGACTGCACTTTTTATGACCTTTTTACTATTCTATCATAAGTATCCATGGTAACATGACTGTTCTTTCATGCTGGCATGTAGCATCAAAATAACAATAAATGCTGATTTAAATTAACGTGGTTGAATAGAACTTGCTGCCAGGTGTGCTGAAGAAAAGATACTAGAGTTGGGACACAAGGAAGAGGAGTCAGAAATATATTATTTTATTCCTTTTTGGCTATGTACATTGCCTTTTCTTTTTTCTTCTTTTCTCTCCCCTCCCTCTGTTTGCTACTGAAGAATGTAACCACTAATTTAATTTATTAATTCTATTTGTATGCCATGTGAATGTCTTATTAAGGGTCAATACTAATTTCAAAAAGGCTTCTATTCATTTCAAACAGTGAATTTTTGTTTGCTTTGGTGGAATCCAAGATTGCATTCAACTGTTTATTGAGGAGTAATGACATACCAGTTTAAACTAAGGATAACTTTTATGCTTGTGATATAGAACGTAGTTTCTGGATGCTTTTCATGTGACCAGACAAGCGCGTAGATGACCAAAACTCTTTCTTGTAATGATCGCACTTCATTCAATTGTAGACAAGTTTGTTTCTTTTTTTTTTTTTTTTAATTGCATAGGAAGATGATTCTTGTTTAAATGTTATACTTGCATATGATTTGCCATCAGTTGAGCTTCACTTGTGTCAAGGTGGGGAACACTTGGATTCTGAAAACACCTTTAACCAACACTGATTTATTAAAATCAAGATTAAGATCAGGTGAAATACAAACACGGAAAGCAGGAAAAACAGTCTTAATTGCTCTGAAGGTCTTATCAGTTTCTGCAGGCGAGGAAAGGCTTATAGAGATGACATCAATGTTTCAAAATACCATTTTGGAAGCTATTTCTGCTCTTCCTTTCAACTTGATGTGGTACTGGGGTGAACGAATCCCCAGTCGAAATAGTAACTTGTGAATTCTGGCTTTGCAGAGACGATACCTTTCCAGATGTAGTGGCAGGCTGATCTGTAACTTGACCCCTGCTTGAAATAATATCTGCCTCCGTATCATCAATCTTGTCTAGATTCACTTCAAATAAAAATGCGAATTGTAAAAGATGGGTGGTGTTTTCATTGTAGGATTTTTTTTTTTTTTTTTTTTTTTTCTCCTCCCTTCCAGGAAGAATTTCGCGGCTACGTTGCGCTGTAACCTTAGAGCCAAGTGCCCGGCACCGTGTGCTCGTCCCTCCCCGGCCACCAGTGACCGGCGGGTACCCGCGCACCCTTCAGGACACGGCGGGAGGAAGGCTCGCAGGCGGCCGGGCTCTGGGGGCTCGCAGGCGGCAGCAGCCGCTCGCTGTGCTTCGTGACATCACTCCTGGAGCTCAAATCCCCCCTCGGAGCTCCCTTTCCTTACTGGGTCTGTTGGGCTGTCTGCTCTGGCTGGGCTAGGACCCTCCCGCTGCAGGGCGGGCAGCTCCCCGGGCAAGGCGAGGCGGAGGAGCTGCTGGAGGAAGAGACGGAGAGAGGGGGAAAGAGTCGGTGGGAAGAGGATAGTGAGGAAGGGAACAAAACAGAGGAGCTCCACTATGAAATTCATCTCTGCTTATTACTTGCTGCCTCTCTTTCCTGCACTGGTCTTCAGCGCTAGGTGAGTACCGAGAGCTATTTTGCTTAGAGTTCTGTTTTGTTTGCTGTTTGTTTTTTTTCAGATGCAGTGCTCTCAAAAGAAATAATACGGATTTCAGCCTTTACTGGGCTAGTAAGTTTAGAGCAGATATCTTCTCTGATTCTTCTCTCTCCCCCTCCCCCTCCTCTGAAAGATACAGAGTCTTCTCTTGGTGTTTCTAGGCTCTTTTTATCACGTAAAAGAGCTACTCCTGTATAAGTTGACCTATAGCTTGTGTGCTATAACAAGACAGTACCAAATATAAGCTTTATATATACAGCAGTAAAAACAGATACACTCTGTTTCATTGGAAATAAGGAAGCCAAACAGCTGAAATGGAGAACATGCTAGCCTTTTCCCTTATAGAGTGCAAAAAAATATAAGCACTTGAACAACCTCATCTCAGTTTAGGCTTCTGTTTCTGAACATAGACCCAGCGCTTACCTTTTTTTAACTGTGAAATGCAGGTGAGGTGTTGCAGTGTTATCTCAACCCCAGGAAACGTGTTTAAAAGTTGCTGCAATCTAGAAGCATTCCTTTCTGTGCAAGTATAATAAATCACTCAGAAAATATGAACAAAATCTATTGCAGCTTAAAAATAAAGCCTGTTCTAACTACGCCGTGTTCTAATAAGATACTGCGTACTGCTCAGTTGCTCAGAGATAGTATATTCTCCATGCTGTAGATGTAACATGTTCAGCAAAGAAAAGATAAAGCTGAGACACTCTATCCCGTTGTCTGGATGTACACAGATGGAAAGTTAATGCTGGGTACAGAGCAGATCTGTTATAATGACACTGCTCTCAGTTCAGGCTTCTTAACTTCCAGTTCCTTATCAGAAAATCAAGCCCAAATTTTGACTGTGGTAAATCCCTGCTGTGTTAGAAGTTCATAGGGTACTTATTTCTAAGTCCATAAAGCATGTTATCAGAGGTTATATGCACGTACATTTATCAGGGAAATGTGTCTTTTCCCTTAGTTTTGGTCTCTTCCTGTAAAATTGGCATTGAAGAGGCTTTTAGCAGAAGCACTGCATGGTTTAAGCCTTAATTGTTCACTGAGACTACAAAAAACCCCCCAAAAACCCTCAAAAAACAAAAAACCAAGAAAAAACCACAAAAGTGTGTGCCTACTAAGTACTCAAAGTCAGGTACAGCAGGAGCACATCTCTGTACATACTCAAACACAGGTCAATAATAACTGTGAAAATCTCTGAGTGGGAAAAGGCCTGAATGCAGGGAGAAATCAGGAGTATCAAAATGCTTCAATTACTCCATTACTTCACTCCTTTGGAGAGGGTTTTTATTGGTGAGGGAAGGGTACTTTTTTCTTTTTTTTTTTTTTGGTAACACTTCCTATTTAGGGACTGTATAGTGCCAGCCCATACGAACTACACTAATGCTCTTTGAAATACAACACTTGGAGGAAAATTGTAATACACCGTGATTCAATAATTGTCCTTTCTGATTTAATAAGTGGTCTAAGGAAACATTCACTAGCAGTCAAGTGTGAAACTTCTTGTCAATTTGGATTAAAAATTCTACACTCATTTAAGAGTGATACAGTCTGTGCTACATTATGCCAGAGTTAAAAAGGGGAGGAAGCACCAAGCCAGCTTTTGCAGATGCAGGCTTGTATCTTGCATGAGCTTGTGCAGATTAAACTGTATTGAAAAGAGATGTGGAAAACTAGCCTAAATTTTTATACTTAATTATTGTTTTTATGAAGTGTCTTACAAACTACTTGAACATTCAGGGCACTAAACTGGGACAAGGTATCTAGTGTAAAGCTGTAAAAGCAGGTCCTCATCTTCTTGAGAAAATACTACCTGTATGGAAAATGAACTGTAGTTCATTCTGGAAAATTGTAAAAAAAAAAAAAAAACAACAAAAAAAAAACCCCCCAAAAAACCAACCCCTCAAGTCTCTCCCCATCTTTCAAAAAATAGTTGTAAAGAATATGAAGAAGCTGAAGTTGGCATGTGAATACTAATTATGAACAGTATGACTCTGAGGAGTGGATATAGTCTTAAAAGAGTATAATTTTGTAGTACGTGATAATTTATGTTCTTATGTAATTGAGGGATGAAAATGATCGATGTGAGAGAAATTCCAGTTAAAATTCCACCCAAGTACAGTATGTGTTGCAAAGTGAAGTTTTGCTTTTGATACCACATTGGTCATCCTGTTAAAAAGGAGGCTGAAACTCTGCTGTAGAGTTGGAGATTTGTAAAAGTCCTGGATTACTCGGTTCAGCAGTTGCTTTCAGTCACATGATTTTTTAACTGGCTGTGTAGAACATAGAGTAATTTTTCAACAGCACATGATGGAAGTTTAAAAAATGATACAGTGCTATCAATATGCCATCTACTGGAAAGAGATTATGCTTTAATCTCCTTCAGCAGAAGGCAATTCTGTCTGTGACAGTTAGTAGTTCTTGTAAACATATGGTTAATTCATTGGCTGGACCCAAACAGAGTAGGTTTGTAGGACTAGTTGTGTTTGCAAAAAGCAGGGTCTAATATCCTGCTGTGTGAAATCGCTTAGCTAAGCAAAGCATCAGCCTTGCAGGGCAGAAAGTTTTCCATCATGAGGATTTTTTTTTTTTTTTTTTTGAAGTCTGTACAGAAACACAGTATCTCCATTTCATACATTGGTGCTGAAATCAGTGAGCACAGTACTTGCTGCAGAGGTGGGCAGCTACTCCTTTTTGTTCCTTGTCATGTGGTGATGCCATCTTCTTTGCATCATGTCATGGTGAGAGTTTTGGACGACCTCAGCGTGTCTTCATGCCTGATTGTAAACAAATATGAACTGATGAGTTCAACTGCGTTAACACAGCATGTCATCTTTTCTTATTTTATAGCATTGTTAAAAAGAGGAAAATACACAGCTATCGCTTCTAAGATTGTGTTCGTTATCAACTTTTGATTTTTGGAACTGCATGCAGCTAACTTCTTAGCATGGTCTAAAATCATATGTGTGAACCAAATGAGTTTCAAATTACAGAAAGTTAATGTTTTTGAAATGAATGATCTTTTCTGTGTTACCTAAATTTGGTTTTGGTGCAGCTTTGAGACACAATGGTGACTCTTAATCATAGTTCTAGTTGGCTGTAGTGCCAAAGAATTAACAAGATTGAGGTGTAGGTGCCTGTCCAGTTAACTATGTATGTTTTGATGGAACAAGTAAAAATTACTGCTCTAAAATTGGTCTCATAAAAAGTTAAGGGGGACCTTTTAGAAGGTGGTGAATTGAACTCGGTAAAACTATTCTGAAGCTTGTGTTTTCCTGTCCACTCTTATATTTCCTTGGACATCTTGGTTTTGGCAGATGTAATGTGATGGTTGTATACGTGTTACTTTTTCATACTATGCTGAAGACAGCAGAGGTTTTTTTTATACTATTTCAGAAATGAGTCCCACTGTACTTGAGTGCTCAGGGAGTGCACATAGCGTATAGTAGGCTCAGGTCTGAATCTGCAGCCACCTGCGTGCTTTTCTGGCCCCAGACACCTAAACATTCTGACTGGAAAACTATTTGTGGAAGGGAATGCTTGCATGAAGTCAGTCATTGGAGTCAGTAACTAAGATCTGTGGTCCAGATTATCTGGTCTGGGACTTCCCTACTTTTAGCTAAAAGGACAGTTTTCTGAATATTACTTGAATGTTACTATTGAAAGGCTGGATACTTTAGTCTTTGATTACCAACATATTTTTTTTTTTTTTTTTTTTGTCCAAATGACAAAAACCTGGCTCCTTGCAAGAAGCTTGATGTGAAACAAAAGCTTTCCTTTTATTCCAATGGCAGTGAACTCCTTTCTGTCCACGCATGAAATATGACAAAGATGCAAGACATTGAATAATGTGATTGAAGTAGAACGCTTTATACTTGCGAACAGGACCATAAACCCAACAAGATGCACTTTAATAACAATAGTAATATTACTACTACAGCAACTCATTAAATGGATGTACAAACAACAGGGCTGTAAAAGGCAGAACTTATATTATTTTAATGGTAGAGAAATGGCTGGTGGTCACCTTTCTAAAAGTGCAGTTCACTGGCAGTCTTACTACACTGATGTTACAAAGCAATCTGTAATTCATTGGCTTCAGAAGCATGCCACCGCTGTAGTTTGTAGCAGGATAAAAGTAGTGTGCTCACTTCTGCTATGTGGATGAAGCTTAATGAAGGCATGGGTGTTGATTTGGTGTATGTCTGTTATTGGAAGTGATAGAAATATAGTGAATTCACTTAGCTTATTAAACATGAGAACCTGACTTAAATGCTTGCTTTTTCCCTGGATGTATTTTTTTGAGGTTGACTATTTTCTTTAAGTTTGTTGGTTTTCATAATTATTTTTTAAGGAATAGGAAAATATTAATATCTTTTCAGATATCTTTTTTATAATATCTTTTTTTTTTTTCTTGGATAAAGGTGTGTGAAGGACCCAGTCTGAGAGTTGAGGAAAGATGAAGGGGAATGTCTTCGATGTTATTATACTGGGGTCGGGGGGGGAGAACACTGAAAATCCTTGGGTTTAGTCCTTAAGCTCTTTACCATTGTAGAAACACTGTTTGGGCTATAATCAGATATTGAAAGTAACTGTTTTTAATTTAGACTGATATGAGAGTAGAGGGAACCCTTCTCCTTTCTAGATTTTGAGGTGGAAGGATGAGGCTCACTCTGTGCTAACACCCTCAGCTGTAGCCACGCTGGTGTTACATGCTCCATCAGGTAGCCAAAAGCGATTCTCACTTTTGAGATATCAGGCTGAGGTCTAGCAGTGTCCTTCCTTTTCCCCATGATAGAAGGTGAACTCTGCAGAGTGGTAGTAGGCTACTTCTCTAGCAGAAAAGATGATGCATTTTTGCTGTAGGCTTGATGGATAACTGAGACTGTCTTAATATCGTGCTTTCTGAATTCTTCCAGAAATGTAGGAGCATTAACTCTATGCTTTGTCTCCTGCTTAGAATTCCTTTCACACTTACTTTTGCTGTCTGAGTTTTCTGGGCCATGAAAGCTTTCTGATTTCTATCAATGTGGATGATGATGCATGTTTGGTTAATGGCTTGTAAGGACTTATATTTAAGGTTCAGTAGTGTCATTTAGCATATGGCTTGCAACCTTACTGTGCCTGAAGAACCATGTGCTTTGTTGTGGGCAGTGTTTAAACGTAATGGGACAAATTTACCAGTGGCACAACTCCATTATTTCAAGGAACGCATTTAGCTTGATGGCTTATAAGCAAGTGCTTAATACAGCAAGCTAGAAGCTACTTGGTGAAACAAAGCCTTTTCCTTGTTGTGGGAGAAAAGTTTTGAGCTCCAGTGATACCTTTAAAAACAACAAAACCCCCAAACCCAGCAACCACCACCCTTCCAAACAAAAACAAACAAACAAAAAACCCCAAACAAACCAACCAACCAACCACAAAACCCAAACCACCAGGTGTGTGGGCAGGAGGAGCTGCTACTTCTCGCCCCTGCAGGAAGTCCATGACCTCAGGGGTGAAGGTGCTGGACTACAAAACTGGCAATGGCAGAGTGAGAGACCCTTTTCTTGGCACGACTGCAGTTGCCAACCGTGCTGCCTTAGAGTACATGGCCACATCGAATCTGCAGGCTGCAGTACAATGCAGAGATTTTAAAGGTAGCTTTTAACCAAGGTAGGTGGGGTATCTCTGTCTTGTGTAGAAAAGTAAACAAGATCCTGCTGTAGGTGGACTTCTTTGGCATTAGAATGAGGTTGCTTAAAGCTAGTTTGGGAATCCCTGTACTTGAACTGTGCTAATATATGCATAAAAGAATACGTGTGTTTATATACAAATATATTCTTAATGTTAGCCTTACATAATAGACTTGCTTCTCCATTTTTGCAGCCCTTCTACAATAGGGCAACCGCACATTTTTTTTCTATCTGTATGTCTTGTACTTGGCAGGAGGAAGGGAGAGAATTTTTTTTTTTGTCAAAAGTTTTAAATTTTATGGGATTTTCTGCTGTTATGATAGGGCTAATTTTTGGTTAGGAATGATGCCCGTAGAAGTGGTATGCTTGCTATGTTATTTTATTATCTGGGCTAGAACATGTAAAAGTGCTCCACAAATTTAAGCTCACCAGCCTAAATTAGAAATCCAGAAAGAAGGTCTTTCTCAGTTTGTCCAGAAATACTAAAAATAGATTATTTTGTGATGTTTTTTCATTTATGTTTCTGACTCCTGGAATGTGAAAGGAAGAAGAAGAAGAAAAAAATAAAATGAGGGGAGGGGAAGGAAGGATGCTGCTAAAAACTTTTGTAGCCTTCAGGAAAGGCTTATTTTAGACTTTTTCTAATCGACAGTTAAAATACTCCTGAAGTTCCATGTGATCTCAGGTAGACCATGAGGACCTCTAGAATTCAGTCTTAATGTAATAGAACAGTTGGAATTCTGCTTGTTGTTATGCTATGTATAATGCATTTCTTCCCAGGAGACTTGCCATGGAGTTACTTTTGACATTTTAATGTAGTCTTTGTGTTTAGAGAAATTATAATGCTGACACTTCCCTGGTGTGGTGTGGGTTTTTTTTGTTGTTTTTTTTTTTTTTTCATTTATTAATTTATAGCTAGTGTAGAATATAAGGGTATCTTAACCTAAACTTGTAATTCCTCTTTCTGTGAGATTGTGGGTTTGCTATGATTTTCTATATTTAGCAGAAACGTGTTCACAGATAGTAATCCTTATGATGTACCACTCTGTAGACAAATAAATCTCATTTATGCCACTTGTCAAAAACAGTGTTTCTTCCCATTGTCTAGTTTTGCACAGTGGGTGCGGCAGCTGTCTTGTAGGGGTCAGATCTGTAAATATTCTGTGTATGGAAGGCAAGTAATACGTTTGTCAGAAAGAATAAAGATGTTTCATACCATCCTTCAATCTTAACGTTGTGCAAAGGTTTAAGACGTGTATTGCTGTATTTGCTATTTCAAACACATCAGTGGGAAGTACCTTTTAGAAATGCTGAAGAATAAATATGGCATTGCATCAAATAGCAGGTTTTTTTGTGCTACTATAGATTTTTCTCCTTTTCCTTCCTGTGCTATTACTTATTCATTTTACCCCTTACCTTGTATCACTCCTATGTTTATTAATCTTTATGTTTATTGTGTATTATCTTAGCAATACTTTTTGTAGTGTTCCCTCTGAAATCTCTGCTGTATTTGTTGAAACAATACTTTGGTGAATCATGAGAGAAATCAATGCGTGTGACTCCTACAAGATGAAGAAATAGGCGTGTATGGAATTTCTCAATATCTTACTTGTTGATAGTGATTGATAGCTCCTATGGAAAGGAGTAGGGAAGTGTCAAAAAATTCTGGTGTGTTTTGTCTCCACGTGCTATCTTAGGAAGATAAGGCTAGTATGCTGCCAGCTAGTGTATTTTACCTAAATTGTTATTTTTTCCAGCCATTTACATATTCTTATTGTTGTTGTTTATGAAGAGTCATATTTGGTCGATTTATGTTCACAGTTTCCTTGTAGGAAATAGGTAGGTTTCCTTTTCATTTGACGATTAGGAAAGTGGAAGCTGGTTGAAAAACAGATTTACCCACTGTCAGACAAATTGCAGCACTAAAAAACCAAATGCATATTTGCTGAATCCCATATAATCACAGAACTAACACCTTTCCCTTTTCGTTGGAGATGGAGCTGCAGCAGAACATCCTTGTAACTTACTCTGTACAAACTTCTTCCAGGCCACCACACTTTTACCCAACGATGTGTGTTATCACTGGGTTTGCTACTACGTTCTTGCCTGGAGAGCATCAAAACACCTTCTATGAAAGGACAGGCAAACAGGGGTTTATGATGGGATACAGCCTCTGTAATTTCACTACAGTATAATGCTTTAACGTATTTTCAGTAGCTGTTATGGGTCTTTATAAAACTTGGTTTGCTAGTTGAGGGGGAGGGGAAGACAAATCACCTAGTGCTGTAAGTGGTAAACAAAATGTGGTTGTTCACTAGCACTATATAGTTGTTGGATTCTCAATACTTGATACTGCTTTTCAGGTGTTACTGTGATTTTGTTGATATGAATGACTACAGAAGTAGGAGCTGTGACTTTGTACCTCAGAATTGCTTGGCCATCCAGGGGACCCAGAGTGACAATAAGCCCAGTAATATGCTGTGTCCACCTTATGTACGCCATCCTCATCATGTCTGAATGATTTTGCAGTCATGTTTGTTTCAGGCTAGCCTGTGGCAGCAAATAAGGAAAAAAAAAAAAAGTGAGATTTTACTGAAATGTAGAAGTGAAAAGAAAAAAATATGTGTGGAAAAACTGAACTGACAAGACTGAAAAGCAGCTGTGCTCTGGGTGGCATTAGATTGTCTGTTGAGGAAGTTTCTTCCGCCTGTTGCAGCATAATGAAATGTGTGCTCAATGTGCAGAGAGAATGTCTCTCTTGAAAATGGAGAAATAAAATCAATTTTACTACTGCTTCGCTTACAGCTTTTTTGTAAAGAAATATTTTTCAGGATGGGGTGAAGCTCATCCAGGGTGCAAATCAAACAACTGTGTTTAGTAAGTAGCTGAACCTTTGAGCTGCTTTGCTGAAACCAATCAGCTGATGATTGATTCTTATTTTCTGTGCCAAAATATGCAAGATAGCCATTGTATTCTTACTATTTATTAGTGACTGGCAGAGTCCGTCAGCCCCCCTGCAGATCTACCCCTCTATTCTACAGACAGTACAGAAGTTCCCGTGATGTGCTCCTCTGAAAATCTGAAAAGCACTGTGGCTTTTTTGTTGGTTTTGTTTTCTTCTTCCTTCCATGAAGGGAGCCAGGGCTTGCCAAGGGACCAGAGATTTTAGAAAGGCTTAATACCTATAATCTGCAGTGGATTTTCTTTAAGTGAGCTGAACGAGTTTAATCGGATGCCTTTTGAATTTCAAAAGGGGCCAGCATGTTGGCTGCACTAACCTTGTGAAAATCTGAACACAAACAAGAGCTATATGCTTTGAAAATTAGACTGTTATTTAGCTGCTGATGTGTATGGGGGATACCAAATAGTCATGACTGTTAGCAATCCATCCTGACCTCTTTTAGAAAGTCTAGCCTTGCAGCTTTCTTTGTTTCACCCTCAGTTGAGGAATAAGGTTATTTGGCTTAATGCAAATGGTAAGGCTTGGGAAATGAATCTGTAACCATGGTGCCTAGATGACAAAGGGGCGAGGGGGGGTCAGAACCCATGGCAGTGTTGCTGCTTCCCTTCTGTTTCCTTTGTTAAGCATCTCTAACTTCGCAGTCAGTGAAGCCTATGCTATTTAATTTGGTGAAAAATCAGTTTCAAATACTGCTTTCTGTGAAATCTCTGCATTCATACATGAATGATGTATGAAAACATTACACTTCTCAAGTGCATAGATAGTGAATAGAGGCTTCTCTGCAGTTGCTTTTTTATTTACTTGTAAAACAACTATCTGCTGTTCAGTATACACAGACGTGCTGTATTTGGCTCAGGAAAGCTTATGAAAGCAGACATTTAATTTAATATATATATTTTTTTGAACTCATACCTCTCTCTTTGTCCCTGTTTCAAACATCCTAGTTCCTTCCCTAATTTCTACTCAGCTGGAGCTCTTTTGGCTCAAGGGAGATTGTTATCTGTTCCTGGAAGCAGAAAGAATTAAAATGCTGTAAAAACTAAATAGTAAAATCTGTTTTAAAGAAATACTAATCAGTTCCTCAAATGGGCTCAGAAAAACTTGCATTTCTATCTCTTTTAATGTGATCGTATGTGGTATTGCCTGTTTCATACTTTCGTAGACTGACAAAATTTAAATAGCTTCTGAAATAACTAGGAAGAAATACAGGACATGTATACCAGAACCTAAGTGTTTAGGAAATATATGTTCCCTTTGTATGCGATGAATCTCCCATCACTGGCTTATAAAATGCAATCTGAAAGGCTTAACCCATTTCCATCAAATAGGTGATGTACAGAAATTGATACTTCAGTCAGGGTTAAATATTATAGCGTTCACTCTTTACTGTGGGGACATCATATGTTTCTTTGCTGCTTAAGCTTGATGATTATATCACATGTTAAAATGGTACTTTTATGTGTGATGGAAAACCTCTCCCAATAACATTAGTCAGTACAGGAACATGACGTTTTTGTGGCACCGGATTAAACCTGTAGAACGATGTACTGTTGGTAGCGGTTGCTACCAGAGGAAGATGAAAAAACCTTGGAAGAAGCAGTATGGAATAATTTCATCTGCCTTAAATCTTTCCACGTTCTAGGGAATGAAATGATCCTTAAGGTAGCTTGAGCCATTCCTGTAGAAGAACATTCAGACAGGTAGCAGAATCTTTGTTCTTGCGAATATTTGCGAGGACCCATCTGGAGAACTAAGTAGACACATTTTCAGTAGTTCTGTTGGTGACTAGGTTGGAAACAAACATATTTATCCAAGCAATCCCCCCAACTACCTGATTTGCAGGGAAGCTGTTGAGAAGTTTCACTACGCAAAGTCAGATGTGAGAAATTGCCATAGCCGTTCTTGGACCTAATAGGATGAGATAAGATATCAAAGGGGAGTGATGGGAAAACAGACTCATTTTGATATCTGTTAGAAGGAGGTAGATAAAAAGGGACACTACACGGTGAATGAATAAGTTGGAGTATTGATACTATTCCAGAGATAATCTATTTACCTGTATTTTAGCAGAGGCTAGCTACATCCAGGTGATACTCTTTCCATACAAAGATGAAAAAAAAAAAAAGCTATGTACGTAGAGCGTGAGAAAACATTGGAGGGAAGGAGACTTGTTCTGCTCTGCTTGTTACTGCTCATGACTTAGAAATTACGGTATTGA
This sequence comes from Gypaetus barbatus, assembly GCA_028022735.1. Lineage (NCBI taxonomy): Eukaryota > Metazoa > Chordata > Aves > Accipitriformes > Accipitridae > Gypaetus > Gypaetus barbatus. Next base: position 27,464,715 of record CM051549.1, on the reverse strand, counting down.
TGTAGGTTTAATTCTTCAAAATAAAAGCTTAAAAAATGATTTAAAAATATGGTTAGAAGTCTCCTACTAAGAAAGCAGTAAAAAGCTAGCACTTTCACCTCAATTCTAGGGCAATAGAACAGATTCCTCTTGTGCTACAGTTACCTATGCTCCATATACTTTAAACCTCATAAACATTGTACACCTAATGCTAACTTAAGGGTAAATCTTTTAGTGTTCTACAGATAACACTGTTTTGTAGATAGTGTGTGTGTGGAAATCCCCTTAGCGCTCACTACTTACCACACGCTAATGAGGATGGAGAGAATTCTTACCTGTTTCTTGTTAATTTAATGAAAAAGAGCGGTAGTGGGAAAGTCTCCTCATCTGGAGTAGATGCCAAGCCATCATTGTGGGTGCTGATAAAAAGAAACTGAAGACTGCAAAATTGTACGTAATTCCATTAGTGTATTTTTTGAATGTAAAAAGATCTCTTTCACTCAAGGGAAAATACATAAATATGTATAGTGTATGTGCCTCTGTGTAAAGGATTTCTAGTTGTAGACACATAATGAAGTATGAAAAATTGATTTTTGGCTATCTTTTCTCAGTGGCTTGAATAGATATATATATTTCTGCTTGTATAGAATTAAATACTTTAAAAAGGCTGATTTTTTTTTTTCCAACAGCTAAGGCATCAAATTTGGATACAACTTTTGCAGATAAAAATATCAAATTATTTCTACAGATAACATTGGGATTTAGCTTTTTATATCCAGCCCCGTCCTTCAAATGCAAGTAACTATACTGGAAACAAACACTGTTTCTGGCAAATATGTTAATCTGGAATTATTCTGCTAACTTCTGCTTTTGCAGTCTTTTGGCTTGACAATCTTGCACTTCAGTGCAAAAAAGATAATTTTTCCGCAGATTCCTTGTATTTCAACAGAAATTATATTTATGTTGATAATGCCCATTGGTTGCTGCCATTATGGCACAGGTCTAACACTACTGAAAAAGTAACTTGAGAAATTTGTGTTAAATGCTTACTCAGCAATCTGTTATCTTGGTGGGTTTTTCCTAGCTAGGCTGGGTTATCAGTGCAATCTGTTGTGGCAGCATCTGACACATCCTGAGGGCTATTCCAAACAATTCCCTTATGTACGTGAAACAGTGGGTGCTTTTGCATACTCTGTTCTTAATTGGCTCTGAAGCTTTTGCAAAGTTTGCATGGCAGATACCCCTCCAAATGTACTTTAGAGGAAGATCTGAGCCTTTTCTGGCCTCAAATCCTTTTACGAGTTGGCAGCATTTCATATAACTTCTAAATCCATGCTAAAAAAGTAAGTTGCGCTTTTGAAAATGACTAGGCTTGTAAAATTGGATTTCAAGCATGATTGGACCAATAGGTGGGATGAGCAGAATCCTGCATCTGCTTTTGAGTAATAATAAAAAGAAAAAAACTGAGGCAAAAGATTAAAAAAAAAAAAAAATCATGCTTACACTACTTGAAGTAGCTAGGCTTCAAGGTATCTCTGTACTACCTTTGATAATGAATAAAAATGTTAGTCTTCATACAATTTTTACATACAGAGTTGACAAGGTGTTAAAAAAGTGATCTGTGATCACAGAGATGGAACTACATAAATGATAAGGCAATGGTACTATGGGCAAAAATTGTTAATAAAATTTAGGCAATCTATTCTCCTTTGGACAGATATCAGTTGTTATAAACTGGTAACTCTACATTGAATCAACATGTGTTTCACTACTTATTTACTTTCTTGAGAGCTGCTGCTCTTACTGTGCTGTAATCATACTATAATTACAGAAATAGTAGAAATAGTAACCTCCTATGATTAATATGTTTGTATTTATGCTGATTTACAACGGCTGAGGATCTAACACTGTCTTTGAATGGATGTTTTAATGATGATTTTCTTGTTGCAGCACTTCAGCCTTTTGACCCATGTTACATCACACTGTTTCTCAAAAGAGGAGAGTAAAGGAAGCTTTCAGTCAACAATTAGGATATATACATACAGAAACCACTGGGATTATGAAGATACTGATCTTTTTGTATCAAACAATAGTAGTCCTAACTTCTGCAAGACGGGTGACTGGAGCAAAGAACAGTGTTCATTCTTTTACCATCATTACTATGCCTTGCAGCATCATTTTCAGTTGAGATAATTTGGAACTGATGAAGTGATCTGTGTTAGGCTTAAAATTTTTATTTGTATGGAGGAGAAAAGTGGGAAGATTTCTTTTTCTATTTGCTTTCCTTTATTCTCTTCCTCCAAAAGCCTGTGTGGGAATTAAGATATAAACTTGATTTAAGAGGAAAAATAGATGAAATCCTGCCTTTATAAAAAGCAGCTATGGGTGTTTTTGGACATGATTAGGGTCACTACTGCTTCATTTGATTTGGGTTTTTAGCTCGGCACTAGTCTGAGGATCATTCTTAATATGCTCGTGTAAATACCTGTTTCTTAAAATACTCAGAAGACCTGGATTTCCATTACAGCTTCATCTGGAGTATTGGAAAAAATCAATGGTATAAGAACAAATGAATTGGTGGTTTTGGTATATATCTGGCTAAACTAAACTGAAATTTTCCCTGGGTAAACCTGTATAATGTATGTTTCTACAACATATAAGGAGTGGAGGTTGGTTTTGGAGCTGCACTTGTCTTCCAGATGCTGAAACAGAAACAACAGAAGAAAATTGTTCCTTCAGTAATGTGCGAAAGCATATATATATTCATAGTGAACATCAAGATGCAATTTTTTAAAGATTAATCTTAAAAAACCCCCCAAACCAACAACTCACGAATACCTTAAAAATGAAGTGATTGCTTAAAACGATATTACAGTGTCAGAAATATGTTCTGTCTCACCCTTAATCTTTGTTGGCTTAACAATTGCTTAGACATTTTAAAACTTCAGGCCATGTTCACAAGACCACTGTGTTCATAACTGTAGACCTCTTCCCACTGACCATGGGATACTTCTATGAAATCAGAGTAAATAAACTTTCAGCCTTAAGCGAATCCGTTTGTAGACGCTCACACTGCTCCAGTCCTTTGCTCACTTCTGGTTTGAATTACTATTTTTGAGATACCGAGTAAAGGACTTCCTTTTATATACAGAAACCATTTTGAGCAGCTAAAGTGCCTGTATTATAGTGTATGTAAGGCTGAGTTTGATACCTGGCTTCAAAATACTTGTGGAACAAACAATATAGATCTTTTTCTGTTACAAGCAACAGCAACAGGTTTGCAAGTGCATCTTACTAATGAAGGAGGACTATGGACTAAAATATTTTGGTGTGTTTTTCTTTTTTTTTTTAAGCTAAAACTTTCTTGTTTTGCAGTATCTATAGGTCAAGGTCATAGAAGTTTGCCTTGTTCAGCAGGAATGTAGCCCTGGGAATATTAACTGGCTTGGCAGGATTCCACTGGAGTAAAACTCCTAGCAGACTGTAGCTTTAAATCAATTATTTAATCACCTTCAGTAATTACTAACAAAACCACCCATTTGACACCTTTGGGGTCATTATACTGTTTACTGAATCACCATGACTCTTAGAATAATATAAAGCTCCCAGGGTCATCCTCCTAACACGTATGGAAAGAGATCAAGAAAGAGAATAAGAAATTGGCATTCAGTTTAGCAAAGACAGAACCAAGAGAACACTCAAAGATTTTTTGGATGGGGAATTCTTCTCTTACTTATGGACAAGATGGTTACAGAACTGAAAAAAAATCAGCCCTTAATATTTAGATCTAATTTCTCTAAAATGGAAAATCTCACTGGGTGCCCTGGTTTTGGCTGGCATAGGGTTAATTTTCTTCATGGTAGATAGCATGGGGCTATGTTTTGGACTTGTGTTGAAAACAGTGTTGATAACTCAGGGATGTTTTCGTTACTGCTGAGCGGTGCTTGCACAGAGCCGAGGCCTTTTCTGCTCCTCACCCCACCCCACCAGCGAGGAGGCTGGGGGGGCACAAGGAGTTGTGGGGGGACACAGCTGGGACAGCTGACCCCAACTGACCCAAGGGGTATCCCAGACCATAGGACGTCATGCTCAGCGTATAAAGCTGGGGGAAGAAGAAGGAAGAGGGGGGACATTTGGAGTGATGGTGTTTGTGTTCCCAAGTGACCATTATGCATGATGGGCAGCCCTGCTTTCCTGGAGATGGCTGAACACCGGCCTGCCCATGGGAAGTGGTGAATGAATTCCTTGGTTTGCTTTGCTTGCGTGCGCGGCTTTTGCTTTACCTATTAAACTGTCTTTATCTCAACCCATGAGTTTTCTCCCTTTTACCCTTCCGATTCTCTCCCCCATCCCACCGTGGGGGAGTGAGCGAGCAGCTGTGTGGGGCTGAGTTGCCGGCTGGGGTTAAATTACAACGGCCCTTTTTGGTGCCCAATGTGGGGCTCAAAGGGTTCAAGATAACAGGTTTGATTGGAATGTGCTAGATCAAATTTATAGCTGTTATTGCTGTTCAGCTATTAATTGGCAGGCTCCTGTGCTTGCCATGGGTCTTGCTTGCTTTACTATATGTTAGTCTTGTGCTTGTTAGTGGCTGCTTTTTGCTTTCGCTGCTTGCTGTACTGCTTATCATCTTGCTCTGCTGTGCCTGGGAACATTTTGATAACAGCAATGGCAATGTGCCTGGGCTGGCAGATGGCCAGGGCACTGCTGCTGTTTCTGTGCTGCTGTACTGGACAGGCTGGAACTCCAGTGTGAACTCAAGTTGAAGGGACTGTGATCTGTGGATAAGCCCACGTGGGAGCAGGACACCCCGAAGCATCTGTGGCTGTGAGTAAGTCCACACCAGAGCAGGTACATCTCGAAGTGTCTGTGGCCATGGTTGTGTCTGTGCCACAGCAGGTACAACTTGAAGCATCAGTGGCTGTGCATGAGGTCATGCTGGAGCACCTCAAAGCGTATGGCCATGGATAAGCCCACGACAGAGCAAGTACACTCCTGGAGGGACTGCAGCCATGGGCAAGGCCATGTTGGAGCTGGTTTGCTTTTGAAGGGACTGTGGCTGTGGGTAAGGCCACGCTGGAGCAGGTATATCTATGAAGGCATTGTGGCCCATGGAGAAGGCCATGCTGGAACAGGCGCATCTCAAAGCGACTGTGTCTGTGGGTAAGTCTCTGCTGCAGCAGGTATCCCCCTGAAGAGAGCGTGGCTCATAGTTAAGGCTCCACTTGGAGCAGGTACACCCCTAAGGGACAGCAGTCTGTAGATAAGTCCAAGCCAGAGCAGGGGCAATGGGAGATGTTCATTGCAGTGTTAAACTTGCTGGTCTGGTCCAAAGGGACCAGGGGTGGAAATTGTAATGGATATACCTTTAAATTTCTGTAACCCATGATTTGAATTGCATGTTATAGGAACTACTATAGCAGGAACCACCTGAACCAATGGAGGACAAGCTTTACAAGCAGCAGCGCACGTGCAGCAGTGACCCGATCCGAGCTGGCTTTGGTGCCCAATAACTCTATGCAACACACTACCTCTGCTGTCCTGAGTGACCACCGCAACAGATGGAGCCCAAAATCATGGACTAAATGATCTCGGTGGACATTTGTGGACATTTTACAGACATTTGACAGGGGTGGTCCAGAGACTAGGGGAATGATATCTATGTATTGTATCAAAGGATGGGAAGGGTTGTGGTGGTTAATTGGGATCTGTTGGAAAGTGTGGGACCTGGGCATGATGTAAATAGTATAGAATAAGAGATGGATACTGTCCTGATTGCAGCTGGGATAGAGTTGTGTTTTGCATTTGTGCTAAAAATAGTGTTGATAATACAGGGGTGTTTTAGTTATTGCTGAGCAGTGCTTGCACAGAGCCAAGGCCTTTTCTGCTCCCCACCCCACCAGTGAGGAGGCTGGGGGGACACAAGGAGTTGGGAGGGGACACAGCCGGGACAGCTGACCCCAACTGACCCAAGGGGGGTATTCCAGACCATAGGACGTCACGCTCAGCATATAAAGCTGGGGGAAGAAGAACGAAGAGGGGGATATTCAGAGTGATGGCGTTTGTCTTCCCAAGTGACCGTCAGGCGTGATGGAGCCCTGCTTTCCTGGAGATGGCGGAACACCGGCCTGCCCATGGGAAGTGGTGAATGAATTCCTTGGTTTGCTTTGCTTGCGTGTGCGGCTTTAGCTTTACCTATTAAACTCTCTATCTCAACTGACTAGTTTTCTCTTTTACCCTTCCCGTTTGCTCCCTGATCCCACCGTGGGGGAGTGAGCGAGCGGCTGTGTGGGGCTTAGTTGCCGGCTGGCCTTAAACCACGACACTGGGTTAAGGCTTCTTGTGTGAAAGACGGTTGGCTTTTTAATTCTTGTTGTTTTCAATTATCCCCCACTGGAAGAACATAAGTATGAGGCTTTACTTAAATTTGCTTCATGATTTAGGTCCTTGGAATACTGACATACAGTGAATTCTAGTTTTTATTTCTTTTTTTAAAGCCTTTTTTTGCTAATGCATACCTGATTTACTACTCACTCTAAAGTCTGTGGAACCACGGTAAAGGTGGAATGCATAATATACAGATCTGTCTCCTTTTTTTGTTCAACAGGTTTCTTGTTTTACAACCTGCTAGCATATTTATTGTGCTGTGCTTTGTTCAGGACCTATGGAAAAAGTTCATGCATCTTGTTTACTTGATTCTGGGGATACTGAAGAGAAAACGCAGACTCTTGATGTACAGATCAGAGTGACTGTCACTTGTGTTATGGGAGTAATCTTTCAGGCTTTGCCCACTTCCACTTTTACTTTTGACGTGTTTGGTATCCTGAGGGATACTGTTCTTCAGCAGTTTTATAACTTTCTATTTGAATAAAAAGTACAGGAGTTAACCATGTGTTCTCACTGTCCCAGCTTTATGGCGTCCTGCTGCCAAACACGCAAGGGTGCTCAGGTATACCAAGCAGTCTGACTTAACTTCCTTTTATCTTTCTCGGAGAGCCATCTGTGAAATAAATGGCATTCTGCTTTCAAGTTTGTGTGTTTTCTTTTTATTTTTCTGAATGATACTTATGACTATCTGAAATGTGTGCCCTTAATGGGTATTGAATGGGTATTACAGTAGTTGTGAGACACCTATGAAATCAATAGTGTCCCAGATACATCTTTAACAGCTCTAGTTTGTCACTTGAATATTTTAAGCCTTTGATGCTTTAAAAGTTGTTTTCCTTTTTTTTTTTTCTTAACGTTTGCTACTTAGAGTGGTTCATAGGATATTGCTAGTTCTCTGCATAACATGAGTAGTGAAAACGACGATTGAGAGAATGGTCCAGCACTCATCAAATTAGTACCGATCAACTTAATGTGCCTTCTAATGTGCGAAGTGCAGAATACAGGCATGGCAATGCTGTATTTCAATTTATCTTAGAATTCAATAGGCAACTCAGAAGAATAAAGTGTGTATCTGTAAGTAAATTGGACATTACACATCAACAGGAAGAGTTGTACATCGTAGCTGAAGGATGGCTCTGTTGAAAACTGAATCTGGATATTTTAATGTCTAAATTGTGGCTGGATCTGTGCCACTGAGAAAAGAAGAAAACAATACTCTCCATTTAAGAGCCACTATCTGAGGTCAGTGACTACACAATGTAAGAATCACTGTAGTCCTTTCCAATGTATAAGAAAGAAACGCAGTACTGTGTTTCAGAGTGGAACTGGCTCAGATCATCAGCTGGCATCTGCAACTTTATACCAGCTATGGATCTGGCCACTAACCAAATGGAGACATCTTTTGATTGTGAGCACTGTATCTTTGCCAGTTCAATTAGCAATTTCAACATTTTGATCCAAATCGGTATTTAAGACTTGATTCTTAGGCCGAGCTGTGCAAGAACAGCCTGTGTTTAATGTCAAACAAGAGAAATAATAATATTAGATGACCTCTTGTTTCCAAAACTAAACTAGCCCCTTTGAGATAACTGCAGCATAGAAAATGGAGCTCTCTCCAGCTCCTTATGCAGGAATGTGTTCTAGCCTGTGTGCGGTTTTCCACCCTTCCAGACTGTATTCGCTTTGTGTGATACTGATCAGTCTAGTGCCTACCTGCCTTCTTCCTCACTCACCTGCACAGCTACTTCCAAAAGGTTCTATATTTCTTCTGCAGCAGGCAGAAGACATGGAGATGGAGAAGAGAAAATCGGGTGTTTGTGGGATAATATATCTCTTTCTAATTGCTCACTATCTTTCACTAATAGAGAAAATTTGTGCTAAGAGTAAGGCTGTTAGTTTAAGTAAACTGTAGTAGCTGAGTCTACTTGTGTGGGTGATGCTTTTTTTTCCTTTACCTGCTCAAGTATTTGCAAAATCTGGAAACATGATTAACCTGTCAGTATTATTCCCTGATGCTAAATCAGTGGTGAAGATGGCAGAGAGCACTAGGAGCGAGTATTTATCTTGACAGTTTTAAGGTGATTTGGGTGGAAATCCATTTCTGTTTATTCTAGCAAATGGTATGAAGGTTCTGAAATAATTTACTTTATACTCTGTTATTGCTGTTAGTGTTTTTAATATATTCAGCACTAAAACATAATCTCTGATGTTTTCTGGACTTTACACGTTGCATGGAATGCTTAGTGTTTGCTGCCAATGAGGCAGTGACTAAACAAGCAGGGCTGTAGGGCTCTGTATTGAACATGGTTTGAAGCTAGAAGCGAGGCTCTGTTTTACCCCCATACCCTGGTGACCAGTAAGATCTCTCTTAAGACTTGTATCTTTGAGGCTTGCTATCTTTTTTCCTTTGTATTCACTTAGTTCCTGCTTAAAGGAGCTAATAGTGTCTGTTTCTTTTTGAGTGAATTGTGCATGCTTAAGCTTATAGGTATTGCTATCAGTTGGCTTGTGCCATTTTTTTTTTCTTGGTAATGTTATGACTGATGCTGTGTTAGTTTGTAGTCTGATGTAATTGTTACTGTGCCTGCCCTTTGAGCGTCAGGAAAGAGAGCAAACTCTTCTAATTAAAAACATGGTTTTGTGTTGCCCTGTGAAAATAACAATTCTCAGATTTCCCCTAGAAGTTCAGAATGTATACAGATATATCAGGGATAGTGGAATGCAGATGTAAGACGCAGCGCTTGAGGGGGTATATAAGGTGGGATGGAGGTAGTTGAGACATAGTACACAGTAAAAATGCTACAGTGCAACAGTACTGCAGTACTATCTTTGTGCTACCTTGCAGTCCTTGCCCAGCTCTCGCTCAGATTCAGGGTGCATGCCTTTGCCTTCTAACCTAGCTTTGGCTAGGAGGAAAGCTTGGGGTTTGTTTTTCATGGTTTTTTATTTCTATGCCTTCCCCCCCACCCCAACGTGGTAGGCAGTATCGTATGCTTCAAGTCCATGGATCTTGGAAATGTACAGGAAAGAACTGCATCGTTAAATTATCTTACGTTTGGGGAACTGAGTTGAAAATATTTCTGGTTTAGCTTTCATTAGAGGATGAAAGGAAAGGGATAGAATATCAGCTTCAGGAAAGAGGAGGAGAGAAGGCAGGTAATTGAGAGAAATGAGATTTCAATCTCAGTCTAACAGTGCTATGATACTCGGTGATGTCATATATATTAAATACTAGTGTCAGGAAAGATTCACATGGTTTCACTAGATGACTAACATACGTTAGACACACTGTAGTGAGAAAGAAACAAATGTTTTTCTCTGAAGGCAAGATTGTAACTTAGGATTTTAATTCCTCCATGAGCTGAAGCATGAATTGTTAAAGAACTTGGTAAACGAAGTACGTCTGAAACAATGGGGCTGCAAAGGAATTTTCTTTGTTTGTTACTCTCCCATGGTTTAAGCTTGATGGTTTATGCAGCTCTGAAGAGAAGCAGCACGTCTAGGACCTGTTCATTTGGAGATTCTCACGGTGGGTGTGAAAGACCTGCTCAAATGCTGCCTGGAGAAAGAAGTGGTGCTGAAAATGTAACTTGTAGAAATACAGCTGTTGTCTTGCAGTGGCACTATCTCCAGCAGGTAACAGAGACAAAGTGCAGTAGCACTTCTGGAGGAACTGATAAGTAGTGAAGGATGAAGAGGAACGTTGCTTGACAGAAAAACAGAGATCTCAAGACAAGTGACTTTGTAAAAGACTGAGTTATAGTTTTGGAGTTTCCTTTGAGACTGACCGTAAAATCTATAGGAAGAGTCGTAGAAATAAGATAGAGGAAGAATTGAAAGATGGAGTCATATGCATGTGTTTCATTCAAACCGTGAAGGAATAAAAATGCCTTGAGTTTTCCAGTAAAATGGCAGAAAGACCCGGTTTACTACTTTCTTATACTTTACCCTAGTAGTGTTGAAATATTAGGTCAGAAATGTACTTGTCTTAGCTATAGAGCACTGTCTGGATGGATTTCAGCCCAGGATCAGTCATGCAAATACAACTGATCCAAGGGAACTGGATCGTGTACCCATACATTTATTTTGCTGTGCTCCAACTTGTCATATGGTCTTAAGTAAGTCTGTCTGTCTGCACTGGAATCCCTGTTATCCTTATGGCACTTAATGTCATGCTGCTATTTTTCCCTCCGAAGGAACTTATGGAAAGAGGATGAGGGAGAAAGGTTTTTTGGATGAGCAGAATGTGTGATGGAAATTATGGACTCAGCATTATGATGATAGAGAGGGACGTGCTGATAAAAAATAATCCTTGTTTCCCTCTTGGATTATTCTGCTGGCCTTAGGAAATGACCTTTCTAAATGCTTTTGGTAAATGCTGACAGAATAATCTGAGCATTTTCATTAGAGCTGTGTTTTGGAGGATAATGAGCCAAACTTGTAGAGAGTGGGGCATCAAAAGTTATGCTATTTAGAAGCAGAAAAAAAGAAAACTATGCCCTTGTCTTTTGAGATAAAAGCATTAGGGAGATATAATCTGTAGAAATTAACCGAGGAGCAGAGATGCTGCGTTTTAGATGGATCTTGAATCAAACCTACAGAAAATATCATTTTGGGGTAGTTGTTACTCCATGACATTTTCAACAGTTGGCAGTACTGTCCCTGTAATGCCTGCCTGGGTGAAACCAGGAAGAAGGTTTTTTGCTTTGCTGAAGGTGGTCAGTGTGTATTTGCCTGCCTATTGTGTGTATTTGTCTGCCTATTGTGTCTCTCAGCATTATGCTAAAGGCAAAACCCACTCCAGCTGCAGTCCCCCTCTACCCTTGCACCCCCTCGCCCCCCAAAATCCAACTCAGAAGCCCACTGTGACAAAACAGTATAGAAGCTGTTACACTTCAATTACTTTGTCATGAAAGCCTGTGTTATAATTGAAGGACATAGTTTTACCATGGATACAGTCCTTGTTAGAAAGCCTTTGCACCAGTTGAGTCAGCGTTTTTTGGAGAGCGTTGTAGGGGAAATGGTATGGCTGGAACGGTGCCTTTCAGGTACTGATGTGTCTTTGTACACAGTATTTCCAAGAAAACCCGTTTCTCCATCTTTATAATGCCCTAATTATGCTCAGCTAAAATGATGGAAACTGTTGCTGTTGACGCTGATGGAAGTACAATCAGTTACCCGGTGCTTTTCTCGGGCCTTCCTCATGAGGGCCTGAGCACATTAGAGTTAATACTTCTGTCATATAAAGTAAAAAAATGCAAACACTGAAAACAAACTGTGGTCTCCAACCAATAAGTTTTTAAATACTGGTCAGTTAAGACTTATTCTGGCAGGGGGGTGGAAATTAATATTACTAACTTAGAAATTTTAACAGTATTAAAAATCTTTTATTTTGCAAGTATAAAATGTAGTAGGAATATAGTCATTAGCTATTCCTTAAAAAAGGCATCCCTCGAGGAGTGTTTCCTTTGAGTTACAAAGAAGAATTGTAGGAGCGAACTGAAATACATTTTGAATTGTCCTTGTTCTTCCTGAAGAACATTAGTAGACTTTAGATTGAAATTATGTGGATCTTCCTGAAATATATACTACTTACCTCATCTTTGTTTCTGTGTCATTTTATATATACACAAGATAGTGTAGTACTTATAGCTTTGGATCATAATTTATGTTACAGGGTTATGATGTTTAACTCTGAATAACCAGAGGTTTTTTTAAATGAAAAATCAATAGTTAGCTTTTCCAAGTTTTGATAATCTGATTTCAGTGAAGTAGGGGATAATGAAATAGCAGCTAATTTACATTTCAAAACTAAAGGCTTTTTTCCTTCAGCCCTAAGGATTTTTTCACTTGAGGTATTTCTTTCTGGAGATTCAATAGGAAGCTGAGGTGTAATGACATACGGTGACTTGCAGCCTGGTGTAAAACCCAGAAAGGGCTGGTGCCCACCTCTTCCAATCAATCACAAATGTTTGATTGTTTACTAGTTCATTCCTGCAGCCTCCAGTTTAAATCAGTGGATTGAAAGTTTAATAACATGTGCCTTTATAAAACGCTAATGCACAACATGTTTTAGTGAAACATAGCTTCTGCTGAAATTCAGTGGTAGTAGGTTACTGTTGAATTCTTTAATGAAAAAAACATGGTAAATGTTTCTCACAAAGGAAGCAATTTTGCATCAGTTAACACATGGTGACATCATGTAAATTTTCTGCAACTCATCAGTTGGAACTTAAAGACATATTAGGTTAAGCATATAATTTTCAGGACAAAATACTGTCTTAGAAAGAATCCTGTTGTGAATGAAAATTACGTAATTATTTTTACTTAGCTAGTGTATTTGTAGAGATTGGTAACGTATTAAACTGCTGCTTACATTATTTCAAAATTATCCCTGGAGTTTTGTAGTTAAAAATCATATTTCTTTTAAACTGTTACAAGCCCATTATAAAACAAAAACAAAACAATAAAAACCCCAAAAACACACCACCTTTCTTGTCAAGCTTTCTGTACTTGATTGCTAACAATTCAATATTTCATTAAACAGGAGATGGTCTCAAATAATTACATAATGGAAAACTGGTAATATAAAATAAATGTGGTTAAGAAAGCCTGGGAGAAAAGATGGGACCTGATCCTGTTTTGAAGGTGGCTTTGTTCATCCTAGTTTGTTAAATATGATCTGTTTGTACTTTTAAAGCGACATGTTCCAGTTGTAGTACATCTTTTAATTTTCTCTTTGTAGGCCCTATGGTGAAACATTTCTGTTGTTACTAGAGAAACAGAAGATCATGAAGTGTTAAACTATCATATTGGTACAACTTTAAAGACTTCATCACTTGTTTCTTTTCTGTTGCATGACTACTTGACTTGATAATAGTGGGCACATTATTTCCTGAAAAAACCCACACACTCCCACCCACCAAACCCAAGAAACCCAAACAAACCAAAAGCTCTGGAAGAGCAGTAACAAGTAATGCTTTGAATCTTAACAGTTTTTAGAGAGACGCTTAAGCCTCTGATATAAGCCCCCATATATGCATAAGTAAACCCAAGAAAAATAACAAAACTACGCTATTACAGTATAGTACTTTAGTTTTATATTTTGTGGACTGAATGTTGCTCTTGCTTGAAATTGGAAAGAAACCATGTAATTTACTTGACTGAAATCAGAACTTGTTCCCGTTACGAAGAACTGTGTGTAAACGTTTATTGGATGAATCCTTCCTGACAACGCTTGAGAGTAATAGCAAAATAGAAGCTTGTTTCTTGTTTTGCTGAAGACAAAACAAGGTTTCGGCTTCTGTGATCGAGTTACATTTCAGACAGTGAAATTAGACTTCTTCATCGACTTTCCTGTTGACAATTAACATCTAGGTATTCTAGGAAGTTGGGTTTTTATACATAAGTAATCTCTAAGGGAATGTTCAAATAAATGTATTTTAAAATGTGCTTTCAAAACCAGCAAAGTATGATTATGTTTGATATTAACAGAAAAGCAAGCATGTAGGTAATAAGTAGAAGTACTACTATGCAAATTAATGTTTTACTGCACTATGATGCAAGTCATGAGGAAAGGTGAAAAGTAAACTTTATCACATGTAAGAGTCCTAGCACAGTTAGGATAATCCCAGTTACGGTAGCAGAGTTCAAAGTGAAGATATTTGCAACCACTCCTAGTGAAAATGAAAAAAAAAATTTTTTACCCGAGATTAGTAGTTCAAGCAGCCTGGGGACCCTTGAGGGCAAACATTAGAAAGGTGCCATGAGCCTTGATAACTCTTGATGTGAGGTCCAAGTGTTACCTACACAGTGTGAGCATATCTGAGACAGAGTATCATCCAAGTGACTCAAAAAGAGAGGTATAGCAGGTCTTCCTTGTAATTCAACTTGCTTGAATTACTTGTACCTTAAACAAGAGTAGACTTATCTCAAAGACGTCTCCTGTTATATCTAGCTCATAAGGTGTTTTCCGAAGATGATGGCATCAAGAGGAATTTGGCTATTTGGAGTCTTGCTGGTTTTTTTGGCTAGTAGTTGTATGTAGTCTCTGAGCAGGCAGAGATCAGATGTGCTGAAATAAAGGTTTATTTTTACTGATGTTATTAAGAAAATAATCATGTTCCTGAACTGGAGGAAGTTATTGTAACTCTTCTGTCTGTTCTGTCTGTAGTATGTAGCAATTTGAGATTGTTTCCAGGCTTATCTGAGCAATCCTCTACTAAAAATCCCAACCAAATGTAACTTTTCCTTTTTAAGAGATACTATCTATGACTGTGGGCAAATTAGCTTCTCTGTTACTCGGTTTTCTGGTGATAAAATGATGGTAGGAAGTACCTCTCCTTCTCTGTATCTCTTAAATGATAAAATCTGTCTAATAAACTCTTTGGAAACTGGTATTTATTCTGGTTCCGTAGGGGAGAGATCAAGAACTCTCATATCACGTGTAGTTCTGTGTGTACTGTAGAATGATGTGAAATATGTTTGTAAAGTGTTGTTTAGAAACCTTACAGTTTAAAAAACATAACTTTTTTTTTTTTACTTTATTTTGATACTACAACGATAACCAAATGGTTGATGTTTCCATATTGTAGCATTTATGACTTAATGCATATCTCCTGCTGATGGAAATACAAAATTCACTTTAGTCTTTTATACGTGTAATCTCTACCATGTTGTAGTTTGGCTACAAATCTTTTATGAAGTTCTTTATTTAAAAAAATAACAGTAAATATACTTCAGAAATTAGTGTTAGATGAGAGACCTTACTGTTTGAAAGAATAATTGACAACATACTAACTAAGTCTACAGATGCAATTGTCAAATTTACACATATAGCCTGTATAATTTTTCACTGACAGTATAGATTTAGACCTGTGAAATTGTTACAGACGTCAAGTTGAGGGGGAAAAAAAATTGCAAATCTGTCCAACTTCTACTTGTGCTGTGCATTTAACCTGCACAGAATTTGTGCAGTAATGAGGATGAGGTAAGCCTTTTAAGCGAGTTCACCATGGAAAAGTCTGCCTTTTAAGCTCAGGAATCCAACAATTTTTAAATCACCCACTCTTGTGGCTGATTTTAATGCAGATAGAACCCAAGAAAATAGCCAGCGGTCAGAAAGGCTGTATTTTCTAGTTCAATTACTCTTAATATTCCATACGCAACAGCGCGCATTAAATGGCTTCTCTGGCAACAAATAAATGGAAAAACTGAGTGACAAAAGCAGAATTATGCACTGTGAATTTTGAGGCTGCTATCCTACAGAAGAGTAGCTCAGACCTGCTTTCTCAGGTTTTTGGCATTAACTAGGAGCCCTTTGGTTTTGGACTTGGCATATGGTTAATGATCTTTGATGTTAGCAAATTAGCTTTGGATTTACTATGTGCAGTGCAAGTAATTGGAAATTTTTTTTCTAGTGAGTGGAATAACTCCATTTCTTACGAATTTAAAATCATGACATAGGTATCCATCCAATGGCAATAAAGGAATGACTGAGTCATTTGTTCCCTCTTTGTTATTTTATAATGTCACATCAAAACTATTTTTCATCTCTTTCTTTCCAGATGCAAGTCAGAGCGGTAGTTAAATTTGGCTTGAAAAAAACCACTAAGGAAAATATATTTGTATTTTCTCAACTAAAATGCTATTAGATCAATGAGTTATATTTGTTCAGTAGAAATACGTAGTTACTATTTAAAGGACTGTACGAATCAGACTTACTTGCCGTTTTCCGTTTCAGTGCAGATTTAAATGATATTGTACAATATCATGCATGTTACAGACAAACCTATTTTGTCACAAAGATATCCAGCTGATAATTGGGCAGGGGTTTGGCTATGAAATTGAAGTCAAATTGAGGTAAGACTTCAGGTTAAGAATTCATGGCAAGGAGAAGTACTTGATTGTCGATTCAACTTCCTTTTTCAATAGAATACACAGTATAGCAGAATACTCGATTTTGTTGTTTTTACTTGGTATCTTAAAAGCGTGTGCCTAAATCTATTGTATCCACCTATATTATTGACTAAAAAGAAACTGATTTGTTTTCTCCTTTTCAGAAAGTGTGTTCCCATTTTAGGAAAAAAAAATTGTTTCAACCAATGAAATTAATAATTATCTTTTACTGAATAGTGTAGGTGGCTTTTCTGTGCTGATCAAAACTTTGACGTATGTCTAGCATGAATAGTCTAATGTGAATGTCTAGTGAATTAGGAAATATAAAACAATTAAAGCTAGTATAGATTGTTTCTATATCTTTAAAATGTGCACAGTTCTTAAAAATAATCTGTTGGATACAAGTATACCAGATGACTGTTCTAAAAGGATTGCTCTTTATTGATAAGAACACTAGCAAGTAAAACAAATAGTAAACGCAATTTCATTGCCTGTCATACTTCTGTGAAACCTTATTATTGTAGCTTTAGAAAACAGGTAGAGAGTGATAGTAACATCCCATACCAGTGACAGTTTGCTTGGTTTTATCTACTGAAAAACACTAACATCATGGAAGACTAATTTTAGTGAGTGATAAATGACCTTAAAAATAAACTTTCTGTTTGGGACCTAACCACAGCCTTCTGTGTCTGCTCTTTAGGAATTTAGTCACATGTAACAGCTTTAGTGGCTCATACAGTTAAAGGAGAGAGGATTGCATTCTCTTTTTTTCAGTGCATTATTCTCTGTGGCCTCTTCCACTGACAGTTGAAGCATTTGAAAGGACTTTTTCCTAACTGCAATTGCAAAGTCACTTGTGTTGTGATCAAAGGTGTTCAAATCATGTCATTGAGACTGACTTGGCCTCACACATTTCTGTACAAGATTCATAATAGGCTTTGGGGAACACTGGGAGGAAGATCTAACTTGATTTCAGCTCCTGGTAGGAGAACTTGACTGACACCTGCAATATATCAAATAAGAATACTCCTCCTTTGCATCAGTAAGAAATGATAAATACAGATATTTGCAATATGATTTTTACTCTCTGTGGTTTCATTTATGGATGGACACAGCCCCTAAACCACACACATAATTGTCTAAGTTGTTTATTTAATTTTCCTTGATCACAATTATTGATTTTTTTTAATTTTTTTTTTATTATTATTTTGTGGAACTATTTTTACTAGTACTATTACTTATGTAAAACAAAATTCACAGAGGAAGTAAATATAAAATGTATTCTCCATGAGCATTTGCAGCAGAGAATAAGAGTACGAATTATCGTAATGTGGTCAGAAGGAGAGAAGCCCTAACATGAATGGTTTTCTCTTGCCTGAACTGTAAATGTACTTGTACATTTCCTGCATGGAGAAAAGTGGAGTGATGGTGGTGTGTTAAATAAATGGGTCTTACCACCTCTGAGAAATAAATGGACATAGTGGAAACAAGCTTTCAGTTCTCCCTGAGGGTCCTCTCACGTGCCTGCGACTGTGAAGGAGAAGGTAGAAGTGAGAGATGGTTGGAGTGTATGGGACTGTGGAGGCTCTGGGCAGCACGGTAGGTTGTCACTGTGAAAGTGTGCATTCCTAGGGATCCCAGGAGATCTGAATTAGGCTGGAGACTCCACTAGTGCATGGAAGAGGACTAATTAGGGAAGGTAGGACTCTTTCAAATAATTTATGTGGGTCAACCACATTTCAGTAACAGGGTTCAAATTTTATATTGCAGACTTTAGAGTACATACAAGCAGGAAACAAAGCAAACGAACTTTTACTGATAACAGGAATGATGATGAAATAGCTTTTTTTTCTGCATAAGAACAGAATAATAGTTGAAAAATTCTATATGTATAAATGTAAGTCCATTTCCTGTATTCCAAAGTGTGACAGATAATCTCATGATGTGAGTATTGATGGGATTCTGTAATACCTCAGAGAGGTACTGGTACTTGTGTGCTGCTGATGTCTAATGATGGTCTTCTGTTGCTGCTACTTTTCATATAGGTAAAGGTTTGTTCAGGCTCTTGTTATTTTCACCGCATATTTCTTTTTTGTCCTATAAACCTGACTGCCTTCCTCTTCTGCCAGTTGTCTGTTTCTCTTGTGAATGCCTCTGTTAAGTTATTCACTAGTTAAGCATAATAAGGAAAGCCTGCTTTTACAATCTTAGTCAATACTATTGAAGGGCTCGCAACACACATGAGACGGAAGTCCAGGCAAGAGCAGCATTATACGTAGACAAGCACGTAGAAACCACAGATAAAGGCAACTGGCAGATTGGATGGTTTTGACAATTTTTTGACAATTCATAGAATCATTAATCAAAATGATTAATCATAAAACATCTAATTGATGTTTTATTTCTTTTCCTGGGTTTGGCCTTGAATAGTCAATGTGGAATTTTACAGAGAGTAAAAAATTTGCTTCTATAGAAACTATGGCATGAATTAACATCCTTCTGTTTTTTTAATGTCAAAGATGCCTTGTAAATCATGAAGTGTGTTGCAAGCTATTTGTACAGTCTTAGGTGACTTATAACTTGATATGCTGTAGTTGAGATCAAATTAATTAGAACTTTTTTCTAAAACTATTTCAACGTAGACTTTGAATTTTGTTTGACTCTTGTTCTATTCATGCTACTGTATAGGAACGCTATGTGATGTGCACGTGTAGTTCCTCTAGACTGCTAAAAGTAAATATCATTAATAAAAGGTAGAAAAAAAGCAAAGTGCAAAAATACATTCCTTATGCTTCATAAGACTACTTTGTACTAAGGATCCTTTAGGAGTAGTTTCAATATTGTCTGAGAATCAAAAAATAATTGCAAGAGTTAGTAGTGTGCATTTTATTAAGATCTAGTTAAGATTTTAAGATCTAGATTTTAAGTTCTATTTAGAAAAGCTTTATGTAGATCCATTCTCACATAAATATGCATTGGAATTTCTACTGTAGCTTTACCATAAACGCCTGCCTGTCTCAGTAGCTGTGGCATCTTCCTTTAGCCCCATTCTGTACAGCCTCTCACCTACTAGTATTAAGTACTGTGAGTACTGGTAGGTCACGTAAATGGTGCATGAGGGTTGCAAATGAATGTGACTAAATGTGTCACAATATTTAACGCTGATTTTTCTACTAAATCTGTTAACCACCCAAGAGCCAGGGAGAACAAATCTTCAGAACATTAATATGTATTTATCATTGTGCTATTTAATACAGAACATAATGATTTCGGCTTATGCGCACAAGGATAAACTAATCCTCAGGTTTAAAGTCACATTATTGCCATCCTATATTTGGTATTGACTAAGCAGTTACATTGCCTGCCTCTTCAGCATCAAGCTGAAGCAACTTGCTTAATGAATTCTGATTATTAAGCAATTATCAAGATTGTAGTCTTTGAAGGATACCATGAGAGTACGCGTTACTTTGAAATTTGATTTAGACTAGTAGACCCATATTAATGAGAACGAATTACTCGGATGTTATTTTTCCTCTCCCCAATTCATAGCGGACTGCTATCTTTCAAGCATTTGTGTCAGAGGCAACAGAACAGATTATTTTTGTCATTTTTAGGAACGTGTTTTGCTAAATGTATTTATATCTAGAGGAGAAAGGATTAAATATATGCAAATTTTTGAAGAGAAATTATGGAAAGTACTTAGACATCGAAGAGAGAAAATATGAAGACTACATAAAGATTTGAAGTTCTATTTGTTGCTGTTGGATGCTTGGTTATTTTGCTCAGTACCTCACTTGTCGCAAAACAAAATGTTGCTCTTTCTGTTCCACAGTAAATTTAGCTGCCACTTTTAATAATAAATGCGGGGGAGGTGGGGGGGTGGGTATTAATTTTTCTTCTGCTTTGGACTAAATATTTATCTTTAATTTTGTCTGTGAAATTGTCCATATTGAAACATTTGTGTTGAGAATTAAAAAAAATAATTGTTTGAACTATTTGAACAGTTGATAAGTGTGTTGATTAGCTCCCCTTGCAAGGTTTTGTTAATGCTCTTATCTGTAATGGGAATAGAGATAGTGACCTGACAGCGAGGATAGATGTGCAGAAGTTTTGTATGCATTAGAAAGCATCTTTATTAATCATATATTAATAAGATTATTAATTTTTGATGGGTACTTGGTATTGTGTTTTTTCATAAGTAGGTAATGCAGATTATGGTTGCCATGGTGTAGAAATGTATCAGTGCTGCTTTCCTTCATTGCAAAAATGGGTCAGCTCTAATCCTTTTCCCGTCAAAGTTATAGAACAGATTGACTTTTGCAAATAACATGCATCGTATTCTTCTGTTACTACATTTCTTAAATAATCAACCAGTTTTGGAGGAGAGAGGGCAAGAAAAAGGGCTCAATTATCAAATTAACTTTCCAGATATATGCTGTGAAGGTAATAACAAGTTTAAATGGGGATTCTGACTTGGCAAGAGAGAGGAGTGATGTAGATAAACAGCTTTTTCCAAGATGCCTTCCTCCTTTCCACTTAATGATTAGTCATTTGGTTGAATAAGTCTTGCTCCTTTTCACAGAAGTGTTTCCTAGCTACTATTAAGATATTTTTTCCTAAACAAAAGAAGGAATTTTTTCTGGGTTAATGAACTTTCTTGGCATGAAAACGCATTCATTTCATAATAATAATAATAATAAAAAAATAAAAAACAAACAAACAAACAAACCACCACAAAAAAACCACAAAACACAAACCCCCCCAAACCTGGCAGAAGCTTATTCTCTGGTGCGTGAGTGGGGTTTTTTTGGTGGGTTTGCCAGTGGGTGTTTTTTTTTTGTCTGGTTGGTTGGTTTATTTGTTTGTTTGTGGTTTGGGGTTTTTTTGGCTTTTTTTTTTTTTTCCTTTGGACGGGGTTATGTTGTTTGTGGCCTTTGGGTGTTTGTTTGGAGGGAGTTTTTTTTCTGTGTGGAGGGAGGGCTTGCTGTCTAGAGGGTTTTTGTTGCTAAGGAATTCGTATATAATGAATGGCTAACAAAGATAATGATCCCTGAAAGCTGAACTTATTTTCTTTTTTCCTTCCTTCTCTTCAAAGGTATTAATACAAGTGCTTTCTGTAAGTAATGTAGTTCTCTGAAAGTATGTTTGTGAGTTAGGTATAAGGCCAAGTATATTTAGGGCCCTCACTGAAAGCTTAAGCAACTTGACCCATTTGAATTGGTGAAATGATGCTAGGAAATTGAATCGAAACAGTTCAGGTACTTGTGTTGTTTTGGTACATTGGAAGTACTGCAAGTGTTCAGTAGTACATGTGCTGTGATTCTCTGGTGGCATCTCCTGATTCTTTGGCTTTCCATGTGTCATTTCCTTTTGTTTACGTCTTCCACATTGCTTTAAATTTACTGTAAGAACACTCTATTAATGTAAAATGTCCTTAGGCTTTCAGATTCATATATGAGAAATAATAGAAGGCTGGCCAGCCAGTTTTGTTTTCACCTGTTTCATTCTGTATGTTCTTCTTCTGCACTTCCATTCAGAAAACCACCCTGCATAAAGTGAACTGCATAAAGGACTGCAGGCATTTTAATCTCTTGAGAGAACAATACAGTACAGGAAAAATATCAAATAGTACACAAAACTAGAATTCAAACAATGCGGGATTTATTCCCAATTCTGCATTGTTGGTTTTTTTTTTGTTTTTTTTCTTATGATCGTAGTAATGTCACTTGTGTTTTTGTATTTTGGCTTTCTTCAGTCCTTTAGACTATGTTTCTGAAATATGTATTCAACAGTATTAATAGATTAGCCAACGTGCTTCACAGAGGAGAGGACATCTGCGTTATAGAGTTAAAATGTGAGCTTAGCAGACCAGCTGAAAACTGAGCTACAAAACTACCTGAAAGATTGCAGGCTCATTGCAGAACTAGAACCAAGTTGCTCTT
Source organism: Gypaetus barbatus (assembly GCA_028022735.1). NCBI lineage: Eukaryota > Metazoa > Chordata > Aves > Accipitriformes > Accipitridae > Gypaetus > Gypaetus barbatus. The sequence goes on along the minus strand of CM051549.1, from coordinate 27,442,510 downwards.
TGGTTTGGGGTTAATCTGAAATCTCTATATTCTACTGCAGAAAAATAGTAGTTTCTGGTCCAGAATCCATTCCCAGTACTTTCAGAATACATTTGGATTGAAATAACAGTGAGAACATAGTGTACTTGAGCAAAATGGTCAGTCATTCTCTTCACGCAGAATGAAGTACGAAAGCACAATTACCCACCTTGTATAAAGCTCACAATTATGCAAGCGGTTTGTTTTAAAAATGAGGCCTATAATATTTTCCATACAAATGTGTTTTAAAGACATTCATACAGATAGTTTGTTGTGTACACTATACTGAGACTTAAAATTTAGACCTTATTTTATACTCAACAAACTGTACAAAAATTCAGTTTTGGAACCCAAAGTGATTTTGGTTAAACATGGAAAGTGAAGTTTTACTTTTTTTATAATGAATGTTAGTAGGGAATAAAATAATTTATGCTTTCTTAGGGAAGTACTCAAAGCCATACAATAGTTGGTTTACTTTGTAGATGTATATTGCATACATACGTGATAAATGAAAACATCAAGCCTCCAGAAACTTTTTTCACTCTACCCATAACAGGTGGTGCAATGCTTTTTACAGTAATAGAAATACGTGACAAATCCAAACTTAAAACCTGAAATGAGAAAGAACTTGGATTTTTTTGTTGTTGTTGTTTGAAAATTGATGCCAATGAAGTGTGTTGAATCCAATTAAAAAAAAAAAAAAAAAGGTAACCACTTATGCTTTACCATTGTCTTAGAAGAAAACTCATTGTCAAACTGAAGGTGTCACCAAATTAGTCATAGCTGGTGTGTGTTTGCAGGGATTTATCTTGGCACTGTCCTCAACCAGTGCACATGGTCAAGAGATTAAGGCAGAATGAGGAGACATGAAGATCATCAACGCAGGCAGCGGAAGAGTAATAACTAGGTCCTGAGTCTCAAGATGAAGCATGCATTACTTTGAGGAGTAAAAAGCTATTTCCAAGCATTTCTGGTTCTGGACAAGCCAGTTCAGTTTCCTGGTGTTGATTTGTTGAAACTACATTGTGAAGCAGTTAGAAGTATTTAAAATATGGAGCGGTACTGCTGTCAAAACCGATGGATGTCACCAAACCATCCCATGAAATATGCACATTGTAAGTTTTCTTCCACAGTTCTACCAGCTGAAGGATATTTAGGTAGTTTGTTATATGAATAATGTATCCTCCCTGTGCTAGAAAAAATGCTAAAGCATAGCAAACCCATTTAAGTGTAAGTGACAGTGCAGCAAGCAAAGTAGAAGTAACTTCTTGCACAGTTGTTGCTGTTGACAGCAGGAAGTTTTGATGAAAAAGAGCAGACTGCTTTCTAAACTCTTCTTGAATAGTGTAAATTCTGTATTGGTGTCAAACAAGTATGTTGGAAAATATAAGAATAAGATTTATGTGGCAATATTTGGCAATGACTGTCTATGAAGTACAAAAAATATGAAGTATAAAGCTATGACATTGACAGTTTCATGGAGAAGAAAGTCATCAAGTATCTAAAACCAATAATGCAATGGAATGTTTTTCATTTATTAATGAGCACGCCAAGCCAGATGGCATGTGTAATGACTACGAATGTAAATGTATTGGTGAGAGACGTGTTAAATTAGAGACATCCACCTCAAATGTTTTGTCTGATTATGATTTTAAAAAGTGGAAAACCAGTGATGTTTAAATTCAGTATGCACTTGAGATTTTTGACAAAAGAAATCGGCAAATGAAGGTAGAAGTACTTACTAAGATTAAATATGTTGAGAATGCGTACTGTAGAACATGGTAATTTGTTGGATGTTTATATTTAGAAAAGTGATTAATGCAAAGTAAAAACAAATACCCCCCCCCCCCCCCAAACCCCCAATCCATTAGTGGTTGAATTCCTGCTTAGTGTCAAGTTGCATTCAGAAACCTTCACTTTATGAAACCTTAGCTAATGCAGAAAGCTAGTTAGAAATCCAGTTCATGTAAGTATGCAAACCTCCCTCTTTACTCTGATCATTGTTCTTCAAACAGAAATTTTGTACCTATAAATTTTATAAACTTTTAGCGTAGGTAAATGTTAATATCCAACTTGTACTTTCTGTAACAAGATGTGAATGAAAATAAGTTTGATAGCTCATTTTGACACATTAATCACTGTGTATTTGTAAGAAACTGAAAAAAAATTCATTGGAAATAGAGATTTGGTAACAGTTTAATTCTATACATAGAATTGACTGGGTTTGTTCTGATTTAAGTGCATACGGTTACTGGACCCAGAGCTTTTTGAAGTGGACTATTTGGCTCTTAAAAAAAAAAAAGAAAAAAAAAAAAATTAAAAGCATGTTATGTATTCTAGCAATGTACTTCTAAAGTCATGTTTAGGCTTTAATGTGCAAGTGGATTATGTTCTAAAAAATTTCCTGAAAGGTGGAAATCACTCAATTGTTTGCTGTGTGATATACATCTATGGTGACTTTAGCATTGTAATATTAAATATGTATAGTTGAATACTACTTTTTCTGGTATCTCTTAAATCAGAAAATACACTTACTTGATGCACAAACACTCTTTTCCCCTTTCTCCTCAATGAGCAATTAAAAAAAAAGTATATTTGTAGGTTAGATGGAGCAAACACCTTAGAGCAACATTGATCTGGGTCACAGGTCTGTACGCTGCAGAAAGCATTTTTTTCCTAGCCATTCAGCCAGCTTATCTAGAAGCTGCAGCCAGTCCAGAGTCTGGAAAATAGCCAGGATTTTGTGATTTAGTTTGAGATAAAACGGTAACTTCCCCCCCCCCCCCCCCCCAGCACACCTTTCAGTTAGAACTTCTGAAAAGTACAAGTTACTTTCTGATCTAAAGATCTACAGTGAGGGCATGTTTGACCCTTGAGCAATTGTTGTTCATAAACTATTAAGGGGGGGCAACAACAACAACAAAACGAACCCAAAACTCAACCCAAAACAAAGCAAACAAAAAAGAAGCAGAGGAATTCATAAAAGAAGCAGAGGAATTCATAAAAACTAGAATGTTCTCTCCTGGAGTATTTTGAGATGCCAAATAAACTTGCTTGTTACTTTTAAGATATAAGCTTGTTTTCCAAGTGCAGTATTAAAAATATTGTAGTCTGACTCGTGATTTCAAGTATCTCATCTCTTGGAAAGGCATCTTTTATATACCTTACTAAGTATTAATTATTTGCCACCCAGAAGGTGTCTGATGTCATGACTACTTTAGTAACTGGTATTAGCATATCAAGCAGTTTAATTAGGACCACACGTGTGTGTGTGTGTGTGTGTATATATATATATATATTTACTAGATGGGGTTTTGATTACATGTACCCGTATTGGTTTCCAGCTCTTTACGGCTTCTATGGTTCATTTAACTAGTAAATTATATTGCTTGGCCAATAAGGAGGGTCTTTAATGTGTTACCAAGTTTTCTGACATTAGAAAGTTGCAAATGAGAAGGATCCACTGATGGGAGAAGTCATTAAAAAAATGACATGAGGCCTTATCTACTTGTGGAATTTCCTGTGCTCATGCTTTTGCTTCTTGTATGAGGGTGGAAGAGGTTAGTGAACAGTCAAGATTTCAAAGTAACCCATGTGCAAATGCTTGCCTGGGGAGCCACTCTGTCCTTGTTTTGGGGACCAAGACCTTCAGATTGTGTGACCCTGTAGAGCTTAATACAGACGCCCGAAATGTGCAAGTATGACAGATCTTTTAGCAGAATTATTTTATATCTGTACAGTAGCCGCACAGGTTTTATCTTTGTCTACAAATGGGAGTAGACCTTTAAACTAAGCTGAACACAACTTGTCAGGAAAGAACCGGGTGTCGATGGCCTTACTAAACAAGGAAAGCCCTATGTTAGCTATTTCTACAGGGAGGTGGGGGAGTAGAAACATTTTGTGACTTTAGTCCACACATGCAGTAAGATTGAGCAGCTGTAAGCAAACGCGTATTATAAACACATAAAAAAAATCCCAGCCTGCTTGTCCACTAGCACATCTTAAATGATGGGGATTTTTGTCTCCATGCTGATGGAGGCTGGTAGGGGTTACAGGAATTGCGCTCTGTGTTTTAATAAGTAAAATTACATCCTGATTCTAACAATGCCACACAGAGAAGTGGAAGTGCTTTGCATTCAAATGACTCTAGCACATAGGAAAGTGTGTATCACTGAAATGGGCAAGCAAATGGTAGAAAAATCCATACAAGCAGTCTGCCTATTCAGTGCTGCTCTGTAGGAAGGAATGAACAATGCTAGTACTTGGCATAATCAAGTAGGTTCCTAAATCATGTGCTGTTTAGGAAAGCAGACAAAACAAGAGCTGTAGAAGAAAAACATAAATTTAAACAAAAACACTAGTTGTGTGAGTTGATACCAGGGAATTTTTTTTACTTTAAAGAAGTCTGCGCTGGGTCTGTATGCCATTTAGTTTTTTAAAACTTCTTGTTCCCTGGCAGACATTCTCAAAGGAAAAGTGAATCTGTTATTTCATCAGTTGTAGTGAGAAAGCTGCAGTGTGATTAACAAACATGAAGCTGTAATTAAGTAGAAGAGAAAATACTTTTTGTGGTAGAGTAAAATAGGAAATAAAAAATGGTCTGACTCCATTTTCCTTTGCTCAAGTTTGCTTTTACTGATGTAAGTGGAATTGTCGTCATCTACAGGGATCTACATTTCTTTATCTAGTACCAGCATTATAGACATGAAGTACCGTGTGAAGAAACATTAGAATACGACTTTTAATATTTTTATTCCAGGCTCAGTGAAGCAGAGAGAGGAATGTCTTTACATTCTCTTAGCTGTGATTTGTACTTGTAATGTGGAAACCTATACATAATGTTTGCACATCCATTTTTCATTTTACATTTTAACCTTTGTAAGGGGAATAGATTCACAGAACTATACAGGTAGGTAGTGCTATAAATCAAACAAGGGCTAGGAAAGAACATTCTCAGAAATGCTTAAAATCTCAGAATCTGTTTTGAGGTGACTCTAAAGCAGTTGTCAGAACACCCATTACTCCTAGATTATATAGCCACTACCCATAAAAGCTCAAACCATTTTCTGTGCAAAAGGCATTTAGGTAGCGGTATTGTTGGACCACACAATCTCTTTTGGGGTAGATACTGAGACTTGTGAAGGTACAGCTTACCCTAGTGTAGAAATGTTGCTCTTAAATATCAAGTTGGCTGCGTCATACATAAATTACAGCTTTATGCTAGCGTAGAGGATTTCTCTAAGTACCTTGCACCAGTAAAACTACACTGAGCAAGCAGCTGTACCGGCTGAGACACAATACCTAATTTCACCCGAATACCTTCTAATGGAAAAGCAACATAGGTAATCTGGGCTTTCAGAAAGCTTGCCTAGATTTTCTTTATCTCCTTTCCCCTTATTTGTCTCAACTTTCCCGTTGCAGATAGAACCTCAGTAACTATTAATATGGATGTTAGCTTTCAGGTAAGTAGTACAACTGTGCAACTGAGGTAATTATTTCTTCTGTTTAGCTTGTGATCTCATCAGAGTAGCAATATGCTTAGGTACTAGTACAGCATCTGGGGAAACGTTGATCCTGGGTATAACAGCATACAAGATTTCCATAAATAGTAGTAGTTACATGTGCCGTTGAGAGAAAATAATAGCTGTACATGGAACTTGCCTTTTATTGATAATAATATATTTTTGTTTATAATTGACATGCACTCAGAGAGGACAATTTAACTTCCCTTTATAACACTAAGGTCTAATTCATACAAACCCTCCAAATAAAAAATTCAGTACACAGTGGAGTACTAACTTTCATAGCAAGACGCTTTCTTTGAAGACTACTAATAGAGAAGAGACGACCCCACATTTTCATCATTCCCAATATTACTTCGGGATAGAACTTCAGTTTTAGCTATCCGCTATGTATACTGTGTAGGAAAGAATAAAGTATTTTGTAGATTTAAATCCTCTCTTCAAGAGCAATTGGGGCCAACCTTTTTGAAAACAGAAGGGAAGAGCAGGATGCTATATTTTGAGGTGGACTATACTCCACAGTGGTATGAGAAAACCATTGCACAAAATATGTGTGTGTATGTAGCTATAATACAAATAAAAATTTCCGTATGCAGCTGTAAACCTGGAAGTATCTTTCTCTGTTCCAGTCTGATAATTTTAAATGTGAATATCGCAGTTGCTTGACAACTCATAATTTCTGATTGAGGGTTCTCAGTGATTTCTCATGGCTGCGGTTTACAAGGATTGTTTTTTGTTATTGTTAGGTTTTGGTGGGTTTGGAGTTTCTGTGGTTGGGTTAGTTTGTTTGTTTGTTTTAAACTAACATGTAATAAAAATGAAGGCACTTTTTATGTTTTGAGTTGCTATTATAGTCGGGTAATATCCTCTACTGAAAAGTACTAGAAATGTTTGTTTTTCAAAGCAATGTCCCCTTCCCCCCCCTCCTCCCCCAGGAAGATATAAAGCCTGAGAATTTAGGAGTGCCATTCAGTAAGAACAATGCATGGGTTTTGGTGGCCAAGGTTACAAATTAGCAGTCTTCTTCACTGAAATTATTTTAGAAGTCAATGGCCTTTCATATGCAAGGTAACTGTAATTTTTGTACCTACTTTGTGAAAGAGAACACTTCTTATGTAGTGGAGCTGTCATTATGACATCAACTTTCAAAGGCTGCAGAAAGAAGAATTATTACTGATCATAAACAATCTGTTGAAATGTTTATCTACTTACCAATAATTTCATGGTAAAAAGGATGTATCCTTTTTTATCACACTTGATCAGCTTATTTTAGTAAGTAGGGTACTCCAGTTGATATCAAGAGACCTGATTTCTATTCTTACCTATACTACGGACCTGCTATCTGACCTTGAGCAAGTTACTGCACTTGTGTATGCCTCTCTTGCTCCCCTTGTACTTTGTGATTTGCCTGTTAAGCAATGTAGGGCAGAAATAGTTACTTTTCACAGTATTTGGAATTGTGCCTTTCACATAAGGGCCTCAATATCAATGTCAGTATTTCAATCCTCTGGGCACTACCGTTGCACAAAGAAATAATAGACTAAAATAATAATTGAATTTTAGATGGTAAAGCAGAAAGAATACCTGAGCTGTTAGTTTTTAGCAGTGAATGATAATGGAGCCTTTATCTTGCTTTTACTTTGTGGATTAGAAATAGTTCTCTTCTACCTGTTTATCTGCAACCCTTGATTATAGGAAAAACAAAATCAGAAATTAATAGCTTTAATCTCTAAGGCTTGGAAATAACAATACATTTATCAATGAGACACCTTATTCCATCAATGATTGTGCTGCATTTGTCCAATTAGATTTTGCCTATCTTTTGAAACAATATAAACTTTGCTTATCTTAAATCATAGACTAGACAAGCTCAGCTGTAGTTATAACTGCTTCTTTGTTCTCAGCGTTACGAAACACAAACTCATTAAAAGAGATTAAAGGTCAGAATATGTTTTCAGCATACACTGAAAGTTTTCTTGTTATATGTCTTCAATAGAGTATCTCGAAAACTCTTTGACTTTTAGCAAGTGCTTGTTGTAAATGCTAACTGGTTGGTTGGTAAGACTAATGCAATAATAGTAGTGGGAAGTAGTTACCTGGGGTATTTCCTTAGTAACAAGTTTGAATAGACTTTATATAGCTTACAAATTAATGTGACTTCTTTATGGATGTGTCCTGACTAAGTTCCACCCCTATTTTTCCAGGATCTAAATTTTTGAGTGTTACTACAGATAATGCTGTTTCCCAAATTGTAACATAACAACCGTTCAGTCACAGTTATAAGAATATATTTAGTTCTACAGGTGTATAATAATGTAGAATTATGTTGTAAACTCTTCTTAAACTCAAGGTCTTTCCTATTTCCTGTTTATTCTACTGTATACTCTATATTGCCTGCATCAGATTATTCAGATGAAAATTCCTTAGAAGAAGCAATCGGTGAGTGACAGGCAGTTCTTGTTTATTCTGAGGTAATCTCTGATGTGTATTGTCCCTGCAGGTTATCATTAGACACCTTCTGCATGAGCACACCAAGGTTATGAAGTCTTTAGTCACTTTGTTCTTGATGCTCTTCCATGAGAGCAGGGGGAAATAACATATTCAAACTAAATACAACATGGTGGTGAAGAGTCTAAGTCTGTGCTACCTGTCACTTAGGTGACAGAAAACCAGGTGAATCTAGCTGAAGCACAAAACCCATGCAACACAAAGAAAAGATTTTGCCGTTCATAAGCAAGATGATCTTAATAGGTGGCTGAGACTGCTGTATGGTTTTTATCCAGCATGGATTTTAATAGGGAAAAAAACAGCGGAGAAGTTTGGTGTGACAAGAAAAATAGCTTCAAAAAACCCCACATAACTAGCTCATATTGCTGAATTGTTAGTGATGCAGTGTCAGTGAGATTATCTGAAACGGCGGTTCTTTGCTGACGCAAATAAAAGTTATGCAGTTGCATCCCGAGTCACAGGGCTGAAACGCTGAAAACTTCAGTAAAAATTGGAAGTTAAGGCCAAAGCTTTGAGTAGCAGAGGTGAAGAATGAAAAGAAGAGATGAAGGTGAGAGCTCGGTGTGCTTTTTCGTGATCACTAAGCAATTAATGAGCATAATGGAACAGTGCGTCCTGAAGCAGACATTGCCAAAAGTGACAAATGCAGGAGTTAAACTGCATTAGCCATCTGAAAAAGGTGTCTAAAGAGAAATTAAAATTCTTAAAATATACCATCAACCTACAATGGAAGAGAGCAGGCATCTGTTTACTACTGTAGAAGGATTAAAAAGTAAAAGTCAGACAATCTGGATTCAAAAGCATATTGCTTTTTTCTTTTTCAGGTTTGACAAGAAGGTAGTAATACATTAACATTATCAGTGTCTTAATTCATCTTTGTTTAAGAATATTTAAAGTTAATAACATGAGGAGAGAGAAAAACAAAGTGTAAGAAGTCTGTCCTACTAATAATCACACACTTCTGTAAACAAGGATCAGGGAAATAGATATTGTAGAAAGAGAGAAGTATTTAGAAACCTGACAACTAGGCAAGCAGCAGTTCATCCCTGGGTATTAGCGTTTCATGAAGCATGAATTCTCAAGTTGAGCACAATAATGTGTTTTGATTTGAATCGTGAGTCTGGTCTTGAAAAGGTCTCTGACCTCTCTTGAAAATCTATAGTGCATTCTTAGCCAAATAACCCTTTTTTTTTTTTTTTTTTTTTTTTTTTTTTCCTTCTTCTTCCTTGTAAGCAACCATGCAATTATTTCACCTTCTGCTGATGACCTTTTTTGGAGTGTATTTGGAGCACTTCATATGGAAGTTAGGAGGTACTTTACAAAAATTTAATATGTAACTATGGAACTTTAATAATTTGGAAGCATGCAGGCCTTCTGTATTGACTGCATATGTAGCAGAATAAGCACCGTGTATGAGATTACACTTGGCATTAGTATCATAAAATATAGGCAAAATTTAACAATTAAGTAGTATTCATTTCAGATACAGATTCTTAACTAATTTTCAGTCTTAATTATATGATATTGTCTTAATGATATGTTATTAATATCCTCGCTAATCTCTACTCTTAACCTAAGATCACTGTTGGGTTTTTGCTCTCCTTTTTCAACCAGTCATTTGGAAGGAGAGTGAGGAGAGCAAGAGATTTTTATTATACAAAAACTTAGGCATTTTTCATATACTCTAAACTGACTGTTCTTGTTTTATCTGTGTGGTTGTTTTTTTTTGTTTGTTTGTTTGGTTGGTTTTTTGTGAGAGAAGGTATTGATTTCTCAGGTGAAAGGACAGCTATTTTGATTGAAATTACTTGGGTAGTAGCAGTGTTACTCTTTTGAGTCAGCAATTTTGTGATCAGCCAGCACTTAATCTGATATCAAAACTGTGTGATGCTTCTCCTGCTTTCAGATGTATGTTTCCTTATATATGCATTAGTGTACTTGCTTAGGAGGCGTATCGAGGAAGTGATCTTGCTGAAGCTTTATGCACGCCCTTATTGTCTCTCTGTGACGGATTGTACATAATCACTGGTGCTGTCATGAACAAGGAGAGAGGGTCACGTGGTGATGGTCTGTCTTAAACTTACTGCACCGGGAAAAAGAAAGGAAAAGATGCTCCTCGATGTTGTCTTTAATTTGCTAAGCTAACCACTTTGACATTAAGGTCCATGGATGGACCTGGCAAATCAATTCCAGATATATTTCCAGTGCTGCATGTCGTGATGTATTTTATCTGAACGGAGAGAGGCAAAAACTTTCAAGATATGTTTAGTATGTTGTAGCTACGAGGGCATACTAACGTGTCGCGTTACATTTCTCCTTTTGGTACCTGGTGCTGTGTTTGTATGTGGGGTCTCTGCGCAGCAGTATGATGCCTGATTCTGGCTGAGTCGTACGGAGTTACCCCTTTGCATCTGTGCACGCGTGACTTTGGTCTGAAACCAGGTCTGTGCTGCTGGCTACAGCTTGCGTGTGGCCATAGCTCAACTATGTTGTTGGGGTGATTTTCTATTAGTGGGATGATCATGAGCTGCTCTGGTGGCTCTGCTCAATTACGATAAAGGGTGTTGGCAGTCTGTGCTGATGAAGCAGTTTTACTTTCCTGGATATCTCTCTACTTGGGATTTGGAGCTCCAGTGGAGAAATCTAAGTAGAATTTCTAGACCTATTTTATTAATTGACTTAATAATTCTTCATACTGATAACTTTGAAAACAGAATGAGATGGGCATTTGGCAGTGCCAAGAAGCTTTGAAAATTGAAGGAACTTGCAAGTGAGTTCATGAAACTTGTACGCTTTACGCTAACTGAATACCACCATCTAGATGATAATTCCCAGATAATAAGGATTCATTGAGAGCTAAGGTTTCATTTAGATACTACACAGCCAATTTCTTTAGTTTTATTAACACTTTCCGGTCAGAGGTTTCTAAACTTAAATGGATTTTTCTAAGGTTTCTTACTTACTAACAGTCAGCCTATCAACACTGAAATATGTGCAGATCTTTGGTGCTGATACTGTCACATAAGCAAAGTATTAGTGAGGGATTTTACTTTTCTCATTTCAAGCTGAAAGCAACATTATTAAAACCCTTTCTAATTGTTCAGAAACGTGTAAAGCTCCAATTAGTAGTAAGAGAGTTGTGTATCTATTACACACAATACTGTAAAGATTCATTTTCCTCCTCCATTATCTGTCAGCTCAAATTAGCAGCCTGTTAGTTTATCTATGATAAATGCACTATATTTAATGCAATGGGACAGTCCCTTAATTTGAGTACCTAGCATGGTGTCAGCCTAAATCTCCTTCAGCTGATTTAATTAGCAAAGCTTCATGTTAATCAATTTGCAATTAAACTTTCAGACTTGTGCTAGGAAAAAAGAATCCCTTCGCAAAACAAAAAATTAGAATTAGGCCAGTGATAAAAGTAATTTACATGGGTTTTTTTAGTAAATGTGTTAAACAGTTGATGAATTATTCAACACTAGGTGTCTGTAACAGATTTACAGATTTTAATGAGCTTTCCCAATTTGACTTCCCATACTAAATTGTACTATTTCTTGCATATTTATTAATTGAAAAGGGTTCATTAGCAAAATATATTCATTGATATATTATCTCTTACTAATAATGGCAAATGGATTTTTTCCATAATCAATGATTTATTACCTCAGTGATGCATAAAAACCTTTTTTCTTCCTATGGGCTAAAATGATTTAACTAGTTTGCTTGTTTATTTGTGAGGATTACAAATGGGATTATTTTGACACCTATTTTCAAAGTTCTCATCTGGATGCGTTTAGTGTTCAGCAATATGGTAGCCAGTTGTAGGTGCTTCCTCTTGGTTGCTGCTCTTCCAGCTTGAAGGTACCAAGTTCTTCACGTTGCTCCATTGAATGATAAATTTATGAGGGGACAGAAGTCCTTTCCTGGGATGCTACTTCCCCAACATAGCCGAAGCTCCATTTTTCTCAAAAGCTGCCTTGGCTTTCTCAGTGGGACGCTCTGGGCCCTTACTGTAGTGTGTAACATCTATGGACTATGAAGTGTGCATTCACGGGGTGGATTTATGTTCCTGCACAATATTCAGCGGTGTTGGTGCTTTACTGTGCCCCAGGCAAATTCCCTGGCAGACTGGAAATGGTATTTGCTGGCTTATTGACTTTTTTCCTATTTATTCCAATCTCTTTGTAAATTCCTCCGTAGGTGGGGTTTTGGTCTTTGGGGGGCTTTTTTTGCTACCTATTGAGTGACTTGAATCTCTTTTGGCTGAAGTGTGCAAAAGAAACTCATTACATTGCTTTTCTAGAGATTTTTTTTTTTTCTTTTGCCTTTCAGGCATATGGTATGTAAGTCATATGTTCACATATAGTTCACATTAGAAAATGTCCATTTTAAAATGTGAATTATTTGTAATGTTGGCAATGTTACTGTTACTTTAATTTTAAAGTAAATCTGTACTTTTAAGCTTCTACCGGTTTCAGTGGAACTAATATGAGAAACTTGCACCCACTGCTACCTGTAAGAGAAGATAAACTGCAAAGTCCTTGTGTTGCATGTAATTATATTTGTTGATGGAAAGATGAAATATCAAACTTATTTGAATAATAGTGTAGCTTTTCCAAGTCCCACTCTGATGTTCCCGATTAAGTGAACATCTGAAATAATTCAGCCCATATATTATTGCCTAAATTTGTCTCAGTAAATTAGTTAGATTTTGTAAACGCTCCATGTATTTGTAAATGGTGGGAGAGGAGATAAGTAAAAGAAAATAACTCATAGAAAATAATAGAAAGAGATGGGAACAGAACCACATTTCCTCTGGCTGTGATAGTTACACATCCTTTGTCTGATGTAGCCTGTCTTTTTTTAGCATATGTTTTCCTAACATTTGTGCAGTCATAATTACTGGGATGTGCTACATGGGAGATGTGAATTAAGGAAAGCTTGTTACATGCAAAGAGCCCTGATATTTGGAAAGAGCACAGCTAAGTATGTGCTAAACTGGGATGTTCCAACAGATTAACCATATGCTTACTATTTTGCTCACCTGAAATTTAGTGTGAATTGTTTAATTGGGGATTTGAACATAATGTAGTTTACAATCAAAGTAAATCCACTCTAGTGTAAACAACTACATGTACACATGTAACGAGGGGGTTTTTTTATTTATTTCTATGAAGGATGACTGTCTACTTATCTGACGCAAAGAAATAGGCTAAGTGTATACAGGTGTGAAGAAAGAAGATAACTTGTGTAGCTCATACAGCTGTATTTGCTCAGGTTTCTTTGCTTTCATTGGGTGTATACAAATCAAACTAGGAGCTTGCTTGTGAATCAGTGAGAATCAAAATCAAATGAAATACTACTCCTACGATTTCCTGTCATCTCACATTTCACTGCATCACTCGGATAAACAGAGGATTTCCTATTTAGGGTTTATTTCTCTAGTTTGCAGTTGTTCTAAATGCAGGGTTCCCTATATGGTGAGTGATGTTTCCTCATGAGTTTCCATGATCTTTGTCCCCTTCCACAGGTATTTTCTTTCTTAAGCTTTTTTTTCTTTTGGGAGGGGAGTTGAACAGTAACTCTTAGACACATGAATATCCTGGTAACATTAAGCAATGCCTTCAAAATATCTTCTTCATGTGAATTCAGGGAAAAAGAACAGCAGCTCAACACTTTTTTTTTCTGAAGACTAATGAGGCCCTGTTTAGAAACTCCTTTCTAGCCTCTTTACAGCCACATGCGTATTTTGGGAGTATCTTTCCTCTCCCCACCTCACCCCCCTTTCTTTCCGTCGATTGCCTCATATCTCTTTATCACAACTGAGGTTTTTAACAATTTGCAAAATACTTAAGATTCTTCCCTTTTCTGGAACTTGATGGTTTTACCCAGTAACATCAGTGGATGGAGAAGAGAAATAGTAGGGTAAACAATGATTTTTATTAATTGAAGTACTGTAGCTGCAAGTTCTTAAAAATTCAATCCTGTATTCTTCTTGTATTGACTTTAATTATTATCTGAAGTTATTGTTTCTTCTTATGAATATCTTAAAGCTACCAGGGCTGTTTAAATTCTTGATCTTCATTGAGCACCTAGTTTTAAGCTTTATTGTAAAAAAACAATGATTTCCTGCTAGCTTTTTTTTTTTTTTAATTAAAAGATCCAAACGTCTCCTATGATAATCTCATCAATGTAGCTTGCTTCATTCTATTAATGGTATTGTGCCTGAAGTTCAAGAAGAGTTTTGTTCATTAGAATGACAGCTGCTTCTGAAATACTCCCAAACCAGTCCCAATCCTTCTCTGTGAAGAGATGTTATGTATTCACAGAATTATTTGCATACTTTTTTGCTATGTGAAATGCACATCAACAGTCCCAGTGCTACATTTACAATGCTCAAACCGTAATGCTTTATCAGTCTGAGTGCTTTATCACTTCTCTTCCTAGGAAGTGCATCTACTTGCCCGTTCTAAAAAGTCCTGGAAACTTAGGACATTATTTTCTGTTTGTGTTGTCCATCTTTTGCTATTTGTGTGGTTGTTTATGTAAACCGTATGGGTTTTGTTCCCAGATTGCATGGCACCTTCAGGGTAACGATTGGAATAATTAACTGTGACTAACAGATGATGCAATTTTCTATATACATTTTGAGATAAGTGATCTGTTTCAAAATAGTGTTTCATTTCAGAAAACTTTGTTCTTCAAAAAAATTTGTACCTGTAGCCTCCAGGTATACAGGTGTTTAGAAGAGGAAATGATACAAACTTTATCAGGAGATTAAATACATTACCTTAAAGCAGAAGATGAACAAAATCCCCCAAATTGTTGCATAACAGAATAATCAAAACACATCCACTTTTCTTCAGCCAAATAGACACCACTTTTCCTTTCGCTAAAATATTATATTCCAGATTTCAAGAGCTCTGAGACTTTTTTTTGTTAATGTAAGTCCTTTTTCACAGAATAGTAGTACTTGTCAAGGTCACTTTTTTATAGTTTGATATGAAAATTTTTTTAGACAAACTAAGCCTTTTTTCCAAAGCTCAGCATTTTTTAAATTTTTTTGGTTTTTTTTAAGCTAATAGATGAATGAGACACTTGTACGCTAACGGAAAACCTCTTACTAGATCTCAGTGCAGTCCTTCAAAAAGGAGATGGGTATTGAAGCATGCTGGGGAGGAACCGCTTTCATGTTTTCTTGGAAGTTATGGGGCAATCAACTTCATGAAAGTATACAGAAGTTAGTATTTAGGAGAAGAAATGCTTTTCCCCTGGAATTAACCACTTGGAATGGATGAAATCCAAGGTGAATATAAAGCAGTACCTACTTCAGCAAAACTTGAAGTGTTTTATACAGGACAAAAAACAAACCCACCAAAACTGGGTGTTCTGGAACCACGGCGAAAGACCATCTCGGGCAGTTTGAGATAAATACAAGGGGTCAAAGTGCTGAGTGAAATTAGCCCTGGCATCAGAGCCATTTCTTTGAAATGCAGATCCATTGTCCTGGTCAGAGGGTACCTTTATTTCCTTTTCCTCCTTGAATTTACTCTCACTTTTCCATGTTTCATTCACTTGCACACCATCAGACAAAAAAGGAAAGCAAAATTCTGAAACCAAGACTCCCAGAGAAATAGCGTTTTCCTGAGATTGAAAAAACACTAACTTCTCAGTAAACTTGCTCTTCTGCAGTTCACAGACGTGGAAAAAGAAAATGCAAAAAAATAAATGCCTGGGCATCAGAATATAACTAGCTTTTACGTAATGAAAATGAATCCTGTTCAGTTCTGAGCATGGCGGTGGCCTGACTTGTACGGAATTTGCATTGAGTGCAGGGAGGACACAGGAACTTCCAGTCCCAACTTGTTCTCTTCAGAATTCAGGGCACAAACTGAGGCATCTCTTATTTCTAATGCTCTTTAGATAGCAACTAAGTAGGAGAAGCCTGTGGATTTGCTTCAAGTCATCACGGTTTGCCGGTTAAATTTTTTTTTTTTTTTTTCCTACACTGTATATTACTTAGATGAGAAAATGATACAATTTAGTCACCAGTGCCAGTTTTTCCATTTTTTTTCCGCACAGAGCAGATTTCTGAGAGAGTCAGTTTTTCAGAAGAGCTCAGAGCAAGCTATCTCTCTGTTCAGTAATGCTCAGTATGCAGCAGCCACAGTTACAGAGGAAAGCTGTTGGATGCTGACAACTAAACAGGGGAAAAAAAAGTTTCAAATACTGTTTTGGAGACTTATCTTGCGGTTGGTAGAAAGGTATGCTTTTTGTTGTAGTAGGCTTGCATGCTAAACTAAAAACATTGACCATATTCTGTTGTTTATTCCATTAATAAAAATGACAATGTTTTAATTTTTTTTCTCAAAATGATTTGTTGTTTGCAAATTCTTTAGCTGCAATTCACTCTTAATTTCTTTTCTCATCTCAAAAAAAAAAAAAAAAAAAAAAAAGTAAAAAAAGGCCCATCTAGTAATACGTATCGCGCATTGCTGAAACTTTATTACAAAGTCATCGCTAAAACCGGAAAGTAATGGCTGGAAGCACCATAAGTGACTTCTTGGCTATTTATCTGTCGTGCTTATAGTAAGCACGAGAAAGGGAAGCGATGAACTGGGAAGCTCTGGTACCATCCCTTTTTCACTGAATTGGTGACAACAGCTTGTGCTGTGACTCAGAACGTTCTGCAGGCACTAAAATACGTCAGTTATTATTAGAGTTGTTTGATAGGGTATGCTTCTATATGTAGTAATAACGTTTTTATCTTAGTAATAATGTTTTTATCTTGCTTCTTAAAATAATGACCAGACCAAAGTCAGAATAAAGTCCCATTTGTGCTAACTACTGAGCAAACACAAAGTAATAGCTTCTTCATTTGTCTACTCCAAAGAGAAATGACAGAAAGAAGGAAAAGAGGCATAGCAGCTAGCAGGATGGTAATATCATGCCAAAAAATCAATTCTGCTGTTTTCTTGGAGGAGGGAGGATAATTTACTTAAGTGTTTAAGAAGTCAAACAGACGGTGTATTACAGAAGGTAAGAGTTAGAAATGATGTTAGAAATCTAGGGAGGTTTTATCTGTGCTTTTATACAAATGATTCTGGATAACAGCAAAGGTTTCCTAGAACCGTTCATGCAAAAGAAAGTCAGCACAGTTCTAACTATCAGGAAGTGTTCAAGAATTTTCAATAGGTCCAGGAAAATTTGACGCTGCTGCAATGTCTTTTTTGTATAAAACTTTTTTTGTTTGTATTCATTTAATGGGAAAGCAATTGGAAGTCTGAACCCTGCTACTTGTACTTAAAAAAAACCCCAAACCAACCAACCAACCAACACACAAAAAACCCAAAACCCGAACCACAACCCATAACAAAAGACAAGAAGTGGCAAACGATAATCAGCTATTTCTCTCACTTGCCTTGCTTTTAATTTTCTTCCCAGATATTGGAACAAGGAGAAGGGAATGGAGGAACTGGTCGTGCTTTAAGTATGAAGCTGCATTGAGGCAGTAAGAATATCCTGGAAAAAGTGGTTAGCTTGGTATGCTTAGGTGTTGATTGGCACGAGTGCTAAGAATAACTCAATCATCCTGATCATGTGTTTGTATCTACTAGGTAGGACCAAATTGCAGCTATCAGCCTTGGTCATATAGCTGAGCAAGCACCAGGTGGAAAGTTTTGGCTATTATTGCTGTTACCTGAAACTGTTTCAATGAGACAGAGAATCCTTTTACTCTCCTGAACTGCACCCTGGTAACACCTCTGCCATTCTTTTCCTCATTTCATAAAACTGTAGCTTTGAAGAACTAGAATATATCTACAAAAGAAGATCCAGTCCTAATGTCAAAACAACAAAGCCAGGAGGAGATAATCAAGAGAACCTGAGGGAGAATTAATGCATGTTTTTGCTATGTGGTAAAATAGTGCTGAGATTTCTAGGGGAACTTTGGAACTTGTTTGAGGGGCAGAGCTGCTGACTAGGGTGCAGTGCTTTAGCAACCACAGTCCTTATGTTTGCATGGTGTTGCATACTGTTGTACGAGGTCTATATTCAGAGCTTATTTGGCTGGAAAGATCTAGGAAAAATCTTTTGAAGTCTTGGGTATTATGTGTTACTTGCTTTACTTCTGCCCTCAGGGACTAGTAGCTTGCTGTCCTCCCTGTGGAGGGCAAGTGAGTTTGTGCTCTCATTGTAGAAATATTGGCTTTGATGGATCTCTGTCTGGGTGCCAGAGTCCAATACTCTGACCAGGTTTTTCTAGACACTCCACGTGCAGAGGGTATACTGTTTAATATCAAATTAACTTGTGTGAAAATAATTCAAGTTACACAGGATTTTTGATTTGGCGGAATGAGACAGCAATATGCAGAAATCACAATACAAGTGTAAATTATACTTAGCAAAATGTAGCAATCACAAAATACAGGTTAATCACAATACCAATGTAATCTCTATTATCGGTCTCTATAATATGCTTGCTTTCCTGATGCTGGCCGTCCTGTCACTGGGAAGCGATATATGGGTTGAAGCCAGATCAAGCCCATTGCTCTCTTTGAAATTCTTTTGTTAGTTGTTCAGTTTTTATATGCTGTGTTGGGCTGAGCCACATTGTATTGGCTTTGCGTGGCAAGGTTTTGGAGGCGGGGGGGGTTACAGGGGTGGCTTCTGCTAGAAGCTGCTGGAAGCTTCCCCTCTGTTCGACAGAGCCCATACCAGCCGGCTCTAAGTTGGACCCGCCGCCGGCCAAGGCCGAGCCAATCAGTGATAGTGGTAACGCCTCTGTGATAACATTTTTAAGAAGGAAAAAAAAGTTGGGACAGAGAAAAACGGCAGCCGGAGAGGGAGTGAGAACATGTAAGAGAAACAACGCTGCAGACACCAAGGTCAGTGAAGAAGGAGGGGGAGGAGATGCTCCAGGCGCCGGAGCAGAGATTCCCCTGCAGCCCGTGGTGAAGACCATGGTGAGGCAGGTTGTCCCCCTGCAGTCCATGGAGGTCCATGGTGGAGCAGATCTCCACCTGCAGCCCGTGGAGGACCCCACGCCGGAGCAGCGGGATGCCCGAAGGAGGCTGTGACCCCGTGGGAAGCCCGCGCTGGAGTAGGTTCCTGGCAGGACCTGCGGATCTGTGGAGAGAGGAGCCCACGGAGCAGGTATTCTGGCAGGACTTGTGACCCCGTGGGGGACCCACGCTGGAGCAGTGTGCTCCTGAAGGACTGCACGCCATGGAAAGGACCCATGCTGGAGCAGTTCGTGAAGAACTGCGGCCCGTGGGAAGGACCCACGCGGAGAAGTTCGTGGAGGACTGTCTCCCGTGGGAGGGACCCCACGCTGGAGCAGTGGGAAGAGTGTGATGAGTCCTGCCCCTGAGGAGGATGAAGCGGCAGAAATAATGTGTGATGAACTGACCGTAAACCCCATTCCCCGTTCCCCTGTGCCGCTGGGGGGTTTGGTAGAGAATCCGGGAGTGAATTTGTGCCCGGGAAGAAGGGAGGGGGTGGAGGGGAGGTGTTCTGAGATTTGATTTTATTTCTCACTACCCTTCTGTGTGATTTGTAATAAATCAAGTTAATTTTCCCCAAGCTGAGTCTGTTTTGCCCGTGACGGTAACTGGTGAATGATCTCTCCTGTCCTTATCTCGACCCAGAAGCCCTTTGTTGTATTTTCTCTCCCCCGTCCAGCTGAGGAGGGGGGAGTGATAGAACGGCTTTGGTGGGCACCTGGTGTTCAGCCTGGGTCAACCCACCACACACATATTTGCTCCTCCCCATGCTGGTCTGGCTAAGTCAGACATTCACACGCTTTTAATGAACTCTGGGAGAAACATTTAAACCGCTAGTTATCCACTCAACTGATACAGTCAGTTGATCCATTCAGCTGTTGATAGCTGTTTATCTAAAACAGAAGACCACCCTCTGGTCCCCTTGGTGCTATGATAGCCGGCTCTCTTTGCAACAGCAGTGCTCAGTCACACCCTGGTACTATTCCCTGAGCTTCACGGGTGCATTACCCTTGCCCATCTCCTCTGGGCCTTCTCTCGTAGGGGTTTATTGGCCAGTCACGCTGGGTCAAGAACCATTCTCAACCTGCACTTTTATACCTTATTGTCAAGAAGTAGTGTGTATTTGTGTTTTCCTCTGCTTGTTTGGTTTAGCTACAGAGGTTTAATGAATGCCAATGATCTAAGAAGTTGATTCCCTATTTTACATGGTGTTTCTGTTGCTGTTCTCCAGCAGAAAAAGGAAATTCTGCTTTCATTTATGTGGCTGGTAATAGAGGTGAGGTCGAGCTCTGTTGGTAAAATTTGATTTGAAATTTCCCCAGACTGTAACTTCTTATTTAAATGAATCAAGCCATGAAAAGCACAAGCCTTTGCTGCTCTAAATTATGTTAATGTAGCTGAAGAAAAGACATTAATTTTTCTCAAAAGGTTTTAAAACCTATCTTCCTTTGTACTTTATACTCTTAATGTATTTTAAGTATCCATTATTACTGTTTTAAATTCACTTATGATTTTCAAAATGACATAGGTATTGTGTAATTACGTTACTTTTCCATCTCTTTGAAGAAGGTTATACTTAGATGATAATACAATTTTTCCAAACTGTTCAGGAAAAAAAAGTTCCTTAAACATTGCAATGAAATGTAGGTTAGAGTGTGAAGTTAAATTTACAACTCTGACACAGTATTCGATTTTGTCCACTTGCAGTAAATGGCACTAGGAAAACGTTAAAGGAGATGCCTAAAGTTGTTGTAGCTTTCATGGTGCAAAGTGTTTTAGGGAAGTCTTTGTGCAGAGGGAAGTAGACCTGGTCCATCCAAGTGGCCTCTGCAGATGAAAAGACTCTGGATTTCCTGGAGTTTCATGTGTTTTGGTAGAGTTTTCTAGTAGTACGTAGAGACCAAGTACATCAAGTGAGCCAACACTTCTGAACACATTTTCCCATTCTTATTCCCTTGTACACGTTGACTGGCCTTGTATGAGATCAGAATTAATCAGATTTTTTTTATCTGCACTTTTACTTGAATAGCTTGGAAATGTTAATTGAAGGTGTCATGTTGGCGTAAAGGCTAGGTGCAAGTTACCGTCGCTGATAAAGCAGTTGCTATAGAACAGCAAGTTGCCAAAATAGTATACCCATCAAGACATTTCTTGAGGCTTTGTTCCATGTTTTTGTCTTTATTTTTAAACATGTTTTTCATGAAGATTTTACCTTTTTTTAATCATTCATCTATTCCTGTATTTTTTTCCTGTTCCATTTGGGGTTAGTTATATTTGTATCATCATAATCTGTTTTGGTAGCCAACCAAAAAATGGGATGTGATTAGTGAGAGAGAACAGTGCTGCACATTCCTGCCTGGAAGAAAGAATGATCTTCAATATTTTCAGGGTGCTCAGGACCTTTTCTGAGCTGCTTTTCTTCTGTGCTTCTCCTCCTTTACATGGGGGGGGGGGGGTGTTTTTGGTTTTTTTCCTACATAGTTTAGCATCTGTAGCAGAAACTAGCCTACTAAAAAAGTCTGCTCTTCATGCCTATTTCCACTTTAATTAGCTGTGTAGAAATATGAATAACTTTGATGCCTTTGTTTTGGCTTATGCAGCAGCTTTTCTTCTTTCATTCTCTCTGTACTCTTCCTACTGTTTCATTACTTCTCAGTCTTTTCTCCAGTAAAAGCTGTTTTACTTCTCCAGGGACGTGTAGGCCATGTTACCATCCAATGCCATGCTCTGCATTCTTGGCATCAGGGCTCTATTCTTTTGGCATACCTGGGTACCATGTGTTCCGTGTCCAGGGACTCATGGGAATGTCATTACTGGTTTACAGACAGGTGCCTGAACAGGCACCCAGGCCGTAGGTCAAAAGGCTTGGACAATCCCATTCCAGAGCAATATAATCAAACTGCTGGTTCTTTATAACAGTAGTTAGTAACGGGCATGTATATATTTGCATATTGATTCTTACTGGGACCATTATTATTGGGGGAGATACCGTGTCTGACTTTGAGGAGAACATGGAGGTGCCTCCTACTTTCAGTATTTTTATTCATGTCAATCAAACGCAAACCACTTAAATCTGAAAATTTGCCAGAAACTGCACATGAGTAATAATTAAGCGCAAGAGCATGAAAAAATCAAACCTCCCTCCCTCATTTTGTTCATTTGGTTCTAAAACATGTGAACATTCATCATTCATGTAGATCAAAAAGTGTGTTTAAAACCTAAGATTTATATACACCCGACAGCTCAGTATTTCTGTTTTAGCTTTGTCACCATTTCTGGAGCGAAAATAAACTGAACTAGACTAATTGAACTAAAAAGTGTCATGAAATGCTGAATCAGATATGCCAAAAATTTTACTTCAGTATTTTTGATCAGAACGAAAAGCTTCATTCATGTGAGATTAACATTTAATATGCGTGGCTTCCTTGTTTCAATACCTTTGGGAAATGAGGTTGGTTTTTTTTTTCTTGTTAGCGCTATTCTCGTGTTAGCTTATTTAGCTACTCACCCAGAACTCTTAATTCTGGGATAGTTGAGAGCAGCAGAGTGAATGAGATGTCTCATTTTATCTGTTGATGCTGGTATTAGACTTTAGCTTTTGTTTTCTGGAGGAGACTGCAGTTATTGTTTTAGTTTTAAATGAATTGGAGAAAAACCTCCATTATCTATAAAGATTCTGCTGCTGTATGTTGCTCCAGGGCCCTGCTTGAATTAATTTTATATGAAAAGGGGGAGAAAAAAAAAAAACGAACCCAGCAAAAACTACTCCACAGGTCGTACGTAAGGTTGATAGCTCGTATGTTGGAAGAAAGGCAATGCTGCTATGCTTGGACAGACATTATTCTTTCTGTGTTTCTAGTCTGAGATAAAACAGTAGTTATGAACTCCTCAGATAAGAAATTTTAAGTGAAGATCTTATCTAGATGATAGATTATTGTAATAATCTTTTTTTTTTTAATACCACTTTTTTATGGTGGTGCATATTGGAAGGAGTAATGATAAAGTTCTATAGGAAAAGAACTGGTACTTCAGGAAAGAGTTTATTCAGTCATACGATGCAATGAGGTGAGAATACCGTGGAGAGAAAATATCTGTATCTTGAGTGACTTGTAAAATTTGGATCTTTCATTTTATACTGAATGCTTGGGGGGGGGGGGGGGGGGGCATGTATTTTGATTGTATTCCCTTGATTAAAATGAAGGAAGAATTCAAGTGAACCTGTGCAAGAGGGAAAGACTTTGTTGCATCTGTGACTAATGGGCTTTATACATAACAGTGTTAGCCACAGCTCTTGGGTTTTGTGTCAGTCCCAAGTAAGTATAAATGTAGACTGATTAAAAAGCATGGAAATTCTCCTTGTACAGGTGTATAACTGATTGCACAAGGTAGAGAACAGTGGAGATTGTCTTCTTTCTCATTTATTTCCTAGTGATTTACTTGAGACCTTTTTAGTAATGTTTTCTGTTTCCAATATGGCATCCCAGTTCTGCAGAAGAGGTATCTATCTGCAAAAGACATGTAAGCCATTTCCGACCTATACCCAAGGAACCTTGCCTGATTCTCTTCAGAAGATAAAATGCACAGTGCTGTGCATTCCTATCACTTAGCTTGGAAAAGTATGGGCAAGTATGCCTTCTGTTAGAATTCATGTTCAGGCTACATACCTTCAGAGAGGGAGAAAATTATTACAAACCAAAAAACCTTTCATGAAACATTTAAGCAAACTTAAAATGTCTACCAATTTTCAGTGATATGTGAAGACAAATTCATTATGAGTCTGTTTACTTCCAATGTTTTGCTTTTTTATCCTGTTCTGTGGAAAAGTTTCTCGGAAGCAAGCTCAGAGATGTGAGCGTTCACTGAGAGTGGAAATAAAAATACAGCACTACAGAATATTTTCAAAGCTTTCCATTTTAATCAGGAACATTGCTTTCTTGATTTATTTCCTTATCTTAATTTTCTGTCTCGTGTATTTTCTGGAATGATTAAATGTTGAAGACAGCTATTTTTGAGATGAACTCTATTTTGTAGTCATAAACCCAACACTTCAAAAGTTCCAAGATAGTTAATGACTAAAATCTGTTCAAGGGACTTGCAGTTCTTTTTCACTCTAATTGATCTGTTATTGTTTCTCATTTCTACTGCAAATTCTTGGAAATGCTGATCAACGAGATGAACAGGATGGCAAATGAAATATTTCTTTCCTGAGGCATTACCTTCAAATTTCTGCATTGATGAGAGATATGTGCTTGCATAGGAAAACGGGTTTCAAAACCCCCAAAACCACAAGAACCCTCAAATTTGTCCTCTAGAATGGAGCACAATGTCTCTGTATGTGTTTTTACTCTCCTCCAGCGTTCTTTGGCATTGCTGTACTGCTCAATCTGTTTTACCAGATCTGTATTAACTCACTGGCTGTCTTCTAAATGGTAATCCTAATCAAAGATGAGGTTGAATTTTTATAGTTTCTCAAAAGTAAAAATGTCTGGTTTTATGGACATGATTTCTCTACTTATAAAGGACAGCGAGCCTATAAATGCTTTACCTTTTAGTTATAGAGCAGTCCAGTGTATCAGAGTATTTAACTTCTACTTATTTGTGTGTCAAATATCTGGTACTTTACAACTCTGACCTACATTTTTTGCTACTGGGTCATAGATTTTTGCTGCAACTATGCAGCTCATGCATATGTATAATCCAAAAATAGTTGCAAGATATTGTCAATTATGTCATTTTCTTGCACTGGAAAGAATGGCATTTCCTATATATTGTTGTTGTTCATTAATTTGGGTGTAGATCTTTTTCTGACAGACAAATAATGTCAAAGATCTCTTCTGTTTCTCCAGGTGATAATTGGACAAATTTTTTATTTTCCTGTATGTATATTAATTTCAACGGGAATTTTATAAATATTGTTATGAAATTCTCAGATTATGATTAAAAAGTAAAATAACCAATTAAGAAACCTGGGCAAATTTTTTTTTTTTTTTTTAAGATAATTCTGTGGCTATTTATTCTGGTTTTGCATATAGGGAGGAGTAATGACATTTTCAATATGGTCCTGAAACTAAAAAAGGCAGGACAACATTACATTTCTGTTTTATTTAGTATAACCACAGTTATTCCGACTCTAGTTGTGCGTAAAATGTATCAAAGTGTTTGAATTCCACTGTACTACTTCCTATTGCATGTACTCCTAGATAGTGCTGTTTTTAATTCCTCTTAAATATAATAGAAAAATATGCAACCATCATCACTGGCTGAAAGATGTTTGTTTATGTGCATCCTCATACTGCAAGCTTGATACCAAGGTTTTAAATTAGAAAACCTTAACAAGAGCTCTTCACATGGCAGAATTTTCATTATTCTGTCTCTTACATGCCCGTCACCGTGCAAACAATGTGCAGTCAAATCCCTCTTTTGGCCAATAGATTTATTTTTATTAAGAGTAACTTGCAGTTAATATTCAGGATAGGGATGTCGCTAGAAGTGAAAACAGACTGTCTTCTGTAAGATGTTATTTTGCCCTACTGCTATTGAAGTTCTGTCGAGACCAACATGAGAAGACTAAGATGTGTCAGAGCAATAATTGATTGTATTAGTACTTCTGAAATCATATCATGTACAACCTGACATAAATCTGGCGTGACTAGATGCAGAGTTCGACCTTAAGTTACAGGAATTCAGAGATGTAGACGTTAATCTAGATATTTTTATGGTACGATCACTGCGCAGCTCACTATAGGTCTTCACTGAAGCGATGAGAGTAATTCCACGCAGAGATCTCTTGCACGTCTAGAGATAATGAACATATTGAGTTCATGGGATTTCACAGTAACCACAGCTTTGCAATTTAATGTTTGCTTGTAAATGGATGCTCAGTTTGAAAACAAGGAAAGCTTAAACAAAAGAAATGCAATACTTGCGGTATTTAGTGATATTTTATTAAAAGCTATGCTTCTGATGGGAAGCTGCTGCACAATACTGTTGTGACAGCATTGTCCATTCACAGGGTTAAAGGATCTGTATAAAAAAGGGACTTAGTACCTTAGGTTGTCAAGTGCATTAAACTAGTAGCAGGAAAACATTCTTTAATGTACTGTCATTTTAATTCATTTTAATGTTAAATCTAACAGGTTTTTTTACAGATTTTTTTTTTTTTTCAACAAAATATTATTTAAAAGCCAGAATCATTTAATCATTACTGAAGTCACAAACTTGGAAAATTTGCGTTTTCTTCTTACTGTAAATTCTATTTAGTATTGAAAATATATATGTAACTTGATTACATATGTCTTTATACGTATTTTCTTTGCTGCAGTTTGTTTTTTAAAGTGTTGGTAAATATGGTCTAATGATGGTACTTCAGTAGTGTATATGGGACAGTTCATGTACTTTTTAATACATGCAAGTCCACAGCAGTGAAATTGAGGATTTTATGGCTTTTGGGGAATGCCATTACAAAACAAAAGGAGTTAACGTCATTCTATTCTTGAAGTTTTATCTGTGCCATTACTTCAGTCTTTGCTATTGTATTGACCTGTTGAACTTACTTTTATTAAAATGGGAAGAACATAATTTCAGTCTTAACATAGCCTACAGAGTCACTATTCACTTCTGCCTGTAACAGGTTTTGATGGAAATTCCTCAGAGCATAACTTTATTTCCTGGTGGTGTCAATTGTTTTCACTGCTTTTGCATTGTACAATAGCTTGATGCCTCTCTGGAAAATGGAAGGAAACTCATTTTGTTGAGCCTGTTTGTTCTTATATATATAACCTTACATATATAAGAACATATATATATTCTTCCTATCCTCCCTAATGGTGCTGTGTCACTGTCACAGTCCTTGAAGACATGTAAAATAGGAGTCACAAGTTGTAACTGCTTAGAGTAATACTTTTCCTATAGGAATTTGCTCTCACGAGAGTTAAAGATTGTTTCACCTAATTTTTTTAAAATGGAAAACTAAGTGTTAATTTTTCAAAGGTTATTCATTTCCCTAAACTTATGATAGGTGAATGCATCTAACCTAAAGGGATAATGTCACAGATTGAAAATAATCAGCCAGAAGGGTAATATAATTACTTTGATTTATAAGGAATTTAAATGTCTGGACTGTAGCATTCTCTGGGCTTGTTACATAGTAATTTTATGTTTTGAGAAGCAGTTTGCCTGATGTTCTCGAGGATTCTGATGTATCTTTAACCCATAGTGTTACAAGCCATACAGTATGTTGTACCCAGAGTGGCATGTATTGAGATCATCATAAGCTTAGCAAGGTTAAAGTCCGAGTGCCTGCTAGAGTCAGAAAAGTAACTCACTGAGCACTGAAACTCTGGCTAGTCTACCGTATGACCTGAAGTACCTTAATTAAAAAAGAATATAGCTTAAATTCTTCTTGAGTGTTGATAGGAAAACTATCAAAACATTCTCATTTCAGGCAACCCTTTCTGTTTGTTTTGTCCAGCATGTGTTAAAAAATGTATTGCTGATTTGAGAAGAAGCATTAAAAAATGAATAATGCCAACTAGTTAATGATGCAACTGGTTTTGTGCTGTGGCAGTTCATAGTACTGGAGTGAGATATGAGCCAAAATGATTAACTCTCAAAGCAGACGTGGCTTTATACTGGTTGCATTTGTGTAATGTGACTAATGAAATGTTAGCTACTGGATGAAGTAGCTGCATTTTAAATAAAATGTTAAATACAGCAGGAAGTATGTCTGCTGTTGACATCCAAACTGCTGGAAGAATATGGACTTGTGGGTAATACACAGTACTTGTTTTTTTAATTGATGAAAAGGTGGACGTTATGATCTCTTAGATTTCTTTATCTGGGAAAAATATAAAATACTCCATTAAAAATGGAGGAGTAGCAAGGGCTTAAGTACATGTTAGTAGTCCTTGTAAATGTGAAAACTATAGGGACTTGAGAAGCTCTAAAGTTTACAACCTTTATGGGTATTCATTGTGATGATATATGGAAATGTTTGTTTAAAACCACAAAAAACCCCCTGAGATCCTAACAGAAGACAAAAAAACCCAAGGAAGTTGATGAAACTTCCATTCTAAAGATATTCTACTGTGTATCTGTTGCATTTCAGTATAATAATAAAAGAAGTTTAACTCTGCAGAGGACTTAGTTATAGAAGCAATGTCATTAAGACATTGAGAGCCATCTGCCATTTAACAAAAAATAGCAGAAACGTCTTGCGTCATATTTTTAGAGAGAGTCTATTTTTCAGTGCGAGTGGGACAAGAGTAGGAAACTGGAAAAAAGCTTCTAGGCTGTAGGATTTATATGTGGAAATGTGTGCGTTTAGATATATGTAAGCTCTAAGATAATCAGATGACTTAGGAGTGAAATTCTCAATGCACTTTGCCTCCTAGCCATTTAGATTTTTTTTTTAAATAATAAAAGTATCCTTCTTCATTTATAATACAGTTGCAGTAAGTATTAGTCTGAATTCATACAACTCTTTAATTTGTCTGACCATGCTAGATTTTTATTTGCTTAAAAAGGGATCATTGACTTTTAAGGTGTCAGGATGTTCTGATTGACTTTGGTTGCTTCCTCGGTAAGAAGCACCAACCAGCTTGAATATAACCTTGGCACAGAGCTTGAGAGCGTGCTACAGCTCTGTAATGTGCTTGATGAGCATTCTAGGAAAGGATCACAGTTTATAAATAGCTCCAGATATAATTAGCACACCTTTGCTTCTCTAAGGAGGGAGTAGCAGCAGTGTAATGTAATGTTATTGGTTATGTAGTGTAAGGCTTGGTCCGTTAAGGTTGTCACTGACTAAAGCATCAAAGAAAAAATACTGGAATCATGTAAAAATTGTCCTATATATCCTACCTTTTGAGACTTGTGGGGAGTGTTACGTTGGATAGCTGTACTGAAACCTGTGTGAGGATGTAGACTATTATCCCTAGGAAAAAAATACTTAGAGGTATCTATGTACAATCTTGCTTTAAAAAAAAAAAAAACCCAAGACCAGCACCTTTTGGGGCCTCTTAGTATAGTCCCTGGTTTTGGTTTAGTCCCTTTATTCTTTTTTCTTTCATTTCTATATCTCTTTTGGACAAACGGTTTTGTTATGCAGGTTTTCATGATACAGGGCTTGCCTGAAATGTGGTAATGTTGTTAAAAGTAATTCATCGGCCTTTCTCTTCCACTTGCCTTTAGCGAGTCCTTTAAAACTTGAAAACTATGAATTTCCATCTCTGATCAAATCTGAAATGTCAAGTACAACTTCATAAATCACTCCTCTAAAAGACTAAAAAGGGGAGAGAAACATGAAGAAATTAAAATCGGTAACTCTAATTATGTGTATCTGCAGTTTGTTTCTCCACATACGTGTTAGAATTGTTTGAGGATTTATAAGATGATTATAAATGTTGCAAATGCTCTGTGCAAGGAAGTCTTTCTCCCTCATAGCCACATTATTTTTTTAATTGCTATTAAAAAGAATGAGTAGTATGCATCTGGAGAAAGACGGGGTCCAGCACAAAACCTCTTACTTGAAAGTAGTTATAGCTCTGCTTAGCTTGCTTGAAGGCTTTGAATGGTGAGGATGATACTTGCGGTGAACAGCGTGATTTTCTTAGACCCTTTTTCAAAGAGGTATACTGAACCAAAGCAGACCTCTATCAAAGTTGCCTTAAAGTATTTGGTGGTGCTTTTATCTGGGGAGCAAGCAAAGTCAATTAGAACATACATGAAATTTCTGACTTCTTAAAAGTCAATGATCCATTTAAATAGGTGAAAATGTAGTGCACTGGGACAGTTTCTCTGAAGAATTATGTAAATGCAATACTTATTGTGACTGTATCATGAAGGAAGGAAAGATATTGTCATTATTGTTTGAATAATATAGAATAGGTTAGTATATTGATTTAAAACACAGTGTGTGCATTATAGGTGATAACTGCAGGCAGTTGTATGAACGTGGTTGGCTTATATTTGCAGTAAAGTCAGTCATTGATGGAAAATCACTTTCAAATGACCAAGGACTGGCATTTCCGTATATTTTTTTTCTTCCGCCAAGTGTTTCAGGAAGGTTAATGTATCCTTTATTAACTAAATTGTCATATTAAAAAAAGTGTCTTTCTTTTTTATTTTTTTTTTTTTTTTTCCCCCCTCCCCTCTCCAAACAAGCAAAACTGCCAAGGATTTTTTCAACTTTCTCTGTAAAATTACTTTTTTTCCTTCAGGTCAGGAAAGTGTTTGTTTCTGTACAGATAAAAGAAATAATAAATTAGCAAGCAAAAGCTTTACTTTTTTTTTTTTTTTTTTTTTTTTTTTTTTACTTCAAGTATCTAATGGTTTTCTCTGCTTCTTATGTTTCATATCTTGGCTCTGGGTTTTGTTGGTTTTCTTTTTTATACAAGTGAAAATCAAGTGTAGATCTCGTCTTGTCAATAAATTCCATCAAAGTTGTGTAAGAAACTGATTTCCTACTGCAGTAGAAATACAATTTTAATAAAGTGTCTTAAGCCTCTTTCACTTGTCTTTTGCAAAAGTATATCTGCTCAGTGAAACAATGCATAAAAATGAAATTAGTATGGGAACCCTGAAAGTAAGGCTCTTGGCATTGAAAGTTATGGAGGAAGAAACCTATTGTGTGAGCACTACTTCAAACTCTGCATGTGTGTGGAAAAAACAGGGTGCATGGCAATGGAGAATCCTTTCTTGAATTTGTCTGATGAGCTGCTGTGATGAATTCTCTAAGATCTTATGAGAGCTAATAAAAGCTTTACCTCCTTGAGAGTATTTCCAGAATCACAGTGGCCAAGGTTGGAAGGGACCTCTGGTGATGGCCTTAGTCCATCTTGGTCAAAGCAAGGTCAGCTGGAGCAGGTTGCTCAGGGCTGGTTTGACTATCTCCATGGGTGGAGACTCCACAAGCTCTCTGGCAACCTGATCTCTTCTCGCAATTAAAAAGCTTTTGCTTATGTTCAGTTGGAATTTCCTGTATTTCAATCTGTGCCCATTGCTGCTTGTCCTGTTACCGGATGCCAATGAGGAAAAGTGTGGCTTGGTATTGTTGACACCCTTCCATCACGTATTTATGCACATTGGTAGGATGAGCCTTCTCCAGGCTAGACAGTCCCAACTCTCTCAGCTTCTCTTTCTATGGCAGATGCTCCAATCTAGTGGAGCCTTTCTCTAGACTTCCTCCAGTATGTCCATGTCACTCCTGTACTGGGGAGCCCAGAACTGGCCCCGGCATGCCAGTTGCATCTCACCAGTGGTAAGTAGCATCATCCTGCTGGTGACACTCTTCCTAATGCAGCCCAGGATACTGTTAGCTGTTTTTGCCTCAAGGGCTCGTTGCTGGCTTGTGATCAACTTGGTGTCCATCAGGACTTCCAGGTCTTGTTCTGCAAAGCTGCTTTCCAGCTGGCTACTTTTCACCCTTCTTCATAAAAGACAGGAAATCCTAAATTTTGATGTTCCCTCTTCACATAGCTTTTTTTCCCCTTGCTTTTGTTAAAGAT
This sequence comes from Gypaetus barbatus, assembly GCA_028022735.1. Classification (NCBI taxonomy): domain Eukaryota; kingdom Metazoa; phylum Chordata; class Aves; order Accipitriformes; family Accipitridae; genus Gypaetus; species Gypaetus barbatus. The sequence goes on along the minus strand of CM051549.1, from coordinate 27,410,950 downwards.
AATTTGAATATGCTATGAGAATATTAATCTAAAGTGCCACTTATCAAGTCTTGAAGAGGCTATTTCTCCATTCAGAGCCATATAGGCCTGGGTTCTTCAGCAGATTCCTTTGCAGAATTGATGACATTTGCTTTGAGTTAAGGTTAACTGCCAGTTCTGCAAATCAGCTTCTTCAGAAAAACAGTACAAAAGTCAAATTTTTCAAGTCTTACAAGGAGTCAGGAATTGCCAAAGGAAGTTGAAGCTTTACTACACTATTTCCAATGTTTAAGCATGATGGCTGAATTTCTAGGTTATTTTTACTTATAATAAATCTGGTTGATTCTTGCATTATATGAAATGTGTTTAGAAAACATTTGAAATGTTTTCTAAAATCTTTCTTCAAAATAATTATTTTTTATCCATTTTCTTGTTGTAATTGCCATGTAGTTGACCTAGCGAGTAAAAAAGGATTCCTGCAAAAGGGGTTAAATAATACTAAATCTCATTTTAGTCAGCATGAATAAACCTGGATTGTATGCTGCACTTGTCAGAGGTGTACTTTTTAATGCACCATCTGATGACTGTCAATTATGATTAGCTCCTCAAGAGGGTCCTGTAAAGCACTTAACTGGTAGCTGTGAATCCTGAACTACTTGCCTTTGTACTTTTAGGCCTGCCCCCAGCATGTGCACCCTGCTAGGTCTTATGATAATGTTTCCTATTTTCAGCTTTTTTTGTACAGAATCAAAGATGACCCCATCCAAAGTTTGTTCTGGCATTTCTAACTGCCTCTTTTTCTGGATATCCACAGTATATTTGAATTTAAGATTATATATTTTTAAAAATGTATTATGATTATTATCCAGGTATCTTGATTACATTTGAATACTTTGCTGATAATTTATAGTACTTTCTTTAGGGAATGCAAGTATTAAGAAGTGCACTTTAATTCTTAACTCAATATAAGCAAGAAATCAAATCGGATTCCAGCAAATCAATTGTTCTTTGAAAAAATAGTGAAGCATGTTTTACAAGTTCTTGACCTTTTCTGCACTTGCTCCAACTATTACTAGGTTATGACTGCAGTGACACTGATAATATGTATTAACATATTAGGAAAAGCTAATTGCTAATTTTTGTTTTAATTTTTAATCAGTGGAATAATAATACCCTCAATCTAGAGTTGATCATCATTAAATGAATATACATATAGGAAATAAAAACCAATTATGGATCTGAGCATTTGCTCCAGTGTCACCTTGCAGTCTCTTCTAAAATTCTGGCCAGATGTCCCAGATGCTTCTGAACTCTTATTGTCATGAGAAGGTAGAAATTGCCATCCCGTAACGATGCAGAGATGCACCTAGTCCTATGTTCTCCGTGGTGGCTACTTCAGAGGAAGGAGTATCTGTACAGATACGTAGAATAAAATAATTGTAATCATTACTCTACTTTTGAATTCGGATGTCCTAATCCATTTATTTATCTGTATTTATGCCATTCACTAAAGTTTTAGAAACATCATAAAACGTGAGAGAAAGAATATTATGAAAATAGATGCTTGCAACATTCTGAGTAAAAGATCACTTTTCCACTCTGTAAAACATTGCACACTTTTTTCTTAAAGCATGCTGAACCAGTCTAAAACAATCCTACCTCTTTCTCTAGCTTTCATTCTGAAGGCAGGTGAAATAAGCAGAATAAGCAGTCGTTTGCATATTGTAACTATTGTAAATGAATGAGTCAAACATGAACTTGCTGACGTATACTGGTGGAATAAATGGCGGTGGGGGGGGGGTGGAGGCTGATCAAGAGGAGTCTTAATTTCCTTCTAAATCTGGAAGGATTTTGTTTTTCCGAGAACTTCTTCCTGCCCCTCTCCATGCCCCTGTCAAAAGAAGGGGGAGGGGGGAAAAAGAAAGAGATAAGAGAGATATGTTCAGTTTTGGGCCCCTCACTACAAGACAGACATTGAGGTGCTGGAGCTCATCCAAAGAAGAGCAACGAAGGTGGTGAAGGGTCTAGAGCACAAGTCTTATGAGGAGCGGCTGAGGGAACTGGGGCTGTTTAGTCTGGAGACCTTATCCCTCTCTACAACTTCCTGAAAGGAGGTTGTGGTGAGGTGGGGAATCAGTCTCTTCTCCCAAGAAACAAGTGATAGGACGAGAGCAAAAGGCCTCGAGTTGCACCAGGGGAGGTCTAGATTGGATATTAGGAAAAATTTCTTCACCAAAAGGGTTGTCAAGCATTGGAACAGGCTGCCCAGGGAAGTGGTTGAGTCACCATCCCTGAAGGTATTTAAAAAGTAAATGTGGCATTTGGGGACATGGTTTAGTGGTGGACTTGGCAATGTTAGGTTTACAGTTGGACTTGATAATCTTTAATGGTCTCTTCCAACCTAAATGATTCTATGATTCTATATTGAGAGTTCAAAAGAATATATTCTAGGCTTAACCATTACTTGCTTCATTGAAGCTGGCACGTTGCTGTGCCTGCTAGGCAATGTGAAGGATTTCAGCAAGCTCTACCCAGTGCCTCTTATTGTTTTAACTGGTTGTGGCGGACATGGCTTCGGTTTGCAGCCGCTGTCTGTAACTGCTGTTGAATCTCCATAAACCTAACTAGCAAAATGCATCTTATCTATTATATTATAATTAGTCTGCTTCAGAGAGCCCTTATGTGCGCATATGTTTAAACAAACTGTAAACCAATTTTTAGTGAATGTTTATTGAACTCTTCCCAGCTTTTCTGGGCATATTTGGCAGGGTTTTGGTAGAAGGGCTCTGCAGGAGTGCCCTGCATGGGAGGAGGCCATAAACTCCTGTGTGCTGCTTTTGCTGGTTCCAGTTATTGCCAAGACCGATGTAAACACCCCATCGCGTGCCAGCACTGCATCCTATTAGGGGAGTATGCAGTGTTCCTGTGCAGGCATATTTAAGAAAGAGGGGCAGGAAGATGCTGTTGAAGATGTGGAAGAGATGGTCTTGGATGTTCACTGTTGAAGAAGAGCTATTGTAAAGATGGCTGGAAACGTGCTCTTGGAGGGAGATGTTCAGTGCCAAAGTGGGGAGCTTCTGAAGTGGCTATAGCCATATGTCACCCACACTAGGGCAGGGACACCCCAAAGGGATAGCAGCCTCTGGACCGCACGTGCCAGAGCAGGAACGCCTCTGAGTGACTGCAGCCCATGGGGGACTGATGCTGGAGCAGAGAAAAAGCACCAAGAAGCAAAGAGCAGCAGGGAAAAACTGCCATGCACTGCCTCCGATCTCCTGTGATGGCTCAAGAATAACCTGTCGTGCACATAAGGAAAGTTGAGATGAGGTGTGGGGGAAAGATGTTTGGTGTAGGATGAGCATGGGCAAGAGGAAGGAAGAGCATTTACTTGAAGTAGTTATTTGATTTTTTTTTTTTCCTTTTATGCTCCCTTCTTTTGTCAATACCCAAATCAATGATCAGAAGTTGGTGTTGATTAACAATAAATTGAATTAAGTAAAAATTTCCCAAGCTGAGACAGTTTTGTCCATGACAGCCCCTAGCAAAAGAAACAGCAACTCTTTGATTCAGTTACTTCAGAAGCGAAGTTCCCAGGTTCTCTGCTGAATGAACATGCAGATATTCTTGACTTAAACTTAGATATAAGCAAGAAAATTATTGATACTATGGTACCTTTGGGAGCTGTAGAAATGAAAAGCCAGCTTCAAGGTCAAGCTTTCAGTTCAATTTCTGATTCAATTTATTTATTTAACCTCAAGAAAACTCATGAGATGTAAAACATTTGACTTCTAATGTGATTCTTGAAAGAGGCAGTACATTTATGCTTGTACAAAAACATTCAATATAAAGGGCAGCTGTCAAAAAACTATTATATAATGAAACCAGGTTTAAAAGGAAAATTTGGAGTTCAAATCCAAGATCCCAGTCCAGTTAAACGATAAATGACAAATGGTTTTTTGAGTCAAGTCACTTTTCTGGAAGTTCTTAATTTCCATGTTGAAACACAAATGTGTGAAGTGATGCTCAAAAGTACAAAAAAAATATGGTGTCATTCAGGCTTTTTTTCCATTCGATATATGTAATATTTTCACATTGTGCATGCATTTTTATTCTTGCATTATGGTAAGTGTCCTTTCAATAATGGTGGATCAATAAAAACACTGAATTTTTTTTCCAAATTTTTTTTATTGAAAGGGAGGCTGTTTGCCGGAATTTGTCCTTCATTTCAGAATTGCAAAAGAACAGCTGAAAGAAGTATTTGTAGCTAATAGGAAAATCAGTCAGATTCGGGTCTCAGAATATTTTTTTTTTTGTAAGTAAAATTGTATTGGCTATATTCAGTCTAGATGCTTGCTTGGTGTTTACCACATCTTTTAAGGTAAATGTTAAGAAACAGATTTCACTTGAAAAGGTAACATCAATTGAAAATCTGGTCTGTTGTTTGTTTCTGCCCTTCCTAGAAATTTTATAAACAAGGCAATGTCTTACAAGTTGTGATTTCAAGGAAGGAGTGAGTTATCAGGGCTTGTGAGAGCATTTTCTTGTGCATGAGGAGGTTCGTATACGTCTGAAAAGACAAATAGGTGTATAGAAATGACTGTTTAACGTAAGCAAATGCTGAATGGTTGCTTGCCTGAAACTGTCAATATGGTAGCTTCTATATATTTTTTTTTTAAACTGTAAATATATTTAAAGGAAAAATAGGGTTATAGAAAAACCATTAGCAGTGCCTCATCTCTGGCAGACAACGGGGAACTAATTTTTCTGATATCTGCAGGCACACAGTTAAAATGTTTCTACTTTGACTTGGTTCTGTTTTAAAGACAATGATATACTTCCTCAAATACTGCAGTGGTTTTTCTTCTTTTCTAAATGCAGAATGAGTGTTTAAAAGCCAAGTCTTGTATTCCTGTCAGCAAAATATGAACTGAGAATACTCATGATGTGAGTAGTAGGGTAGTAACTGAAACCATCAGAACTTTATAAAAACTAATTTAGTAAAAATGCAAAAAGCTCTGAGGCGTTCTATGATGGTACCTAAAAATCAATGCAGAAACAAGACAAATATTTAAGACAGTTGGATGGGAAGTATGTGTTAGCAATGACAACACTTCAAAAATACTTAAAAAACCTTTGACTTAAATGTACATATACATGCAGTTATTGGTGTGTGTATATGTACATGTGTATGCATACATATGCAAATATATGTGTTCCCTGATAGGGAAAAATATTAGAAATCATACGAAACACCAGGGCTTTTGAAGAGCTTATGTGAAATACTATGCAATTATTTATTAGCGTATGTATTTCTCCAATGCCATGCTGCAGAACAGCCTTCCTAGAGGTTGGCAATAGGTGATCATGTTGAATTCAGAATGTCAGCGTACTCTAAAAAAGGAAGATTAGTGAGATGGACAGAGTACTCAAAACAAGATTTGTCTGTGGAAAGCCAGAATGCACCTTAGTAGAGTACCCTGTTGATTTGACAAACAGAAAAACTGCAACTGTTTTATGTGTATCCAAATGTTATATTCGTGAGAATCAACATAGGTGAACCTCAGTACTTCTGAAAATGTTTTCATTATTGAATTTGAGAGTGTCTCTGCTTCAGCGTGTTTTTGAATCCTCCAAAGAGATTCAATTTTCAGGGGCCAAGCTCTGTGTGAAAGTCAGTTTTCTTTGGGCTTTTTTTTGAAGCCAGATTCTTTTAATAATCTGTACAACAGGTCCAGGTCAATTTTATAGCTTTACAGCTATTTTCAGAAAACCTATTGCTGCTGAACTTGTGTTCAGCCCCTTAACCTCTTCTTGCTGTTGCAGAAATCTAGAAGGATGGTTGTATAGGAAAAAGTTTCTGTTCATATACATCTAATATTGATATTACTCACGCGAAGAAGGGAAATGGAGGAATGGGATATGATCATTTAGTGATGATGAAATATTACTGGGATGTCTTTGTTTCTTAAATTTATGTAAAAGGGCAGTGAAAATTGCTCTTATATATTGAGGCTTAGCATGATGACTTAAATTTTTTTTTATTTTTTAAGAGCAACTTTAGCTGTCAGAGCAACTATGTGCTGGTTTACATAGCTTTGTAGATTGAACTTCCCTGTGGTGATTTGGTGGGCTTGATGATAGCGTTTACAAAAGGTATTTAGATGTCGGTCTTGTATATGGTCTACTCCTGATTATCTCGTACATCAGTTTAATTCTGGTGAACCTTCACGAACTTAATAGTCATTTATTTCATTCTACCATAGAGCAGAGCAGAATCAGGACAGATTTTTTCCTTTACAGTTCTTTATAAGAATGTGATATCAATATTTTGTCATTTCCAGTGGCATGTCAATTCTTCTGTACTTGAATGTAGCTCATAAATAACTACCATTCTGGCTACTTACAGAGGTTAAAAAAGAGAAATAAATTGCCTGAGCAAAAATGGGTAAAAGAAGCAAATACTTACTGACCTGGCAACTTTATTCTCAGTTTTCTCAAAGGCAGCTGTTTCCCCTCACTGTTTACTTGAGAGAAATGAGGAAGGTAAGTGACATCACATGGCTATTATAAGCATCCAGTTGATTTTAGTGTGATAAATGTTATGAAAACAAACAATTAGTGTTTTGGGGAGAATTTTTGAAAAAAACCACAACATTTTTCAATAGGTGAAAGGGGAAAAATGCCATAGCGGGACGGGGAAATTAATAGGATTTCAGTTAGAATTCATTAAATGAAACTTTATGTATGTCTATTCTGTATAATTTCTGGACCAACTGAATTTAGAAGCTAACAAAACGCTGTTCATTTGTTCTAATGGTTCTAGTGCAGTCCCTAAGGGTTGGGAGGCTTGGGGCAGAGGATAGTGCTGGGTGTCAAACTTGGTACACTTCATCTGATTCTCTTTGAGTTTTATCGTATCATTGATAATCAGATCTGCTCATAGGGATAGAAGAGGTAGGTAATATTTGAAAGAAATTGATAAAATCTTGTGTTTGTAAAGGCAACTTCTTACTGTGGCATCTGGCAAGGCTTTGAAAAGATTTACAAGTTAGGTTGCTTCCTCTAATTCTAATGAACTTCTTGAGCTAAGTAGTCAAACCTCAATGTGCTCTATGTTGTGGGTTTTGGTGTGGGTTTTTTTCTTCAGTCTAGTGTTTCTCTGTTTTTGATTTTTCCTTCTTTTCTTCTGCATGCAAACTCCTGCCATATGAATTTTAGTGTTTCATTACAGGTTCGAGGGTGTGCAAGGAAAACCTGACTGCAGGCAGCAGAGTGCCCTTGAACAGAGTTTACTGCAACACTGCTGGGAATCTCCTTAGGTATTACAATAAATGAGGGTTTCCTCTGTCTTTTGCTCAAACACAAAGATGAAAGTAGTATAAATAAGGGGGATATTTGTATCTATGTAAAAAGTATTCTTTAGTTAGGAGACTTTGCAATAAATTGGAATGTTTTGGGAGGAGATGAAACACTTTTCCTTTTATCTAGGCGTTAAACCTGTTATTCTGCTCCTCCTTCTGCCTTCTTTTAGTTTGCTTTCTTTTATTTCATTACCTGACAGATGCTGCTCCTCTTTCCAGTTAATAAGTGCTATGGGTATTTAGTATGGAGTAGAAAACAAAGATTAGATCGGAAGACAGGTGGTACTTTAAATAAATGCTTCTAGGTCAGTACTGGGATGGAGATGGGTTTCGTTACAGGTTACAGATCTATAACAGAGTAATTGACAAATCTACTATCTCCTTAGTTCAGAATTTAGGTATGCCTTAGAAATCTGCTGTATTTCACTAAAATTTGTGTTTTTCTTGATGAGTGTAAGTGCTATGACTGTCATTTTAGTGGTGCTTGCCACTGTCTTTGTTGGATCTTGCTTCGTTTTCATTTGGAAACAAACAGTTAATAATATTGCTTTTAGAGACTGAAATAATACTGCCTACATTTCTTTCTGCTGTCAATCTACAGTTTTCTAAGTTAAAAAAAAAAAAAAAAGAGTTTAAGAATGATATGGACTTATGTCATACCTTTGTCCCCGCCATAATTGCTTGATCTTAAAGCAGGCTTTTAGAGTCATAATTTGCATAGTAACATACTAGTCTCCTTGATTGCGTTTGATAGTTCTCTGAAGGTATGATTCATTACCATGGAAATGACAACATAGTCTGTTTTCAAGCTAATTGCTGTATAGAACATAAAAATAAGTTCCTTGAGGTTTAAATTGCTCATACAATTCATATCGGATGTCAATCTATGTTTGCCCAGTGTACCTGGAATACTAATTGTAACAGTAATAAAAATGGTCTGTTCATACCTCAGGAGACAAGTTGCTTGACTACCAGGAACCTGCAGGTTGAGAACATCTGGAGTAGGTTTATGCGCAAAGCATTAGCCAGCCAGGATCTGAATCATTAAAGACCAGATTATGGCATCAAAAATTAGCCTTTGCATCTTTCAGCATAAAGCTAATGATAATAAATTCCTAGCTCCTGGGTAGAGGGCGTTTGTATTTTCTGTTTAGCTGCTGGAACCCTGAGGACAACTGATTTCTATAGACATTCCTTGGTAGTGTTATGTACCTTCCTTGGTGGGCTGTGGACAGCAGAGCATGTGTATGAACTGAGTACAACAAAAAGAAAGTGCGGAAAACCTGCTTAGCATAATACTAGATCATCTATCAGTCTTTAAATGTATCTCTGGGATTGACAACAGTATTGCACTCTGGAGATTATAAAAGCAAAACGGACCATGTTTGCTAAAAAGACCCAGGTATTGCATTGTTTTTTAAATGAGGGTTCATTTTCCTGTTTCTTCCGTGGTGTTTACATTAGGGATTTGCCTGGGTACTCACAGTTCTGCTCCGCTCGTGTGCAAAGAGAGTAGCTGCAGAAAAGGCCCTCAGGCCTTAGGATTCCACCTTCTGTATGTATCGTCCTTCTGTGTACTTTAAATATGATGCCTTTCCTACCATTTGGCAGTTTTCAACTTCCAGAGAAAGCTTTTGAAAAGAAGAGGATAGGAAAGCACTGTGGGTAGACTTACTTGGCACAGGCCTCTTCACTGGATTTGGACTACCGTGGAGGTCCTGTGAGTTAAATTTTGTAGGAAAATATATATATTGTAAGCTTAACAAGAGATTATAGGACCAGGGATAGGTTCTGTTTTGCATTGGATATCTACATACTACGGAACAAAGGAAGCTTGCTCTTTGAGTTTGTTTCATTAAACAAAAGCAATTTCTATGAAAGATATTCTATGTTAAGATTTCACTGATAAAGCCATCAGATCCAGATGCTTCTTTTTTCCACTCAGTTTTGTCTATTTAACGTAAATATTTTTCGTGCTGTTCTAATTAAAAACCTACACTCCATAAGGTAAATAGACAGCTTTGCCAAAGATAGCTTAAGCGTAAGTTGTAAACAAGCTTTACAGGGCAAAGCTTAAATAAGTAGAGGAGGAAATTGCAGTTATCCAGAGAGAGTTTCAGTTAACTAGACAACTAGATTCTTTTTTGCTAGGAACAATTTAAAGCATAGCTTCCCACCTCCCCCCACCAAGAAAAGAACTATACGAGTACTGTTTTTCCCTTTTCTTGTCTTTCTTTCCTCTGAACCATGTTTGCTGAAGAGCTTTAGCTTCACAGGTTATTTCAGGCTATGCAGTAGAAAATGAACCATGAAAGATGAATTAGACATCAGTTTTTGAACACCTAAAGTGCAGTGACCATAATTTCTTCAGTTTGGCTACATTTAGTATTTTATGCTACTATATTTAAACTAGGCTCTATGAACTTAATACTCGACTTTAAAAACTCACTCTGATGAGAATTTAATATATCCTTGGAAACTGGCAGTAGGGAACTATTCAAAGATCTCTCAGGGAAGTATATAAGCTTTCTGAATGCAGCACTGAAGCAAAGGCTATAAGACTTGGAAAAAATACACATGAAGCTCAAATAGAAATTAACTCCTTGCAGCTGTCCTCCTCTTTAAAACAAGGTAGTCTCCTGCATTGCTTCTCTAATTCTTGGATGTGTGGTACTAGCCAAAGGTACCTTGAAAGTGTTAAGCTATGAAAATTTGATAATAGCCAATCTCTATTGTACAATCTTTATTTAAAAATGCTAGTATATCGCTGGGAGCAGAGTGCTTATGACAATCAGTGTCAGGCCTTCCTTCCCCAAAGAAATCTATATGCTGTATAAATTATGTTGGAGGAGCTATCGAAGAAAACACATGTGAGGGACTCATTCAGAATCTTTTGCAGAAGGTGAAGGTTACTATTATATGGCCAATTGTGAACTATACCAAAATCCAGATTGCAGATTTTGACAGACATGGACTTCAAATATTGCTCTCCTGTAGCTGTTAATTAATGAAACAGAGCAATTTGTTTTCTAATTTGTAGATCTGAGTATAGAATAGTGCCTTTTGAGCCTAAACACTTTATTTCCTGATGCAGGAGGGAACTGTATTTCACTGGGAAGCTTAGCAGAAGCTGGAGGTGTCCCACAGCTGAAATCCCAGACAGTAAAGAATACTGTTTTACGTTTGGTCCATTCTTAGAATCCCTTTGTCAGGGGTAAATGCACGCCTGGAACATCTTCAGTATGGAGCTTTCCAGTGCCTCCAAAAGTTGGAGATAAAACAATAATTTAAAAAAAAAAGTTGAAGAGAAGATGGACAGAAAATCAATTTTTATCAAATTATTATTTTTTTAATTTATTATCAATATTTGATTGTTTTGCAAGGGTTTGCCATAGTAATGGTGGGTAATAAGAAAACTTTGCAAGTGACCCCATAAAAGCAGCGTATACCAAGAAATCAGCTGCAGTTAAGAATTCTTGCTTCAGGCTTGTGAGCATAGACAGACATTAGGCTGCAAACACAAAATAATTGACTGCTCCTGGTCCACCGGTCCTTTCTCCTGCATAGACTTCTATAGCTAAGCAGCAAAGGTGAACTGATTTGAAAAGAACCTAAAAAAGGACTTATCTTCAACAAAGAACTTCCTGTCAAACGCATTGCCTTCAACAGAACCGTGCCGTCTTACGCTAGCCAGTGGGTAGTCTCAGCTTAGGGCTAATGTAAAACACTAGCACAAAATGCCAAATTTACCGTTCTCCTAGCAGTATGCCTAGTGAGGGTCCTGAGGACAAATGAGTGTTACTACGCTTGTTTCTCAAAGCAATGTTAGCAGGGCCCCGTGTACCAATACCGACTGCCATTTTAACAAGTGCGGGTTTAGGGAGCTAAGTGTTCTTTCTCTCTTCCTCAGAAGTATTGTGCAGGATCTACTGCAAGTTGGCTGTTGATTTCAGAAAACTTTTTTCCAGTCTTACTTGCCTAGAGAGAGAAAGGTGATTGAGCCCAATTACTTATCAACCAAAAAGCGACATTCGTTTTTCTTACCCTAAAGGTACGTTGGACTTTTGGTGTTACCGTGTGCAATGAAACAAATATGTCAAAACAAAGCAAACGATCTCAAGAGCTAGAAAGGAAACTCGGCATCCTTTCTAGGGCTAGTTTTTTTTACAACTAATAAGCTGTATTAAAAATCTTGTATTTTTAAACATAAACTTTTGAATATGGGTTAAAAGTAGTGAGGTAGATTGAATAATTATTTTTGATTCATTAGCCAAACAACACCAACCTTCAAATAAATTAGATTTCTTTTTTCCTAACTTCCCCCTCGCCAGTATTGCAAAATCCTTGAAGTGTTCTCTGTGTTACACAGGCTGTGGATTTGTGCTACCTGTGAAGTTTAATACATGAAATGTGGAGCTAATTAGTTACTTGGAAAGGTGAGAAGGTGAAGTACCCATCAATCCCATTTATTTATAGCTGTTCTACTTTGTAGAACATAGGCAAATACATTGAGAATGGTTCTCTTTCTTTTTGAAAGAATCATTCGCGTGAGGGATGGGACTCTTGTACTCCTACCATGATGAATACTTAATTCCCTATAAAGTGTGAGCAACATCAACAAGAACTGCTGTGTTACCTGTAAGTGCTTTAAAACCTGGTTGCTTTACATTATTGTCAGAGATAAGAGCTAAAGTACTTGAAAATATGAACCAAAATCTCTTGCACACTACTAACTGGACCATTGAATATGGGCGATGTAGCTCTTCCTCCTTCGGTTTTGTAGATTTGTTGCTACCTTTTCCTTCCAGCAAGAGCCATTTAGTGAATCGGATCAAATGAAAATAGTTTGAAATTACCCATACTGCATCATTTAGTATTGTGCTCTCCCTTCTCTCATATTTTTCCAGCTTGAAGTAAAAATCTGGGTAGCTTCAGCAGATATCTATTGAGTGCAGCATTTGGTTGTCTTTGGAAAATGTCTAGTGACCCAACGCAACAGAATGTTGCATCACTCCCTCGTTCGTGTATGCACGCACAGCTCTAATAATAGTGAGAATGGCTTTAGCAACAATAAGACTACTTCAGATACAAACAGTGAGAAATTAAAGATGTCCCTTTAAGAAAGGGCATTGTGGTTTAGGCTAACATGCATTAGTTTAACAGGCTGTGTAAGGAAAGCAAGTGAAATGCTATCATATTTGGGGTTCATAAAGTCAAACCTGTGTAGCTGATAGAATAAGGCACAATTCTCGTGACTATTTCATGTCATGAAGTGCCGTGAGGAAAAAAAGTGAATGAATACTAAAATTGTTACTGCTTTCTCCCCTTCCCTTCATAAAACTCATCACAAAAGGAGTGTAAACATAAGAATTCCAATTTTTTTATTTATAATATAAACAGAAGGTAGTAAGATAAAGAGCAATAAGAGTTGTGTAATGACTATGTAATTCTTAGTGAGTTTGCTACTAGGTTTATAACATAAACGTTAAATGTTATGCTACCAAACATTTGGATCTGTTTCACTGAAGTAAATTTTAAAAGGTACTGTCCTGCCAAGTCTACGAGATGTGTATATAAAATCCAGTTTGTCTAATTTTGTTACTGGAGTGTGTTTTACTGAAAAAATACAGGGGTTTATACATAGCATAATTTCTGTAGAACTCCGTTAAAATACTTAGAATATTATTGCTTTTAATGTGCTAAGTTATCTGGGATTTTTCCTCTGAGAATGGAAGCTCTTGAGTCACATCAAAGAGTTTCCATTACAACGATTGCCACAAAATACTTATTGTGAGGGTGTGGAGCCCAATCAACTTTGACTTTAAAGCTTGACTTTCGGTATTAATTACTAACCACTTTTAATATTAAACAAACACAAATTATTGACACGTAAGCATTCATCCAAACGGAAAGACAGAGATCATTATATAGCTCCTAATGCATCTTCCACTGAGGTCAACATCAACCACTCTGTTGACATAATAGTCAAGTTGGCCTCCTTGCTGTAATTAATGTGTTGCAACTCCCTTTATTTTCACGTTTGCAGTCTTTGAAAACCTGATGTATAGGTAAGGATGTGCTGTATACAAATAAAAATAATCTCTGGTTGTCCAGAGAATAGTCCTGCTGGTCTGACTTGGTCTGCCACCTCTTTTTGCCGCTGTTGTGCTTCAGTTATTTGATCTTAATAACAGTCTCAGTAATTGAACTGCATGCCATAAATAAGCTCTTACAAACAAGTGTGATGATTACTTCCTGAAAAATGTGGATATCGGCCAAGTCTTGCAACAAGAACAGGGAACAGAAAATACAGGTGAAAGACGTGTTGGGCTTTGAGCAAGCCTGTGAGAATTGGATTCTTCGAGTCTTGATCTTAATAATGCTTTAGAGTTCACGCCTCCTCACTGGCATTTCTGCACATATATGAGGGCACAATTGTGCTGGGTGTTGCTTGTAGCATAAATGGATGTGTGAAGCATGGGAGTTTGAAGTATGACTATCCAAAGTCTTTTACCACAAATATCACTTTTGATTTCTGAGCTACATAGGAATGTGTAATTTTATATGTGCAGGCATTTTTTCTAAATTCTCCCAACTGGGAGTGTGTGAATATATCATCAAGGCTCTTCATCACCTCTGTTTCTCTGAAGTTACTGAAATAAATACAAGATTCTTCCCATGATACTGAATAGTACCTATAACTAGAAAAGCATGTTTTTGTAAGATTTCAAGTGTTTCCAATTTGGACCCCAAGAAAAAGAAATATAGAGGAAAATAGCTTGTATTTTGGCTCGGTGCGTTTTTAGATATAAGTATGTACACTTTTACATACAAAGGCTTTTTTGGCCTTGTGTACAATTCCTTTCTTGGTTTCATGTAAGAAAGTGCACCAGGTGGAAGGAGCAATTGCTCTGAAAATGCAGCTGTTACTTTCTGGTTTTTGGGGGGTTTGGTTTGGTTTTGGGGGGTTTTGTTTTGTTTTGTTTTTTTTCCCCAGAATAATGAACCATTCACTGGGGTGGGAGCAAACAATGATGGAATTATCAAAAGTAAATACCCCAGATTTTGTAGTCAGCACAAATCATAAAATGGATATGTTAAATGCAACTTTCACCCTGTAAGCAACTAATCCTTTTTCATATCTAATAGGATCATAATTCACTATAATTAAAGTCCTTCATGCATATTTTCTGTAGTTAAACATTTGGGTATAAATACTACAAGGCAAAATACATCACTCTGAAAAAGAGTGGACTTGTCCTTGATAAGTGATCTCATATTGTAATTCCCCTTGAGAAAACCATTCTACGATTCAGGTACAAGCTAAATCAATAAACCCTTTAAATTGCTGTTGGGTTATATAGGTTATACTCATTTTCTAACCTTCTTGGAATGTGTACTGGTAAATAGAAGTGTCTCCTTTACAGCCTCCTGAAAGACTGACTACTGTTCACTTTGATTGTGGGAATTTGTAAGTAATCTCTGCTAAAGCTTGGATAGTTTCTCACAGTCAGACTGCTCTTCAGCGATACTTCCAAGTGCGGTAGGAAAGCTTTTTCAAACCGAGTACTCGTACTGGCAGATAGGATCATCCCAAAGACTCTGTCTGCGTTATCTGAGGTCCAGTAACAGCAAAAAAAGCTCGGTTGTCTTAAGTTCTCGGTGTTTCCAGAAAAGTGATTAACATTTTTAGCTCCCTAACGACTAGCCATTATTACAGAAAAGTTGAATATAGGTTTAAATTAACTGATGTAAGTTATTTAAATAAGTTACTTAAGTGATGAGAGATATTTAAGTGCAGTTTGACCATCACCTTTTTTCCTAAAGTCAGTGCACATTTGCTGTGCAAGAGCACAGTGTTCAGAGAGATAAGAATACATGCAGACTAGCTGTCCTAGATATTTCCATGTTTATTTTTCTGGGGTGGGGAATTAGGAGGATTTTTAAGCTGTGCCTAGAGTTGTTCAAATTTTAATTCAATTCCTGAACATCTTTTGAATGGAACTCTTTACTTTTTAACTATATGTTAATTTTAGATGTGAAAACAAATAATCATTTGAATGCAATGATGAAATCTGATATTTTGGGAATTTAGGAACATTTACATTCTGCAGTAACATTTGTAGACTGGAAGCTGGACAGCATACATGTATTAGTATGCTGATAACCTGGGAAATCTCTCCAGCAGGAGATGTATGAGTTTAAATGATCACAGCATTGTTACAGTACTGCTACGGCCCGTTCTTTCCAATTTTGAAATAGTTGTTTTGCAGATCACTTGAGTGAGGATCACAAAAGACGATGTGAAACTTAGAAAGAAAAATGCGTGACAGTCATGCTAAGAAAAATTACAAGTATAGACAATTTCATTAAGTTATGTCTGGCTCAGTTCTGATCTAGTAAAAATGGGCTGAATACAGAGTGAAGGAAGCTCTTCTTTTTCAAGTGAGAGATGACAACCAATATATTGAACCATCCTCTTTGATTTGCATATATGGTGAATTTCAGGCATGTTCATGTACCATTCTTGGAATGAAACTTTTGATCTCACAAAGTGTATTGATGAAGTTAGCTATGTAGCATTTTCTTCCATGGAATCTGCAATGGAAATGTCATTCAAAGCAGATATGGAATGAGAGGAAAAAACAAATGTATGGGCACAGCTGTTTTATGTCAGTTACATATTCTCTGAGCAGGTTTAGTTCACATAGTTCTTGATGCAGCTGAAGAAGTGCTTATATCACTGGGAACCTGATAAAAATAAAAACTTTGGAGTGAAGTTCCATTTTGTTCCATCTAGAATACTTACCAGGTGCTGGCTACTGATGGAGGCATATGCTGAGGGAAAAGTTAGAGTCTGAGAAAAGGAAAGTCTGTAGGAAGTGAGATGGGCATTTGTTTTCGGCATTTGTTTTCAGCATTTGCTTTTTATAGCTGCTTATTAACATAGCTGCATTTCAGCCATCCAGAAGGATTTTCTCAACAGCAAACACAAATTTGCATGAAACTTGATAAGAACATTGTTCTTTAGCACCTAATTTGCATTCTGTATGTGGTAAATTTGGCTGTTTCTTCCCTCCCCGTGTAATTCTCATCATGATGTATTCAAAGAGTAAGTATTTTCAATGAATTAAAAAGATTGTAGTGGGAAGGGATAGAAACATTTATATTTGCACTTGATAATGCTTTCTATTATAAATTATGCTGTGACCTTTGGAAAACCTCTTGGATATCTGTGGTTCCCACAGAGTCTCTAAAAAGCAAAGGGAACAGTTGTAGAGTTAGTGATATTTTTTCACTGTTCCAAGTCATTTAAAGATGAAGCTGCTATGGAATCAGTGTCCAACTGAAAGTACAGCATACACCTGTAGTTTGGCTTTTAGTTTTTCCTTCCTCCTTGTCACAGGAGCATCGTGACCTTGTCTTGATCAAGAGTTGAGTAACTGAGTGTAGTGAGCCCTGGCGACCAGGATGATGCAAACCGGAACTGAGTGTGACATGTCCTGGTTTTGGCTGGGATAGAGTTAATTTTCTTTCTAGTAGCTGGTACGGTGTTATGTTTTGGATTTAGGATGAGAAGAATCTTGATTACACACTGATGTTTCCAGTTGTTGCTAAGTAGTGTTTATACCAAGTCAAGGATTTTTCAGCTTCTCATGCCCAGCCAGCGAGATGGTTGGAGGGGCACAAGGAGTTGGGAGGGGACACAGCCAGGACAGCCGACCCAAACTGGCCAAAGCGACATTCCATACCATGTGATGTCATGCCCAGTATATAAACTGGGGGGAGTTGGCCTGGGGGGAGCGCTGCTTGAGAACTAACTGAGTATCAGTCGGCGAGTGGTGAGTAATTGCCTTGTGCATCACTTGTTTTCTATATTCTAATTCTTTATTATTATTATTGTCATATCATCATCATCATCATTATTATTTTCTTCCCTTCTGTCCTATGAAACTGTTTTTATCTCAGCCCACGAATTTTACTGTTTTCGATTCTCCCCCCCATCCCACTGGTTGCGGGGGATTGAGCGAGCGGCTGCATGATGCTTAGTTGCTGGCTGGGGTTAAACCACGACAGTATGGTTTGTGGATTGACAAATAACAGCAGAATAATACCCCCGACTGCTGGAAGGTATACCCACAGTATCATCGAGGGCTGATTTGATTGTAGGCTTGTACTGACACCTGGTTATAAAACCAACCAGTAGCAGAGACTGGGGGGGAGGCAATGTAAAAAGGAGAGGGGAACCCTGGCGTGTCGGTGCCCACCTGCCAGCCGGTGCACGACACTGAGACCCTTTGGAGAAAGTGCTGCGTTTCCCCCAGGTACAAGTGTGCCAAGTCGTGGGAGCGGCAGTTGGGGTGCACCTCAGGCAGATGTATGGGGTGTAGGTGTGGCTGTGAGCGTGAAGCTTGTCCTAACGCAGTTGGTCCCTTGCTTAGTCCAGTTAATAAATAGAGGTTAGCAGTGTCTCGTTACCCGGTGTTCCTTTTCCTCTCATGGCATTCTGTTCACTAAGGACCTTTACTCCAATGAAAAAAAAAACGACCCAGTCGTGTTCTGGATTATTCGGATACTACAAGATAGATGAAAATCCAACCAAAAAAAAAAAGTGTTTGTGAAGTCCTTTAGGCACTGGACAAGTAAACCCAGTACGAACACCGATGGAAAGAAGGGAGCAAATTGCGTGAACATTTTGTCATAGACCTTAAGTGTTTTCTTAAATGGAAACGTTAAGTGAAAACCACCAAAGATTTCATTAAGAATTGATCCAGGCCTCACCAAAGTCCTACAAGCTAGTAAGATAAGCTTCAGAATGGATGGACGACATGGTGATTCATAAGTGTAATTCCTACTACCCTAAAATTTCTATTATAAACATAAAATCTTGTATCCAAGTTTTTGGAAATACAAATTTGTCTTAGAAGAAAATATATAAACAAACCTAATGTAAAAAGGTAAAGCATGCCTGTTTTGCTGGTCTCTTCTATCATGTTATCCATTGGAGTCTATCCATTCACATGTTATTCTGTTTTTTCAGATATATTACTGATGAATCTTCAAGCTATAAATATCACAGGCATTTTTTATTAGACAATTACATTTTATTAAGATTAATTGTATGAAGACTAACTTCAAACAGACTTCATAAAGAGAAAAATCAATATGGTTTTAGGTATTGGTCCAATGGGAATAGCAGCTGTTACTTAAATTCTTATGTGCTACTTTTTTTTTTTCTTTTTTTTTTAAACTTGAGTTTCAGTACATTTTTGAGGGAAACAGAACCATTTCACAGAATAAAGAAGTGTTGAAATAATATATATAGCTCTATATAATCTGTTGAAAGGAGGCCACAAAGTAGATAGATATTGTGATATATTGCAATGTTTTCTGCATACAGCTATTTCTGGATAACTTTTTGTGGTTGAGAGGACTATATCTCTTTTATACAAATTTGCGATATTTTGGCAAGTGTTAGAGAAATAATTTTGTTTGGATGTCTTTCATTTATTTTGCATTTCTTGTTCTTTAAAGTCTACCTGATCTCTTTTTTTTTTTTGTTTTCAGAATTTCTCTTTAATGTTTCAGAAATTAACATCTTTTTGAAATTGCCAGTTTTCTTGCTTCCCAGGTACTTTTGTCTATTCCTCATCACTTGTATTCCCTGGTTGTTTTACATTTTGTTACTCCAAATTTCCCTGATGTGAATTATGCTGAAAACATTGCTTTGTTGTCAAGGAGTCAGAGACACAGTAGTGGACCTCAAGTTCTTTATTTAACCCTCTTCATTGCTTACCCAGGACTTGCCAATTCTTTTGAGCTCTTCAGATGTTTCTGACTCTCATTTAGATTTCAGCTTGCTCTTCAGAATTTCATATTTATTTTCTGCTGCTTCTATATCTTCTTTTCTACTCGATGACTTTTGTCTTGTTTCTGTCTTTCTACAATTCACATTCTCTCCTATGGGACCATACAGTGATCTTCGGCAGATACAGCTGTATTTTTCTCTTCAGCTTGCCTGTCTTTTCTCTTTACTTTTTTTTACCTGATGATCATATCACATTGAGAAGTACAAATGAAGTGACACTATGGCTAAAGTCAAGACAACAGTTTTGGTTGGTTGGTCAATATATGACCCTAACAAGCAATGCATTTTGGGGCTACTATTTAACTGTATTTAAAACAGAAATTCAGTACATCTGCAGAATTCAAGAAAAATGCCTGATATAGTAGCAACGAAAGCAAATTCAGTTGTTCTCAATAGACTACGGGTCTCTAAGTACAGCTTATAAGAACACGGATTTTTATCCAGAACAGCACTTACACATAATTAGGCTTTATGAGTGTTTTAAGAAAGTGTCTGAAGTTTAGTGAGGACAAAATTCAAGATGTGG
This sequence comes from Gypaetus barbatus, assembly GCA_028022735.1. NCBI lineage: Eukaryota > Metazoa > Chordata > Aves > Accipitriformes > Accipitridae > Gypaetus > Gypaetus barbatus. Next base: position 27,391,215 of record CM051549.1, on the reverse strand, counting down.
AGGATAATTTTTATAAGTTACATAATCAGAAGTGAAAAAGACATCCTGAATGTGTCAGTGGAACAGCATCATCATTGTGCCAAATGCAAACAAAAAAGTAACAAAGAACTATTTCAATTATTTTTTAATATATTAAAGATCCTAAAGAAATGAGTTGCAGCGTGCATGATCCTGTGTTTTGTACAAGCACAGGATAATAGTATCTTGAGATAACCTGTTTTCACAGTGGAGTGAACAAAGTTAAAGCTGGCTTGATACCATAAAGATAAATGTAATGGTAAATTGTTCCAAGTTGTCCTTTCTGGCAGAAAATGAACTATACAATTGTTTCTGTCTATTCTGTTTATTGTTTTAATGCCACCAGAAAGGGGTGAAGAGCAGGTGCAAGGACAGACCTGCTAACGGAATTGCTGAGCGGGTGACTTATGCATTATAAGGACCTTGGGTTTCCCTTTTCTCATTTTGTGCCAGATTGAGTAAAACTAGTATCTAGAAATCCTTCTGCTAGGTAGAACAGAATATTCCTACTGTGCTTTTCTTTCAAAACTAGTCTTCTGAAGGGATTTGCAGGATTTTTCTGTTGTATAATTATCTAGCAGATGGATTAAAAAAAGAGGAGGTTTACTGCAGGCAAGCTACCCCCAGATAGTTTTGAAAAGTTTATCAAGAGTCCAAGACACATTCTGGTATTCCCCTGGACAAGGGTTTGATATTGTAAGACCAAGGATGCGATATCAGGAGAGTCAACTAAAACGGACGCGTTCTCTAGTGATGTCCAGGAGCTATTATGTGGCTTTTGTAACAATTTCTATACAGAAGGAAAAAGTTGTTTTTATCAGGTTATCGATATTGTCTTTTTCAGACAGACACGTGCTCGCTCTGCTACCGCCCTAAGCCAGTCAGAAGACAATTTAACATAGTGCTGGCTGGCCGTCAGGTAGTGAGAGATGGTCCTCAGAAGAGCTGGGGCTCAATGGTGTGCTATGATGCCTTTTTTTTGGATTTGCCAACAGTGTCTCGATAATATCTGTGCTAGTTTTATCCTTTATTTTATCCTGTTAATTTAGTAACAGCAATTATGTGACAAGTTCACCTCATGCTTTGATGCTTTTTATTTATTATTTAAAATTCTTTCTTTTTACAGTTGTGGGACATCCACAACATAGCACGCTTTACACCTTATCATTTGGGAATAATATAATCAATATGCAATTATTTAATTAATATCTTGTGGTAATAATGGTTTGGCTTGGTGATATATTGATGTACTGAAATAATATTTTAGAGCGAGATGTCCCGATTGATTTGAAAATTGAATGAAAATTAAGAAATATTCACCCTCAAAGCAAAAGATATGCAGACCTACCATTCTCTGATTATAACCGAATACACTCAGGCTTTCCAGGTCAGCCAGGTTCAGTAGCAGGTAGGACTCTGGTACTGGTGATACTTCTTAATCTCAGATGTCAAAGTGCATAAACAAAAATCTAAGTATTAAACTAGCCATATGACTTGCCTACAAATCACAATAACAAAATAAGTTGTTTACATTTGATGCCTTTCCAACCATGAAGTTGTCCTTACTCTTTATGTGCCTAACATATTTTAATTCATATCACCATGAAGGAGAAAAAGGAGACAGTAAAATTGGATGCAACAGATTTGGTGGCAAGAGTTTCCATGATTCAGGGTAAAAACATGAAGAAAAAAAAAAAAAAGAAAATATAGGAAATATATAGGAAAATAGGAAAAAATATAGGAATTTTTTTTATTTATTTTTTTTTTAAATATTCAGATTTTGGTAGACTGTGGAAATACCTCCTAGAGGTGGTAGCAGAAGTTCCAAGGCTTTGAGCCATTGCAAAACTTCAAGGGCTGAAACTATAAACTGTACAACAGAGAACATTAAGGTCTCAGCAGGAGAAGACAATAGAATATTCAATAAAATTTTTTTTCTTGAGTTTCTAAATTTCTGTAAGAATACCTGGAATAGTTTTGATCAAATGGAGGGGTTTTTCATTTCTTCAGTTGAAAATATTTGTATTTATTTTTTGTAATGATCTAGGTTGAAACATATTAGCACCAGAACATGTGAAAGAAGAGAGGAAGACTCATACTGAACAGACTGTTTTATTCACGTTTGAGCAGAACTAATGTAGAAGTTAGGATGCAACAGCATTTTTAAATATTTGGAAATTGGGAAATAGGAAAAATAAATAATTTGGAAATTGGGAATATTTGGAAAAAAATGGAAAATTTGTTGTAAGACAAGCCTAATATAATCATATTTTGTAATGGTGGGAGTTTAAACAACAATGAAATTTCTTTTTTCCAAATATTACTGTGTGTATGTGTATATATATATATATATAATCTGCTGCTAGTAAACCAATTATTTTGCTAATACCTGCGATCTCAAACATGTGAGACAGGCGGACTAGAAATGGAGGTGCAGATACATCTTCTAAATTCTTAAGCAGAGCAAGGATTTTGAAAATCTGTAACTAAAGTTACGTTCAAAGGTGATGCCTTTCTAATAAGTCACGAGGCTCTGGCAGCAGAGGCTGCTCGATGCGAGTGAGCCCATGTCGGCAGCCCTAGGGTGAGCGGGCAGCCTGCCAGTCTTCATTGGTATCGCTACTCTGCTGTCAGTACGACACCTGTGGTGGTTGGTTTGCTGTTGCGATCTGGGTATTTGTGCAATTACTACTGCGCCGGCTGAGTTCAGTTGTTCTGTTCGGTAGCTTTATTCCATCTTCAGTCTTTCACAGAAAACGTTACCCTGATGATGCTTATTGCTAGGCTTCCTCGGCAGTCAGCGGGAGAGACAAATCTTGCTAGAGAGTGATTCAATCCCTGGTCACTGTGTTCCCTGTCTGAAGGGGTTTGTTCCTCTCTGTGAAATATCACCAAATATAAGGGGATTAGCCCATGTCAGGCTGGAATTAATTTTTGTGAATAAGCTGTGTAAATGGGATGCCCTTGGTGCTGAAGGAGGGCAGAGGCAGCCCATCTGGGCTGCCTTCTTTGGGAATCTCTGTAGCATTCACTTCAGTGAAGGGACTTTAGATTCCCTGAGCAGAAACCACAACTATTTTCTTATTACAGTTTACATTATCAATACAACTTCCAGGCCCTCCCAAGTCTCTGTAAGTGCAGGAGCAAACTAATTTTCACACTGCTCATTCCTTTGGCTTTTCTCCTTGCCCTAATAAATACTCACAAGATCAGCACTTAGCTTGCATTGTCCATTAAGCAGATACATGCTTGGTCACCAGGCCATGGATTCAATGCCTCCTTTTTCTTTTCTTGGTGTCTCTGAGCAATTCAGCAGAGTAAGGATTTAATTTCTAGTAAAACAGAAGATTCTTAGGTGCTTGTGGTGCTGGGTAGCAACTAGTGAGGAATTTAGGATCTTAGTAGTACATGAAGGGTTAGTCAAACACCTGAGTCCCTGAACTACTTGTATCACCTTTATCCTGACTTCTTAAGATGCAAATTTGAAAAATGATTTACTCGTATATTAAAAAAAACAAAACAAAACAAAACAAAAACCAACAAAAAAACCCAAACCAAAACCAACCCCCCCCCCCCCCCCAAAAAAAACCCCCAAACCCAAACCATGGTATGGTTTAGTAATACAATAAATCTAACTTAGTCGTATTAGATTTTTGAGAAGTGCTACATGACACAAAGTAGGTATCTTATCATTAGGACACGGCACATTTATTTTTAAAAATAGAGTAGGGGAAGTTAATTTAACTCGTTAAACTTATACCGTGTTGTTTGCCCTTCCGCAGCCAGTAGCAACTTCGAGTGGACTTTGGCAATCTAGATCGTACTGCCAGCTGATCTCACTATGCATGTTCTTGGCATGATTATAGGATTCCAGCTTGAATTTAAAAAGAATACTCCTGTGACATATCTGTGCCTAGAAATGCATTAGCCCTAGGTTTATATATCTCATTTGTGTGCATGTTTATGTATGTATACATTGTGTGTCTGTGTGTGTGTGCATGGCTATGTACATAGAATCAAATAATCTAGGACTAACTTCTCATCTTGTTGCCTCTGAGTTCACTAAAAAAAAAGTTTTACAAGTCCCATTTCTAAAACTTGCTTATAGCTGATCAGTGAACTTTACTAAACTAAGTTATTAAACAGTGAAATAGACTTTCAGAGGATACCCATTGACAGTTTTGTCAGGTAAGGTAGAAACATTTCAGTTTTATATCAACTGAGATAACAGCTTAGGACAGAGAGAGTGAAATTTCCTATGGAAGTCATGATGTTGGTAGGTTCTTGTTTTATTAAACAGCAGAATTAAATGTAAAATTCCAAAACAACTACACGATTAAATTGTACAGCTAGCTGAGACAGAAATATTAACCTGACTGTATTGTAAGAGAAGTTGGAAAAAAGCATTGCTGATTATCTGAAGAGATTAGTGTAACAGTACTGTTACTATTGTAACTGTAATAGTATTGTTACTAGTGTAACAGTACTATTTAAGGGTAATAGCATTGAGGTCATAGTCAAAAGTTTTAGATGTGCAGTAGAAAATGAGACCAAAGGCAGTATTATGGGCATAAATGATGAAGAATATTGGAACTGAAAAGGGTAATGCTAGCTATCAGAAAAAGTATGGATTTGGTGTGAATGGATTTCCTATTAAAGACTAAATCCTGTAGAACTGATGTGAAAAGTCAACTCTACATACAGAGGACAAGTCCATATTTATGCAGTCTATATTTGAATAGTTGTAAAGAGTTTAATAACTTCCTTTTCAGAAGATGTTTGTTCCATATTACAAACTGTATAAATCTAGTAAGGATGCATTGCTCTAGGTAAAGTGCCTTCTGAATGATAGCTTGAAGAAGAAAAAAGGCTCCACACACTTATCTGTATGTTTGGGAGGAGGAGTTATTCTTCTGTGGGGTCAATCACAGGGTTTTGTACGGTCTTTCCTTATTACGTCAACTCTTTGCTTTTGTGGCCTGTGCACTTTTCAGTGAATAAATACAACTGTTTTTTTTTTTTTTCTTTGGATTGTTATTTTCAGTATCATGTTATTCATGATGATTCAACTTGCCGTTTCATTTCCTGGGGCCAGGTACCTACGCCAGCTGCAAGTTTTCAGAAATCTCCTTTTGCTCCTTTACTTATTGATGGGAACTGACAGTTGCATCTTTTCCCTGATAAGTCATTGATTCTACTCAGCCAAGAGTCTGCCAAAAAGATGCTAGATTGTTTTGGTTTATTTACCATGAGTGCATTAAAAAATAGGAGGAAATAGATGCAAAGGGTCTGATTCTCTAACAGCTAGCAGTGTAGAAACCAAATAAAATGCACCAGCACTGCCACCATTTTGTGGGCTATTAAAGTTAGGATAGGTCGGCCACTCAAGTCTACTGAAGTGGTCATATACCTACTGACAATGTGATTTTTATTTGAACTGTTAATAAATCAAGCCTGGACCACAAGATCATACATTATTCTCAGTAGGTAGGGATGAAACATTCCAACCAAATATTTTTCACAAATTATGAAGGTCAGGTAAATAAAAATTTTCCTCATCTCACCCTAAATCCCCGAGATTTCTGTTCATTTTTCTTCCTCCCTGCCCCCCTCTGAAACACAGTGTTTAGGTAATGCCCAAATCCAAAACAGATAATGTAAATGCTGTTTGAGTATGGAGAATGGTTGTATCTGACAAAGGCTGGATTTCAGCAAGAGCTTATCTGCTGATCAACTTAATGCTTATATGATTTTTTTTTTTCCATTGTTAATTGTTACTTCAGAATTGACTGAAATCAGATAAAAGTAGTTCAAACTCAGGTTGGATACTATTATAGTATATTGTATAGATACACATTATAACTGTATATACTATATATTGCATACTTTGTTTAGATAACCTGTTCATTCTGTTTGATCATTAATAAGTTACTTCCCTCCCACTGAAATTCTAGATAAAAAACACTCATATTTAGAGAGAAAAAGCAGCATTACAATGCTGTGTTACCATTATAAATTATTTCCATCTAGTTTGCTTTTTTTACAATTTTAAAGATTCTTATCTTCAAATTCTAGATACGTTGATTTAGAATTGCGATTAATCTTTTTCTCACTTGAATATAAACCACATTCACGTGTACGCTTCTGCCACCAAGAATATCTTGAATAGATTGCTTTAGAAACACCTAGGCAATCATGCACTTTGCAAGTGTACTCTGTAAGCAGTATTTACTGTTTATGATGCATGAAGAGGTACACAGTATACTCTTTTCTTAACTATTGCTGCTTTCAAAAAAATGGCAAACCCATGAGGCTCTAGCCCAGCTGAAACCAGGACACCTTCTCATCATCTCACCTAATTTTCTTAGAATTTGCAGTAGAATGCCCTAAACTATTAATTGTAATTAGAGCAGAAAAGTTTTTTAAAAAGATTGCCTTGAAGAATATAACTGACAACAGATTTGCAGAGAGGGACATCTATTTAAGTTTGTCTTAAACTTCTGTGTTCCAGTTTTCTCTTTTGTTTTAAGGGTTGGGTTTTTTTGGTTTGGTTTTTTTGTTTTGGTTTGGTTTTTTTTTTTTTCTCCAGTCAGGGACATTTATGTACCATAAATAATTGAAATCTTTATAAAAGTTTTATTTCAAAGACAGGCTTTGTAAACCTAGTGGGAAAACAAGATCAATTTTACTTTGTCCTGACATAGTACATATTATTCAGTGAGAAATAAACTCAATCCTTATTTTGAAGACTAAAAGCTTAACTTCTAATATGTAAGGAAATAACAGCCAGAGGTGGAGTGATCTCTGGGGCGCAAGTCTTTCTAGTTACTAGACATTTGTCTCTGTTGCATACTGAAAATTAGAATCTGTTGAAATGTTTGCTATAATCTGTTAAATCATGTCAGTAAGAATAACAGAAGAGTCAAAACAGCTGACTAAGCTTAAAACTATAAGTGTCTATCATTCCCTTGAAAACAAGTGATATTGGAATTTACACTGACACTACGTCAATAGGTAAAAGCGAAACAACTTGCAATTAGAGTACTACAGATGACATTAACATGCAGAGTATTGCTTAATTGTTCTGTTTCAAATTGAACGCTTTTACAAGCACAGTCGTGTGCTAAAATGATAAATATTCATTTTAATCCCAGGTGGATATGCTGGTAATGACACTTTATTTTACAGAATGGTGTAACTGGTGTAACCTTATATTTAGAGAGCAGATTTAATCTGTGTATAATTACATAGTGAGTTTCCTAGGAATGGGTTTAATTTATGTTGGCCAGATATAATTATACTGCAAAATGAGTAGAGAACCCAGGCAGTTTTTGAGGGTCAGAAGGTTTCAGAAAGTCACTGGGATTTCGTGGTGTTTATGGCAAGGTGGTACAGTGGTGACATGTCACATTCACTGAGTCAGCTTCTTCCAGAATCGTCCTGTAGTACAAAACTGGCATCCAAGTTCAGCATAAGCAAATTGTTCAGTTTAGAGCAAATTTTCTGCGAGTATCCACTCTCCCTCCACACCCACATAATTTGTCATTGAGTTTAACATTTCACTGTTTTCCTACTAAAGTTTCATCTCTGTCTGCCACATGGTGAGGGATGAGGCCATTCTTCCTAAAGACCCATATGCTTCAGGCAGGCAGGTACCTAGGTACAGGTTAGGTGTTCTTTCAGTTGAAATCTTCTCTGACCAGAGGAATTATGCTGATTAAGTCTTGTTGATATCTGGTCCAATTGCTTTACATCTTGCAGTTTTTTCTTAATTAGACAAGTAATCTTCTTGTTAATCAAATTCAGAGGACTTTGCTGATATTCATCAGGACAAAATTCTGTATTCGTGATTCTATGTTTTGTAATTGATGTGTTTTCAAATATGAGAGAAATGTTACTATGTCATTGTAGTAATACATAATTTTTTTTAATCTCGCTTCAGAAAAATACACTGTGCTTTTCTTATAATAGCGCAGCTGCAGTGTATGGGCATGCTGACGTGGAAAAGTGACTTTACTTCTTCTAGAATGGCCTGCTTATCCATACTTAAAATTATATTGCATATATGTGTGTGAAACCTTCCAAAGAGTGCTTATCAAATATGTGGGAGACTAAAAGCTGGCTATTTAGAATTCGAGAAGGGAAGAATAAGAAAACCAGTTGACAATGGATCTTTCCTTAAACACAATCCTGAGAATCCTGTTAATATTAAGAAAGCATAAAAATGAAGACGTACTCAGTTCTGTGGGAGAATGAGAGTTCTTGAATAATCCAAGTGATGCACGACTAGACCACCATATTACAAATTTACATTTTTCACTTGAACTGCACGTTGTTGGTCTAAATGACGCAAGTTTGCAACGTAGAAATAGAGGTGACCAAAATAGATGGGCTAATCTGAGGGTTTGTTGGTTATCACATGGGTGCAGAGTTGAATTTTACTGTCTTCAAATACATGGGCACTGCTCTTGGACACAACGCTAATTGTCAAAGCTTGATATCAGAGATAATATTGTCCAGAATTAAAAACTTTTGAGGACCTAATAGTTAATAGATCTGATAGCTATGTCTTGTATCTCAGTCTTCTTTCCTTTTTCTTAAAATTATCTTCTAGTAGTACTGAGAGTTTGGTCTGGTTTGTGACTCACTGTGGTAAAATGGTTGTTGGCTTTTTGTCTCCTCCTCCCTCCCCAGTGTGTCATAAAAGATAACATGAAGGGAAATAAAAGTGCATGCATAGTTTATATTAAACTTAACTTAAAAATTCTGGAGATGTCCTAGTTTATGCAGATTGGTATGTATCATTATTTAGAAGACAATAGAGTGAAATCTGTGCCAACTGAATACCCATGGGGCACCATAATTGGCTGCTTGGGACAGACGGCTTTTAAATGCTCAAGCTACATTGGAATTGGGGGTGGGGTGGGGTATGGGTGTTTACTTTAAAGGGATCATTAAAACAGAGTGTTACCACTTGCAGGTAATTTTTTTTTTTTTTAAATGTAGGGTTTAATTTTAAGCAAAAGCACAACATTTCCATGGCAAGAGAGACCATCAAGCCTAACGTGCTTTTTGTGATGCTTAAAGAGGAACGGAAGCGATGACCTTAGTGAAACTACCTGATTACTTTAGCAGGAGGAAATTCCTCCTTGACTTCTGTTCATTGGCAAATTAAAATGGGAGCATTCTCTGAAGCTTGTCAAGCTGATTACACATAATGTTGTTACTGCTGAGGTGAGCCAGCTCTTTTACAGTGATGTATACCTTGTTTAAAATCGCGCATATCTGGAGCAGTAACAAAAATCCTATACGTGTTTCGATGTAAAACTTAATGTAGGAGATTTTTATTTACGTTGCATGTAATGACCAGAATGCTAATATTTATCAGGTGTTCTAGCACTAGCTTGGTTTAATTCGTATAGGTTCTTTCATTCCATTTGACAGAAAAATTTGAACCAAACCCTCCATGTAAATAATGCTACATTCTGGAAGGGTCGTAATCTTAGCATATAGATTTTCCTGTAAACCCATGATGAGTTTGACTCCATGACCTCTATTTGAGAGAGTTTTTATTTTTTTTTATAACACTAATTATCCATATCAAGGATAACCGGATTACTTATGGGTGCTGTTTAGTTACTAGCAGGTAAACATGCTGAGTCCTGGCATTATCTCCTTACACTGACTTCACGCCATGTCTTCTCACAGTTGTTCTCAGAGGTACTTCTTGTTCCCCCACTAGATCTGCAGTTTTTCCTTTCCTCTGCTGGATGAATATAATCGAAATGGTCTGAAACCACAGTTTCTTGAAATAAAGTTCATCCATGTATTGAAAGAAAAAGCAGAACTTATCAAGAGAATAAAATGTTTTACTGACAGCTGAGCTTTTTATCTACCAGCTATGGAATATGTTAGAAGATTGCAGTTTTTATGGTACCATTCTGGGAAAACTTAAGAATTTTTTTTTTTTTTGGGGGGGGGGGGGTCAGATCTCAGTCCTCTTTTTCCATTTCAACTTTCCTCTAAAAGAGAACTTCTACTGTAAAATTAAACAGTTGACCTAGCAATTGTGCTGAATATCTTCACTGAGGGTGCTACATTGCAGACCAAAACATCTCAGTTCTTATTTTGCAGCACCAAGCAGAAATTGGACATGTTTTATGTTTCATTAGAGATGCAAACTCAAAGAACTCTATGCTTTTTAATTTGCAACATTCTGTCAAAGCCAAATATAATTATTGCTGAAATTTCAGTATAATGTTAAGTTTCTTTGACTAAAGTCTTGTGTTGATGAAAGATGTTTTATGCACTTGCATCTCTTCTAGGTATCCAAAGTATGATTTAATATACAATAATTTTCTTTTTCATAAATCTATCATATTTTGTGAGCTGTCTGTTCCTAATATAGATAGCACTGGTATTAGATAGCATATTTGATTTGCTTTACAGAGTTTCTTTGCTAAAATCTGTATTCAAAATCCATTAAAGGAGCGTTAAGATTACTGTTTAACTTCAAGGTCTTGTATCTGTTAATAAAATAGTACTAATGTGTGGCAGAGTTGAGGTTCTTTTTTCCCCCCTTTTTAGAACCAGAGGTAGAGCAAGGAGGAATAAAAAATAAAATTAAAAGTAAGTTGTGGAAGGAACAGATTTTTCAATTTACTGATCAGTCTTCCTAAAAATGACAGTTTTAAATGAAAAAATGTGTTGTTTTAGAAATAACTATAATGTTTGTTTTTTTCTGAAATGGAGTATGAGAGTTGGATCTGTGTTTCGTTCAACCTAAACCAGTATGTGTTGGATTTATTTCATTGTGGATTTTATAAAAACTTTAAAATGTATAGTTATATTCCAAGTAAAAATTACCATTTTGAAAAGGATAGAATATTTTGACTTATCCATTAATTAATAATTAGATTTGACTCCTCTTAGCATATGCGTCAGTTCTAGTTTATACTGTAAGAAGGTTTAAGTGAGGAGAAATTGCAGAATGAAATAAATTTTAGGAAGTTAAAATAGATCCGAATCATCTTTTCCTCAAATTACTGGGTGTCACAAAACTTCACACTTCTTTCAAAGTTTTGCTTGGTTTCTTGCATGGAATGTCTTTGGAAACAAGAAAAATCTCATGCTATGTAGCACCACGCATGTTAAATACATCCTTTCTGTCTCCTGTTCATCACAGACAATATACCATTTGCAGTGTTTCAGTCTGATAATTTGCATACTCAGATGCAGCACATCATTTTGACATGTAAAACATCTATTTATCTACATTAGGAGAAATCAAGTTGTTATATAGGTGAACGGGGGGACGCACTCCAATTTGGAATCTGTAAAAAGTGTTGGAATTAATTCAATTTGGATGAACTAAGACTGTTTACAAATGCATTGAGTAATGTTCTGAGAAGATATCATACTTTCATTTTTCTGTGTTAGACAGGGCTATGAAGAACTGGAAAGACAGCTGAAAGAAGTCTTTAAGGAAAGGAGCAATATCCTTCGTCAACTGTCGAAGACTTCTAAAGAACTTGAGGGAATTAAAGTAAACCTCCAGGTTAGGTTCTCTCTTGATTTCTGTAGGATTACTTACCTTGGCTTTTTCATATTGGTATCTGTTTATTACAAAAAATGCGGTGGGTTTTTTTTGGTTTGTTTTTTTGGGTTTTTTTGTGTTGGTTTTTTTTTTAATATGTGAATAATTATTGTTTTGTTGATCTTTTACTTAACAAAACCCCAACGTTCTTACGGAAAACATAACCCTAATGAGTTGGGCCCTTTGTCCACTTACTCAAAAAAATAAAGAAAATATGAAAATAGGGCACAGTAGAACAAAAAAGGAAGGGAAGGAAAAAGAATAAGCTGTCTTAGTGGAGTTACCACACATTTGTCCTGGAAGCTACTATAAAGGATTTCCTTTGCTGTTGCAGGTTGCATCTTTGCTGATGAGTTACATATACTCAGCCTAGTTTAGCTGCTCACTTTACCCACCTGACATGCCATCTACATGGACTGACTGGATTTACTGCAGGGCATTACTTTACAAGTTTAGCTGACAAATTGTGCTAGATGAGCCAGCAGCTAGAGCTGAGACACCTCTGCATTTAACTTTTCGGTATCATGGGTAGGCTGAAAGGGCCTTAGTCAGATTAACTCTGGAGTCAAATCAGCTCCTCAGAGTGAAAAGTAGATAAAAAATCCTGCTCTGGATTTGAGGTCCTGAAAGTGCCAGATGTTGACTTGAGAGCACGCCTGTCTTTTCCAGATATAGTCTGTTGGTCTGGCGAAAACGTTCAGGCTCATTATCAGTTGAGATTTCTCCCTATTTCATACCATTTTAAAGGACAGTATTTTTCTGACATTGCATTTTTATCTTCATGTTGATGTAAGCTAGATGGAAAAAATATAAGGAGTGAAATCCCTATATCTGTTCACAGAAGAATACTGGTACAGTGTATCAGTACTGTGCTATATTATCTTAAAATGTTATATTGTCTTATATTCCAGACTTCTCTGGTTCTAATTAATGTGAACTCTTGAATCTTTTTTTTTTTTTTTTTTTTTAAGTGCTCTACCACTCCTTATTATGGTAGGGGTTTTCTTCTTACTTTTTAGAGAAATGTGCTTCTCCTTGTAACAGTTACTTTAGAATTGGATTTCTTACACAGCACAATTGAAGCTAGTATTCAGCAAAATTATACTGGGAGATATTTTAGACTCAACGCTGCAGAGATCCAGATATAGGCAAAGAGCTGTAGCAGTATCTTCTGTATATAGACACTTATCTTTGTCATACAATTTTAATGCTTTTAGTCATTTGTTTCTAAATCTACTTTATTTGATTAGCTCTCATTTCATATTTGAAAAACAGCTGTGTACAGTTAGCTGTGGTGAGTTACGGTAAAAGATAAGTCAGGCTATTCCTCTGTTTCTCACAAGTGGTAATATCTGTAATTCACTGGGAGCATTTTATGAAAGAGGACCAAATTAATCATTTCACAGATGAATAATATTAAAGATCTCTTTGGTAATAGAGTTCTTCCTTTGCTATCAGTCTTTGAAAAATGATGAAGCATCAGCTAAAAATGATGTGCAGAAACTTCTGGAACTGGGCCAAAAGCAAAGGTAAGACCCTACCTCCTCCCTTCTCTTTCCGTTTCCAGACTGAAAACTGTCAGACTAGGAAATTCCATTTTTCCTTTTACTTTAATCTAGAAACACTACTGTATTTCAGAGTCTGCTGATTATAACAGTAAAATAGGGGCAGGGAATGTTATTTTGGGAAGTTTTTGAAACAAATGATGTATTTACTGATATTGGACATAGGTTAGGAAAAGATATTAAAATGCTATAGTGAGATATAGCAAAAGAAGTGTGGCTAGCAGGTCGAGGGAGGTGATTCTCCCCCTCTACCCTGCTCTCGTGAGACCCCACCTGGAGCACTGCTTTCAGCGCTAGGACCCCCAACCTAAGAAGGACCTGGACCTGTTGGAGCGAGTCCAGCGGAGGGCCATGAAGATGATCGGGGGCTGGAGCACCTCTCCTATGAAGACAGGCTGAGAGAGTTGGGGTTGTTCAGCCTGGAGAAGAGAAGGCCCCGGGGAGACCCTATTGCAGCCTGCCAGTACTTAAAGGAAAGATGGGGAGGGACTCTTTAACAGGGAGTGTAGTGATAGGATGAGACGTAATGGCTTGAAGCTGAAAGAGGGTAGATTTAGATTAGACACTGGGAAAAAAATTCTTTACTGTGAGGATGGTGAGGCACTGGAACAGGTTGCCCGGAGAGGTTGTGGATGCCCCATCCCTGGAATTGTTCAAGGCCAGGTTGGATGGGGCTTTGAGCAGCCTGGTCTAGTGGAAGGTGTCCCTGCCCATGGCAGGGGGGTTGGAACTGGATGATCTTTAAGGTCCCTTCCAACCCAAACCATTCTATGATTCTAATCTGCTAAAGAAAGGGATTTTTAATTTCTCAGGAAGGTTTAGTCATGAAATTTTCTCTTAAAGAGAATAAAATCAGAGATTTTAGAAAATTATTAGTGGATGGTAATGCCCTGTTAATTGAATTATTAAAGTATCTCAATCTCTGAATTTGGAGGAGATGATATATATTTATTCAGGCCTCTTAATTAAATATTCATGCATGTAGACACTCAAAATCACTCATCATTGTGCAAATGTAGGAATACTTGCACTGGATATCTGTGAAGAAGGCAGTTAGGAAGAGAGAAAAATATTCACTTCAGATTATTAATTGAGTACTTAAGAAATTTAAGAGTTTCTATGGCTGGGAATGCAAGCTCCCAGTCTGGTCCATAGCCTCAAGTCCCTCAGTGCTTGATTGCAAGTAATTCTCGTCATTCTGCTTTTCTTAATTCTTGGAATTCAGACCAGCAACTAACAACATTAATACAGTTTTAATAACAAGAAAACATAGCTACTATAGGGTTCACTTTCACTGAGACAATATTATATAGTGAATGCATCTATACTTCATATTTTTCCTTAGAAAAAAAAATTATTTAAAAACTTAATTAAGTTCATACTTCTTTCATTGTTAGAAATACAATATTTAAATCCCATGGCCATCTTTTTGCTGATATTGTATTTAATAGAAGTACATATGAAATTGCATTTCTATAAAGAAGGTTTGTGATAAAATGACCTTCAGTTCTTCAATACACAACAAAGAAGAACAATAATACAATATGCATAGATGTTCTCATTTTTACTGTGACAGAGAAGGATCAGATACACAAGGATCTTTCAGGTATTCCAGACAAATCTATTAAATGATGAAAGCAAGGCTTCAGCTAACGTCCTATTTAAACACTTATATGGCTTGGCTGCAACTGAAGGTATACGTCTCAGCATTATAGCTGCCCTTGTCAGGGAATCCATCCTTCATACAGGAATGTGGTTTTGTAGTGGTTTGATTGTTGTGCAGCTTTTATGAAACAGAGAGATTAATTGGTTAAAAGTATTAATGGCCTGTTTAGTAAATAGATCTTCATTGCAGGTGGGAAAATTAAGTCTGCGAAGGGAAAATTTTGCGACGTACTACAAATATTCTTCCCAATCTCCTCCTTAAATCACCCCTTAAAGTCTCTCGAGGTCCACCCAAAAGTACATGTTGACTTTTGGTTCTAAGGGATTCAGCTATTGAGTATACTGCACAACAGCAGTTCCCAGAGATAGACCCTGGATCAGTGCAATATGCTGCTGAGCAGCCCTCACCCTCTTTGTGAAAATAAAAGGCTTTTACAATATACTGGAAGAAAATGCTTTGGAGCTACTAAGGTCACTTGACAGCTGTTTACAGGCTTACTGGATTTCACTTCCAGAGGGGTGTGGAAGTTCAGAGTAAGGAGGAGGTGTTAAAAATGTGCCAGGGAATCTCCCTCAGAATTTCGCTAAGGGTCACGGTTTATTTGCCAAGGACCTCAGGCTGTGCTTCATCTGGAGTAAGTGAAGAACAGTGAAAATAGTGTTATGCTTAAATCTATTGCATTTGAATCAAAATTCAAAGTATATCCCAATATTAATCTCATGACCTTCTTTCTTTGGACAAACGTGAGCTGCGTTTGGTCTGTAAAAACTACTTTGATTATTCTCTGCAGTGATGGATGATACAGTAAAATTTAGAGTGCTAGAATCTCAGCTTGTGTCAGTAGATGTAGTTCTGCTGACTTCAAATTAGATTTTTTTTTTTTTTTTAAATCCCTTTTATTAGAATTCTTCAGTACTTCCCAAGTTGCCAGTAAAACTTGGTCACTTACTATGATACCTCAAGTTTTATTCTGTGCACCATCAGCACTTTGAAATTATTGCATCTGTTTGTATGCTGTATTGTGTTGATGGTGCATTGGTTTCATGCTGCTCAATCACTATTTCAATTAAATCTGTTCTGTACTAGTGTTGCCAAAATTGCTATAAATAGTAGAGTTATCGGCTAACAAGAAAGATGATCCAGCAGGTCACAAGTTCTGCTCTTGTATGAGCTACATGGTTTCCATTCCAGTTTAGTTTTCACTGGGCTAAATTATTATTATGTGTGTAAACCCAGTTCTGTGTTGGTCTTCTGTGAAGGTTTACCCATGCAAGCAACAGCTCTGAAAAAGCTCTGCAGCTCTTCTGAAATATGTCACTGTTCTAATTTGCCACAGCTCCGAAGTGTGTCATATGCTGTGGGTAGAAAGAGATGGCCAGCAGAGGATCTCAGCCCACTGTATTTCTTGCAATTTGGAGAAATTCTCTGACTGCATCAGTAATGCAAAGGGGGTTTTTGATTCAAATAAAGCCCAATCCAAGCGATTATCCTCTTGGTTTTGTGGGTTTTTTTGTGTGGTGTTTTTTTTGTTGGGTTTTTTTTTGTTTTGTTTTTTTTTTTTTTTAATACTAGAATCTTCTACTGAATTTTGTGTTGCTTGCCTCTAGAAAGAGCCAGGTAAAGGTTGAATTTTATCAGAGCATTATTTTTTTATTTATCTTAAAGCAGGTATAAACTAGTTCTTATTGATAATAATATGGTTCCATTTTGATGTGTTTTCAGTAGCCCACTTTCCTCATTTTTTTGGTGCCATTCCTTTTTGCTAGAAATTATACACTGGCAGATGTTTTGCACGGCAGGCTATTCAGTAGATGTAAAAGATGGCCAATTTCCATCATAGATAATTTTTGTCTTGCGTTGGCACTATTGTTCATGGGGTCATTATGATTTTATTAGCAACACTCATAGACACAGTACATCTGTCTGTTGCTCTGAATAATTAAAGATGCCTTTTCTTGAATCTAAAGAATTATTTCCTAATGGACACTTGTGATGAAGTTTGTGTTCTGTGTTTTCAACAAACTAGGGAAGAAATGAAATCTCTCCAGGAGGCCTTTCAAAAGCAGCTTAATGAGGCAGCAGAGAAAGCAGAAAAACAGCAGGCTACCGTGAGTGATTCCCTGTCCCTCTTTCATTATTTTTGTTTGTTTCTTCTGTCTTTTTTTTAATCCTTCTGCCTTGAGATTTTGTCATGAGCTCAAATAACTTTGCATGTAAAAAACTTGGATTTGAAGTGTTAGTACTCTACAAGCTTCAGGAGAAAGGAGCTGAAAAAAGTTTGTCTGTTCAAAATTGCTAAGATCCATGTCTTCACTTATTTCTGTGGGATTTGGGTGTGTGTATACACTTTTGGAGATTTGGGCCTGGAGACTTGGGCCTAAGTCCTTTCCCTGATGAGGTAATCTTTATGGACCCTCATGTCTCATCTATACCAACGTACACTGTCATACACCCATTGACTTTCTTGGAATCACTACCAATTTTCAGCAACAAAATAGGTAATAGAGTGTCTGATTTTGATCAGAGCTGATCTAGTTGTCGCTATAGGAACGTGTCCAGTCCCGTTAAGATTTCATGTTTTAATGAAGTTCTGTTTCTGGATAAACTGTACAATTGGTTGGATTTTTGTGTAGCACTGTAATGTTGTGGGGCATAAGTTGCCACATTTTGCTATTGCGGAAAAAAAATAAAAATAGAATCATGTTTGCTGTTTAAGATGTAAAAAGGAATTTTTCCTATGTTGGTTAGTAGTGTTCCTCTAACACAAACACCACTGAGCATAAGTTGACTAGATAATCTCCAGAGGTCCCTTCAAACCTCAAGTGTTCTGTGATTCTAACTCTGGACTTGAAAAGCTGCTAGAAGGTTTTATAGATCTATTTTTAGTTTCATAATGGATAATTACTTGTTTATTTAGTAAGATTTTACTGTCTTCCAGGCTCACAAAACAAAGGTTCCTCCAAGACAGACATTTAAAAACAATTAAGAAATTTAGCAAATATTTACAATATGTGGCTTTATGCCCTTGGTGGACAAGATATGAATTTATGCCCTGAGTGAACAAGTTGAGAATGCATGTTTTACATGCTACCTTCTAATTAGAAACAATGTAGATTTTGAACTAAAATATTCTTTATGCAGGTTTCTTTCAACCAAAAAAATCTGCACTTGTTTTAAGATTATTTGGTACTGAGGCAAGATGTATAGTCCGGAAACAAGAAAAAAAGAAAACCTAGTTGTCTCCGCTAAGTACAAAGAACATGCTCATCGAAAGTTGTCTTTTCTCAGGTGCACAGACACATTCCCACAAGCTTTATCAGCACAATGAATTCTAGCCCTACAAATTAAAGGTAGACAATGTATTTTGTTATTTAATCTCTCCATTAGATTTTGATATTCAAGACTAATTCGGCTGTGGGTTAAATAAATCTCAGATGTAGTGAATGGATTATTGGCTGTGTTGTTCTTTGTGATATAGTGCTTTTTTTAAATTGAGCAGCAGTGCCTTGTGTAAATCCAGTCCACACCCTAGCACTGGTGAAGAGCACCAGATTTGTTCTACACAAGTCAAACATCTACTGTTTACTGTAAGCAAAAATATTACCTAGTGCAGAAATCGGGAAAAACCCCTCTGAGTGTATAACAGAACTTGACTCGGGGTGTTGTCAGCTGGGTAGAGAAACTGAATTCTTGAGCTGTATTATAACACTTGCCAATAATAGAAATTAAACTTGCCATTGATTTTGGGGAAAGCAGAACTGTGTCCTTGGTTTGTGACATTTATTTCTTTATGCCTCAGGGTTCGATGTACATAATGAAGCTCACCAATACAGTGAGACTGAATGAATATTCAAAAAGTGCTTCAGGATCCTCAGATGAGAGCTGCAATAGAAATGGAAATAAATATTATTGCTGTCACACAGGGTTACTTTACACCTGGTTTCTCCATGTGTTTCACGTCTTTCTGAAAGCAATACGATTGCTGTGAAAGAAGGTCTAGGTACTTTGAGGCAAGCCGAGCTAGAGGATGGGAGCTTGAAGTTAATTCTAGTTTAATGAATTGTGAGTCTTGTTTCTAATCCAATTTAAGCACATTTTATTCTACAGGATTTGGTGAAGTAAATCTTGATTTTCATCAGGGTAAATAAGAATAGAATTACATTTCTCAAAGCCAAATGAATAAAACACTGGAGGGGGGTTGGAACTACATACTTCTTTTCTGCACTTGCCAAGGAGGCATAATACAATGCTCACTGTATGTTAATTGGCCGCGTATATTCAACAGGGAACACCTGCCTGAAGGTGTTCTTTATTAGGTAAATGCAAAAGTGTAAGTAAGAATTTACAAGAATTAAGTCAAATTACATGAAAAATAGCCTGGAAAGCATTCAAGGACTCTGACCAAACCAAAAGAACAACGGAGACGCCACAGCAACGTATTACACTTTGCATCCACATCTTCTGCAATGTATGGCAAAACTCTTCACTATCAGTTGCACAAATGATTCATCAGAAACAATGTTATCAGCGTTATTGTGCTTGCTTATCTATTTTTTGGACCCTTTAAGACGAGAGAAGCCAAGAATGGTAGGCAGCTGAAAAGTTGCTGTTCTGAGGATCTGCTGAAGTGCTGGTGGGTGCAGTCTCTCCGAGAGCAGCCAGTGGAGCTGCTGCTAGGTAGTGACACCTTTCTGAGGGTAGAAGCAGCAACTCGGGCTTGAGGAAACAAAAAAGAGGTGTGAAGACATTCCTGTCCTTTAAACTACTAATCGCACTGAGGACTGACCTGGGGGCCCGTAGCAGGAGTGAGCGCTCCCTTTCTGGGTTCTTTGTCTTCTGCATCTGTAGCACTAACATCTGAAGAACACCAGCAGTCTGTCTTGGGACAGGTCTTTTCTAAACAATATATGGCAGACCTCGGATAAATTTATGCCTCACGTTTCAGCTGATCTACCTGGGAAAGTAAAACGTGCGGAGGAATACTAGTTACGATATGGGTGGTTTAAATTTTAGAGTAGCCCTATGTTGCAGAGTTCAAGGTCAAATACAGTCTTACAGAAAGCCTTGTTTTGTGAGGGAGCTTCTCTACAGACCATCTCACGCTAGAACTGTGGATTATTTGTATATCAAAAAACATTTCTTAAATAGATAAAGCTTGTTAGTCAGAAGCACTGTTCTGGGTTTAGTTATATAACACGCATATAAAATATGTGGGACATAATTCCAAATAACCTGTTGTCCTCTAACAGTTGATAGAGGTTGACAGAGCTTTTTGTTCTGCATTTAATATCAAATACCTAAGCAATATATAATAGATTGTTATGCAGTTAAAAAATTTATTTATAATGTCAAGCTGTATCTCTAAACGTGAAGTGGAACCACTTCTTCCAGAAACAGGATTAGGGACCATGGACTAATTTTCACTTTTGTTAACAAAAAGGCAGAGGGCAAATGAGACATGTAACTTGAAAGTTCCCCCCCCCCCAGTGATTTTGAAAAATAGGGTAAGTAGTGATTCTCTATCTATGCAGTAGGTTAACAGGCTTCTTAGAGCTTTTTGGAGAAGGGCTTTTCACTTGACTGTACTTCACACTAACTGCTTGTATCTTAAGAAGCAGTTATTTTTTTAGGCAGTAACCTTGAGGTTTGCAAAGTTGTTTCCCATTAACTGCAATTAAAGTTTATAAAAAGAGCTGGATAGCTCTGCATGAAGGAGAAGATAAAGAATGAAACAGGAAAATACTCAAAAATAGTTTGGCAAAGTAGAGTAAGCTTTTAGTATGCCTTTGTATTGGCTTTGCGTGGCAAGGTTTTGGAGGCGGGGGGGGTTACAGGGGTGGCTTCTGTAAGAAGCTGCTGGAAGCTTCCCCTGTGTTCGACAGAGCCAATACCAGCCGGCTCTAAGTCGGACCCGCCGCCGGCCAAGGCCGAGCCAATCAGCGATAGTGGTAACGCCTCTGTGATAACATTTTTAAGAAGGAAAAAAGTTGGGACAGAGAGAAACGGCAGCCAGAGAGGGAGTGAGAACATGTAAGAGAAACAACGCTGCAGACCCCCAGGTCAGTGAAGAAGGAGGGGGAGGAGATGCTCCAGGCGCCAGAGCAGAGATTCCCCTGCAGCCCGTGGTGAAGACCGTGGTGAGGCAGGTTGTCCCCCTGCAGTCCATGGAGGTCCATGGTGGAGCAGATCTCCACCTGCAGCCCGTGGAGGACCCCACGCCGGAGCAGCGGGATGCCCGAAGGAGGCTGTGACCCCGTGGGAAGCCCGCGCTGGAGCAGGCTCCTGGCAGGACCTGCGGATCTGTGGAGAGAGGAGCCCATGGAGCAGGTTTTCTGGCAGGACTTGTGACCCCGTGGGGGACCCACGCTGGAGCAGTGTGCTCCTGAAGGACTGCACACCATGGAAAGGACCCACGCTGGAGCAGTTCGTGAAGAGCTGCGGCCCGTGGGAAGGACCCACGTGGAGAAGTTCGTGGAGGACTGTCTCCCGTGGGAGGGGCCCCACGCTGGAGCAGTGGGAAGAGTGCGATGAGTCCTGCCCCTGAGGAGGATGAAGCGGCAGAAATAACGTGTGATGAACTGACCGTAAACCCCATTCCCCGTCCCCCTGTGCCGCTGGGGGGGGTAGGTAGAGAATCCGGGAGTGAAGTTGTGCCCGGGAAGAAGGGAGGGGGTGGAGGGGAGGTGTTCTGAGATTTGATTTTATTTCTCACTACCCTTGTGTGTTGATTTGTAATAAATCAAGTTAATTTTCCCCAAGCTGAGTCTGTTTTGCCCGTGACAGTAACTGGTGAATGATCTCTCCTGTCCTTATCTCGACCCACAAGCCATTTGTTGTATTTTCTCTCCCCCGTCCAGCTGAGGAGGGGGGAGTGATAGAACGGCTTTGGTGGGCACCTGGTGTTCAGCCTGGGTCAACCCACCACAGCCTTTTACATTTTGTTTCTGTTGGTATTTTATATCATACTAACCATTTTTTAAAAAGACATGGTGATGGAATTGTTTGACAATACAATTATAGTACTGTCTGTCAAAATAAAGGAGAAAATATGTCTGTGTAAATTCCTTTTTCCCACTTGCTCAGTGTTCACTTTGAAAAATGAGAATTAAGTAACACATTATGTGTGACTTGTAAAAATAAACAATATGGTTATTTTGAAATCAGTAGGGTTTTTTCTTAGTAGTAAAAGGCTAAGAGTATATGGGGAATTTAATTCAGAGATATCCACCTCCAAACAAGAATCTTAAGAACCATCACAAACTCATGTCTGCAATATTTTTAATAAAAAGTTCAGATGTTCATTTCACTTCAAAAATACGTATTTAGTTTAGTAACAGCCCTTATGACAGGTCCTAAACGTTTCTTTGACAAAAATCTGGTTTATTAATTAAAATATAACTTACAGCTTAAAAAGTTACATTCACCAAAGAAATCCTAGTAGGTAAAAATATATTTAGCTTTACTTTAAAAGTATTTAACACTTTGTAGAATGCTTTTTCCCAAAGGAGAGAATATTTCCTAGGTTTTAGGTAATAGCCTAACCAGTTCTCCCTGGCTTTTGGAGTCAATTCCTACATTATAACCTGAAAATTAGACCATGAAAATTAATATTGAGTATGTTAAGGTTTCCAGATGCTGCCAAAATAGTTAGGTGTTAATCAATGTATTCCAGTCCCATCTTAATTGCTCCTGTCTTAGTCCTGAGCAAGATACAAGAAGTCTGGAGGTAAGCAAATAAGCATACAGCTGAGCTTTGACTGTGTGGTAATGATGTTACATTGGTAATTTTCCATCCTTCGTCTGTAGTGAATAACTAACTATTGTCTGACTCTTAGAATTAGATCACTGCCATCTGTTAAAGCATTCTGTATTTCGATGGGGAAAAATTTAATCTGAGCATTTCAAGGTCACAAACTGCTGTGAATAAAGGCCACTGGATGGAAGCTGTTGCCTTTAATAAACGTAATGAGCTCTGAAACACACAAAGCTCTGAGTACTTTGGATGTCTGTCTCCAGGAGACAGAAGCAGTGTCCTTGCTTAATATTGCAAAGTTCAGCCTTAGAACAATATATTTTCATTATGTATTTTCATAATTACAGCTAGATAGTAATTAAAGGCAGCCAACATGTAGAAAGAGGTGAATGTCAAACAAGAACAAAGAGTGGGTAGAAAGGAGGAAGAGATGTAGAGAGTTTCTTAGTTTCAATATTTCCATTTTCTGTGCCTTTCAATTTAGAGCTGGGTATAAATGTCCGTTCTTGTTTGTTATGCTGTCAGGATTAGGTGACTGAAAGTGGAATTCTTACTTCTCTTCTGGAACATGGTATTATGCCTTGTCCTTGGGACTGACTAAAAGCACCATGCAAATGGTCTGATACAGACTGATCTGCCTTAAAGCATGAAATTATAGACATAGGTGCACTTAAATGGATAGATAGGGTTATCTCTATATTAGCTCCAGTAGCCAAGCCATATAAATCCCTTCTACGTAGCTCTCTATAGCTGTACTTTATGACTAAGTGGTTCTTCAGTTGTTAGAGATTTAGAAGAAGAGCTTTAAAAATGCTGGTTTAATATCAAAGCAAAATTGAATGACTTCTTAATTAACATTGGTATTATTTTTTAAAAAGAAAAGGATGTAAAAAAAATTTGTTTTAATTATTCAGATAAGCTAAAACAGTAAGTTTGCACTATTTAAGATGTCCACATCGGTGATATCAGCTGCATGTGTATGTGAATAGTAATTAACAAAAATTACTGGTTTAACTAGCATAGATTGCTGGTTAAATGAAGAGTACTGTGGTGTCTTAAATATCTCTCCCCTAGAAGATCCAAGCTGATACTTACAAGCTATGTCTAGAGAGCACACAGATAATAATTTTGGTATCATAGCTCTTTAATTATTTCATATATATTCAGATTTAGAAGTGAAGTGCTTTGCAGGAATATTAATATTCCCTTGAGAGTTAAAACTAAGAAAGGGAACACTCTTTAATGGAGGTCAGTATATGATTTTTGTCAGTGTTTAATGGTAGCTGGCAAATCTTTTGAACAGCTGAAAAACCCAAACTCATCATGGGAATAGTTATTTTATGTTTTTCCCTCTTGCTCTTGATCTCATATTTTGATTGTGACCTTTGTTTTTTGTTGTGCAAAATCTTCATATTTATTATGCAGTATACATGGACTAAATTTCAGCATTTCTGGACGTGATTGCTAGGCAAGTGCTGAATACATTCATCTTCTGTTAAAACATTGCCCTCAGTGGTAGCTGGACGTGGAGTTAGTGTTTCCGCAACCAAACCACTTAGACAAAGTTTTTGGAAGGGTTTGCAAAAGAAGTTCAATTTATGCATGTCAGGTGGCACTGGTCTCATGGACCCCTTACCAACTTTTCTCTCTTAAGTGATGGTCGTGTTCACTGACTTCTCTTTTGACGTAGATGAGAGTGATGTCAAGTCTGGTGATGGTTTTTAAATTACTGACATCTGTCTACTTGGGTGTGGACATGATTCTAAGAACAGCTGTCACCTCATGGAGATTCACTGTCATTTTTTTATCTGCATGACATCCAAACCATTAATCTCTAGGTCAATGTCTCTATAATCTAAATCTGTTTTCTTACAGAGGTTTTGTTTTTCTTAACAAGTCTGCTGCAATGTCAGAACAACGGTAGTTTCCTATGAAAGTAGGTAGACTTTTGTATTAATGAGGGAGACAATGCGGCATGGGGCAGTGGGCATATAGGGATGAGTATTTTGCTAACGAAGGTATCCAAGAGCATCCTCCTTCAAAGTGAAATGAATGTGTTCTTTTAATCCTAATTGTTACAATTACATCCTTCTTTCTCCCATTATGTTCCGTAAGCCAGCAGGAAAGCTCAATCCTGAGAGAAATTTAGACTGATGTGTAAAAACAGTCTTTTAAACTGTCTTTGATTAAATTCGATCTCAAAACTAAGGTTGGAATTTCTACTTTCCAAGCCAAGTTATTGAATTAAGTAGGAGCTAAAGACCAGATTTGAATGCTTTCACATATAATACACTTAAACCCCTTGATTCTGTGGAATAATCTCATTAGGACCAGTATTGTAGCATTCAAATCAAATAACCTTGTTAGAAACCTGCTGTGATAGATGCTGTGTTCTTAGAGGGTAAAGAAAGTTTTGGATCATGAAATCAGTTAATATTGTTGTAAAAATTCTTAGTTCTCTGAAGATCACATTGGGCTTCATTACCAAAAATAAACACTATATCTACTGGTGCAAAAGGAAAGTAAGCCTATTTACATACAGCATTTTTCTTCTCTTGACTGTAAGTTTTCTAGTAAATATCATGCTAAATGTTTGTGGATTCAGCAAATACCTAACTGTGGCCTATACCAATTTGATATATAAACAGGTTTTTGTTTGGTTTTGTGTTTGGGGTTTTTTTGGTTGTTTGTGTTTTTTCAAAGCTGTGAGTAGAGTAAAAAAATAATTAATAGTTGTTGAAATGTACCTAAACATCAGTTCAACTCCCACTCAACATTTCTTTAAATTTGTAGATTAACTTTTTGAAGACTGAAATGGAAAGGAAGAGCAAAATGATCCGTGACCTCCAAAATGAGGTAAGACAAACATTTGATTGTCATCTCCATTCAGAGTTTACACTGAAAGAGATTGTGGTTTTGCTTCATATTTAAAACACATGTTGTTGTAGTAGAAAGATAAAGCTTTGGTGAAATACCCTAAACACAAAAGCTAACAAAAATCATGGTGTGCAGGTAGAAATAATGTTTTATTGAATGCAACTGTTGACTCCTTGCTATTGGTGCATGGGTCCATAGTGCACCTCTGTAACTTTTGCTGTACTTACGAGTTGGTTTTTTTCAGAAAGGAATACCTAATTCAGTTCTATAGATTATTGATGCACAGTGAAACTTGATCCACGGTGTTAACAACTGCTTTAAAAATAAACAGCAAGAGGAGGAGAAAGGAAATACAATCTCAGAATTGAGATTCTTAATAAAATTTAAAACCCCCACATTCCTAAAATGTTTTTCTAAGCTTAATGTGTTATGAATATTAATCCCAGATTGATCCCCCAAAAACATAAAACATGTTTTATTTAATTTTTCTTAATATTAAACTGTATTTATTGTGAAATTTGATCTTGGAATAGAAACTTCCAACATTGACCAGCGTCATATTTTTTTTCCTCCTTATCTTTTTCTCCCCAAACAGTTTGTCTAAATCAGAATACAGTTTCCCTTTCCTTTGCTTCATTTTGCAAAGAACTTTGCACTTGAAAGTATCTTATTCAGATGATCTCTTGTCCTCTTACCAACCAGGTTTCTTGTCTTTATCTGTTCTGTTCAATTCTTACATTTTGCTCTTCTAAACTATTCTGAGTTTGATGCGTATGAAAACTTGATCTCCTTAAAAAACTTATTTAAAGAGATCTCTGATGTCTTTGGTCTATGAGAGTGTATATATATGGTCAATCTGAAAAAAGCGTACATTACTTTTTAACTCGCAAAGGAAATATCGTCTATTTCAGCCGCTCACGTTATTTAAGCCACATTCTTAGTTGTCTTCATCTACAGTCCCAACCGCCTTGCTTTCTTTTCCCACCTGTGATCATTGGATGCTTTGCAATTGAGCCTGTTAATTCTAACATATCAGTCCGAACCTATTGACCAGCCGTAAAAAATCCTGTCTCTTATTGCACACAAATAAATACGTCATTAGTCAACATGCAAACTGTCTGACTGTTAATGATTTTCTTAGGTAGGTCAGTAGACTTCTGTAATATTTAGTGTATCTATAGCACATTTTAGAAAATCTGCTTTGAAAGGAATCTTTCTTTTTGGCATCAGAAGTATTTGTTTCTCAATTTAAAGATGGAGTGATTCAGCAACATTTTGTTTCCTGATACCCTCCTGTCTGAAGTTGCAAGAGCTGACTGGGTAAACTGGATGTACCGACGTTGCAAGTGTTTTAGGCCTATCACGGGCCCTTCCAGAGAACCATCTAATTTGCATAGCTACAATTTTATGTTTCCAGTTGTATCTCACTCCGCAGAGTGACTAAACATCTCCATCACTACCTAAAATGAACAAGCAATTAAGAAGGCTCAACATTCCTTTGGTTCAAAACATAGGTATGTTGACTTGGGTACACAGAGATGTACCACTTCACACACACTTTACATCTGTGTTTCTCTTTTCCTTTTATGGAGAGAAAAAAAAAAAAGGGGAAGTCAGGTGAAATTCTGGGAAACCTGAGGTCAGCGAAGGTACATCATGAATATATTCGTGCCAGTGGCATATCCCAGAGTCACCATGATATAATGGATAGCGCTCTGGGTGTGGCACAGTAGTGTGACTCCTCCCATCTTTTGAATGGCAAGACCAAAAGAAATGCTCAATGGTCCATCAATCTCAGTATCTCGTCTGTGACAATGGCAATAGCAAACGCTATTAGGGCAGAGCGAGTGAGCCTGCCTCCCTTCCCACAGCATCCGCAATCACTGGGTTTGGGATGTTGGAAGATGTATCCCTGTGTATTCCCTGTAGCATATGTTTATGAACCTGCTGTCCATTAATTTCTCTGAATCTTTTTTTGATATCATATACCTCCACAACTTCTTACGCTGTCAAATTCCCTCTTACTTTACTGTTTATGTTTAATTTTTTTTTATGTCTTTTCCCATTCTCCTCCCTTGAGCAAGTTTTTCTAAATTCTGAGTTGTTCCCTGTGTAGCCTTCTTAGCTTTATAGAGTCATTCAAGGTTTTAGGGGCTTCTAATACAGCATTTTTCAACAGCTTCTAGGCACTGTGTATGTTTGTTTGGTCATTTGACTGTTACTTTCAGAATTTGGTACTATTTGCCTTATTTATACGTAGTACTCTTTCATGAGGTTGAATGTCTGTGTGCTGGATTTATGTGTGCTTTGCTGTCCTGCCACAGTGGTACCTGTTATTGCACTTTGTTAGCACTTGCAAACAGTCTGCCATTAGTTTCTCTTGAACTCAGCCCAAGGAAACCCTTGAGAACAAACCAGAATAATGTCTTGTCTTGGGGGCTGCAGTGCTGGCTGCGGTCATTTGCTGTGTAGCTTCTTTCAGTCACATAGCAAATGTCTGGTGCTAAATGAAGCTTCAGTCTGGTTGGGGTCTCTATGCTAAATGAAGAATGAAAAAGATTTCTCTTTAATATCTTGGCAAATCCTTAGGGAATAGATAAACACATAGGGGAAAAGTATGAAAGTATAACAAAAATGAAGTATGAGCTTTTTTAATATATAAAAGTATAAAATTTTACTTATAAAAGTAAAAAGGTAAACTGAGTGGCTGACATTTATAAGATCATAAATACTTAAGGAGTACTTTTGATATGTATCTCCACTATCCTGCCACACCTGGTTGTGATTTTGTGAAGTTTTTAGGGAAGTACTTTGACTACAAAACAGCAGAGAAGATGGATAGTGGTTTTGTGAGTCACTGAGTGCACAGTTTTTAGAGTCCTGTATAAATGTTGTTTGGGGCATCTGTGATCGAGGCTTCTCAAAATGCAAAAAAGGAATAGAATATTGAAAAATTAGAGGTAAGGCTATGATTAAACTAGAGATATTGGTTTAGATGGGAAGTAGAACACATCAAGCAGCTAAAACAAATTTCCAGTTTCCTAGTGTGTGTTCTAGCCTAGCTTACCTGCTTCTTCTTCTTCCTCCATA
The DNA here is from genome assembly GCA_028022735.1 of Gypaetus barbatus. NCBI lineage: Eukaryota > Metazoa > Chordata > Aves > Accipitriformes > Accipitridae > Gypaetus > Gypaetus barbatus. The sequence goes on along the minus strand of CM051549.1, from coordinate 27,362,650 downwards.
AAACCAAATTACATAGGGTTTAACTATCATTCCTGGGATTATTTAAGAAGATCTGTCTGATTTGTATTACTTATCTCTTTTAGGTCATAAAAAGGGGGGAGGGGGGAAGTTTTACTGAGGAGAAGAAAAAGGCCACGTTCTTCTCTAGGGAAATAGTGATGTTTCAAACTCAATGTGGTAATAAAAGGATTAAATCTTCCAGAAGGAGTATAATAACAAAGGCATAACGAAGGGAGAGAGACTTAATATCATATGCAGCAAAGAAGGAAATGAGGTGTAGAAAAAACGCAATAAAGATTTGATCTTCTAGGTTTTCAAAATTGCATGAGAAGTGATAAAGGCCTCTTTCCTCCACGCCCACCCAAATGCCACCCGCCCCAAGTTACAAGGGTTTTGCCCGTCTATATGTTTAAGAGCAGAAATGATATGTAGAAAAAAAAAAAAAAAAAAGGCAGGAAAAAGTTTGATGCAAGTACTTGACAGTGCTTCCATTCAGGTGATGTATCTGCCACTCTTTTATTACTACCCTGTCCAAATGCATTCCTATAGATAAATACTGGAAAAGTCTGCACAAGTGATCTGCTTTTTGTTTGTTTCTAATTTAATCAAATTACCTGAAATACTTCCATTTTTTTTATGTTGTCAACTTGCAAGATGTTCCAAGAGCTGTAGGAGAATGTGGGCACTGTTTATTTCACGCTTACTTTAGGAGGAAACGCAGAATAGTAGTTGTGATTGAAGAAGCAATGTGGTCCTAGCATGCCCTGCAAATCAGAAGCTCCGGCATTGTGTTCTTGGCTCAGTCAACTAAACTTACCTTGAGAGAAATTCGATTTGAGAGCATTGCTTAGTCCTTCTGTGCATCAGCTACTGTGTGGAAAAGGAACCAATAGCTATACCTGCCTAACAGCTTTCTATTACAATTCTATGCTATGTTTGCCAGTTCCCTAAAAGTAAGTCCACTAATATCAGTTTTTCTGGAATTTCAGTAATTGGTTTTGAGGGTTTCAATAGGGTCTTCATATTTTGACAAAGATTTGACTGAATTTAAATGGTATGATTTTGAGGAAACATGTTATCTAGGTCCTGCCTCCAATCACTGAATATACAGTATGCATTTAAAAATCTTGTTGGTAAGATTGGATATGCTATATATTTAAATAATTGATAGCAATTTATATGTATTTTTTTTTAAAGTGTTATCTGCATACAGATACATAGAGACAGATAATGAAAATGGAATTCCTTTCATACCTACTTTTGTCCTTTCAAATACCACATTCACCCTCAGTTTGTAATGGCAAATTGTGAATTTTGCAACGTCAGGCTCTTCCGTGACTGTAAAAATAATTCCCTATTTAGTTCTGTTCTTTCGGGATGTGCCCTACTGCCATTCAACTTTGCAATTGAGAGATGGGAATAGACAACAGCAGCTTTCCAACTGAATGCAACAGCTGTGATGTAGCATATGAGGAGAGGACATTGTACAGAAAGGCAGTAATAGTCCCTGCTGTGGAGGAAAAAAAGGGCCAGAGAGAGCGCATAGGGATTACGTGTCTAAAAATACCGTCTTTTTTAGAGGTCTCTAAGTGCTTCCTGCAACACCAGAAAAAATCTGTCAGATTTCCAGCTGTAACATCACATGGATTGTGTTAATGTAGTCTAATAAAGGATTGACGTGTAAACAGGTAAGCTCTTATTTTGAGAAGTTTCTATTATTGACAAAGAAACCAGGAGGAATGGAAATTCAGAAGCACTGGTGGAGCTAAGAAAATCGGCAAAAATGTAGAGTAAAATAGAATATACATAAAAATTACTTTGAAAATTTTCACTTTAGGAGATAGCCTATTACAGAGTGAGCAGTTCAATTCTATCATGTCAGTCATACATCATTTGTGGAAAATTATGCCAAAACTGGTCTAAAAATGAAGCTAAAGCAAGATGCTGTGTTAACCCTTGTTTATATCAGACAAACCATGGGTCTTAACGATTGCTATTTGGCATTCAGAACCGATCGTTTGGGTGCAACTGTGAGTATGCATATACATCACGGATTAATTTCTTAAATGAATGACTTTTCTGCATTGATGTGTGTTGTGCATTTTTTTTAGTTTGTCATTCATTTCCTACTGGTATACCTGTAAAAGCCATCTTCAGTTAAAGGTAAGTGTCCTAACTGATGTATGATTATATAAGATTTTCTTGAGATAAAGGGGTCAGGAATTTTCCCTAAAAGTTAATAAATGATGTATATTCTCTACAGAAAGGTAGTGAAATGTTATTTAACTTTGTCACACAAACACTATAGTTGCCTCACATTAGACTTGGAAGTGTCTATAAAAAAGGTTTGCTCTTATTTAAATGATTTAATTACATTTGATTGGATAAGAAATGACTGTCATGTTATCTTTGGGCAAAGCGTTTTACAATATCTCTGTGTATACCTACATTAAGGTATGTTAATATTTTTACAGATTTACAACAATCCCGTGTATTTATAAAGTTGATCCAGTCATTTATATCAGGCAATATATTTCTTTGCTGTTTAGGCTGTGGCAGAACTTTGTAAAACATGAATTACATAAAAGATGTATAGTAGTACAGGCAATACAAAGTAAACCAGGAGTGGAAAATGAATTTGCCTGTAGCTCTCAGTAATATGTGTTCTTTTTGCTAAGAAGCACAGTTTTAAATAACTACCATGTAAACAATACTTTTGCTCTGTTCATGTATAAATTGCAGTTATACCTTTAGTGTTGAGTAAATCATCCTAAAACAGAATTTTCTACGATCTCTGTGCTTAGCTGGACTAATAAAAGGTAAAGTCACAGCAGTTTAAAGTCTCACCTGATCTATTGGGAATTTCATGCCCTGCAGGGTGAATTCAGTTGAACTGCATTGAATTACGGTGGGGGAAAAAAACCAAGAAACCTCCCTTAGTGAAGCAGAAATGAAATTTTAGGGCTTTGAGACTGTATGTTCATACTATTCTACAAAGGAGGACATTGTGCTTCTTTATTCTCCATAATCTGCAGAGAAAACTAACTTTTTTTTTCAAAGTTTAAAGGCCTGTCCCCCCGAGAAGAAAAGTGGGTAAAGTCGTGTTTCCTCTTTGGGTACTGCATCGGTTCTACAATTCAGAAAACATCCACGAGTGTCAGAGGCAGGGTCACTGCCCAGGGAAAGGTGAATGAGCAGGAGGAGTACAGGAGCAGCTTCAGATATCTTCTGCGGCTGAAGGGCTTTGAATTCAGTATTGTTTCTTGATTGATTACACCTTCTTTTGAAGTAAAATACAGTCCAATTTTAAAAAATAATTTGCTTAAAATTGATCTATGAGTTTCTTTAATGAATATGATAAGGAAAAGGTGGAAATGGTTTAATCAGTTGAAAACGGCTCTTACGGGACAGTATATGACATCATTCAGAAAACAAATCCTAGTGCATCAAGATCGCCACCGAGATGTATTTATAGTGATACAGTAGCAACTGCAGTGAATGTGTCGTGGTTTAACCCCAGCCGGCAACTCAGCCCCACACAGCCGCTCGCTCACTGCCCCCCCGGTGGGATGGGGGAGAGAATCAGAAGGTTAAAAGGGAGAAAACTCACGGGCTGAGATAAAGACAGCTTAATAGGTAAAGCAAAAGCCGCGCATGCAAGCAAAGCAAACCAAGGAATTCATTCCCCGCTTCCCACGGGCAGGCCGGTGTTCAGCCATCTCCAGGAAAGCAGGGCTCCATCACGCCTGACGGTCACTTGGGAAGACAAACGCCGTCACTCTGAACGTCCCCCCCCTTCCTCCTTCTTCCCCCAGCTTTATATGCTGAGCATGACGTCCTGTGGTCCGGAATACCCCTTGGGTCAGTTGGGGTCAGCTGTCCCAGCTGTGTCCCCCCACAACTCCTTGTGCCCCCCCAGCCTCCTCGCTGGTGGGGTGGGGTGAGAGGCAGCAAAGGCCTCGGCTCTGTGCAAACACTGCTCAGCAGTAACGAAAACATCCCGGTGTTATCAACACTATTTTCAGCACAAATCCAAAACATAGCCCCATACCAGCTACTTTGAAGACGATTAACTGTGTCCCAGCCAAAACCAGCAGAGAATGTTAGAATAACCTTTTGTTTTTAAAAGTTTTGTTTTCCTGACCTTGTAGACTGAATAGTGTAGGACACATTTTCTCAGTTGCTGTCCAGTGACAATCAGAATCAGAGCATCAGTTAAGGGAATATAATGGATCTACTATGTCTGGACCTCCCTCTGCTAGGGACTGCCATGTTTTCGGATTCTTCATGCGTTCTTTATATCCAGATCCAGTGTTTAAAGATTCACAGCCATGAACTACTAGAACGTGAAAGGGATGTTCAAATAAGAATGTTTAGGTAAAATGTATCCTTAACAAATGAGAAGATCAAAAATTAAATGTATACCTATTAGGGCTCTCTTTTCATCCTGTACTTGGCCACAATATTTAGAAGACTGTCTGCTTGGATTTTGCCTGTCAGCTTTTCAATTAAATGCAGTGTTGAAAATCATAACAGTGTTCTTTTGTAATCTTGCTGAAGTCATTCTGATGTCTTTATTCGGTTTTCCCATGCTGCTCAGGACACTTTATTAAATTCTTATTTCTGACATCCTCCTTCATTAAGTCCAAAATTCCAAAATGGGTCTGAATTCTTTATTTTTCTTACTCATCTAGTCTCAAATCTGTGTAATAGGCTTTTTATCCCTGAAGCTTAGTCTTTTTCAATTGTCATTTGTAGCAAAACACCATCCATGGAGAAAAGAAAGAGTGATTTCCAGTCTGTGCCTTCATTTCCTTTCACAGGAAATTGCTACTGGTAATTAGTGCTCTTGTATACTGATGCTACGTAATGTGGTAGTATCTAAGGTAAACCTCTATAAATATTTCAAAGATTAGATTGTATAGGTCTTTGGGTAAGGGAGGTGCTAGAGTTCTCTGATGATCCATTTTGTCTTATTTTTATGCAAGTGTAGCCAGTATGTTTGAAACTAATGGTTAAGAATAGAAAGTCCTAGTAGTTCTTTCACTACATCTTATTTCAAAAAGGCAGCAAAACATGAAGTATAAGAGATTACCTTGAATAGTGAAGTTTAAAAGAGCTGTATTCTGTCATTTTCACACACAGGTCTCAATGACATCTGTTGCAGCTTCACCAGGCAACAGGGGCAGCATGAAACTAATTAAAATCTTTGATCTTTGAACTTGTACAGAAAGTTTTGTGAATCTTTGTGAATCTTATTCAAATCGGTGTTTTCCAGCATTACAGATCTCAAGGGCAAGGTGGCTCGGAGCCAAGCTCCAGAGAGCTTTAAGCATAGATGAAATTTTATAATTAATGTAAAACTTTCCCTGAAGCTAGTGTAAATTTTGCCAAACAGGAAAAGGAAAGAGTTGATCTTATTTATTCATGTTATGCAGACCAGTGGAAAAGTTTGCTTTTAGTACCAAGATGTTAAAATTTCCTAGTGGAAAGACTACTTAAAAGGAAGTAACAATGACATATGTGGTTAAAAAAGAGAATGTAAATTGATACTTCAAAATCTCAAGTAGACACTACTGATTTTTATCTTAGATGAAATAATAAAAGAGCATTTAATAATCAAATTTCCATGGCTCATGAAGAAAGAGAAGGCGAGCTGTTGATTTCATCATTACAAGTAATGCTATCAATTACTGATGTTTGTCACTTAGGATCAGAAAGCAGGATTACCCTCGAGGAGCTCTGAGTCATCCAAAGCCAGTATCAGAATATTCTTTGCCTCTGAAAACACCACACAGTACTTAATAGCATAGGAATTTATAAAGGTATATGGGACATAAAAATACACTTGGCTTATTAATTTAAAAAGTTGCTTGATAAAGTTATGTCGCATGTGGAATGCTCCTGTCCTGGGCTGAGAGCTCTCCAGAGACTCTGAAGTTCAGACTACTATATTAGATGGCAGGGACGTGGCTCTCATAGTTATAACTCGATTTCCATGAAAGTCAATAAGAATTTAGAGAAAAGAGACTGATGAACCCCAAGTTGTTCATATTATGGTACACCATACAAAACTTCCATCGATCTCAAGGGAAAAGGCTTGGAGTGTTTGCGTTTTCTTCTGGATCATACTGGTGAATACAGATGTTTATTTGCTAAGTTCAGTGGGAGCAGAAAGTAATTTTTTTTTTTTTTAAATATTGTTTGCTATTCAGAGGTTTAAATTAAACTAGACTGCTGTTGTTTTGTACTTTTAAATTTTAATCAGGAAGAGGGGTAGCTGCAAAATATCAACTTTATATGGTGAAGTATTTTTCAACTGAGAGTTGATAGCCTGTGACTTCATAAAGATTATAGTCCTCTCCTGAGACTCATTATCCTCTAGTTGTAATTTGATGAAACCAAATACAATATTTGGAATGATAATTCCAATTATGCATGGATATTCAAAGAGAATAAAAAGATAACAATCAAAAAATACTTAATTGAAATTCATGTTAGAATTATTCTAGAAAATAGCCTCACGTAAAATTCGTAAGTTGTCAGTCATGTTACTACCTGAGCTAAGGTGTCTGTACAAGCTGTTCAGCTATAATGTGACCCCACCATGTTGTTCTAAAAGAAGTAGAAGCATGTGAAACTGCTTTTTCTTGACAACAAAAAGAATTGGTTCTCACCTACTTTGTATCTATTTCAGCCTGAAAGCCTGGAATATTTTCAAATGCAGACATTTTTGTCGCTGCAAAAGAATTCAGTGGGCGTAGAAGGGATGTTCAAATTTGTTCAACTCAAATACTTACATGTCGCTTTTCCTAATGAATATCTCAGCCTTGCTAGGGAATTGCTTACCTTAAAAATGTGAAAACATTGATTGTGCAGTGCAGTGGGAACAAAATACTTTCAAATTGGACTGGCCTCTTCCTATAAAATCACTGCAGCAATTCATTATATTTTACTCTAGTGATAGCAAATAGTTCACCCTCAGTGTCCAGTCAACCTCCTACTGAGTCTTAAATGTAGAAATTGTGCTTTTCTGGCCCCAAATGCCCATTTTCTGTTATCCAGAAACATTTTAAATGACTTGATTCTGGAGTCTTCTCTCCCACACTCGCTTTTGAACACTGTTCCAGCCATATTTGGAGATGCAGATGTTGTTGAAGAAGGAAACATGAAATAGATCAATCGACTTGTCACTAAATTTAGGCTTAATAACTCGAGTGCGTTGCATTGATTTTATTTAGTTGTTGTTTAAGTACTGTATTGATCTTAAGAAAGCTGGGTTTAGAGCTATGCTATAATTTAAAAATACACTTTTCATTAGACTACTTCAAAGTTGCTTTGCCATATCTGTCCCAATAATTTTGTCCATTTGTCAAGTTTACCGATAAAAGCCTTCCCATGGAAGGAATCTTCTGTTCTTCAGAACTTGATTTCATAATTTTTACAACTGAAAATTTTTAAACCAGCCACCACAATGATGCTTGAATTTTTCTCTTTTTTTTAACAATCTCTGTCTTGTAAACAATTTAAAACATGCATAGTTTAATAGATGTGGAAATGTTTCCGAGGTGAAATTATAAGGGTTTAATCAAGCAGGTGCTGCATAAAGTAATCTGGAAGGTGTTGTCTTAATCTCAATTTTCTTCTGTGAATAAGGATCTGAGTAGTATTGTATCAAATAGCTACATGAACTCAGGAAAGGTCTTCATGGGTTAAAAAAAAATTGTAAAAATGTCAGATTCGTATGGTTCATCCACAAGCCATGCTGTCTTTTATGTATTGTGATTACTTTCGGATGTAAAATAGTTATTCTATTTCAGACTACAAATCTAATCCTGCACAGACTATATGTTTAATCCTGTATGTGTCGGGTATCCGCTTCCTCGTTGTGTGCGTATTTGTGCATTTATTTATATGTACATATTTGTGTGTATGTTTAAATCAAAAATATTCTTTGCATACAGATTCGGATACATATTTATGTGTGTGTGAGAATATAACGTGATGTTAAAAAATAGCTTAAAAGTGCCAAAATGCTAGTAGTTGATTCACTGAAGACTGCAATGCCTCAGTTTCTCTGGATATGCCCAGGAAACTTTTCTCTTTCTGGTATTGATTTGCTGATCTTATTTCTTGTATCAAAATTTCAAATCTCCCCATATCACTCTCAAAATATTCTGTTTGTGGCAGATTTTTTGGTCCTTATGTAAGGTTATTTTTCAGTTGGTTTTTTGGCCCTTATGTAAGGTTGTTTTTGGTTGATTTCAGTGGAGTTTTGCTCGTTTACTGAAGGAGATAATTTGATCTTAAATTTGAAGTACTTCAGGATAGCACTGAGCTAGAAAATCCATGTTTTCTAAATTAGACTTAGCGATTGTCTCAAGTACTAATTTATGGAAATGTATCCATTTAGTCTTTCTTAAAATGGTATCAGCCAGCCATCCTTAATTTTAACAATGGATAGCTGATGTTCTGCAAGAACAAGTACCTTTAATCATGAAGGATTTTATGCCAGGGCCCATATTGAGAAGCAGGTTACTGGGTCAGGTCTACTTGCACAGTTAAATAATGTTTCAGTGGAAGACCATGGGATGTACTGTGCAACGGTGGGCATGGTACGCTTCGGCTGCATGGCTTTGGGTGCTGTGCCACTGGGACCCATAAAAAGGGATCTGGGGAGTCTTTCCTATGTAGAAAAATCCCTGGACACAATAAAAAGCCAAAAAATTGAAGCATCTTTGTAGGAAATAGAATAGCCATTAACAACTTCCTTCTGTTTGGATATGTTTTGGCTGTGTACTTCTGTTTTAAAGGTCAAAGCAAGGTGGTACAAAAAATTGTGATGGAAACAAGGATATTTTCACGTTGGGGTAAATGCAGACGGTAGGCTTATCTTTTGTTAATTTCCAATTTGTCAATTTCTGATAAGAAACTGCTTTCCATTTAAAATTATGTAAATGGAGAGCAAAAAATATTGGCTATTAGAAATAGTAAAAGAGTCATGTAAAACAAAATTCCCAGGAGACATGTGACGATGCCTTGTTTGATGGCTAGCTGTGGCTTCAGCTTGGCCTAAATGAACAAGTAGGAGTTGATGGACAGTCAGTCAGCCTCTCTGCTTGTACCCTGTTGCATAGCTTCAGTAGTTACAGAGGGTGGATGAACCCCGTTAAGTTTCTCAGGTAATTCCCATGGATTGTCTGTATTAAATCAAATGCTTGCTAAGCTGTAAATGTCTCTTTTTTTTCTGCTGCATTGAGTCTGTAGGCAGATTAAAGTTAATGGACTTTTTTTTTTTTTTCTCTCCTTGAATTCCCAATAGCATAATTTGTGCTTTTAAAAAAAATCTTTTCTTGCTGTGCATTTGTGCGTTACAACTGTGAGCTCTTGTGTATTTGGTTTGGCCAATGCTAGGCACTCAGCATTTAAACTGTAGATTTTATGCTGATGAACTTTAAGTCTCAGGAGAAAAGAAGCGAAGATCTGGAACCTGAGAGTTAGGATCTTCTCCTTCATTTGCCAAAAAATGGGCCTAACTAGATCAAGGAAATATTAGCACCCAGGCGTGAAATTCGTATCCCGTAGCTGTTCAATGGATGCTGATTAGTTTGGGGTAAAAGGTGTAACCTGCTCTTTATCAATGCTTCCTTCCTATAGTGGTGTCTGTCTTGTTGAACCAGCATGGGGATTCACTAAGATACCTGATGGGGCAGCAATTAATTCTTGTCATGAAATCCACTTTTTTGTTCTTTTTTACAATGCTGTCACCTTATTTTAATTGCACAAGAAGATAAAATGTGTCATGGAAATTCATTGTGAAGAGCCCATTATTTTTAGCAAAAATGTAAATATGACTTAGCAAAGAACCAGTCAAACCCAGAACTGCCGAGACAGATATAAGGATGCAGTGCTTCAATACTCTTCATGAACTACTTCTGCAAAGTCCCCCTACCTATATAGTATGCCTCCTTGGTATGCTCTACAGAATCTGAATTTTAATTTTTTTTTTTTTTTTTTTAAGCTTCATGCTGCTCCTTTAAGCATCATTTCAACAACACACAAGAATTGGCTCACATGATTATAGATAATTACATCCTTTTCTGCGTCAGAGGGTGACTGTTTTTCTGTGGCTGCAAAAGGACTAAAAATAAAATTTCTTGAACTTTCTATTGTTGCAACAAACAAAAGCAGATCTAGTTTGATTGCTAAAATATGAACAGCTAAATTAGAAGCAGCATTATGGCATTGCGTTTCACCAAAACGCCTGCTTAGGTGGAAAACACATTGTAAATGTTTTTCTGTTCATTGATGCAGATCCCCAGTGACCGTTGCCAACTCCTGTTTTTATCTTTTGGGTAAGCCCCAACTTAATTACGTTTGAAAGAGGCAAGTGTGTATGTGCAGTTCATAGTAATCTTATTTGCACTACATGGCTTACTACGACTTGCATCTTCTGCACAGAGCGAGTACAGTGTAGAAAACAATCAGTTGGGTAGCACTTCATGTACTACAGATTGCATGGTTGCTGTACCTTCTTTAAAAATGTTACAAAATAATACCCAATTGTTATGGTGGTCTAAGCTCAATGAATGATGTCGAGATCAGTAGTTTTAAGTTAATTATTTTTAATCATTAAACAGCCCATGTTTTTTCCTCTGGAAAATGTTTGATTTTCTTTTAGTCATTCTCATCTTTCTAATGTAACTAGAAGTAGTCCTACAAGTGTTAAAAGGAGGGAAATTAAAATGCAGCTTTGCCCTAACCTTTGCGGTTTTTCTTCTATTATTGTTAGTGATGCTTTAGAGGGTATATTTCTAGATGTAATTCAGATTTCTTTTGAAGTTTGATTACATATACTTTTAATGCAGCCTAAGTGATATTACTTTGTTCCATTCAATTAAGGTTGACTTCAAAATAGTGTTCTCTGTTTTTATGCTGTAACTCTTTCTTGCAAAGGTGAGTGGAGGAGCAAGACAAGACACTCAACACTGTTATGTGAAGTACTGTTAGTCTTTACAAGCTTATAAGCGGAATTATATATTTATGGAGAGAATTCAAGGCCGTTTGCTTAAAAGAAAGAGACTATGCTGTTTGGTAGGTGGCTTAGAGTGAGAAATGTGTGTCTCTTGTCAGGGCTGCAGCCTTTTTGTTTTGTAGAAATGTTAAGGAAAGTTTTTTAAGCTCATGAGTGTGTTTATTTTGTGATGCTGCTGTCTTTTTTTTGGTTGGTTTTGGTTGTGCTTTGTTTGTTTTAATAATCTCAGAAACGGGGCTTCTTATTTTACAGATATCAGTGTAAAAACAGTACTTGTACCTGCTAATTTTAATAAACTGCTAATCAAATCTGCAGCTGTATAACTCTTCTACTTTCAGGCCTCAGCAGAGGTGATTCAGCCACCTTAAAGTCCCGACAGAAGTTTGTGAAGTATTTGGACAGTTAAACCGATTCAGTTTCATCTGTTGAGCTTTGCAATCAGGATCAGCATTTGCTGATTCTCTTATCTAGTTAAGCCGTGGTATCAGCATCACCTCCGAGATGGATGCCTTTGCTGCAGCGTGGGCGACGATAGCTTGGTTGGCTGTTCTTCTTCACTAGCCCCTAATCAGGTTGCTGATTGTTCTGTGCCTTAATTTCCCTTTTCCTTACTTGCCAAGTACCTTATTTCTCTGATTAATCAATTATTCCAAAAAGCAATCTGTAGGACTAATTCTTCTTAAACAAAGTAAATTGAGATATTATCAGTTGTGCTAAATATAATTAGTGTAATTGGGAATAGGACCACATACCTGCCTGGCTTGGCAGATTTAATGTCTACGTCATGATTATGTCATGTCTTGGCTGTTAGTATTTCAAAGTATATTTACTCATATTTGCCAGAAATATGAGTCTATGAATCTATGAATATAAATCCTGAACTTGTGGGAATTTGGAATGACACAGCTTTATCATCGAAGTGGGATTTTGATTTTTGAGAAATAATTATGGATTCCAAGACTTGCAGCTGTTGAGCAGTAAATTCATTAAAAGATTGCTCCTCTGAAAATCCAGCTGCATTCAGAATATATTGAAATATATTTTGCAGATAAAAACATACCACTTTTAAATAGTATGTGTAGCCAGCTGTAGCTTTAAGAAGCATTCATGAGAAGTACACCTTCTATGACCTAGGGCCAGATCTCTAAGATAGTTCTGGAAAATATATGAGCATAAAAGTTATTAAATTTGCTGGGCAGATGCATTACTTAGATTGCCTGCCTATGACTGACAGACCAATATTCTATTTGATATCATTGGATTGGGTAAATTACATTTTTACATCCTTTCTTTTCCAAGACAAATATTAATGTGAAATCTGCTGACTGTCAAATTTGCTTTCTTGTCCAAACCTATTAACACTTAGTTTCAACCGAAATAAAAAGGAAAAATCTAATAGGTATTGAAATACAAAGTAAGATTGAATAAAAAATAAAAAAAGATGAAAAATTAATCCTGCACAGATTTTTGTGGGTACTCTCTTAGGAATAAGTGTCCTGAATGTTTATGTATTTCGTGCAAAATGGAAAACTTTTAGAGAGGGGATTAAAATTTCTATACTTTTCCTTCCATGACCCTAAAATACCAAAAATTCCGGAATTAGAGCACCCCTTTGAAAAGATGGCTATGTGGGTATTGGATTTGCACGCGTTAAGAAAGAAGCCAGGCTTAGATCTTCTACAGTCTCAGTGAGAGGCAACACGACAGCCCTCATTTTGTGAGTCTGTGAGGCAAGGGTGAGCTGCTGAACTGCTGAACGCTGGCGAGGCTGAGACCTGCCCAGAAGCACCGTGTTAGTCATATGAGGTTTTAATATTGTGGATTGAAGGACTAGAGAGCAGAGAGAGAAAGAGAGAGAGAAGATGAACATGCATTTATGTATTTGAAGTATTTATCTGTGTGGTTACAGCTTTTTGTGTGCGACTTGTTTGCAACTTGGATTTTATACAATGTTGAAAAACACAAACCCCAATAAGACCTGTTGTCTGACGCTTGCTTAGCATTAAATCGGTGTAATTCAGTTAAGTAATTTCAGTTAAGCTACCTGACTTTACAGCAGCTATTTGGATCCCTATTTAAGAAAATATGGATCTCTTGCACTGTTTTTGTGCTTACTGGTTTTTTTCCTCGGCTCTCACTAGCTTGTTTCACTGTTTTCATGTCACTCTAGAATCTGTACCTACGGAGGACGTAGTTGATGCGCTTGGCTTTTGGCTTTCTGTGTAAGCCTTTTCCCCTTATGGGAGCAGTAAACGCTACTGGGCTGTTCTACATCACTTACCTCTCCTTGCATTTGTAGAGGAGGTATCATTCATATCTTTTGCTTCTGCGTGCACGCATGGGTTTTCTTCATATATTATGGGGATAAATAATGTGTATTTGTCATTTATTTTGCTTTCCTGCATTTCCTGGGTACTTTATTCAGATAGTAGACCCCTTTAGGATTGTGATGCCTTTGATGCTGGGGGAATGCTACAACAATGTTCTCCATGGTTATAGCTGCATTTGCCAGCTCCTAGAGTTGAAATCTCTGGCTGAGTCATAAATTTTATGCAGCTGTATGAAAATTTCAGTGTTTATTAATTCAGGGCTCTACACAGCAATGATGGACCTGGTGCATAGTCCTCTTAAATCACCGGACAGACAAATTAATGACTTCCCCTCTCCTCCTTTTGGTCTTGCAGTTTTGTTTTGTTTTATACATAGCTTTGTCATCACTTATCTTGTCAGCATGTTCTTGATGTGGTTAGCCAGCACTGCTAACTGATGTCTGGGGGCAGGGGATGTGTTCAACTCCTGACTGACATTGCAGGTAGTGAGGCAGTCCTCAAAGGATAGACTGTCTGGCTGAGTCTCTTCTGGTTTTCCTGGTCTTTCTAAGGATAGATTTGCCTTCCTCTTTTTATTTTGGGAGGTGCAACATTTTAGTCCCAACCAGATGAGGTTTTTAAAGCATTTGTTATAGTTCTCCAGATGCATAAACTTTCTTCAATATTTTTCCAATTCTTCAGCATGTAGTGTTTTCCCATCTTAGTTCTGAATCGAGAAGGAATCCAGAGAAAGTGCAACTAGGCATTAATTCTGATGTAATTTTATGCATCAGTTAGCACATTCAGCAAAATATTTTGCATCATGATAATCTCGAGCAGGAACATAAACATTCCTTATGCACATTCATCATCCTCTGAATATTTTAGTGGCTTTGATGTTGAGATGGGAGAAGTGAAGAGCTATCTCTTTCTTACTCCACAGATTCATTTGGTTCTATTTTTAGCATGAAAGGTCCTGTGAAGGTTTAGTTGAATCAATATCAAAATAATTGCTATTATGATTAATATGCCTATATTCTATCCAGCAAAATAACAAAGATCATAAATCTAGAAAATGGCAAGTATCTGTATCTCATAAAGCATGTTTCCAGTCCTAAAAATACCTTGCCAATGTGCATAGACTGCACGTAAGCTATGGCAAACGCAGCCAAACAGATTTTGTAAATACTATTTATCATACTACTGAGTTAAATACAATTTTGAGTGATAAAGTATTGACAGTTGATACTGATTTTTTTACAATGATTCTAGTAAGGAGAAACAGACTTACAGAAAGTTTCCATCTGCAAACCACTTTCCTGTGCTTAAAAGACAGAGCAGTGTCTAGCCCGGAAGGTAAGGGCATAGCATCGTTTTACTGGTGGTATTGTTTACCGAAGTATGCTTTGTGTGCTAAATATTTTAAACCGTGACGCCGTTCAAGGACAGATGTAAAATCATGCAGTTCCTTTCTAACTTCTTCAGAGAAGATTTTAAATACTTTGCTGACAGCTTTCAAAGTCAGGCCTTGAAAGCAAGGTCTTTTCATTGCTACCTGATGGAGAAGGAATAATTCCTTAGTCCTACTTTACAGACACTGGCCGTTGTCAGGAGGCAAATATTCAGTAAATCCTAGAATTTCTATTGACATGCATGTTCTGTTCTCTGTTATTAGGTCTTGCCATGCTTTCCAAAGAGCTTTCATTGGATATCTGAAGCAAGGGGAGAAAAAAACCAGTAGTGTTGGGAAAATCTAGACTCTTTTTCATGGCCACCATGAGCAGCTGCGTATGTGGGCCATCACTGGTAGATGAAGTATCTGGGAATGTTCAGCAGTCCGTTTGACTAAGTGTCGGCTCCCATCTGAAATGTCCGAGTCCTCTGTTGTTGAAATCATAGCTTGGAAACAATATGTGATTTGTATCACCTGTACAACATAACCGTGTAATTGCAAGATTGCAGATTCAACTTCAGGTTATTCATGGCTATGTTTGGTTTCTATTTAAAAACACATTTTGTCTTGGCACATTTTGACTGTGCAGATCTTTACATGTCAGATGACTAACACATGGTCTGTGAGGTTAAGGTAGGCAAAGCTTTTCCCATCTAACCTCCACTTCTATGTGTCTGTGGAGTTGAACGCGTACAGTTTATCACTGATATCACAAGCTTGTTTTTTCTTCTAATTCATCATTTGTCTTTATTACACCATTTTCAGTGTAACTGCACACATTACTACTTACAAAATGCAATGTGCACATTTACACTTGACACGTCGCTAGAGCAAAGCTAGGCCAGTAGACTGGCTGAAACATTGTTTTTCCATTTTGGAAATTTCCTTAAAACTTTAAGGTTTTTTTTGCCTTATGGAGACTTGTCAAAGATGATCAAAGGACAGTTAAAATAGATCAGAATGAAATATATTCTGCCATTACTCCTCTGCTTTGGGAAGGTCAAAGTATGGCAAAGAGAGGCAAGATGCTGGTTTAGGGATGCTAATTCAACATGTTAAGCATTGCAAAATAGCTGGACTCATGGCTGAGGTTCTGACATATAATATTAATAGTAACTTGAACTGAATGGATTATGACTTAATTTATGAAAATAGGCTTACGGGAAGTTTTGGTATCAGGCAGCCTGAAACTTGTTCTGTTGCAGAAACAATATGGAACAAAATGTGGAGTTAATCAGGAATTATAGAATATTTTTCTGACATTTAAATACAGTAAATGGCCCCAGTACTTTAAGGCAAATTACTTTTCACAGCTTGCACATCAAGGCAGCTGTTCAGAGAACATTATCAATAATAGATGACATTTGGAATGTGCACAAAAGCAGGATGCCAGGAGATAACAGTAAAGACTAACAGTCTGCTTAGAGAGGAAAAGACTTCTTTTGCTTACTGCCTTACTTTTCAGTGTATAAGATATAGCAAAGTACTAATAATATATTTTTCTGAAAAAGGAAGCGCGTGCTTTTCTTTTGTAGACACAGTTCACTGCCAGATTTTGGAGGTATGTCTTTGCCAAACGTTATAGCCTGTTGGGCAGAGATTCAGAGTGGAAAACAACACGTGTGCTTTGATACTTTATGTATTTGGGGCTTTGTCCTTTTTAATATAATTCAGAATTGTGGTCTGTGTAATTTCACGGTTATATAGTACAACCTCTATCATTTAATTATATATTGTCCGAGGTAAATGATGAACAAATTCCCTTTGTCCTTTGCTGAACATCAGTACTGAATCAAGTCAAGAACATGAAAAAATGTGGTAGTTTATCTACAGAGGAATATGTTTTGTGGGAATAATTTTAAAGAACTTTGCATAATCACATAAAACACTTCTAAAAATAACTAAGAAAATGTTTATTTTTTAGTATTAAATTGTTGCCGGTTTAGGGCATGACTCCAAGTCTCACTGAAACCCTCCCTTGACTTTGAGATATTGACTCAAGTCCATATTCATGGCAGCATTAACAAAAAGGAGATATTCCGGTCAGAAATAGGGATTGATTCGCCTATGACCAGGCAGATCACCTTCTATTCCAGATGTTCTTAGAGGAAAGAAGTCCCATGTCCTCTTGATTGATTAGGCTCTCTTAAAAGTACTAAGAAACGTTGTCTTCAACTTTTTTTTATAATGGTCTTTAATGTCTTCAGTTTTTCACTGAAATATTATTTATTGGTTGGGGTTTTTTTCTACAAATATTTAGTTAGTTTATAGATATGTTATTTACTCTCAGAAACCAAAGAAGTTTAAGCTGTACTCGGAGCCTTCTTTTTTAGTTATTTTTTCATAAGAACCCTTAGGAGCCCAATATGAAGTATCTGTATCTTACATTGCTGTACTGAGCTTAAATAGGGGGAAACACTGTTCAATAACATGGAAAAATAGCTCAGTTTAAATTAGGATATACTCCTTTCCTCCTGCCCTCCCAAGAGGAGGGATCCTGGCATAAAAAGGTAAGCTCACTGTCATGGGTAGGTCAATGATTCCTGAAGAAATAGTGTTAAGGGCTCAAAAAATGTCAGTCCGGGTCCTCTGAATCAGATCCTCCTCCTGACTTCTCTTCATCTTGCTGAATGACTTTTAGGAAATAATTGAAGATTAATGATTATTGGATTCAAATTCCATGCCAGTAGAGTAAGAAAACCCCTAATTGCCCATGCAAACTGTCCTGTGCCTACGTTTGCGTTGAGCTATTTACTGATTTACTCCATGCTGCTTATAGATGACACAGTCTCCTGCTAATGCAACGGGGCCGCTTCAAGGCCGAAGATACCTCCTGTCCTGCCGGCTTCCAGCACAGGTAGAGCTTGTGTTGCTGCCTGCACCTGATACAGTAAGACAGTGAACGGTGTTTAGATTACGCTCCTGAGGTTTTGAAGATACATGGATGCGGCTTATGGTTTTGCTGCACGTATGCTGACTGCGGTAAATTGCTACCGTGATTTGCTTATCAAGTTAGAAGAGAATGTGAACTAATTTCTACTTCATCAGTTCCAAAGATGGAGCCAGCATTGCATTGCCTCCTGGTACGAACTCTACCCTTACAGAAGGTAGCGCTGGTGATCTTACCTGCATGGAATTTGTGATATAAAAATTAATATTTTAGAAAGTGCTGAAACATCCTGGAAATCACTTTGTATTCTATAAGTGGGGACAGACCATACCAGGACAGAGGCAAGAAGAAGGTATTACCTAGTACCTATTATGTAGGTACTTATGTCTCAGTATACTGAACGAGCACAGCATGGTGGAAATACGTTTAGTATGTGAATCAGTCCAGTAAAACTGCCTCAGGCATATCTATTTCCTGATTGAAAGATATGGCAGTAGCTTCTTCAAAACAGCTGATGTATATTTCAGATGTCTGTAGATTGTACTTGCAAAACTTCTTTTAAAAATTAAATATATTGGCCGAAAAGTTCTGTAACAACAAATACTCAGTGCACTGCTACTGAGAGAATTCGGGAGACAGAGCCTATTAATATTAAAGCGAACCTGAGTGATAAGACTCCACAGAGAGCAGCAGAAATGTATTCCTCAGTCATCTCCTGCCCATCTCCTTTCATAACTATGCCATTTATGTTTTAAGACAGATGTTGACAATTCTGCATCTAAAATATGCTTAATGCAGCGTTTCATCCCCTGCTGCTGGTACAGCAGAAAAAGTGAAGTTGTAGAACAGAATGTAACCAGTATGACCCTTCACTCTTCTAGTGATAGAGGAGCTTGGTTTTTTCAAAGTCAGAAATGGATTTTATATTTAGATTATTTTTATTTACATGCTTGGTCACATTCAGCATGCTCTTTTCATTTCTGTCACCTTGCCTTAATAGGGCTCTCACTGAGCTGTTTGGTGTTTTGGGTTTTTTTTGTGTTGTTTTTTTTTTTTTTTTTTTTTTTAAGCCTAACCTGCAGCTTGCAGCAGCACCAGCTTCTTTTCACCGTTCTGTTCACAAATGTCGAACAAATGAAAAGAAGGAGCTTCAGGCTAACATCTACCTAACTAGGTGTTCTGCTTTATTGATCCCACAAACCATCCCCAGGGCACTGAGCCACCTCTACCAAAGGGAAAGATCAAAGAGTTGTCAGGTTTCTTCTCTAGATAATCCTGCATGGCATAAGCAATTACCCTTCGTTTCAGATATAAATTCTATAAAATGGGATTCTGTATTTAATATGCTGCTATGTTTTTAATTAGAATATCTGACACGGAAAGAATTAGAAGTGGCATTTGCTTTCCCATAACAAAGTCCTGTTGAAATGACTGGAAAGGTGTAATTGAAAATTAAATCAGTCCAATAAATATTTTTGTGTATCATTTTCCTAATCATAAACTATCTTTACTCAGAGATAAAGAAAATAAATAGGCCCAACCCCTCGCAATCCAAAAGAAATATACGCTGGAAAAAAAGAATACTTGGTTCAGTACACTGATTCATTGCTGTAACATAAAAATCCAATGTTTCTGAGTGTTGAGAGATTTTTTTTTTTTCCCCCACTGATCTATTTAAAACATGCATAGAAAAGATTGCATGTACCAACATTTGATACTGCATCCTAACCCTATAAACAATAATAGTCATTCAGGAACGTGCTTTTATTCAATATTTTGTTGTTGTTGTTATGTGGATACATATTTGCAAACCCTGACAGAATATTAATATTAGATGCATGTGTGAAAATTCAGGTGCAAGTGTGAGAAGTTGCCAAATATCAGTTATTCCAGATAAAAAGAAAACCTTTGGATTAAGGAAGACTGAAGCAAGTTCACAGGTATTAGAGAAGTATCAGTGTAATATAATCTTCCTTTTACAGTGCAGATCTGTTCCCAGTGGTTTTTTTTTAAATTTTATTTTATTGTATTTTATTGGTACATTAGGGTGATAGCAGGGAGAGGCAAGCTGCTTTTACAGGTCATAGTGAAGACTCTTAACTCCACCTGGCAAACAGAAAGAACGAGGATAGCTCCCAAATGACTGTTCTCCATGAAAGAATGGCGGCGTTCTGGGTTAGCATCATTCTCCAAGCAATTCTAATTGTGAGGACTGGACAGGAAATAAATCTCACCTTAGATGAGAGCTGTAGAGCAAAGCCTATTGTGGCTTGGAGACACGCAATTCAAAATACAGGCTAAAAGGGGTGAAAAACAAACCCCACATCTTTAAATGTAGTGCAAATAGTAGTTTCAATGTAGTAGTAATTACTAAAATTAATGTACTGGATCAGAATTTTAAAGAGCTTTTCAGCCACTGTTTTTATGTCCCAGAGACTGCTAGATAGCTGGTGACCAAACAACTGCATTATGAATTTCTCTTGAATTCAGAGCACAAGTATTTCTATTAACAATCATGAATGATTGAGCCCTGAAGTGACTTGATTCCTTAGATCCCATCACACATTTCTAATATAGGAGACTGCTATGGAATATCAGCATTTTACCTCATTCTGTAAAAACGTTAAAGTTTTAAAACACAGCAGCAGTTCTCTAATCCTGCTCAGAATGCTAAAGGCTTGTCAGTGACTAACAAGGGTGGAGGACATCTTAAAGCCAACTGCCTTTGAAGAACACTTAAACACTTCACCTCTGGCAAGGGAGAAGTCTCACACTGGTCTGATAGTCCTGTGCTTAGCTGTGTTTGGAATGAAGTCTCAGACAGGAGAATGATGACTGGGGTTTGGTCTGCAACTAGTTATCTAGGCAATCGGGTGATGCAAATACTAATATTGATGGCAAGTAGGCTCTGAATTAAACCTTCCTATTAAGTCTTTAAACATTAACATTAAACATTTTCAATGCAAGCTCTCAATGATTTGTGCTTTAGAGACACAAATCCCACTTAAACCCTTAATTTTTGTAGGGATGAGCTTTTATGGAGAAGCTGGTGTTTAGACTTTTGGTGTGGAAATATTAAAAAGTTGAAATGTATGAAAAGATTCTGAGGAAAGAGCACGTGCATGAGGAAGGCTAGATCAAAGATTAGTTACTCTGTAGTTGCATAACAATATTATTATGCAGCAGATGAAATGCGTTTTTTAGCTATAGAAAGATTTCTGCCTGCCTCTAAGCTGCTGTTTCCCTTTAAGTGGGAGGCCGGCTCACATTTACACCTTGATCTGTTCCACAGTTAGGATGGAACCAAATCTCAACATGTGCCACAGGTCTTTTTCTGTATTCTATTTCCAAGTTTTTTTGCATGATCAGGTGGGAATGTGAATAAAATTTGCTATCTATAATGGATCCAATCCAATATGCTGCAATGTGTTAGCTTGTTATGACCTTAAATACATACATGTATATTTACCTTCTCACGTATACATTTAGAGAAAGAGATAAAGAGATTGAAGAAGAAAAAAAAAAAAAAACAAAACCCAAATACTCACAATGTATACTTTCATTTTTATTATTGTTGTTGTTATTCTACATCTCCTTACTCTGGTTCATTTAACGTTGTGCCGTCATTGTTATAGCAACCGTTTTATGATGCAGCAAAACCACGGTTGTAGCCATGGCTAAGAGATGTCTTCAGCCAGCCTCGTGCCGCTTCACTAGTGCAAAACAAACAAAACTTTCTTACTGGAGAGATTTGGAGGTGAAGCCCAGCAATAATAGAGGCCACCCACAACAAACTTCTTGTAAGGCAGGACTTGAGTGGCAGTGGGACATATGGAAGCAGGTGCCCGAAGTTATCGGTGTTGTCATCTGGCAAATGTTAGATAGCTGATAAAGTAAAGATGGAAGATAGTGGCGTTGCATTTCAGTTTTACACAATGAGATTATATGGGGCACAACTGCAGGACATACTCTGCCTCGGACAAAAGGAATCGATTATTTGCTAGAGCGGAGGCTTTCATATAAAGTTAGGCTATCATTGTGCATAATTGTAATATATGCACAAAGATGCAGTGATACAAAAAAACCCCCTTTTTCTCAGGAGGAAGCTCTATGTGCCTATACTTCTGACTCTGCCCTTCCTTTTCTCTGTGTGCTTCCCCAGCGCACAAATTATTCCGCGTTAATGTTTGGAAGAACTTGTGGACGTGGCACTTCTCAACTAAACAACAAAAGTCCGTGCTCGGTTCACTGGAAGACTGTGTTGTTGCTTCCCCCGCGTACCTGGGGATTCATGGAAATAGTGTGCTTCTAAATAGTGGTACCTGTGTCCTGTGGCACCCAACACAAAACTCTTGCTAAAAGCTCAAATAGAAGATTTTCATGTGTCGCTTGTCAACTCCTTCAGCTCAGGTGGACTACCTGAAATTCAGGAGAAAAAATAGCAGCATCTAGCATTAGAAGGGATAGATATGCAGAGGAAAAGAAATATATACTGTTTGTTTGGGGAAGCTTGCTCTTATGTGCCTTTATCTGTAACGTAAGAGTGTAAGGCAAGGGGACAGGTTACAGACAAAATATGCAAACCAACCAAACAGGACATTAAAAGTCCAGATATATCAAAGCTTACAGCAGCAGCAATGTGATGCGTTTGCCGGGGTTACCCAGTTCGGCTGTCAGCTTCTGGGTGTTGCGTGTGCCTCCAGAATACAGCACAGGCAGAGGTGTTGGAGGGCGTGTTTGGGCATGGAGAGGCTGAAGCCTGACCGTGGTGAAAGTGGGCTTTTCCCAGGAATTCAAAGCTAGAAAGACAATGGTGCTTTCTGAGTTTAGATCCAGAGAGATCTGAAAAGTGCGCAGTTCATATATGCATCGTTGATACTAAAGTACATGGATGGGACGGAATCCTCCAGCTGTGTGGCACACTTGTCCACTGAAAAACTGTGGGGAAAGGAGACTCAAACATCCTCAAGAAGATCAAGGCAAACTCCTCTTAGAAAAAGGCACAGTGTCTTCACTGACCATAAAGGCAAGGTAGAACTGCAGTTCTTAAGGTCTTATCTGAAAAACCTCACATAGCAGAGTGCAGGAAACTCAATTTATCTGTCTCAGAAAGATGAAGGGCTGAGCCAACCCTGCTGGGATTAAAGCGGTCGCACTGTTTCATGTTATATGAAACATTTTTCATCGTTGTGAAATAAAAAGCTTATATCCAAAGCAAAATGGGTACCAATACATTGCGATATCAGATAAGTCCAGATATTTGATTTTGGTCTGTTGCTGTCTTCTGATTTCCCTCTGAAGGGTGCTTTGGTTTAACAGGAGATGGAAAACAGTTCATCTTGGCAATTGGCCCTGACACTCCTGCTGAGCAGAGTCCAGGCTTTTTTGTTGTTCTTGGGTTTGGGCTTGTTTTTTTAATAGGATGCCCATAAGAGAAATGTTCCAATGATGAGCAGGGGCTCAGCATGGTTTGATTTGCGCTATTCATCAAGGGGAGGCAGAGCCAAATTTATCCTGTATACAACAAACAACCACTGTCAGACCTCAGATAAAATGTCTGAATTGAAGTTGATTGCTGGGAATAATTTTCTGAGAGAGAAAGTGATTTTTTTTCCTTGAACATACTTTGTGTCTTCGTGCTTGCAAAGGCTAGCAGGCAAACTAAATTGTTTTGTACTGATGATGTCTACGTTGTATAGTTTGCTCATCCTGGGTTGAGATCCTGATGCTGTTTCAAAGAGGTAATACTGGTGTTTCAAACTATGAAACATAAACATTAAAGCATTCATCTATGTGGCCAGAGGTCAAGATAACCTAACTTCAAGAAATGACGTCTGAAAATTTGTGCCTTTTACATTGGTGGCATGATTTTACCCTTCTGTTAGTAGAACATATGATACATCAGGTAAATGTTAATCCCCATAATTTCAGATTTTCAGTGATGATAAACCCCTTTAAAATGGACTCAGGGGTAGTTTGTCACATTTAACAATGCCTATGAACTGTGACTCTTGCCTCACGAGCTGTTTATTTTATATGCTAAATGAGCAGGGAATATTATGAAAAATACAATATGTAGCTATGTAATTAATGATTTTAATAAAATGAGTTTGAAGAAAGGAAGGAACTAGAACTGCAACTGTAAAAGTGCTTCTATTGAGCTTTCAAGTGTATAGTTTGTGCTTTTCTTTTTAAGTCTTTGTCCAAGTTTTCTAACAGGGAGATGGGAATTAAAAAAAAGAAAAAAAATTACTAAAAACCCCCTTTCATGCCCTTCAGCCATTATGCATTGATATTGTAGGGAGGAAGGGATAGGAGAGGGAAGGAGACCTGAATTTTATTGAGCTAAAAGTTAGTAAAATTCTTTAACAATATGAAAAGAAAGGACCATTGGCATTGTGGTTATTGTTTTCTGAGAATGCTAAGGTAGTCACATCTCTGTATTTTTCTTCCCTCTCTCCCCCTTCTCCGGAGAGGTGATGTGCTCAGTCTGTCACGGTAGGGATTGCTGCTTTTGCGATAACACGGCTGCATCTCTTCAGATGTTTTGTGATTATTTTGGCTGGCTACTGGCCTTTGATTCAGGAGAATAAATGACACAAGGGAAGGGATTATTTTCTAGAGTTAGGAATAGAAAGGAATATATCCCCTTCTAGCCAGCAAGCGAGGTTTTTTTTTTCCCTTGCAGGTTCCAAAGGCACGCTGGCAAAGCAACTATGATGCTACAGCTTCTTTTATGTGCTTTTTATATTGGTGGGAGATCTTTAGGCAGCCTAAATGTAGGGCTACTGTCAATGTTCATATAATGAATTCAGCTTCTGTTAAGCCTGGTCTCACATATTGAAAATAATATCAGAACCCAAACAAAATATGCAAATGTTATGTGAATATAAGAGGAAAGGAAAAAGAAAAAAAAATGCCCAGGGACTGTCTGACAAATCTATTTAGGAATGAGGCGGAAAGCTTTTTATTTTCAGTATGGAAGCTCTGTGAAGAATGTGTTAACAAATCTGACAAGTTGTCATTGAGTGTTCTCACTTTTTTGGAGGACACAGAATAGACACTGTACTCACGTGTGGTACCAGTTGTTGAGCTTAGGTACCAGGACAGTAAGAATCGACTGCACGGGAAGAGAAAACAGGATTCTTGTGCACGTGGCAGCCACATTTGTGGCAACCAGCAGTTTTTTGCCCTTGAATTTAGGGATGCACTGAAACTACTGGTACAAGTGAGCTAAAAGATTTAGTAAATTGAGAGTTAGATACTACAGTAACTCGGCTTAACGATATGATCGCATGCAAACACTCCAGCTAACAGTTTGTGCTATAAGCTAAGATGTTCAAATACATTAAAATACCCATTTAGTCTGACTATAATGGCATCCTTTCTCTAAATCTGAAAGGCCATGTCTAATTAAAATAATTATTTTATATAATTTTAAAAGAGGCTATTAAAGACATGTTTACAGATACTTAATTTATTCCTTAAACTTTTATTGCTTTTTAAACTTGAAATGTCCATGACCTTTTCCATTAAAGTACTTCATAACAGCTGAAAAATTTGAAATAAAAACTGTGTAAAATTCTAGTTAAACTTATTTGTTATTGTACTTTGAAGGATGCTTAATAGGAAAATAAGAAGCATCATCTTGAATCCTTATCTACAACTTAGAAGTCAGAACTTCTGTCCTGACTCAATAAGTATTTGTAACCTAAAAAAATCATTGATTAATTGATCTGATTTTTGAATAGCCCCTTTCTAGCAAACTTGCAGAATATCTGCCTGGCCAGACTCTTCATTCTGCAACATTTAATTCAGAATCCTGATTGAACCAGGCTCTGTTATACTTTACGTGTTTCTACTGGTATACTTCACATTCTGCTATAAAATTAGCACTATTAATCAGGATGCAAAGCTATTTTTGGCATTGACATGTGACTGGCAAAGTAACATAAATCACTCAAATTGTAAGCAAGAAGTTGTCATTTACCTCTGACAAGCTCCTACTTATTATGCTCTTGATAATTGTAACCTTTAATGCTTGCTCTCATTTCTAAAAACATTATTAAGTACACATTAAATCATGACTATTTTGCCTGCACTCTGGTAACCCTGGTTTTTGTTTTGGTGTTCATGGACTAGATAATGAGACAGGATTTGTAAATCCTGCTAAACCTAGCTAAACCTCCAAAATGGAGTCCATCTCCTTATTTAAAATATTTTCATCAAATTTTGGTTTTGAACAAATTCTTTTAACTCTATTCTTTTGCCAGGCTACTTTGGCACATAATGTGGAAATTGTGACACCCATCCAATACAATGTCAAGGCGGTAGGCATTCAGTTCTTCACATTCTGCATTACTGCAGGGTCTTCTCAAAACAGCACGTGTAGAAGTTAATGTATTAATAGAAGTATTTCTTATAGTAGCTTACGCTTGGCAAAAGGAAGATAAATGAGTGGAAATGTCAGGCTTACTACTCATTCTTACTTTGGTTCTGAAATATGGATAGAGTCTGTAACCTAAACCAACCAGCGCCAGGCTGTGAGGGGACTGGAGGATGATGAAGGTAGTTAGTCAAAACAAAGTGATGACTTGACTTCCTGGGTTAATTAAGTGCAATTCCCTAATGAAGCAGTGCCTTTGGCACATCTGTTTGGCTGTCACCCTAAGAGGTGTTGCTGATCTTTTATGTGAAACCAATCACATCTACTGTGTGATCACAGTACGACATAGCTCTTTAGATGTAGCTCTGGTCAAGTAAGAGATGTGTTGGGTGTTCTTCATCTCTTTGGTTTCTAGTTGGTTTATCTTTGTTCACCTCGTATCTGCTACCCAGTTCCCAAGGTGTTGCTCTGTGATGAGCTGCAACATCATTTTCAAATAAAGAAAAAAATTAATCAACTGCGAGACTTATCAGAGCGACATTTGTTCTCTCTCCCCACACACCCAGCCCTTTGCAAATCGTATTCTGCGAGGCAGAATCTGGGTTGTCTCATTCCAAGTAACAACTCAGTTCCTTTCTGTTGTATTGTACAGAACTGTGGGTGCCCGTGTCAAACAGCTGGAAAAGATTTATTGTTTCTGCAGCAGCGTATATTGGTGCATGGCAGATAGCAACAGTGAAACATGTGAAATGATAGAATATCTTCTTCTGATTTTGGAATCGTGCAAAGGAGGTTTCAAGTGGAATTTTAATTTCTTTGCATTTGCTTTAATATGAAAGGGTTTTTTTTTCAGGAAAAACTCTAAGCTTCTAATTCTGGAAATAAAGCTTCCGGTGTTTCAGTGGGATGTGGACCTAAATTTGAACTTGATGGAATTACTGTTTTTTCTCTAATGCCAGCTTGTTCTTGTGCACAATGTTCAAGAAAGCTATTGCTATTCAGTAATAAATATACATTACTGAAACGTGGTGGGCTAGGTTTCTGTATGTATATTCACAGTTCGTTAGCACAGGTGTTGTTGGTTTTGGTGTCCTTTT
Source organism: Gypaetus barbatus (assembly GCA_028022735.1). Classification (NCBI taxonomy): domain Eukaryota; kingdom Metazoa; phylum Chordata; class Aves; order Accipitriformes; family Accipitridae; genus Gypaetus; species Gypaetus barbatus. The sequence goes on along the minus strand of CM051549.1, from coordinate 27,335,480 downwards.
CATCTCTTTTTTAGTGTAAGCATGTTATGTCCAGCACTTGAAGGTCTGTTTATCCAATACTTATGTTTCTAAGCAGTTTTGAAAGATGTCCGTGCTGCAGAGAAATCTTTACCCGTGACTGTCAATTAAGGGATAATACGAGTGAGAAGTGCAGAAAGAATTACCAGACTATTGAAAATTCATTTTGTCGAGGTTTATTATTTTCCCTGAAAATGAGAAGAAATACGTTTAAAACTCCTACATGAAAAAGCATATTGAGTTGGCAAAATGCTATCAGGTAGCTAACCTTCTAAATTTTTTGACTACTTGCAGTTTTAAATTATGAAATTTAGCAAAGAGACCCCATGAATTTGATCATCAAGGTCAAGTGATGAGATCTTGGCCCTATTAATCAGTTGTTATAATGATTTACTGAAAATGATACTGAGCTATGTAGTTGACACCAGGTAAGGGTTGGAGGGGTTTTTTCTTTCCTTTTTTACCTCAGCATATCCAATCTAAATTGCTTTCTGTTGCTAGAGTGTTTTGGAAGGTTTCTATGTGCAGTCCTGTTCCTGTGAAAGCAGGTTTTAATGCAAAGTCATAGGCTTTTAGAATTCTGTAAGAGAAGATATTGTGCCATGATGCATCTCTCTTCTTATCTGCGTCTTTGCTGGTGACTTGAAGGTGTTATCCATGTATAAAATAAAACCAGTGTGATCAAATATTTAGAGGGTCCCTTAATATTTCATTAACTCTCAGTAATAAATCTGTGTTATTTTTTTTTTTTCCCCTCTCAGAACAAAAGCCTCAAAAACAAGCTCTTGTCAGGAAACAAGCTTTGTGGTATTCATGCAGAAGAGGTGAGTAACGTTCCTCTCTTTTCTAAATGTAACATATTCAAAAGAAGCTTGCATCACAGTCTTTTGTACTGAGGTTCTGGTATAGATTATATATTACGCGCATATGGTGAGTGTTCCTACAGCGCTCTCATCTCAACTCATTTCTGTTACGTCACTGGAAGCAACTCAAATCTATTAGAAAGTGAGCTGCAAACTCAAATTTTAGACAAAAGAAATAAAGTTTGGGCATGCTTATGAAAATTATATATAGCTCTGTAGATGTGTAATATACATCTATAACATATATAAAACTGATTTCCTTTCCATGATCTCCATGCTAGACTAAGACAGGAATAGCTAAATGCCTTTTTTGAAATTAACTTACAGAGACAGCAGAGGTTTATTTTTATTGATTCCTAGAATGTTTCATTACTTCGAGAAAAAAAGGGTCACTTTATGAAACAGAGGGAAAGAAATCTCCCTTCTACTGAAGAGCGAGCTAGCAAAGATAGTTGATGATACAAAAGGCCTATTTTTTTGCAAATACATCAATGTACAAGTAACAGCATTTGTGCGAGCAGTCCTCTTAGCTATTTAACTTTTCATGAAAGAGGGTATTGCTGTATGAGTCTGGTTTAGTCATTTACATGACTTCAGAGATGTTTTTTTGCATATACAATTCCTGTGAAAGTCATTGCACCTTGCCAGAATGAAACAGAAGCGTAACGCTGCTTCTTGACTAAAATTTTCATGATTATGGTCGAACGTGTTTTCTTCATTAAAGACTCTACCTTTTAACTTAGAGGACAAAACTTATGAGGTCAAAGTAGTGTTTTCTAGTTATATTAGTTATTTAGCCTAACTGAAGACCTGCAACCACCGTTTCTGAGAAATCCTCAATGGTAGGAAATAATAGGGTTTGGGGGTATTTTTTTTTTTTTTTTTCCTAGTTTGTCAAAATCTGTGTTATCTTCCTGTACCACCATAGTTGTTTTTGAACATGCCACAGGATGTGAATACAAACATGCTACCCTGGAAAAGCGATTGACGTTGATTTTGGTTATTTTTCTGCATTTTAAAGCTGATCTGGTTTCTGTTCTTGTCAGAACTTGCTACCTTTTTTTCTGATCTTAAAAGTAAATATTTAAAATAACTCCCCCAATTTTATTATCCTCACTTTCAGTCAAAGAAGATCCAAGCCCAGCTGAAAGAGCTTCGTTATGGGAAAAAGGATTTGATTTTTAAGGTAAGTTTTATTTCACTATAGTTAGCTAAAGTTTTAGAGTTAATATAGCATTGAAGTAAGCTGGGAGTATGGTAGCTGACTTTATTGCTATAGTTGTAAGGAATCTTTTCCTTCTCACCATACTGAAAAGAGCTCAAAGCACCCCAGACAGACATAATATCATAATGCAATTTCAGAAATATCATCCATTTTAGTTTCTTTTTTTTTTTTTTTTTTTTTCCTTTCCAAACCACTATAACAGGGACAGTGCTTGTTATTAAATTGCTTTCTGGGGCAAAGAAGAGAAGATTCAAAGCCTAAAAGTTGTCTGGTGTCTTTGTTTTTAAATAAACAAAAGCAGCGGCAAGTATTTACTTTATGAATATCTGTATGTACGTGCTCACATAAAGCGGTGTTCTAGTTTCCTGCTGGTAACCAAAACCTATTGCCCTATTCTATAGATTCTGTAACAGGTTTTTCATCTTTCTAACTGAACAATAGAATGTTTTACAGATGGTTCTTGTTTTTTTCTTTGATTAGCAGTCCTCCATGGCAATGCCAATTATTGTTAACGCTTAAAGCAACTCTCTGTGTTTGTGATAAGCTTGAGCAATGGAATGTTGCTTAGGTCCCTGGATCCAAATTCCTGCTATAGGCTGAAACATCTTTACCAAAACTAAAGTTTCTAGGAAAAAAATGAAATGTCTGTGGCTTATACAGTCCAAATTAATAGCCTGTCTAGCTAGCACATTTTAAAAAAAAGAAAGAAAGGGGGGGAGGGAGGACAAAACATAGAGACATTTTGCTGAAGGGCATCAGTCCTTGTTAACACAGGGAGAAGTTAATACCTGTTAAAGAAGGAGGAGAGAGAGTCAGGTCACCTGACTGGAGGCTGCTAATTGAGTAGTGCTTTTATTCCCGGCATAAAGGATGAAGATAAGTAGTCATCTTCAGAGTGACTGGAGCTAAAATTACTTTCAAAGTAATTCATCTCAATATGAGGTCCAAATTGCCTTCTGGAAGTATTTAACTCTCCCTACAGTCTCTCTATTGTATGCATAGTACTGTAAAGACGGAATAATGTAGGCCATTTAAAATACAGTGTGATTTTTTTTTTCTTTTCTTTTTTTTTTTTTTTTTTTTTTTTTCTTCCATGCACAGGTTGATTCCAAGTTTTTTTCAGGAACATTTATTTCTGATCATCATGAGACCCAAACCAGGGGAATAGATTTAGAGATTAAAAACTAGGCATATTATACATCTAGGCAGTTAAATTTTAATACTAGCTAGCATTAACAAGAATAACCCATTTTTTCTTCAAATTCAGTTTAGGTATAATTGAGAGTTTGAACTGAGGAAAAGATTATAACTTATAATCTTGCCTTGGTGTGAAAGCTTGTTTTCTTTGGCTGAAGCAGTAGGATTGTTCAGTACTACCGTCTATTTTTTGTTTTTATTATGCTAACATGCAGTGATCCCCAAAATGGATCTGAATTATGCTAGGTTGTGCTTGACAAGGGAACACCTGCTAAGTGCTGGCCACCTGAAAACAGTTTACAGAAGAGGAGAAGGAAAGCACGAGCGCAAAGAAGTGAACAAATGGGAAGGGCTGTCCGGCAAGTCACTGGCATACATAAAATGAATGTAGTGGTTAAGGTATAGATGTAAAATCAGGGTTTTGTGGTGGAGGGGAGGGAGTTACTTGTGTTATAACGGAGGCGATGCGCCCAGTGTGAATAGAAGTGGGTCTCATCTGACTGGATATGGATGTCTGCACCATAGGCTCCGCTTCTAATCCTTGGGGAGTTATTCAGTACTGCCGTGGGAGCCTGGGAAATATATCTTCTCCTAAAAGGCTATGTCTACATTTGACCACATGAATTGTGCCTTAAACTCTTCGACCTACACTGAATAGACATAATGCTTGATCATGAAGGAATACTAGGGCCACTAGCTCCGATGTAGGTCCCCAGTTACATAGGGTGTGTTCTGCTCTGAATGGATTTACTTGCAAGATAGGGAAATTGTGAACTCATGTAATTTAAAACGCTTTGAGAACTTTCGATGGACGGTGTTAATGAATTGTGAAATGGATTCCAAAGTCCCACGTACTGAGAACTGCATGAGCAAATACCTGAAACATCTCTTGGCCATGTGCAGCACTGTATGACATTGCCTGCCTGATTTGCTAATTTGATATATCTGTATCCTTTACGTGTAGCCAGAAATGTTTTTGTCTATCTTTTTCCTGACTACAGAGATTTGATATATGAAGAAAAGGGAACAGCAAGCTTACGCTATCCTTCTAAATAATGGTGTGAGATGCGGGAAGGGGTAGATTCAGTGTGCTGTTTTGTGCGTGTTTCAGGTGTGAAGGCAGACACACTGAACAGAGTAGAAGCCATTTGGTATAGGGTGGAAAGCTTTTTAAATATCTCTCTGATCGGAGAGAGGCTGCCAGGTTTGGGCAAGAGCAGGTGGTATTTCATTTCTAATTGCTTTGATACTAGCAACTAAACAGATTTCATGTTATCATTGCTGTTGAAGCTGTTTTGTGAAGCTCTGATTCTTTCCGATAAAAGATCAAAATGGTGGCTGGATAGTCTTCTGCCAGCACAGAGCATGAATGGTGTGTATGATAATCTCCTGGCTGCTAGTTACTGTCAGGTTACAGGACTTCTACCCTTTCCCCCTTCCACCGCGTTCCCACCCTATTAATCCTTATGTTTTCTGTGTGCCTTACCGAGGACTTTAGGGAATTGTGTTCTCTGTATAGCTCTGAACGCTGCAAGCTTCTCACAGCAGTTCACCAGAAGGATGTAAACTTCAGGCTATTAGGTTTCTGAAGGGCATGAGGGAATGCTTCGGTCCATGCCCATTAAACTAGTGCTTTCTGCGGTGGAATTAATTGTGCAGATACCCGTGAACTAAGTAGGGAGGGGTTGTTTGCTTTTTGTTTTGCGTAATCAACGTCAAGAAACTAGTTCTTAAATTCTGGTAACTATTATTGTCAATGACTCTGTACTGACTAGAGCTCTGGGGATTAAGTGAGAGAGGAAGAGGAAGGGGTGGGGGAAGACAGCTTTCTTTAATACTGCAGTGAATTGGTAAATAATATCTACTTTTAACATTGTGTGACAGTAACTTAACAAGCAGTAGCAAATATAACATGAGTTCATTGTATTTGGCATGTATTTACTCTTATGTTTTCAGAGTGTTTTGTAAACTAGCTGATTAATTATGTAGCTTGTGTATATGTACATTTATATTTTTCTATCTCTATGTAATATAATGCCATACAACAGATAGGCAGGGAGAGTTACAGAAATTTAGTGATGTGCTCAAGGCCATGGAGGTTGTCAGTATCTACTGAGATTAGATTTTGAGCTCCTGTCTCTTTGTCAGAGTTCAGTCCGTTAAACCCTGCAGCACAGTATCCTTAAAGAGCTGACAGAAATTGAAATTTGCTTGGTATTATAATGAGAAAAATAAGGAAATGATTAATAAAATGATTAATAAAAATTTTCACTCAAGCTTCTTAATTTTATAGCTGCCTTTGTAAGTACATACTTACTAGTTCTGAATGAGTCCACTCTTAATTGCAGTAATTTAATTATGATCTTAAAACCCTGATTCAGTGAAGTACTCTTAAGTTTAAATGCTTTGCTAAATTGAGGTCTACATTTGTTTCAGGTGTTCATAACCACTTCTTTTTAAATTACTCTTCCTTCATTAACTGTCTTCCCGTCATTCGGCTATACTGTCCTAGAAGTAGTCACATGTTTTACTAAATTAAGAAAAAATTAAAAATATTTTTTTTCCATGAAATGCAACTGTATGTGTGTGTCTGATAGGAATATGAGATGAAGAAAAATAATCTAGCAATAACTTTCACTATCGGTTTATATAAGTATCTTGTATTTTTGAAATCGTTGTTCTTTTAAATGTACAAGGTGAGAACAGTTCACTGTTATGGCTTGAGTATATCGTTGTTTACATTTTTTGCGATTAATTTCTAAGGATTCTGCTTCAGAGTTTCAGAAGTGTGAATTTCAACTACTGCTTCATCTGTTTTCCCTTTTGTTATTTAAATTCTGAGACAAAATATATTGGTAGACAGTCCTAAAACCCCCAAAAAGTTCCATCGTGAGCAACAGCTAACTACGCCTAGCCTACCAATGTACTTAACCTTTGTTCCATGGTAGAATTTAAATTTAAAGAACCAAGTGAATATCATCTGCCTTACAACAAATCACGTAATTGCTAATAAGTATTCCGTACATGGTCTTACCATGAGAGAGATGGTTTATAATTATGCACCTTCCTCTGAAGAGCAAACCACGTTTCCTCCAGTTGGGTACAGGGACGTGGCCGATTCCTGAAGCGTAGTTGTCACGGTGGGTTTTTACACTGACTGACCACTTGCCTGCGGCCCTGGGGGGTCCTTAGACCTCTCCACATGTTTAGAGCCAGCGGGTGCCCGGGTAATAGCGTCAAACTAGCGGATGTCTGGCATGAGGGAAAAGAGAAGGTGGGCGGGGAGGTTAGTGGGGGTGACTGGAAGAGAGGAAGAGGGTAGGGAAGAGGGAGGAAGGAGGGAGGGAAGAGGAGAACCTTGCTCCCCACGCTTGACGGCCTCTGCCGCTCCTCACAGTGGTCTACCTTGTTTCTGTGGTGGTACAGTAAACCTATTTCCTGGAGTTGCAAAGTATTTATTTCTGTAATGCAGACTATGAGATTCTGCATTCCCTACGGAGAAAGAGGTGAAATGATTAAAGAAAAACAAACAAACAAACAAAAAAATCCCCCAGGAAACCACTAAAGACCTGACTTAGCAGAGAACTTGTGTTAAACATTAAAATTGTTGTCCGGGCTTGAAATAATCGATTACATAATTTTGGATTTGTGATAACCTTTTACAGAAGTGCTTTGTGTGTTTGCACATGCATGAAGATGCGAAAGTTTCAGGTTTTCCAATACAATTCTAACTATTTGCATACAGCTGGCAGTCAGGCTGGACCCAAATCCAGCCAATTCATAAATGTACATTCACTTCACCCACGATTTGCACCTGCTTGTATTAAAATTGTTATCAACTGCAGAATTCATCTGACCTTGCGTGTTTGAAAAAGGAGTCCATTTAGCACATTTTAAAGGATTCTTCATTATGCTGAAAGTACCATAAAACTCCTTCTTTCCTTGCAGAAAGCTTTCCAAAAAAGCAACATTGTTTTCCTTAAGCAAGCTTTATTTATACGTTGATTTATTTAGCACAAAAAGAATGCTCTTATCTTTGTTGTTGCTTTTACATTGCCCTGTAATGCTAAATGTAACTGCTGTAGCTCAGTGTTGAAGGGAGATGATAAGAGAAAACTGAGGACAGTTTCCCATGGGCCTGTCATATCAACTTCCCTGAGAGAATACCATAACTCATCTCACTTTCAGACAGAATCTCTAGCCTGTATAGTGTGTTTATTCATCCAATGTATTTCCTCAGCATCTGGATCTTCTGTGGTCTCCCTTGGGAAATGTAGCAATGCTGCTTAGGAAAAAACAAAACAAAATATTACAAAATATCAGTTATAAACATAAAAGTAATGCAAAATATTAGAGATTCCCCCCCCCCCGCCCCCCCCCCCCCCCCCCCCCCGAGATCTTAAACTAATGACTCTGTTAGGGATAAGAAGTTTGTAAGCTACAGGCTGACTTCAGCACATTGCGTAACAACTGAATAGAGTCTGGAAGCAGAGACTTACGGGTTATTACACATTTAACATATAGCATTTTTAAGCATATAGTTTTGAGAGAATAACTATCAAAGACTTCAGATAAGAAAACATTCTCTAAAAAGTTTCCCTTGACTTTGTCAGAAAAGACAAATGAATGAGTAGAAAGTAGCAAACTGAACCTCCTTTCAGCTATTTTTTTATTTATTTTGTGATGTTTTCTTTTTGACAAATCTATTCTCATTGGTCTGCTGTGACTTGAATATTACTCTTTGATGATTTTATTAGCAAAAAAGAGGTTATTTTTCTCTGACTTGAGTTTATTGTTCTCTAAAAGCCTTTGCTTTTCTTACAAAGGATGAAGATGAAATGAAAAGCGCCCACAATACAAGCAGACTCTGATAGACGATGAAATGAAAAGTCTGAAAATATTCTTACAGACTTTTCCTTTTAAATACATAAGTAAGAAAAGTTACTTTGTATTTACTGAGATCAAAAATTCTTATACATATGTGGCAATCCCATCAGCACTGGTTCAGTTCTGGCAAAAGCTTAGGAGGCTATGGAAAAGAGAAAGGATGTTCCATATTCTCTGACTCCAAAGAAGCTTCAATTATATGTGTGTTATTCTTTCACAATGCTTATCTAATTTTTTTTTTTTCTTTTTTAGAAACTTGCAGCAGTTCAAACTCTATGTATTTCTCCTGCTTTGGTCTATTCTACTTTATTAGCATTAGTAGCAGAAAATGTTTTTGCATATGTCTTGAATCTTCCTTACTGAAATTGAAGCCAATTAGTTATCATGCTATCTCCCATAGGCTTGGAGAATAGATTTTTTTTTTTTTTTTTAAAACCTTCCTTTAAAGCAATATTTTGCATATTTTGAGATTATTATCCTGTGTCTCTCACAGTGTTCTTTGTTAGACTAACATAGGTAGAATTTTTTTTCCAGTCTTGCTTCTCAGTACATGTTTGCACACGATTAATGTTTCATGTTAGTCATATCTGAACTTGTTGTCTTTGGTCTCTGTCCATTTGCAGTGCCCTAAAATGGACGCTGACGGCCAGCTGGGCATTTCACTCATGTTGAGCAAAGCAAAAGGATTTTTGCAGTCTGTACCCACAGTGTTCTTTGCCTTTTCTACAAAAAAGTGTCATATTCAGTGGTGATATCATCTAGAGTTATTTATCCCTACTGTTCTATATTCTATATTTGTTTTACCGATTATTCCTGTCTGCATTTAGCATCTTATACTTGTCTTTAGTGAATGTCATCCTATTTTTTCCAGTCTGTCAGGATAAATTTAGATAAATGCCATCTTCTATGACACACAGAGTTCTGGTTTGATGTCACCAGAATATTTAATGAGTTTATGTTTAGTTCACTGTTCAGTTCATTAATGATATATATACCAAATAAAACTCTGTCCCCTGGAGAGGTAGTCTGATTATTCTTTTCAGTACTTTTCCAAAAATGAATGTTGTACTAATGGATCTATAAGTCATGACCTCTTCAATTTGTCTCTTTCTCAAGAAGGGTATCATGCATATTATTTTCCAGTCTTCAGGTTCTTCAGCCACTCTGCTGAGTCTGTAAGGAACTTAGATCTTAGAGCCTAATACTACTTCCTAAAGCAATAAAAAGGACGATGCACAACCATGACTAACAGAAAACAATCAAGTGAAAACTGCTACCAATCTGTAATTGGACAGAGTTGTATTGGAGAGGAAAATGATCTTTTGCTTAAAACAATTTGTCTAAAAATCTAGGACTACACCTAAAAAAAGAGGTACTGTGTACCATAGCATTTAAATTTGGCTGAAAAGGGGTGGACACGGTGGTGGAAATAAATTGCGTATCAACCCACCAAAACCCATCACTGTTTAATATCTTCGTAAGTGATCCGGATGATGGGATCAAGTGTACCCTGATGAAGTTTGCCGATGATACCAAACTGAGTGGGGAAGTAGACACTTCGGAAGGGAGAGCCACCCTGCAGGAAGACCTGGATAGGCTGGAAGAGCGGGCTAACGAGAACCTCATGAAGTTCAACAAAGACAAAGGTAAGGTCTTGCACCTGAGAAACCATAATCCAGGAGTGCAGCACAGGCTGGGATCTACCAGCTGGGGAACAGCTCTGTGGAAATGGATGTGGGCATCCTGGTGGACAGCAAGCTCAATATGAGCGAACAGTGTGCTGCTGCAGCAAAGAAAGCCAACACGATCCTGCATTGCATCAACAAGGGCATCACCAGCAGAGAGAAAGAAGTCATTATCCCACTCTACTCGGCACTTGTCAGGCTACACCTGGAATACTGTGTTCAGTTTTGGTTCCAGCCATACCAAAAAGATGTGGACAGGCTGGAGAGGGTCCAGAGAAGGGCCACAGAGCTGATCAAAGGACTGGGAAGCCTGCCATATGAGGAAAGGCTGAGAGAACTGGGTTTGTTCAGCCTCATGGAAAAGACGAGGGGTAATGGGTACAAGTTACTCCTGGGGACATTCCAGCTGGACACAAGAGGACAATTTTTCTCAATGAGAACAATCAGCCATTGGAATAATCTCCCCAGGGAAGTGGTGGATTCCCAACATTGGACACTTGCAAGATTCAGCTGGACAGGGTGCTGGGCCATCTTGTCTAGACCGTGCTTTTGCCAAGAAAGGTTGGACCAGATGATCCCTGAGGTCCCGACCAACTTGGTATTCTATGAAAGATATCGTGGAATTTGCCCCAGACCTTGAGAGATGACCTCGGTAGTATTATTTTGAGAAATTATTTCAAACTATGTTTTGTTCTCCTGTAGTGAACGTCTATGAGGGTAGGAGACAGCATCGTGGCTGCAGGTATTGTAGAATGCTTTTCTTCATCTTTAGCTCAGGAATTATCATCTTTGTGCTAATATTACTAAACATTTGTGAGTAATAGATGCAGTGTTGTGATGGTTATACATGCAGTTCAGGTTGTCTACAAGCCCGGAGCTTATGGAGTGGTTTGTATTTCATGCTCCGATTCCATTTTTATACATTGGTTTGTGCAAAGCCAGATAGATAGGTTGATGACGTTTCTCTTTCAAAGCATTTTCAATACAAGGTAAATACAAAATTAGTAAAGTTATATGTTTAATAGCTTAATCAGTAATTAATGCTCTTTCACAGAAGTTGCTGTATCTGGTGATGTATGACAGCCAAGAGCATGTTGTTAGGGAGAGCTGGTTTTTCATGTTGCAGTGTGATAATGTACAGCTATTACTTTGATGACTTGCTTGAAAATAGTGTGTTTTCTTCAAGGAGTATCCTTGTTTGTTGAAAGTCATCAGGATGGCAGGAAGAAAACTGTAAGTATATTCCTGAAAGCAATTGCATTGGTGGCTGAGGCAGCAGAAGTATAGTGTAGATTCTATTCATGTTTGAAAGTTTTATATGAAGATTGTTCTATTTATCTGCGGGTTTCTAGAATGTGATAATTTTACAGAATTCAATTTTTACTGTTTTGAGAATAATAGGATTTAATATTAATTTTGTGCCAGGTTGGGGTTTTTTGCTGATGAATCTGGCAGGCTGCATCCTGAGGCGCATGACTGATGGACTCGGCCGTGCAGGCTTTTATGGGTTAATATGTCATGAGTGAGAACTGATGATTAAGATAAGAGGTTGTGGGGTCTTCCCTGAGGTATATTTTTACTTTGTAATATAATGAGTGTTGGACTTAGTCTTCATGGTTTAGGATCTTTATAGCTCTTTCTACATGTAGTTCAGATGTAGTTCAGTCTTAGAAAATGCTAGGGTTTTTTTTGTTCCAAGTGAGAAGGTTTACAATACTTTTTTTTTTTTTTTTTTTTTTTATAATGCTTTTATTGCTTATTCACTTTGGGATTTCTTTTTTTTCATTGATCAAGTCATTATGTTTTTACACTTCTAGATATGTAGTTGGAAGTTGCCCACTGGATGTATGATTTTGGTTTTCAGGTTATCAATTATTTGTGAGTAGATCTGGCTACTTATTGGATGTAGAAAAATGCTTTAAGACAGGATATTATTGAGTTGTTTTTCTCAGTAGAAGCTGAAGCCCCTGGGAGAGACAAGAAATTGAAATTTGCTTAGTTGATTTTTGTAAAATATATTAGGTCTGTTGCATAAATATCTGTAGTTGATGTTTGAGTGGTAAGAGATGGCATGATTACTTTTCAGATAGCTATCTTGTTGAGATAACATAGTTAGGGTAGGGATCCTTTCCTCATCTTCTGTTACATGGACTTTTAGCACTGTATAGTAAGTACTTCTTGTTTTCATGATGCACAAGATTTTTTTTTTTTTTTTTTTTAATTTCTTTTGTAGTAGGTAATTTTTTTTTTTCCTGAATAGCGGTATAGTGTATTTTCATGACCTTAACAAAAATGTAGTTTGAAAGGCTTATCTAGGTTACGTGTGTTTTGCTTAGGAAGTAGATGTCACTGTCTACTTTGGCACCTTTTTGCTGGTGCGTATTTTCATTTCAAATGCCATACTTTAGCATTTTGTATGTTGTTGCTTTGATGTTATAATCATTAGTAATGTGTTAGTGTTAGCACATTATGTTAGCAAGACAGGAGGGGCCTGAAGATCTAGACAGAATTGGCTGCTGAAAAATACTTACAGGCTATTTGGAGACATGGGAATTTTTTTAATATAAAGAGATAAGTGACGTGCAAGAAGGTGGAGGGATGTCATCATATATATTTCCCAGTAAGGACGTTGGATTATGTATTAACATAATTCATTGATATCCTTATTGAAACAAACCTTCTACTATTCTGTTTTTTTAATGGTTTCATGCAGTTTTGGAAATAACAGATTTGCAAAATGTGAATATCGTTTCAGTACTTAGTAATTCAGGTCTATCGGTTTATTGTCAGTACATTTTTTATAACGCAGTTTTGAGCATGAAAAAGAATTGTAACTTTTTTAATGAACTGAAAAAATGAATTTTAAAATTTTCTACATGGCCCTGAGGATGTGGCCTTAAGGATATGGACTTCCATTAGACAGTAATGCAGTTTTAAATAGCTGGTTTGAGTTACTGTGTGAGACAAGGCTAGTCAATAGCCAGAGTGAGACAGGGTTACTTAAATCTGGCAGCAGCAGCTCCATGTTCGACTGGCAGCGTACAGCTATTCAATCAACTTACAGACCTGGTCCAGCTCCTGCTAAAATGAGAAGAGGTTTACTATTGATAGTCAATTGAAATTGACTGGGGCTTTGACTGACATTTTCCAAGTGGTTTAATTATAATAATGATTTTGAGTGTGCCCAGTAGGGTTGAAAAATTTAAAAACCTTTGTCACGTAAAGTATTGAAAAAATCCGAACTGCCCAAAGATCAGAGAAAAAAACAGGACTGAGGGAAGGGCATGTAAGAAGCTGAAAGATGAGTCAAAGCTTCATCTTGTGTAAATGTGCAGCAGGAAAAAGAGGGAATGTTTTCTAGGAAAACTATGGACCTGGATCCACGTGTGTTATATGTCAAAAGGGGGCAAGAAGTTGTACGAGTAATGCCGATGCCAGGAGTATACTTTGAGAGCAACTGTTTTGGCACAATCATTTTTCTTCAACATTTAAGCTTCTGCAGTGGTAGGTGCTGTAGAAATTGCCAAGAAAAATGTCTTTTTCTGAAATATTAGAACTGAAGACATTTTATGCTGAGGATATCGGGGACAAGACGTGCTGTCAGCCTCCGTGCATGGAGGGAGGGAACGGCCAGGCACAAACATGACAAACTGTGAAAATGAAGAGCAGGTGCCAGCCACGGTGCCCATGCTCATTGGATTTCCCCAGAACCGGAGAAGCCAGAGGAGCAGCCAAGGTGGTGTCTTGGGCGCCGGGTCCTTGGTGGTACCTGGTACACGTCAGAATCCAGAACCAGCCCTGGGGCTCCTTGATGAACCATGCTGTGGGGTGATCGCCTGGGAGATCGCCTGGCTCCAGGCAATCAGCATCTGGAGCCCGTTGACATGTACATCTCAAATTAGGTGTGCTTCCTAGCAGAGGCAATTCTGAACGCCTCGGCATTTGTTCCAAAACGGAGGGAAATAAAAATGATTTGGGAGGATAGTTCTGCATCACTTAGTCTCCTCCTTCCTTGAACCCGTTTTCTAGGATATTACTGAAAGCAAATTCAGAACCATCTATGGGATGATCTGCAGCACGAAGTTCTCAAAACAAATACAATAAATTTAATCTGCATTTTGGGAGGGTTTTTGAAATTTCTGAATTACTCATTGTTGGCTGATTTGGAGGCACTTTGCAGTAACGAATATGCTGGTGTTAATGAATACTGTATGTGTTGGGTGTTTTAGGTTTTACTTTATTTATCAGCTGAACAAGAGGTAAAGTTTTTAAAAAGGAGTTTTAAGAAGTTATCTCTTGACAAACACTTTTAAGTGATATTACCAGAAATACTAGTTCCGTTTTCTTTGTTTTGTATTTTCCTGAATGAATTATGCTTTTGACTGGAATAGTCAAATCTTAGAAAGAAGCCCCAAAACCAAAAAGCTGAACCTTTGGGCAAGACGTTAACTAATCCTCTCAAGAGAAGAGGAAGTAAGTGTTCCCAGCACGCTACTGACAGAGGTGTAGACCATTCTGGTGTGCCTAACATGAATTTTAAAATGCCTACTCCCTCAGCGTTTGTTCTCTTACTGCTAAAATAAGCAATACAACTGTTTAAAGAAGACTGACTTAGAAAAGAAAGAGCAGTAGGTTGTTGTAATCACGTGGATTGGTTATCCATCGGAAACAACAACCGGTGCTAAAACCTAAGGTGCTCTGGCCTGATCCGAAGGGAGGAAAATCCCCTACAGGAGATAAAGGGGCAGACCAGGCGCAAAGGTGAGTGACGTGGCTCTTCTCTTCGTGCGCATCCTCTGACTGTGTTTCTGCAGAGAAACAGTTGTTTTCCTTTAGTTAGAGGCCGAGTACTTGACTAAAACCCTAGCGAGCTGCTGTTTTGCTTTCGCTGTAACGAGTTCTGTGTGAAGGAAAAGCATGAGGGTTGGGGAAGGAAAAGTGAAATTTCAGCTAATAAAAAAGCACAAAGGTCTTATTTCCTTTTTTTTCAATGTACATCTGGAACAGTCAGAAATGAGAGATAAAAGTATTATGGCAGTAACGAGCATTAAGAAAATGTACAAGCTGTGAGACTTTGCAGAAATGATGTTTTTAACTGACTTTTCTCGTTGTAAGGGCTTGAAATATAATTCAGACATTGCTGAACGTCTGGGTTTTGCTGCACGTCTGATTAAATGGAATAGCTGCCAAAAAGTGTAACACATTTAACACCTTGTGCTACAGTAAACAGTACAATTTAGAAACACAAGTCCCTGTTTTTCTAAGATACAAATAACGCTTACAGAATAAGCACAGTCGAACTGTGTTTACCAGATAATTTATTCAGTTTCCAGTTAAGTGGTTTCCAATTTAAAAAGTTGTCCTAGTTAGAAAATATAATCAATTCTAAAATAAAAAGTTGTACATTACGTATTTTTATCTTTTTTGTTAAACATTTATTTAAGGTTATGCGGGAAAAAGTGGAGTTCAGAATATCCAACCTATTTAACGTGTGATTAAGCATCACTTAGTCAATCATGTTTTCTAATTAAGCAGAATGTGTGTTAATTCTGCCCTCGGTAAACAGCAATCGTCGGTATGAAATACAATACTTCCTTAAACATTTTGTAATAACCAAATAAAATCCCAATTTATCATGTCTTGAAGTAAAGAAAAACCCGGTCATGACTATGTTTATCTCTGCACCTGTGAATAATCCTTCTAACGTGAAGCTATAACCTAGCCTGTTCTGGCAAAAAAAAAAAAAAACCCAAACCTTTGAAATTTTGTGTAAGGGAAAGAAAGGGAAGGGAGTAATTTTTTTTTCCCCTGAGTATTTTAAGCAGTTACAAGTTTAAAAAACCAAACCAAAACAAAGCAACATACAACACCCTCCCCCCCCGCCCCCCCCCCCCCAGCCCACAAAAAAACCCACCACCAGAAGCAATCACTATATACTTTATATTCCACACTGACATGCTGTGTAAACTTTCTGGGAAAGAAATGCTAGAAAGCCTTTTAAAAAACAATTTTTGGCTGCGCTAAGAAGCGTGCAGTATTTGTAATAGCTGTACAGCTCGGCAGCCACCTCGCCCACCTGATCGGAACCCTAACCCTTAATTATTCTGGGGGTGGAATTCCTACCCCGCTATTAACACAGAATAGATCAGGGATCAAATAAGACTGAAATGTTAAGGTGGGCACCATGCTCTCTGTCCTCCCTCCGACCCACGCAGCATGCCCAGTGTTTAATTGTACTAAGGGGTCCTGTTGCTGGCACTGCTCAGAAGGAAATAGGATTGTTTTGTTGGTTTGTTTGTTTGGTTTTTTTTGGTTTTGTTTTTGTTTTTTTTCTCAGTGTGTCATTGGGTTATTTGGTTTGTTAAATCATACACAGAAAGAGGACCACGGCCTGGTTTTGCTGACCCGTACCTTCAGGAAAAGTCTAGTAACTCACCTCAAAAGGTGAGAAGCTTTAGGTTTTGTCTGACTCCTGGGAAGAAATGGGAGGACTGGGAGGAGGAGATGGCTGTGGGTTTGGGAAGAAAGTTCAGATCTACCTTTTCAGGGTAAAATACCAACAAGAACACTAAAAGAAGCTGTATTTGGAGCTTATTTGTCAAGTACCACATTGTTATCAACAATATATAATCCACCAGTAATTTATTCATTGTATTTATGTGGGTATGTTTGTCCCAAGAAAGATCATCGAAAGGATTAATTTCTTAGAACAAACAAAAGCTATAACTTCTCCAAAGGTACACAAAAGACCACTAGTGAATGTTTTTTTCTTTTGCTGTGACTAAGGAAGTGAGAAGTGTAAAGCTTCTAGCCACTCTTTTTCAGATTACAAAGCTCCTGTCTCGCCCCCCTGTTTTGTTGTTTTTCTGTGCCTTTGAAAAATACAAACATCTCAATTACCTATATTATATTGATATGATATTTATAAGTTCTTGAACATTCAGAGTCATCATCCCAAAGACATGTAAGCATTGCCTTCACATTTTTTTATGTATATGCAGAAATTCTCTCTGGTCTCAATTACTTGTTAGAAAAAATTCTATGTCAGTTTGGATTTTTCTTTGTCTTCCTGAAATCAGACTAGTCTTTTCTTTTTGCTTTTTGTATTTATGCCTGGAAGAATTTAAATATGTGCATTTTGTGTAATGTAATTCACAATGGGTAAAGGTAAGTACATTCATTTAAGTGAGTTAGAAAAGTGTACTTCACTGACAGTAATTGCTCAGCGCACTCTTTCAGAGAATGAAAAAATTATTTGTCTCCCTGTTTTGTCTGTAAGACCTGATTTTGCAAGAATGCCTAAAAGAAACTTAATATTTTTAAGTTTTTCCAGACTATGCTCTTTAAAGGCACTTTACTCCTTATCAGAATTGGCCTTGTGTAGTCCTACTGGTATTTTGCCTTTTTTCTTTATTCAGTATCCAAGCCACATTAATTGAATTAGGCTCCCTAAAGAACTTAGAAATTAAACCAGCAGTGAAACTACTGCAATATGAATTCAGCCTTAATAGACAAAAATTTTCAGAAAAAAAATTGATTATTCTGCCATTTTGTGTCTAAGATGTAAATAAATATCACTACTTTCAAGCGAATGCTTCATCAAAACTGCATTTTTAATGCCAGGATTTTATTCTCACTTGATATCAGTTGGACTCATATCACTGACCTATTGGCTCAGTTATCTGTGAAATAAAATAAATATACATGAAAGTTACAGAAGAAGTTAGTCCATCCAAATAAGTCAATATTACCAAAAATAAGAATAAGGCTTGATTAATGATACACTCAGAAAGACTTTATTAATACATACGAGCCGGTCCTTTGGAAGAATACCTTTTCACCGTAAACAGAAAATGTTTTCCTTGATGTGAGCACTGTTATTAAAATATATTAAATCTTTATAATGGCAGGCAGCAATTAAAGAAATTAAACACTTTTCTTCCAACCTGTTTTTTGATATGGCTGCAGTTTCATTGAGTACAACATATTATGTAGCACCAGACATCCCCCTGCAAGGAAAGAAGCAGCAGTCACCTGTAACCACCGTTTCTTGCTTTCTATCAACTACCCAGCTTTTCAGATGCCTACATAATGCATGCGTTGAAGAAAACCAGACACCCTGAAATTCGTAACTTTAGCTCTGGTATTCCGCTGATTAAAATTGTAACACAGATGGTGCTGAATGGAGAAGTTGCCTAGTTGTCTGGCCCGCACCGTGTGGCAATCCATCATCGTCCATGTGATTCTAATCCTTTAGCAATGCACACCATCCGAGATGCCACCCTGGCCTCTCATTTATCATGTAAATGTTATTTGGTATAATTTCCTTTTTAATGGCAATTCAAATTATTTAATTATATATACCGTTTTTCAAATCTTGTTTCTCGTTAATTGAAAATATATGAATTTGTATAACTACTGTAAAAATAGTTTAATAAGTAGCAAGTATTAATATGTTAATGATGTGAAAAATTACTTGGTCTAGTTCTAGTATCTAAAGAGAACTGGCTCTGCGTCAGAGCCAAGCTTAACGGTCAGTCTTTCAAACACTGACCGGCACCATGTTTACTGTGAGTGATATTATGTACTATGGTTAGTAACAAATGCAAATGTCACTGAACTCTAGACAAATTCTGATATGTTAGCAAGTTTTTTCTCCAAAAAGCCAGTGATAAGTCCAGTTAAATTTTGCAAATTCCAATGAAATGGAAGGATTCTTCCTGTATCGGATGCTCTGTTGCCAGACTGAGGAACCAAACCAGTGGTCTCATCTGTGTGTTGTGTGTGTGATAGCGACTGGTGTCGGGTGTAAGAAACGTGATGCAGTGGAAATTAGGGACTGCATTCGCAAGAGGCTTCCCTGCAGCTGAGGAAGCAGTTGACTTCTGCTTCGAAGCAAGGTTCCTTCAAGATTGGTTTTGACTAATGAAACTGTGGCTGCTCTGCTGAATCCACAGATAAATGCCTAATCCTGTTTTAAAATGCGACTAAGTAGTTCTTTACGTGGGCAGGGAACTGAAAATTCCAGGCTTTTGTTGTTTTATCAGCCAGTACAACCTATGCCTAACGCTAATAAATGTCACCTGAGGTATCTGCTGAGGTCTACAGGCTTGCCTAAGCTAATATGCATCAGCTCTGATATGTGCTGGAAGTATGGTCATTGCCCCAACACAGAGACCAAGTGAACCATGTTTTGTAGGGTTTATGCTAAACAGCATTTACGTTGTGTGGCTATACATTAGGCTATGCTACAGTCAGCAGAGTGCATGTGATCTTGAAAAGTCTGGCAAGAAAATAGTATCTGGCTGGGAATGAACTTCAGAAACCTGGTGAGCATGGGGTGGTGCTGAGGGAAAGGGTGCTTGCAAATACTTGGTCAAAATTAAAACGTGTTGCTCTTTAACTGAGGAATGAGAACTCTATCCAGTTATTCTCGATGCACAAAATGTGCATTACCTAATCAGAACTTCAGAGAGAAAAGAAAGCTGATTAGTCCGGTGTCTTTCTCTATGGTTCCCTTCATAAACGGCGAAATCAACAAGTGACCTGGTTTTGCAGATTCCACAGTAGAAGAAACCTGTACCTTATTCCTTTTGGTTGCATAGCAATGTGCTATTAATGACAGGGCTGAGAAATGCCGGAATTTTGGAGCTCCAGAACCTCCAATGGAAGGTTCTTGCAGAGAGTGTATTTCCCTGAAGCAAGCAGTCTGTTTGTGCGTGTCTGGCTCCTAGAGCAGGGGAGAGAAAATCATTGCCTTTATTTACTGAGTATTTAAAAGCATCTTCTGAACCCCTGCACTCAATACATTGCATATGCATTGTAAAAAGCCCGATCTCCTTCTGCAGCACTATGCAGGAAAGTAATGCGATGTCATATAAAAAGCCAACAGCCCTTCCTCCCAGGGTGCAGGCTGCTTGCCTGACCCTGACTTCAAACGCAAATCTCCCCAAATGCTTTCCCACTATGTAGTTGCATAACTAGCTATTTTGTCAGTTTTCCTTTCACATTTCCAGGGAAGGAGATGGAGAAACAAATCTGGACTTAACCCCTTGTATACCGGCAGATAGTAGCATTTCATAAGGTGTCTACATGCATGAGTGTTTGGGTGTTTTCTAATTTCTCTGTTTATGCCAAGTTACATTAATGTTAGCATCCTAATGTTTAAAACTACAAAATAGTGTTTCAAATTACAAACAGAAGTCAAATAAATGAACAAAATAGTAAAAACTGTTTCAGTACTTTGGATTTTTCAGAAGGATATTATGGCATAGTTCTAAATACTTTATAGTTACTTTTGCTACTGACATTGAAATTAGAGTAAACTTGCATTCACATAAATGGAGCACATCTGACCCCAGTTCCCACATAAAAATACACTTTTTCTCAGAAAAAAAAACCCCATCTCTTAAGGCCTGGTCTTTTTGCAAGCAATTCTGACCCAATTCATATATATTACTTGTAAAATACATATCCTGTCCTCTCTCATAGGCACTGCATGAAAAATTATGGGGAAAAAATGCATTGTAGATTGCATCAGCTTTTTCTTCTTTATTTCCACAGGCACAACAGCTAACAGATCTGGAGCAAAAACTAGCAGTTGCAAAAGATGAATTGGAAAAGGCAGCCCTTGACAAAGTAAGAAGTGTAATGTAATGTGAGCGTGTTTATCTCTATCAGCTGTGAATGTTTCAGTGTAATTTGACAAAAACAAATTAAAGTCTTGCAATGATTTAGATGCATACTTAATTGCATGTACCTGGGAGTAATGCTACTGAAATCAGTGGAACTAATTATGATGCATGAAGTTAAGTACAGCCGCAAAGTTATTTAAAAGGAGGGCAATCAAATTAGAAAGAAACACCTCAAAAACCCACAGAAAGCCAAATGTTACAATTCTTTATGTGCAAAAGTACGCTAAGGAGAATGTGCCTGTAACTGATACGATTTTTATGAGGTTTAGTCATAGTTCCAAGGAGGATGCAGTATAGAAAGGGGTCAGTCTCTTGTTGGAGTGGGACTGATGTGACAGAGCTAACTCTTCTGTGGGCCGAGGTGCCCACTCATGTCCGGGAGGCTGTGGGAAATCCCAGGTAGGGGACAAAGCAGGACACATTCACGCCTGTCAGCTGTGCAACAGGGGAACTTTCCTCTAGATTTAGGGTAGTTGGGAAGAAAATATCATGCAACAGGGAAGCAGCTTATCAGAAAGGAAAAAACTTCAATATGCTATCAAAGACTACTTCTTTGGGTTGGTTTTCTAATATTTTCAGGTTCCATTAGACTCTTAAAAAAAAGTATTCCCCTTGCACTAAAAGCATTTCTCTTTAATCTTCAATATGGCAATCACTGAAATCATCCTCTTGAGTGAGGATTTGCATCCAACATTGCAAAATGTCATCTGCGTAAGCAATGCTCGCAGTAGCATTATTCAAACCTCTGTGTGCGTCTGGTGATAGATCATGTGCTTCTTGTTAGTACTGAACAGAACTGCTCCACATATTAATTTAAAAATCAAGCATGTTCCTTCTTTGCTCGTACAATGCTCACAGAATGGTCTCTCAGTAGTGCCAGTATACTGTCTGTGGCAATGGCAAGAGAGCAACGCTTGCCGTAAATATCTTCTAAATGCAGTTGTTTATTATAATGCAGACAGTTGTGGAGGAGAAAGCAAAGAACATTTGACATCAGGAACTTTTAATGAGAATGCTATTAAGGGATTCTGTCTGCAAATTAAAAGGGGATTTGCAGCACACCCGACTGACTTCTCTGACCCCCTGTTTCTTTCCTATTAAGTATTATAGAATTTTAATTTAGGGCTCAGTTATGGTTCCATAGGCTTACCAGAAGCCCAGTGTCGTCATCTTGCAAATCATCATTGAGAGAGTCTTTGGATGGTGTCATTGCTTACATGCTGTGACAGTGCAGCGGAAACGGCAAGGAGGAGTAAAAAAAAGCAGTGCAAATGAAGGAAGAAACCAAAGCTCATGCCAGTGAGAATTGTGAGACAGTTTTAGGAGACGAGAAATACCTGTGTTTGACTAGTTCTAACTTGCAGAGTAATAAGACTAAGTTGTAGGTACCTTTCTCTCCTGGTTGAGAACTTTTTTTGCATGAACTATGAACTGAAAAGAGTTAAAGACGGCCAATGGTCCATCCGTGTCTTCGGTGAAGACTTTGGCCTTAACTGTTTTGGCAACGTTAGCACGCATAGTTTCAGCTAAAGGAACGGAAGCAACGTGTAAAGCAATGTGCCTTTTTGGAACGAGCTGTATTTGAAATGAATAATTGAGTGATCGAATCTCAAACTGTACCTATAAATAGGCATTAATTTGTATTTTTCTTTTGGGAGGGTATCAGACATTTCTATTAAATATTAGTTTGTGCTGACAGTGGACTTAGTGTCTCTCATTAAGTCTATCTACACTACAACACTTTTCTAGTTCCCGTGATGGACCCTTGGAAGACTGACAAATTTTGCATTACCACAGCCCAAATTATTCTGTATTGAATCCAACCACACAACAAGACTATAAACAGATCTGGGAAATCTGAAGACATGCATCATACGTTGGCAGTATTTTGACCAGCAAGCAGCTTATTTTGACCACAATCACATCTCTGCAGGATTATCAAGAGCTTTGTCAAACGACATTCCTGGTTCCAATAGTGTTTCCTTAAGTTGTAGTCTCATGCTACCCATTTATACGACTCCTGTCAGCAAAGTCAAAATTGAATTTTGCTACCCACAGGATGAAAACAAAATAACCTATTCTGCTTTTACCTTTGGAATGGCAAAATGGCTGGCCGTAGCCAAGGCACAAGAGGGACTGGGTGGCAGGGGTGGGAGATGAGAGGATGAGAAATGATCTGGAGGGTTTTCCGGACAGGAGGAGTATGGTTTCAGATCAGTGTGATTTGCAGGGAGCACTAGGGTCATATAGTGCTATAATGGCTGAGTCCATATCTTCGAGCAAAATTAGGCAGTCTGCTACCTCTGCCAGTTTGGCGTCTGAGCTTATTTGACGATGTCAAATGGTGATTTATGTTCTCTGTGCAGTCACTTGAAAAGATGGGGAAAAGACATATTACATGAAGAGAAGTATGCTAAGATCTTCTGTTGTCAATTAGAAATTAAAAGATCTCTGAGTCAGATGGATTAAGTAATCCTTTCCCTTTTACATTGCCATTAGGTCAGAGACGTATCAGTCTGACTCCAGGTTCATACATTTTAATAAGTAATTCATACAAAATGGTGTCATCTCTGATGATAATCTAACATTGCTCCTCACTGCACACATCTTAAGGGAAAGACATTCAATTTTGTCTGTTTGCAAACAAACCAAACTCTAGTCCATCTCCTATTTCTTTGATTTTCCTTATTGTGCTGTGCGTTAATAGTCTTTTTATGGTTGTCTTTGATCCTACCATTGAAATGTACCCTACTAACTGGTTTTGCTTGTTTATTTTTAAAGAAACACTCAGATTTTTACAGTTATGAGATGTATTCCCTGGTTCCAGTTCAGGGGAACTTTACCTGATGTAAAACATGGAATATTTGTCAGGTTCTAAAAAATACTTGTTTTTCAAATAAACTGAGACAAGGTGGTATATGCCGAATGCCATTGCCTAGGATTTGTATAACTGTGAAATATTTTCATGTTGTGTATGTAATATTTCACATATGTAGTATGTAGTGTGCAATGTTACCTATACATATATTTCCCATCAACTTTTGCCATGGTATACCTTGATTTATGTATCTTCAGAAAAAATCTTTGAAGGTTAAAATGTGCTGATGTAGCCTGTATTTATAGGTACATTCTTCATATAAAGAATAAGAGCAAGATTTTTTTTTTTTTTTTTTAAGGCCAAACGCTGCCTAACTCCCCCTGAAATGAGGAAGTTACCTCAATATCTAACATCTGACTCTAAGTGTTTTGCTGGGATGGAGCAAAGATTTAAAATGAGATTTCCTCAGTGCCGTAGTTATCTCACTGTTCTTACTGTCTCAGTTTATTTCAATGACGGACTGCTATTTTCATTAATACTTCTATCTGTATTTCTATGAGTAAAATAGCAGTGTTGTAGCATGAGTTGCAAGCACTTTGCCACCTAAAAGTTTTAGTTTGGCTTGATGGACAGTAATGGATCCGGACAATCATATCCTTAACAGGTGAAAAGACCTATGGTTTATTTACTATACACCGCAAGAGCTTAATATGCTCCTGAGGGAAGTGGTCTTTGTTGGGTTAAAATCAATCTTTATAACCTGTGGAAAAATACCCATTATTCTGAACATTATAAACAAAGTCTGCATTTTTGCAATACTTGTGAACATTTACTGCTCTGTAACTGTTGCATGTAAAAGTCTGGATACCGTATGACATTTGGTAGATTGTATTTTTGTTTCTTTTCAGATGAAATAATATTTAATAATTATTGGCAATTATCAGTGTGGATAAAACTGTACGGAGGAAAGGGAAGAGTGCAATGACTTCCCGGGCAATTTGGTGTGTAATGCACAGTAACCTAATCCTATAAAAAAACTGCTTTAAACAGCCTTAATTTCTTCTGTTAATAAGAAAAAGCAGCAGCTGCTCATAAATGTTTGGTTTAATGCGGAGAGCGAAAGCAAGCAATTCTGTTCATAATAACACATCTTAGAGAACTGATGATTTCTTATTTTCCCCAGGAGTCACAGCTGAAAGCTCTGAAGGAGACCGTGCAGCTTTGCCTGTCTTCCGTTCTGCACAATCAGCCTCCCGCTATGAATCTAATCCCTTCAAAACCAGCTGAGAAGCTGACATCCCCAGTTACAAAGGGCTCAAAAGTTCCATTTCAAGTGACAAGCACCAAGGTACAGTTTCTCTCTTGGGTTTTTTTTTCAAACATCTTTGAAAGTTTGTCCTGTAAGAGCATCAAGCTGGAACTAAGGAGGATTTTAAATTCATTGAAAGACTAGGATGAATTTTGAGGATAATTCTAAGCCTGTTTCTGATGTCAATAAACTTTTTTTCAAGTTAGGAAGCAGCTACTTTTTTTGCTGAGGAACAAAATTCTATCACTTGCTAAATGGACCATGTCTGCATAACAAATCTACAAGGAAGATGGATTTGCATCTGAAATAAGTGAGGATGCTAATTCATAGGATAATTTACCTGTTGGGCACTGATAACAAGTTTGTGGTAATATAGCACTACACAGTAAGACAGTTTTTGCTTATCGTGATTTTTTTTTAGTGAAAAAGACTGATATAAAAACATAAAATAGTCTGGGGGACACAAATCGAATTTGCGAAAAGGGGTCTATGGAATTGATAATAGGCCACAAGGAATATTCTAATCATGCAAGATGGGAAGAGCAGTTTAGGAGAAAGGATGAGAAAAAAAATTGATGAAAAGTGTTGTGATTCAATAGATTCAAGCATTTTAATACACTCAAGATTTACTGTGATTAACAACTGTCTTGATAATTTTCATCTCCGGGGTTGCATTTTGCTCATGGATTCGACTGATTCAATACATCTAGGAGGAATCTGTGATTT
Source organism: Gypaetus barbatus (assembly GCA_028022735.1). Classification (NCBI taxonomy): domain Eukaryota; kingdom Metazoa; phylum Chordata; class Aves; order Accipitriformes; family Accipitridae; genus Gypaetus; species Gypaetus barbatus. The sequence continues at coordinate 27,310,058 of CM051549.1, read as the reverse complement.
CAATTAAAAAGGAAGTTTTACAGAAGAATGACTGAAGGACACTTTAATGTCTTCCTTAAATTCCAAAACTCTTTCCTGAAATATAAATAGGAATTGCTAACTCATAGCCCATTTGTAATTTTTACACAGCAGCTGTTGATGTTCACTATTAGTACAGAGGCTGAAGCCAAAAATTAGTAATCTTTCTGTATGTAATTAGAATCGAAATGCAATTTCAGAAAGCGGAGTATAATTATAAAACTGGATCTCACATTGCTACTCTTACAGTAATTGATTGTCTGTTCCTTAATAACTGTTTTATAGGAAGAAACCTTCATTCCCCCAAATTGCTACCTCTGGAAACAAAGCACTGTATTCATTAATAGCAGCACCTGGGGATATTAGTGCTCATTTGGATTAAGATCACTGGTTCTATGTTCTGCAGGAGAGTGGACTCTTCTTTTGTAGGTCATGCAGACTGGGCTTCACTCTGGGATCTCAGGAGCCCATTTTTCCTGGTTAATGTGGCTGTAGAACTGTCTGTCTGGTTCTTATTGTCCTTCTCTTCAGGTCGGAAGTGTTTGTGCCTCTGCCGTGAAAGCATAGGTGTACTGAAGGATAAGGCCCAAGAAGCCACTATGCCTGTGTCCGAGATCGGTGTAGGGTCAAAGCCTTTGAAGCATTTGAGGTCTCCTTGGTTTTACAGGTATTAGCGTAGTGCAGCGAAGGAAAGGGGAATACCGAGCAGAGGTTAGAATTAGATGTTTGATATTTCACTGAAACACAGAACACCCTTCCTTTTTCTGTGATCATATAGATTTTGTGTTTAAAGTTCCCGTTTGTAAAATGTATCAGTGTTTCCATGCTCCAAACTTTTGAAAACCAGCGTTACGTCCTGTGTATCCAAAAGTGCTGGAATAAGTTAGACTGCCTCTTTAACAGACATGGCTCACATTTCTCTGCACTTGGCACATGCCATGAAAATGTCTGAGAAAATGATGGTCTGCAATCCTCTTTTTCCACATGTTGACACCTCATTATTATAAATCTGTGCATTATCTGTGATTATAAAACCACTGAAATCTGCTACTGTGAAATAGGTTGTCAAAGAATCATAGTCAGTCCATAATTATACCCTCTGCACTTGAAGCTGTATTATAGAAGGCTTATTTTTATGATGACATCTATTCTTATGTATCTTTTCCTTGGCTTTTTCTTCCTCTTACAAACCACCTAACTCTAACTACAGATGTATAGCTTCCTTTTTTATTACATTTGCATAAACATTTTGATGTAGCAGGCTAGTGTTTTTAGGTGAATATAAATGTGTGTAATTCCTTAAATATGTTTTCGTATGTAAAAATGGGAACTTCAGATGAGCGGCACTTATGCATCTTGTCATGTGTGATAAGCAGCGGTTTCACCTTCAGGAAAGAAATCATGATTTGTTTGCTAAATATCTTCTTTCAAAGATATTCTCATCCAGCCTAAAAATTGCTTTCTAAAAATGTCAAACTTATTTTAAATCCATTGAAGGGTACATCATACGGTGTATGACACCTGTATCACTTGGGGACGATCATCCCTGGGACTGGGGTGCTTCCTGCTTTAAAAAAAAAAAAAAAAAGGTGCAAATAAGCAGGTTGTATATTTGTATTCACAATTGGTAACCTTAATACCTCAGTGCTTGTTAGAGATGATATTTAACACAAGAACATGGTGTAGAAAGGATAATAAGGAAAGCAAATTGCCAAATTTCTTGGGAAGGTTAATTTTAAAAATTGATTTCCTAGTGAGGTATTTTGGTCTTTCTGGAGAACGTGATATAAAAAAAAGCATAAATCACATTTAAAAAAATCAGTGCAAATCAATACATAGAAGTGCCTGAATTGGTGCAAAAATTTGTTGTTCTGGATAGCTTAGTAATTTGGAAGAGTGGGTAGTAATGGGAAATTCTTACATTTAAATCATAGAAAAAGTTCCCTTAAAGTGACCAAAAGCAGTATCAGTCTCAGGTGCGTTTTGTGACGTGTCTTAAATGGGCAAGAATGTAACATACAGAATTTACCATTTGAATTGGCACTAACGTTTCAGACCAAAACCATTTTACCTGTCATGTACCTCTCATAACACCGATACTTGTGCTAGTTTAGTGGGCATGGTGGTGTTGGGTTGATGGTTGGACTCGGTGATCTTAAAGGTCTTTTCTGACCTAAAAGATTCTACGATTCTATGAAAGCATTGACCATTACAAATGGATTTAGGGCTCTGTGCGTACAAGTTCAGTGACACTAACAACTAAAACCAAGCGTAACCACGAGGCTGGTCATTAATCCTGAACTCTGAGGTCTTTAACTTTCTGGATTATTGACGATTATTTTTATTACAAAGTTTCTTTTGCATTATAATGCCACAGCAATAACCATTCTGTGTTCTGCCAGTGGAAAATGCTTCCACACTAGTTGAAAGTTGTCGGATCTGGCTTTTGTAGTAGCAATTTCCTTGCCTCGTTGCCACTGCAGAGGTGATGACGAAAGGGAAAAATGAAGAGAAAGGAGGAGGACTGAAATTCTGCTTTCTTTTTTAATCTCCAGATGAGTGCCTAAGGACCTGGGTGCTTAAAGAGTATTGTTAATGGATGGAAACTATAACATTTCGTAGGCTACCCGCTGTGGGAAATTTGGGTTGGTATAATCCATGAGTCAGAGCACTGGTACTGACTTCCTATTGCGGCATCTCCTGCACTTTACTGTATCTCGGCATAGCAAACAACTGTGTGAATTTATATGGAGTCAGTAGATGGAATGTATTCTTACTCCATTTGTTTTAATTCCTCTTTCTGAAAAGGTTAACATTATACCTTATAAAAATTGTAATAATAGTTATCTTTCAAATATCTTTGGCTGCACAGTGTAAAGATACCTGTGCTCCAAATGCAACAAAATGAGCTTTAGTAACACTGTGGAAAATTAATGGCAAACCAAAATCAGAATTGAAACAGAAGAAACGTCTGTTTCCAGTAGCGAGGTTGAATACACAAATCATGGAGAATATGGTGACACAGATACCAGCATAATAGCGACTAGTTTGCTCTATAGCATTTTTGCCTAATGCAAAACCATTGTTTCATGTATTCCGCAAACGAATTCCTTCATTATAAATGCCCTGTGGTTTTTGTGTATTTTGTCAACTGCACCATTTTAAGAGTGGAAATGCGCGTGAATTTCAAACAGTGAAGGAAAACACCCCCTCCCATATTGTACATCGGGTAGGTGGGAAGACCACGTACGAATGCCACTTCAAGCGTCCTAGTCTTGGAGGACATACAGGCCGAATAAGAATGAGAGCTATCCTTCTGTAGAAATGCATCGTACAGACTGAAAGGGGAACTACCACTCCATTTTTAAAAGATTTTAAAGATCTCACAAGAAAATGCATCACTCTTGTGGTGAAAACGGCTGCAAGGAGCTATTGCCTCCGCCTCACATACAGTGTGAATATTGTGGACTCCAGCATGCATTGATCCGTGTAAAAGTTCAGAACAGTTAAAGTACTGTGGGCCATCCTCCTTTTATCTGGAAATAAGTACTTCATTCATCCTCCATCAAAGTAAGCTTGGGGAACTTTATACCTTTATTAAGCCCAAGAAAGTGTTCTTGGTGGAGCAGAAATGAGGAGAGCTTGTGAGACTGTTCAAAGAAGGTACAAGCCTGGAAAGTTGGTCAAGAACAAGGTAGACTCTGAAAAGCATTTTGAAATGGCCATATAGGAAATTAAGAGGTTGCGTTTTTCTGTGTTGGTACAGAAATAATGTATTTAGGTTAAATTTAAGCTCACAATTACTCTGAGTGCATAGATACTGAGCATCTGCTACAGACACAGAGCAAGGCTGCTGAAAAACTAAGATGATCGTGCTGTCAAGTCTTAGCTTCTTCACTAATTTCATCAGGGGTTTTGAAGTTTTTTTTTAAAAACCTATTTATAAAGGATCTATGGTTTATCTAGGAAGACAAAATATTTCTTAGGCCTTATCCATTTCCTTCGACAAATGTGGAAATGATTGATATAAATATGTATAAAAATAATAATACAATAGTTAATTATTTGTATGAAATATTAGTTATACTACTATCATATTACTGATAATACTGCAGGATATTATAATTACGTAACTGACTAGAAATTTGAAAAAAAAAATATATATACATATGTACGTTTCTTCAAAATATACAAATACATTTTGAAGGAAAGAAGAAATGTCTGGAATGTGTAGGCTGGACCCAATCCGTGTTTATGAAGACTGAACAAAGTTTTTTTAAATTATCTTTTAAGAGTGTTTCTGTAGATCCTAGAAAACTAACAGAATAGCTTCAGATTCACGACAAATTAACCAGCTGAATGTAGCAATGTATCGTCTCGTCTCTCTCCCTTTGTAGGTCAAGAAAGAAACCTAAATCAGAACAAATTACTTAAGGAAATAATTTCTGTTTTCTAAAATCAGAGCTGTTACCGTTCACATAATTTATCGTAATATTCAAGGATAAATGAAGGTTCCGACCCTTTGAATAAAGCAATTGCAAATGCTTTGCTCGGGAACCTATGAAACAACACAAATATAATTATGGACTTATTTTTTGTCCTTACAGGAAAGATTAAGACAATGAAAGCTTTTCTAATGTGTGTGATTATTTTTACTGAGGGTGACCTCCCTATAACATGCTGAAAACGTGACTTGGAAGTTATTTCTCTTTAGGCATTGTGTTTCAAACTGACATTATGGCATTATGTCAGGAAGCACCCCAAATCTTGTGTGTAATAACTGCATCCCAGAGGCAGAAAGGTGGGCAAAGGGACTTCTGAAAAAGAGAAGATGCTAGTCTGAATTTAAAAAGATATTAGTGAAATGAATCGGATATCTGAAATTCACAGTGTGTATATGCTTTTTGGTAACATAGTCTCTGTTTTATGGCTTTGGAAAAACAAAGCTTTAAAAAGTAAAATATTTTATGACCGTTCTTTTCCAATTTTCCATTGATTTTTGCTGTGTACTTCCTCGCTGTTGCCTGAATAATTCTCTGCATCTGTCTGGTATTTCAGACCATGAGGGCAAAGAAAGGCTCTAGCAGTCAGGTTTTTTCCTCTATTTCCTTGCTTGCTTTCATTCTCCTTTGCTCTTTGTTCCTAAATAGTCCTCATCATTTCTCCTAACATACTACCTTTGAGCATTATTCTCTCATTCTGTCTAAGTATTCTCTTCTGCCATCTATTCGTTCCTTAAATTTAAGAATAATAAACCTCATTGTGCTATTTCTTTTCCTGTAAAATGAGCATTCAGATCGCAGAGAGCAGAGGGCCCAGTATTGTCTGAGGCAGCTTTTTTAAAGGCTCTGTTTCAAAAAGATCACAAAATAATATGAGGTTAGACCTGAAACAATGACAGGTTTTAAACAAAAATTAAGCCTGCTTTGTTGGCTGCTATGGTAAATGAATATGCTATGTAATTGTGAAAAACACATAGAGCAAAACTTTTCATTTAATTGAGCTCCAGGATAATACAAACCAATGCAGATATGGCATGGCGTGCTCGGATTTGTCTGAAATTAAGTGCATGCTCACAATTGAGGGGAGGGGGAAAAAAAAAAAAAAAAAGGTGCGTATCCTCATAACTTTATCAGAGGAAACAGAGGTTGAACCTGAGGGCACAAAATATAGTATCTGTGGTCAGCTATTAGTAAACAGCAAAAGCATTGGGGGCAGTCAGTAGATTTGTGCTCCATTAAAGCCTTAGAAAGTCGGCCTCTGTGGTACCTCAGTGCTTTTCTAGTTTTGTGGCCTCAAACTTTGCTTCTGCCAGAGTTAATGAGATATCACTGACACCTGCAGTTTCAGTGACCTGTAGATCATTGCATTCAGCATGGGGACTGGAAAACTGTAATTAAAAAAAGAAAAAGGCAATTACTTAAATGCAGAGTCAGCCACATTTTGTAATACGCAGTAATGACATACAGTCATATAACCCTTTCCTAACATATAAACATTATTGAAGCATTGAAAAATGACACTAGCCATTGTTTTAGATTTTAATTTCAAAGAGAGTAAGGAATACCTGTCTCCTTCTAGGGTACTTACCATAGAAATCTCAGGTACTATGAGTATCTGTAAGGCTAATGTAGTAAGAAATTTGTTTTTAAAAAGATAAAAGGTAATTTAATAGCAGAAGCATGACTAGCATGACCTATTTCTTCATGTAAGTCTCTTCTGTTCTGCTTTTTATAGCTCTCTTTGGGCTTATAGACTTTTATTCTCATTATGATCAACTAGATACCAACGATAGTCTTGTATTATTTTTAGCGATGATTCTTAAGACTATGGTAACTCTTTCTCATACCTTTGATTTCCAGAATTTGCTTCAGATTGAGTATGTTTTTGCTGTTGCCTCAGAAAGCTTCCATGGAACTTTTTCTACAGCCCTGTTTCTTCAGTGACTAAATTTTAATAAAATTTTATTGCATGCTGGAAAATGTTTAACACCAGAGATCATTAAATTGAAAGCTGAAGCTCTTTGCTTTTATTACTTACTTTAAAGAAGTCTTCATTATTAGCACATTATCTTGATAGTAAATTAGTTTTAGAGTTTTTTTTCAGCTGAGTACAATCAAGGGAAATTGGAAAAAAAGCACCTGGCATCTCTTATTTAGTCCATAACCCAAACCCAAGATCATTCTCCTTCAAGTTTTAGTGACACGATCTTTAAGATTATCTTCATTTCATTAACTATTTGACCTCACTCCTCTTTGTTACAGAGTTTAAGTAGCTGTACTGGCCCATTACTCCAGGGTTTAACTCTGAAATTAGCAACGGGCTAATGGGCCGAAGAGGTAACTGGTAACCACTTATTACTGCACTTTTTGTGGCCGTTAACTGCAGGTCAGTTTGCCAGTGTATGAAAAATACTCCAAAGTCTCACTCCAAATATTCTCTTCTTTAATTAATGTCTTTACTTATCAGATGTTTCTATAAAGTCTCCCACAATCTAGTACATAATACATCTCAAAAATACTGTGGGTTACCTCTTGACAGTGGTTGAAAAGGGATACGAGTACATCAAATTTAAATTTCTTAAGGGATGTTTTAAATAAAAAAACCAGATTGTTAGGTCTGGCTAATGGTCTTGCGTGGACCTGGGGATTAGCACGGACAGCTTACATCCATCTTCTCAAATTCTGCTTCAGTCTAAAACCAGGCCCACGTGCTAGAGCAGCCTCAGGCTTGCTGTGATGTTCGGCCACGTTCTGGACAAGTTTACTTGTCTTTTTCTCTATCACAGAGGAGAAAGAGCAGATCACCTTAATTACTTTTCAGATGTTATTATCTTAGAGATATCTTTCCTCACCTACTCCTATCTCATATCAAGTGATGGCTTTTTTAATGTTTTTCTCTCTCTTCCCACCCGCCTGCAGTGACAGTGGAAACGTACAGTATTTCTAATTTTAGTTAAAGTTGCATTTAGCAGAAAACTAGTAACGTGTTGTTTTATCTTATGACTTTCCTAGCGGGCGTGTTTGTTACATGTTCTGTTAAAAAATATGCATATGTGAGCAACGAAAAGAAAACTGAATTTACGTGCCTTTGCAGCTGCACATTAGTAAACTTATTTTAAGATTTGCTAGTATCAGAACTTTTTTTTACCAATGTTACATGTAAAAGAAGACACGAAATGTGTAGAGGGTCTAATTAATCATTTTAAGGGGCTTACAAACTTGAATGTAATTGTGAAAGTACTCCCAAGGGAATTTCGCTACCCAAGGATATATTAGAGATTTATTTGAAAATTATTAATGTGGGTATCCTGCATACAATATGTATTATTAATCTACTGTTAGAAAGTTTCACTTGATATGTGTATATAGAGCCAAGTGGGAAACATTAGAGATAGTAAAGTGATTTTTTTTTTTTTTTTTTTTTTTTTTTCTTTGAGTTGAGCAAAGACATGATTTGGAAAATATTCACAAAGAAAATATTGATTGACTCTGGGCATTTTGGCCATTAATAGGAATTCTCTAGCAATTTGATTAAAAACATTGCATTGAATCATAAAGAGTAAGAAGTGCAGAATGAACTGGTGACAAAGCCGAGGCATTCAAGTTCAATTTAGTCTTGAGCAAGTTAAGAAAATTACCTACTGGCCTACACCTGAAGTCTCATCATCTTCCAGAATTGTTAAGCTCCCGCTTATTCTACATGTATTATTTTATGTTTAATGTAATAATAAATAAAATTTAAAATAAAAAATAATAAATAAAATGGTATTTTATTGCCAATTAGAAAGTAACATAGTCTGAAGGAATGTCCTCTCATATAATAGAAAATCAGACATTCAATTCAAATAAAAAAACAACTTTTAGTATCAAGCCGATATTTGTTCAAATCCTTAAAAGTTAGGTGGATGGTGTTTAAACTGAATGTTTCAAGTGGTGAAAAATGGAGTCATATAATAAATGACTATTGAATCTTCTTTATTAGTAAATATTTTGAGGTAGTTTACAGATTATTTATGGAAACCTATTTTCTCATATCTTTTGAAAAATCATAGTCCTCATCTCTATTGATGGAACTGTGGTCATGACGGTAATCGTATTGTCAAGGTTTTTTTTTGTTTATAACAATGGTCGTTATAGGAAGGGACTTAAAGAAACAGACAATTGGAAGCAGACAGAGTTTATTTTGGAAAAGCTTTCTCTACCAGGATTCCTACCTTTTCTTAAATCAATAAGAAAGCTGTTTTAAGGCATGATTGGGGAAAAAAGTCAGTCTCAAAAGGAAAAGCATTTCTCCAAGTGACCTCATTTATGAAACTCAGCTTGTGGTTCAGAAGGATTCCAGCTTCACCAAGGAGGTCCTCCTGGGGTCTGTAACTCTTCTGGGGTCAGGCATCTTTGGCTTTGTCCTCCTGAAAATGGAGATGTTTATGTCTGTGACTGTAATTTCAGTAGCTGCTTTGTTCACCTGGGAAGACTGTAATTGCCTATAAAGCATATTCTGACGGTGTGTATTATTGCTGCTCTGAAGTGTAAGAAGTGTTACACAATGTTCATTATCCCACAGCTAATTGCTTTTTCCTTTGTGATGGCTGTAGAAAATCAAGACTGCTATAAAAGGAATGTGTTTGGTTGTTTCAGCTTCTTAAGTATTATAACATCAAAAAACCCCCCACCTTAAGATGCTTAAGTATCTTAATAGTTTTATAAAAGAAAGGTTTGATATCTTCTCTTCTGCAGTGAAGGATAGCCTGTTTTAAAACTTTAGAAATGGTGGGAAAATGAAGAGAAGGTGTATTGATACATGAAGTAGAAGGTGTATCGATACATGGAGTTGTACCCTTGAGTATACAGCCATCTCTCTAGCCATCCTTGAACTTTGCACGCTACAAAATATTAGATATTTGAACTTGCCCGCTCTATAAGAAAAACTGATGGTAAAAATTAGCTATTATTAAGGGAGTGTGAAATTACAGGTTTGGATGTAATGTAAAATAGGTATTTGACTTGTATAAACATATTAACAAGTCTCTTCTCTGATAATACTTCTTATATGTATGATGATCCAACAAAACCTTCTGTTTTTTAAACCTAATTAATTCTATTTCCTTTTCTTGTTGTTTTAGCTACAGATACATTTACAATAGACATCTAGAGTTACTGCTAAACAAACGATTATTAGAAGAAATTTGAAGTGAAATGATCCATATCAAGTGAGCTAATTGCGTTCTGGCATTACACATAAGTGTTCATGAGTAACTAGGCCACTCAAAAAATAGACTTCTGCTGTCTATCCCCAGTCTCTGATACCATGTTGGAGTAATATCTTGGCATCAGTGAAAGTTGCTTTACACTGTGAATTTATTATATTGTCATACACACTAAGGACAGAAGAAACCCGCGTAGACATCTACCCTCACCTGGCATAATATTTGCCACAAAGGTTTTCTGTAAAAATTTTGATGTATATCTTGATATTATGCATTTATATAAAAACTCCTGAGGACATCCATGTCCTCAGTACCAGAAATTCAGCAAAAAGAAGTTGTAAACACCTAACTCAGACCTTCTTTCCTACCTTGCACATTGTGATCCAGTGTAACTGAAGTCCAGATTCTGCCTGTTCTTACATGGACATTCATTAGAAGAAAAAAACTAGGTAACTCTCCCTCTGCAATCTAGTTCAGCTAGGCAGAATTATAACCACCCCTTATTGTCAATTACCCTTGACCATATTTTGGTTTTTGGATATCAGATAAAAGAGCTGAACAGACAAAATCTAGACCAGGACAGTAAATTTCATTACAGAAAAATTTAGTATCTGACATATTGTATCACCATTGCTGAGTGGTCCTAGAAGCATTCTACTGCTCTGAGGAAAATGCCACCTGACTTTGCTGTCCAGCCCATTATTATTTATGATTTAAATTGGGCTAATGTGAGTTAAGCTCTTTCCAAACACATTTTGTACTTCTAAGGGCCTGCATGGAAATGTCTTTTCCTGTCAAGCCAATATATCACAACCGACTCCAGTGAGCCCTGGCAAATTACGTACTGGCATGTAATCCAGGCAACAGCCCAAAATGATGAAGAAAAAGGACACAGATAAGCACATGAAGTACTACTCAGTCAAAAGTTACTACGAAAAATTGTGATTAAAGAAATGATGTGGAAACAAATTCATGTATTGGTAAACAGTATGTCCAACAGCTGCCTCTTTCCCTTGTAAATCCTGCCTGTTCTCTACTATGAAGATTGCCACTATCTTGATGAGATTTGGGGTTAAACTACCTTTCATTATTCTGAATTATTTGCTATAGGAATCATTAGGCATAGGATCGAGAATTATGGAAAGCTTTGAAAGATAGAGATGTCAAAACTTAAGCTCTTGTAATTATAGTCCTATTTTTTTATATTTTATTTTTTAAGTTCAGATTTTAGAATGATAACTACCTGCTTAATATATCACCAATCACTTTATGCAAAGGGTCTTAGGAGTACTGGGTCATTATGTGTGTTTTGTAGAACGGCTGTAAAACCACTTTGTATTTGTGGGAATACAAATTTACATCTCAGGTATTTGTAATTTGTCAGAAAACACACCCTCCAGAACGGAAGTGCTATAAGCTATAGATAATGGCATTCATCAAGGCTGAATTTATGTACGAATACTACTGTGCTGTTTATTTAGGCATCATACTAGCATGACCGTGTAACCGTCAGTTTGGAAATATGTGATGGCATTCTAGCAGGAATGTATTTTCTGCAGTTTTAGTACCCTTCAAATATTGAGTAGAAGGGGGCTGAAATGTACAATTCCTAGTACACTGGCGTAACTGTAGAGACTAGTAAGGGCTTTACGATTTTTATTTTTCTCTTCATAAATTTATGTTCTCATTACAGTAATAAAGTACAAACAATAACCCCAGCTGTCTTTAATTTACCTGTCCTGAGCATCCAGAGCAGTCCAGCTCCAGCTGATAGAGAAGATAGAAACAGCTGAAGAAGCAAGGAGAACTAGCAGCCTAGCTGGTTTAAAGCAAGCTCTCTCTATCTAGCCCCAGTGACATGCTGCTCGGTATTTTCTGATTCTCCTTGCTTTGTAGACAGATTCTGCAGCCTTTGCTGCCTTTTTTTTTTTTTTTTTTCTTCTTCTTTTTAGGACTATTTTAGATTTTTCCAGTAGTTACTTACTTGATTAGAAAAGCTCTCAACAGGAATGGAGATGAATGTTTGTGATATTAGCAGACCCGCGAGGCACATATGGCCGCATTTGCCAGGAGCAGATGATAAACTATGTAAGTACAACTAATAGCTTACAGGCAATAAAGGGATTAATTCCTTTTAGATAGGAAAGCTTCCTTATATTTTAATTAAACAATGCAATAAAAAACTCGGTGCATTTCTAAAATGCACATTCTTTGATAGAAGCACGCATCTATCAAGCAGACCTGGGAGTTACAATGCAAAAACTAATAGTATAATATCTCCTTCTCTTTCCCCCACTATATTTGCCATCATTTCCCCTGCCTCTGGTATTGCCAACATTGTTGTTAGTGCTTTTACTTTCTTTAAAGAACTCAAATAAAAATACAGCTGCAAAGCGCATCTACAAGCTTTACACCACCCTCTGCACATAATTTCTCTAAAACTCTGTGGAGTACTTAAAAGATTTTTGCTAATACCTTTAGTTCCTTTACTCTGTTTTACTATGAGGTTACTTTAAGTGCATTAAGTATGGGCTCATTTAATTATTTGAACTTTTTATTTATCACCTCTCCTATATTGTAGCTCCTGATAGGAAATCCGGAAGTACTTATCATATTTCTTTCCTGTTTATTCTTGAAAATATAATAATTCTACTTCAATTTCTTGTCACAAATTCCGCCGTGAAGGAATGTCTGTAATTGAAATATCAACCACTATGTTAAAATGAAGTTCTCTGGGCTTTGAACAGGCTGCTGATTCTGTATTTTTGTATTGCAAGGTCGTATTCTTGGTCCAAACTAGAGATTGTGTATTCATCAAGTTACCCAGATCTGTCACTAACCAAGTACAATTAGAATGAAAATACCAATGGTTGTACGTGTGTTTATACAGAGATAAGTGTATTACTATATGCCTTTATCTATAGTGATTTTATATTGTTTTCTCTTTTCTGATCAAATAGTCTGCCTTTCAATAACCACTGAAAGTTCTCAATCCTTTCTTTTGTGCTTGCATACAACGGGTTCTTCTGTGCCTATACACTAAGCAACATCAGTGATTCACACACAGCACGAAGTAAATCCATCCCACTGCCAACAACAAACTTGTCATGAGTTTTTGGCCATAACTTGTCTGGCAGGAAAAAGTCAGTAAGAGGAAAATTTATTCTGTCATTGTTACTGATACTCATGTTGTTGAAACTGTTTTAATCGATGAATGTTAGAGAACTCCAGGTCACAATTTCATAAGCTGCTCATTGAATCCAACGCAGAAGAGCAAGAAAATGTATTTGCAGATGGGATTGTGATTGCTCATACAGGCAATTGCTCAAATTTATTCAGTTACCTGAAAAAAAAAAAAAAAAAATCTACATTCATATTTAGCAGATAGTCTAGTCACAACAAAAAAAGTGACAAACGGATGAACAGATTGCATTTCATCTGACACATCTCCAAATCTAAACTTTGCTTAGTCTTGGTTTACTGTGAAAAGCCTGTGCTGAATGAAAAAGGGATGCGTGACTCAGGGAATTAAAAAAAAAAAAAAAAAAAAAAAAAAAAAAAAAAAAAGCCCATGTGGAAAGAAGTGAAATAATGTTGGTAACTTAACACTGGGAGGGAAACCTTTTAGCTTTAAGGATGCCTTTGATTTCAGATGGCTAAGAATTGTGCATAATTCAGAAGAAAGCTTATATGAAAGCTTGGGTTTATTATTTGTAAATTATTTTGCCTGTGCAGCGATCAACTTGGGGCTATGGAATACCTCATCACTGAAGAAATGTGAACAAGATAAGGAGTAAATCCTTCATGATAGTAAGGCAGCGCACTTGTGCTAGCTGAGCACTTAGCCTAAATTGTGGCTGATCCAGCGTGGGTGTATTATCTGTCGAGAGAAAAGAGCTGTTCCCTCCTTGTGCTTTGTGCTGCAAGTTGTGTCCTTGCTCCTGCCATTCAGTGCTTCTAAGGGAGGGCCAATAACCAAAGGAAACCTGCTCCCCTCTGTTCTTACCAAGGTAGGAAAATACAAGTTGAAGGTAGTCCTTTCCTACATTTAGCGGTTTTACTCTGTCAAATATTTGACAGAATATTCATGGAGAAACACTGAAGTAGACGTTTCGGTGCGTACCATGTGCCTTTCCAATGCTTTTCCTTTAACCAGTGCCCTTCTGTATTTTGTGCCTTAGGGTGTATGGCACCAGTAGGACGAAATAAGAAAACCTTTTGGATTAAATCTAGTTTCACAGCACAGGATTCTGATGGTTTGCACCACATCCATATGCATCTATAAATGCTCTCCCTACTAAAAGAAGTGTAACCAAAATCCACCATACCTATCCTTAAACTTTGAGAATGCTACTCTTCACTCACAAGTTTTCCCATGGAAGAAGGGTATATGTGACTATTATGTGTTTTTAGAAGTCCAAGTCTTGACCCTGTGCTCGTTATTTACTGAACAAGCCTGTTAAAAATTGATTACAGACATCAAGTTTGTTTTTTTTTTTCTTGTTGAGAACACAATTTGCGATGTTCCTTTTCCATGTACTCCACAGCCCTTTGAACGTAAAGGATTCCTCAAATGATTTATACTAAAACCAGAAAGAGTCTTGACAGTATTTGCAAGCATCTTATACACAATCAAAACTACAGGTGTGTTTTATTCACATGAAGTTTTACCTTTCTGATATTTTATTCCTTTATTTTAAAAAGTCAGTGAGATTTCCAGTGGTTTTAGAATAGCTACAGTTGATTGGGTCTCATATTGTGGTTTTGGATAATTTTCTGATTTTAGACTCATTCTGAAAACGCATTAGAACTGCACAGTCCTTGAACATAGTCCTTTCTTGACAGCACATCTTACAGAAACACAGTCCAGCTTCTCAGCTGATTAGTATCAAGATCTATGCTGATTCATATCAATATTACTTTGTTTAGATGACTGGTTTTTTCTTTATTAATATTAAGGATCTGAGTCAGAACACCACATGATTCTTCCAATTCTCAGGTAGTTGTGCAGGTTCAGGTCTCACTGGGAGCAGAGTGGAAAAACTATTACATTTCTGACACTCATCCGCTGAAAGTGTGGGTACAGAAGAAAAAACACTTGATTTGTCTGTACTTAAGATGGCTTTATAGCTGCTGTTTCCCTTTGAAAGTTTGAAATGAGATATTTAATATCTTTAGTAGCATGTCACAGTCATCAGTTTTTGCAGAGTTTAGCCAATTGTTTTCCTCTGTTTATTAATTTTAAATTGCTGTACTATTGAATGAATACCAAAGGCATGCAGGATGATACAGTGACTATAGAGTACCATGCAAATTAATTATTTACATGTTGGCATCATCCGTTATCCAATAAATTACAGACGCCAGAGTACTTCTAGCTCAGTAGCTGGGCTAGAACTTGAGCTCAGTTGTGCAAATGTTAACCTTGAGGGAACCAACTGCCTTCCTCTCGATTTCCAGTTGTGAATGTAATATCATAGTTTGGATCACCGTGAAGTTTAGCATAGCTGTAGTTCCAAATTATGAGACATTTGAAAAAAATACACGCGATTTGGTGATTCTATGGTTGATCTTCCTCCGTGTTTCTGCCACGCTGTGGCAGAGCACTGGCCTAGAGAACTGCAGAGATAGAAAGAAAAGGCTAATGTCTAACTCCCCCTGCAAATCAAGTGGGAGAAAAAAGTGAAAAAACAGCATCTCAAATGCATGATTTTAAGATTAGACTAGCCTCAGTAGAGTTGCATAAAATTGTTTCAATGTGAATTTAGAGCCAAAAATAGCAGAAGCACATCAGCTAGCTGTTGTTTGAAGTAATCTACAAAGCAAAGTTACTGACTTGCGTAAAAATTCTGTTGAAAGGCAGTAAAGTGGATACATAAGTGCCAAAAGCAATTAAACTTGGTCAAGGTGACCCTTCATCCTCAAACAACAACATTGTGCCTAGATATTTACAGTATATTCAGTGTACTATATCACACATGCTGATCTGAGATCTCCAATCCCAGCAAGCAAACCTAAGTCTCTATTAGGAAAACATTAAAAAAACTCAGCTTATCTCCAGATACATCATTTAGAGATTAAAATGTCTATATTATTTATTGAAGAAGTTTTGATGGTTGTTTGTTTTTTTTCTGACAGTGCTAGGAGCTCTGGAGAAATGTGGAATACTGATGTGGTAGATATCTTAGCACATAATACAAATGAAAGTTCAGACCCACCCTGCTATGCAGTATAGTACTTGTTCAAATGATGTACAACCTGTACTCTGCAGTTGGACGGGTTTTTTTTGGTTTTTTTTTTTTTTTACTTTTTAATATAGCATATTTCTAAAGTTTTGATATTCCTATGCAGAATGTAAACTACAGTTTATTTGCCATCCTGATTTATATCAGTTCCCATCTTTATATTTTAAATGCGTGTGAAGTCTCAGGAAGCCTAAAATGTGTTCACTCACTTCACATGTGTGGGGCCTAAAAGAATACTTGCATTAGTTTGGAGATGGAATTATCTCTGTATTTTACCACAATATTCTTAATTTTGATGGACTGCTATTTCACTTATTGTCCCTGTGTGGGGTAAGCCGCGTAAAATGCAGCATGGACAACTGAATGAAACAAAGTCCTATTCCTGTTATTTCCACTAATAAGCGATCCTGCAGTTTGCCATGTGGTACTCCTGTTCTCTCATCTGTGAAATAAGGGGCACTGTCTACTGCAAAATACAGTAGGAGAGCTATTTTGAGCATGCTGTTTGTTATCAGGTCCACACTTTTTCATTGTTCCAAATAAGTTTCAATTTATGATGTGACAAGCAAGCAAGAATTAAAAATAGGGAGACGATGGAGACAACCTCGCATGAATAACTCTATCCACTGTTGTTAGTGACATGCAGACACATTATCAAAATATACTATATTTGCTCTTTTTGACCTTCCTTCCTTCCTTCCTTCCTTCCTTCCTTCCTTCCTTCCTTCCTTCCTTCCTTCCTTCCTTCCTTCCTTCCTTCCTTCCTTCCTTCCTTCCTTCCTTCCTTCCTTCCTTCCTTCCTTCCTTCCTTCCTTCCTTCCTTCCTTCCTTCCTTCCTTCCTTCCTTCCTTCCTTCCTTCCTTCCTTCCTTCCTTCCTTCCTTCTTTCTTTCCTTCTTTCTTTCCTTCTTTCTTTCCTTCTTTCTTTCCTTCTTTCTTTCCTTCTTTCTTTCCTTCTTTCTTTCCTTCTTTCTTTCCTTCTTATCACACTGGTTGCATTTTTCCTTATATGCTTTCTGACAAGTTGTCCTTAATTTCTGGGTTTGGGGTGCAGGGGGTTTTGGGGTGGGGTTTTTTGTTTGGTTTTGGTTTTTTAATGAGCAGCCCTATCTAGGTGACAAATTTTCAGCTACCCGAAGGCTCTGATTTGCACAGGTCAGTCAAATAGTGCTCTGTGTCCCTCTGTCATCATTCAGCTACTCTGACTGCTAAATGGCTTATGAGTCTGGGTTGGTCTTTGCAGGTGACAGTACAAGTAGGTAAAAAGTATAATATCTAGAAATGGAGTGAGTGAGTACTGAGAGGAGCTGTAGGGGATTCTGCAGTGTCAAGCTACATACTCAGCACTATTGTCTTCAAGGTGCGCTGGGGAAAAATATTTTAAAATCTGTTGTTTATACTTAGAAAGATCTCCTGGAAATAAAGCTCATGTAATACATTGCCAGACAGTCATAGAAGACCCTGAAAGTCACGCTGAAGTTTACTCTCTCTTTCTTGGATTTCAAAAATGTACTCAGAAATAAGATTTGAAGGACATTTTTGTTAGTGTAAAGCAACAAAACATAGGAGAGCTAATCCTGCCTTTTAAGAAATTATTACAAAAAATATTGATATCTAAGTGCTTTTATCAGGTCTGTAGCATAGGTAATATTCCGCAGAACGGATCCTTTGAATAATTACGGGATTTGAAAAGTAGGTATAGCTTTTACTATGTCCAAACCCTGTTATTTCTCAAGTTGTCCCCAATTCTTCTGCTTGACTTAGAGAAACAACAAATTAACACCTTATAATTGAAATACAAATGACTAATGATAGGGATGCCAGAAGTGTATTACTAAGTCCTTTAACAGCACAATAATTCAAGAAAGTCTTGGGGTGCTACATGGCAAATCCAGTCTTATTTCTAGGCCAACTACATAGAGCCTTCAGTAATAAATGTAATTCTTTCCCTGGCTGTTTTAGAGGTTATTCTACTTTTCCTTTTATCTAGGTAATACAGGTTTAGGTGTACTGGGTGCAATAAAGCGCCTTGAAAGCAGTTTAGCAATGATATTTTTATGCTCTTAAATATAACCAGTGACATATACACACCTATGTGATATAAATAAAGGTTTTAGGATCCACTTCTCTTGAGATATTTATGCAAAGGCTGTCTGTGGACCTTAACAACACACTGTCAGATGAATTATAAAAATGTCTGCAGCATAACTTTATGTTAACCCAGCGACCTAACTGTAGTGCCATGAGATCTGAACTCAGGACTGAAATCCTGTAGTACTACACAAACGTTTTCTTTAAAATCTGTGACAGAATAGGAAATTAATCTAAGGGACATCTCAGAAGAGAAAGGTCATAGAAAAAGGCTGCATTTAGGGATTTAAAAAGATAGAGGCAAGGGTTGTCTTATAGGAATCCCACGCTTTTTTTGTAAGGCACTGACCCTCTTCAGTTCCCACTGAAATTGCTGTGGTGGTGCCTAGGAATTTGCAGGACCAAACCCCTAACGTGTTACCAACAGCTTTCCCGCAGCAGTCAGCTGTCCTCAAAATACGTAATATGTATGCAGCTCACGCTTCACTACATCATTAGAGGCAGCACTAGCCTTCAGAAAATGTTTGTATCATTAGCCCAGCTGACTTCAAAGAAAGCAAATTGTATAGCAATAGAGCATTTCTCTCACCTATGAAAGTCAGGATTAACAAAAGCTACACCTACATGTGGAGTAGAAGACATCTAATAATAAGATGTCTTTAACAAGACTTGTTAAATTTCTGAACTGGTTTATGTGAAGTGTAATTTATCTTTTGTTCTTTAAGGCACAAACTTTCGTATATTGCTATACACTCATAAAATAGGAGATGTTTTTCAAAAGATATTTTTCTCTTCTTTACATATCAGCCAAATGATTAAAGTGAGCCAGAAGCTGTAGACAGCTGTGGGAACACCTACCCTGGTACAAACAAAATCCCAACACGTAATCATATAAAACAAATATTTTACCAACTCCACTGGCTTCTCTTATGGAATGCAGTGTCACTCGCTGATGATAATACTGAAATCTTGTATCTCTTCTTACTGACGATGTAATTTCCATTTCCATGGGCTCGTTTTATAGGTTCTTACGTATGTACAAATTTTAGCCTGGTATTTATGTTAGCGTACTTTGTTTAAGTTTGCTTTAGGAATGAGTTTGGGTTTGGCAGAATGTAAGCCAAGTGTCCTTTAAAGTCACTTTCCAATTACGTCCTCTACTAAAATAGAGCGGATAAACAATAGGCTAAATTACTACAGGTAATAAATGAGAAATTATGTAGACTCATGATGCTAAATATGTTGCATTTTCCTTGGATTAGCATAAAAGTACTGGGCACAGGTGCTTTTGTAATTGGGACTCATTTGGAAAACATTCATGTTCAGTGACCCTCAAAGTTGAATAGCTGTTTTTTGTGGTGTTATTACAATGCAGTGCCATTTCGAGTAATGTCAGAATGCCATCTGTCCTCACATTTCAATAGTTTTTCTTACATTACAGAAGACTTCCCTATGTATTTAGCTGCAGATCTCAGTTCTCTTATCTGCAGAAAATTACAAATGTCTTTTTTAATTAAGAATCTTTCCTGTAACTGCACAAGCTCTCATCGCCCAAAAGTGTATAGCAGTAGAATTGCCTTGTACACAGAATGCACTTGAATATCCTCTACAGTAAACAATTAATAAATTTCAGACTTATACAGGTTAGTTTTCTTATCACTGGAATCAAGCTGCACTTTAAATGATGTATTTTTTGTTGTTGTTGTTTAGTTTGGTTGAAGTCTTAAGAAGTCACAACGAAAAAATTGCAAGCTAGAAATATCTGGCAGCCAGAATGATCTTACAATTTAGCTTGTCAGAATATGTCCAAACTGAAATTTTGCTGGGCTATTATTAGGCCTTATCTACATCTAATGGGAGTGATTAAAGATTTCCAAGGCTATAAGAGCCTTCAGGAAATTCTGTCCGACTAGTTCTAGACTTCGGGCTGTTCTTTGGCCGGTTGTGATTTTCTCCACCCTATTAACGTGAAAGAGAAGTAAAATTAGTCTAAGCATGAGCAGTTTAGGGCCAACGATGTTTTGGGGGGAGGTGGTATATGGAGGTATTCACAGCTTTAGAGATAGTAACAGATGTAAACTGCAGTACACCATTTTATTGAAGGTTAAACACCTTTATTGTTTTAACTTCCTAATTTTTTTTCATACAAAAGATTCTAGTGATAGAAGAGTGAAGCATAAAACAAGAGAACATAGAATTGCTACAGTGAATCAGTAAAGACTAAAAAACATTGTGGGTAATCAGATAGTTTTTAATGCTCTTCTTTCAGATTATTACACATTTATACAAACTCAAAAAGTATCAGGGTCAATCCTATTCTTCCACCCTCTGCAAAGAGGGGAGTAGAATTGTCGTTCTTTTCTCTGCTTTATTTCTATTTACAGCACATGATAGCCTGGGCATTATAAACATTTACTTTGGAAGCTACTGCATCGGCTATTCAAGATGTGTACAACTTCAGAACAGAGCAAGTGCCTTCACAGTGAATAGTTTATTTAATTAATTTTTCTGTTTTTTCCTTTAAGCCATCATGAGTCACCTACAAGTAGTTTTCTTCTTGTTACTATTATTATTATTAGGAAATATTCAAAGACATAAGGGCCATTCAACTCCTGTTAAAAATAATAAAAAAAAAAAACCAAAACACCAGGGAGTTGGTTGTTTACTGTCCTTTGTGCAAGTGAACATCTAGTCTGTTAACAACAGAGTATTGTGAAATATAAAATGGATGCTGTCAAAAAAAAAAACCAAACCCAACACAAAAGAATAATGCATGCTCTGGAGAGCTTGCAGTGACCTTCAAATCTAAATGTTGGCAAGTGTAGTAGCAGTTTGTTCAACATTAACTGTGTCTTCTGGAAGAAAACATAGGAAAATACATACAAAAAAGAACAAACCCATCACTAACTCTCATGAAATTGCCACCTTGTGGGACTTACAAAATAATCAGATTGCTTTTTTCTTAAATACTGGAACCATACCTTTTAATATCATAGTTTACTGAATTTTCTTTTTATCTTGTCAGTTAGGAAGAATAAGAACCAGGACGTTAGCATGACCTCATTAAAAAATGAATTTTCTAATTAGACTGGTGATATTTGAACTTAATCTTGTGCTATGTCTTTCTGCTCTCACACTTGTGTGCACACATGCAATTATATCTAAATTAATATATTATTTATATCAAAATTATAGATCATGCTATATATTAGATATTATAAATTATTTATAATATATAAAATTATATATGGACACATGTGGGGTATATGTGCATTAAACACTACTTAGAACTACTTAGATTCTTTTATGGTGGTCATTATCGATTAAAACATAATTTGGACTGTAAATGTTTAGCCTCACTAGGTTCCAAAATTGTGTGATATATGGGGTTCTCTTTAGTGTTTAATTTTCCTGAACAGCCTACTTAACAACCGACTCCAGTAATTTCAGTATTTCATTGTCTCATATGTTTCATACAAACATATGCCTGTCTGTTATGTGACAAGGAGATAGTGATGTTTTGTCCTCAGCTTAATGTAGATTTATGGGTTTCACAAGGTCATACAAGGAAAAGTGTTTCTAAGTTTTGTTTTTAGTTAATTTAGGTAATTTTGCCCCTCTCTCATGTAATCTTAACGGAATTTTGTTTTGTTTACTTTTGCTTAATCTTCTCAAAGCATGTGACTTAGATATCCTCTGTCTTGTTTGCAGTTAAATATAAGTACGTACATCATTTTGAGTCTGTGTTGAAAATGGAGGTACAATGAATCATCACAGAGCTGCTCGTATTGATCCTGAGAAAACTGATTGCATACGTTTTCATGAGGGTTTTTCCCCCCTCAACTGCATGGAAATATAAATAAGGAACTGCAGTTGTTACAAGGAAGTGAGGCAACTGAAAACATTGGTTTAAGGTTCTACTAGAAAACATGTATTTAAATTATCTGAAATACGCAATGCTTTCAAAATAAGCTGTATTAGGAAAAAACAGCAGAATTCAGAGCACAATGAATGATAAACAGGTGTGGCTTCTTTTTGTTTGTGCATAGCTAGGTATTTGGGGAATTGCTTTAAATTGGCACCCATTGCCTATTTAGAAGTCCTAGAACAGCTCTCCAGCTACTCTGTAGAAGGGCACTGCTCTCCCGCAAGTCCTGCCTCCTTTACCAGCCCCTTGCAGCTGTCTTGGAGGCATCTGGGTATCAACTTAAACACTAGATGCCTGAGCATAGTTAATGGAGTTCCACTCCATACTGTAAATGCAAATACATTTTGTATATTACCCGCTGAAGGTGACTTAGTATTATTTGCATTTTGTGTTTCTGTGCTACTTTCTTATCTTTAAGCACATTTGTGAGTTTGCTACACGTTATGCTGGACTCCCCAGGAGAGGGTGCTTTGCTCTGGTCTCTGACAGTAGACTATCATCCTCCAGCTCGCTGGAGTTCAGGGAGCACTGTACAGGCTCTCGTGTAGAAAGGATGTTCAATTAGGGATGAGTTCCACTGGCTTGAGGTGTTAGTAACTAGGTTTTTCCCAAGGAGATTGATTTTAACTGGAAGAATTATGTAGTAGGAAATACTACAAACAGTGCTTGAAAACTTCAAGGTATCTTCCCTAGCTCTTGACAAACGAGACTTTTTGAATTTTTTTTTTTTTCATTCTTTTAGAGTAGGTTTTTCAAGAGAGGAAGGACCCCAGAACACTTAACAAAGAAAAATCTAGAAACATTAATGTCCATATTATGTCCAACATAATATACTGCTGGGTTGTATGTGTGAGGGAAAATTCTGCACTCATAGTAATGTTATGAAAAGTATGATTCAGGAAATTAACATCTAAATATG
This sequence comes from Gypaetus barbatus, assembly GCA_028022735.1. Classification (NCBI taxonomy): domain Eukaryota; kingdom Metazoa; phylum Chordata; class Aves; order Accipitriformes; family Accipitridae; genus Gypaetus; species Gypaetus barbatus. Next base: position 27,287,149 of record CM051549.1, on the reverse strand, counting down.
TCACCTATCATCCCAAATGATCTATTTGAAAGAACAAGTCCTTTCTCTCTGATGGATGTTCAGCCATTTCAGGTTATTGTGAATGTTCATCTCAGAGAAATTCCATTACAACCAACACAGATGCACTTGAAATGTGAAGAAAAGAAAATGTGGTCTGTTGGTATCCATGTTAAGGATGTCCTAACAATTTTCACTTTTAATGGGAGTAAAGTTGTCTTACATTACTTGCAAAACTTCTGATTGTTGTGCTCAATGCTCAGTGTTGGCATAACATACACCAGTAAGCAGCTATTCTCCAATTTAAAGGTATTTGAATATAGTGCAAATAAAAAAAAAATCAAGGGCGATTCTGTTTACTTAAGAAACAGTATGTAGAAGTTGAAAGATCTGGTACATTGTAGGATTTGCAGTCCTTTGAGAAGAATTGCCCTATATAAATGTAACTCTGTAGATGTGCATTAAATAGAAATAAAAACTGAGCTATGTCTCTCCCACTTATTGTTGAATAATATTGACTGTACAATAAAGAAAAGCTAGTTACCTCTACCGTAAACACAGGCAAATATATATATATACACACATATATGATGACCATCACAGTCATAGGTATATTTACGGTGATTACTGTTACTAGAATTGGACTCCTCATTTATTTCTGCATGGGAGTTAAACTGTGGAAGATTTTAAAGTCAGGATAAAAAGAAATGTGATACAATGATTTCCTTTATACTATACGTAGATATTAATACATATTTATCTGTGATTTCTGTTGTGGAAAGATACAGTAGATACTCAACTACTTTAAAATGTCTGAAATTTGTAGCGCTAGGAGGGTGAGTCAGAAGTCTATCGTACAATCCAAAACACTGCTGTGGAATTCTGCAATTGCAAACGGTGCTACTCAAAAAAGAGGGGGGAAGGAAAAGGTGATAGGATTGACACCTTTTTCTTGACTGAAATAAATATGCGAGGCATTATGTGGCAATTGGCCCGTGTGCACATGTGATATACAAAGTCCCTGGTTTCCAGGAGCAGTCAGACAGAACTGACTTTGGAAAGGAGATATTTCTGGCTCTTGCGCAATGCACCTTGCCCAGAAAAGCTCTGACAACTCCATCCACCTGCTGCGTACAAAACTGCTCTACTTTTTTCACAGTAAGTGCTACAAATCCTTGAGCAATTTTGGATTTCCTAGACATGACAATAAGCCATTTCTATCCCAAAGGAGTAAGACATCTCCCAGAAGAACATAAACTGAGTGCGCTGAGAAGCGGGGATGACTCAGGCCTGGGTTGTTTCCTATTTGTAGCCCCTTTGCAGACCATCTCTTTAGTAACCTCAGAGGAGGCGGGTGAATAGAAGCGACCCCCAGCCCAGGAGGGTCTCTGAGATAGGCCAGACGGATGTCACGAAGCGCAGCCAGGCGCAGCAGGCGTGCCAAAGGCAGGCTAGCAAGTCTTTGCCGTAGGTAGTTTCTGAACGTTTGGGCCAGCGAAGCTTTCAGTAGCAAAAAATGTGTTTCTGGGCAGACTCCAATGATTTCTGCGTTGAAAGTTTATCAAAACAGGCTATGACTATGCATATCAGGACATTGCCCGTCATTAGAGAAAAATCATCATGGCTCTCGGAACTGCTTAGGTGGGGTTTTTTTTGGTCCTTGGGTATCATGCACTTGCACTCTGCCAGAAACCGCTTAGTTTGTTTGCTTACATTCAAAATGCTGTGCAATCTTCCTGTTAGATCAGTATGAGTATCCTTAATTATTTTTTTTTTTAACATGGAAATTGAATATCACTAGAAACCCTTAGTGTAGAAAACAGTAGAATCTGTGACAGTCTAAGTAACAGGAAATAAATGCGTTGATGGAACCCACATTTGTGTTGGCAGGTCATCTGGCAAGCAGCCCTGTCAACAGCGCTCTGGCATCTCACATGAACAAATGCTGACTAGAGAGTGAGAGTTGTGCAGTCATGCCAAAAAGCCATGTGGGAAGAAGAAAGATCCGATAAGACTATTTCTAACATAGGAATGAATTGAACTACACAACAAAGTCAACCTTTTGAAAGATGGAATGCAGTTGACCTAACTTTGCAGGTTTATTTAACAGTTAAGATGAGGGCATTATAATAACAATGCACGCTTTGAGAAGAAAATTTGTTTGATATTAGAAATGAAAAATATATAAAGCATAACTGAAGGAAAATTCAAAAGCATGAAACAGAATTAGGCTCTGTCATTTATTCCAGTGCAGACTTTGGAAGACAACTCAAAGAAATAATGAGTTTGGCTTGCTTCCCTGTCGTAAGTATTCTGCAAGTTTTGCTGCAAGCAAAGCGCACACCAACGGAGTCTAATTTCATCTGCAAGCATATACATTAAATGCATTGTAAACAGTTTTGCTGATTTCAAGTATCTGAAATGCAAGGCTTGGTCTTTAGTCAAGCTGGTAAGGTCTCACCAGGAAGATGCTGTAATTTCTAAATTATTTCGAAGAAAAAAGTATAAAAGGGTTGGGGATCCTTGAAAAAAATGTTTGCGCGTGAAATCCTGTATTGAAAATCTTTGAGGAGGGTTCAGAAAGCTCTAAGCAAATTAGGAAGGAGTTCAGAAACTGTTTCCAAACCATTTCACTCCGGAACACTTGATGGCATTTTTATTAGGTAAGCTGTCAGTCTAGTAAATAGGCTTCATTCAGACAAATAATAGCATATTCATTTTTTATTAGGAGAGATTATTTTTAATAACAAAGGATCTCGTTTGCAAAGTCTACCTCAAAGACTCCGACATCATCAGCAAACAGATAAGCCTTCAAAAATGCTAATTTTGATATTTTTTTTTCAATGTAAGAAGTCAGTCTTAGTCTCAAAATGTTATAGATTAGAAGTACCTACATAAGATGCAAGAAAGCCCTGTGGTGTTCTGCCCATAAGGACAGAACTCAAATTTAGAAGACCCAGCCAGGGCCTGGCAAGACACCTTCTTGCCCTCTGTTCAGCTATCCTCCTCTGGCCGCTGCGAGAAATGTGGTGATGCTTTAAACTAGAACTCAAGACATGCAGATCAACGTCAGCTCAGGGTAACAATATGAAAAATAATTGGAGATGATGGTTGTGCAATAGCCGAAGGGACGCGATGTTTATCCATTAGAAACCAGCCAGGGAATGAAGCAGACCTGTTGCTGCTCCCTAGCTTGGCTGGTGTCTGAGCAGTGCAGCTGTGGCAAGTGATTTTTAAAGGCTGTTACAGAACCTGATCCTATTGATTAAGGTAATCTTATGAAAATTGAAACACCTCAAAAAAACCTTATATTTTGTTTGGGGAGAGAAAAAAGAGGAAGATTTCTAGGACATAATATTGCACTTGACTATTTTGAATATTGAAGAGGATGAGAATTGGAAATTTTCCTGGTTTCCCCTTTCCTAGAGGTAAGAAATGCTGTAGGCGTTTGAAAACTTGACATCGGAAAAGTGCTTTCTTGATGACAGCCTCACCTAAATATCCCAAACTTGCCCTTGTTCTGTAGAAATGAGTACAACACGCTGAGAAATTGGGTATATGTACTACGTATATAAATTGCTAAGTTACAGTCTTGAGCAGGAATCAAATTCTGAAATGAGAGGCACTATGCACAGGCATTTATTCTCCGGAGTTAATAAGGCTTCAAGCTGGCTGGTTTTCCTGGCATCCCACGTGGATTTACTGGTTCAGGTAGTCAAGAAATCAGGTGAATGTGTGTACTGCTATTCACTGTACATACGGCTCTTATTCAATGGGAAGAAATTTAAGTTTGCAGAACTGTAATAATTCTTTCAGTCCAAACAGGCAAATCACTCAATACAGGTATGAAACGACATTCATTATTTAACAAAACAATTATTTATATATTGATCTTGTTTTTAATCTGTTCACCTCCTCATCGCTTTTTTTAGTAGTCAATTGCTCTATAAAACTAACAATTCCTCACTGGAGAGCTGTTAAACAGAGACTATATTGCAAATAGTAACCAGCTGAGTTTGTTTTCTCCTGTTCTCCATCAGTTTTGAAAACTTTGTATTCGTTAGCAATTCAATGCAGTATAAGTGACACGAGGAAAGGATGGTTCAAGCTTTCAAAACTGGTGTCTGAAGTTCTAACTTCTCTTTGCAGAGAAATTAGTTTGATTTCTTCCCTGTCCCCATTTCCCTGAAGAGTTTCAACATGTCTTGCAGACAATTTGATGGAAGCTAAATCCCTAAGCATAGTTACAAGCTCTTCATGATCTGAAACTTATAATAAAGAGAGGCTCATCAATGCTATTTTTTAAATGTGATTATTTTCTGGGAATATATTGTAACAGAGTAGGAGTAAGTCATTACGTTTTGATTTGGGTTGGGGGGGCGTTATTTTGTTTTTTTTTTTTTTTTTTTTTTTTAGCAAAGGTATATTTTAGAAACAGTTACAAATCTTAAGTAATTTTCACTCCTTCCATGAATTTCAGTGGACTTTGAATTAGACACTGGAAGGTGAATGCTTTTTAAACAAATAATTCTGCAGAACCAAGAATAACAAGGTGGTGGTCATAACGACCATCTCATGACTACCAGCAAATTATGGTGCATCCAGCTGTTTTAGTTACTTTATGTCTCAGCAGAGTATGCAGTTGTGATGTACAAGCAATGATACATGTATCAGGATATCAAGTTAATTTAGCAATACATTTTCTAGATTTTACTGATTTTTGAAATAATGCTTTGTGGTGCTATGCCATTGTCTAATATTTAAGGCCGCAAAATTATGAAGCTATCAAGGTAAATTAAAAAATACTGAGGTGTGTAAATATAGTGCAAGCTCCATATAAAAAAAGCAGCGTATATTCTTCCTGTTCATGTCCCTTTGAATCTTAAAAGTTGCAGGAAATATGGAGAAGCATGCCTAAAATGGCCAATACTTCAGTGGAAGGAAATTCACTGCTTATATAAAGCGGTAGCCTGGATTGTAGAGTAACTGCCCCATATAGCAGTCCATTTTGAGTGTAAGGAGGTAAGTGAAAGGCATAAAATGGAACACATTTTGCCAGCTTGCAATGACGTGAGGTCCCAGCAGGGAGAGACTGTAGACAGCTGAAGTAAGCTAAAGCAGTTCATAAACGGCTTCAACTCAGGGCCTAAATTTTTCCCAGAATCCCCAAGTGTCAGAGGAATAAGAGTTCTGAAAATGCTTCCCCCCCCCCTTTACCCATACCCACCCCCAAAACTTTTACACAAACGAAAATGTAATTTAGCTTGTACTTTGTTATGATCTTGCTTAGTAACATACAAAGCAATATACCACCAAGTCACTTTGGCGTGGTCAGTTTTCAGGTACAAAGTCTTGATTACTCATATGGAAGTAATGCTTTACAAGGGAGTGCGTTAATGGGAATGTATGTTAAAACATTCCCTTTATAAAATTTGCTGAAAATACAGTGTATAAAGTAGTTAACAGTTTGCAATATCTGACCCGTTGATTTTTTTTGTCCTTATCCTGATTTTTCAAATGTGACTTAGATATCTGAAATTTTATCTATAGTAACTATTTCTTTTCTTTTCTTTATTTCCTATGTCCAGCGAAATGCCTCAGCAGAGAAAGAGAATCTTCATGTAGCCTCAAGAAAGGAAGAAAATCAGAGCATCCAGGAGTGCGATTCTCAAGATGTAAGCTTAGCTCACCTAAAAATCAGGGTCTAATCTAGATTGTATGAAAACATTAATGCCTTAGGCGATTATCGATGTGACTGACTTTTCCGAGTCAAACTGGTACATATATTTTATAAGCCAGCTATATTCTGCATTAAAGTGCTGAGGAGCAAATCCTCTTCCCTGTCAATCTATGCAGGTATGCTCTCTGGCTTTCTTTTAAAGACTACTCAATAGAACTTGTAGAGTTGTTGCAGGAAGAGCAGCAGTGGAAAAGATGTGATCTGCTGTTTAACCATTTCAAGAATTGGCTTGTTGCTGGCTGAAGAGTTGCTGCATTATAGCGAGAGGCAGAACCTTGTTTACATAATGTTTCCACTAATAATCAGGCACAGCTGTCACAGATGCTTCATTTGATAAAACAAAACCTTTGGGGAGATGTAAGAGGTGACAGCATAATAGTTGAAAGCATGTAATCTTGTCCACTGCCAGTCTAGGAAAGCCGTAAGCTGTGTTTTTCTTATGACACATCTGACAGAAACCTAAATTTGCTGCTTTTACCGAGGCAAAACTCTCATTCAAACAGCATGGTGGGAGCTGTTAACAGCAATCCCAAATGCATGTATTATGGCTGCAATTATAACGATGCAAATAAACCAGGAAAAAACAGAAAGAATGAGAGAGACAAAATTTGTTGAGAAAAAGCTTTGGCTGCTCCGTAGTCCAAAAAGTATGGTGCTACCTTGACTGATTTGCAGGCGAAATATAGAAGACAGCAGGAAAAAGCCTGTCACAACGGCTCTTGATTGAACTACTGAACACATTACCTTCCTCCAAATGTAACCGACTCCTGTGGAGGTAACTGGGTAGCTTGCTGGTAGCAAGCATAGCAACGTGTAGCAATGTGAAGAAAAGTTTGGAAAACACATCTTAGATAATTCAGTATCCAACAAATTGTAAAAATCTGTATATAATATCCATTTATTACAGATATGTTTCTAGTTTTATTAATTATCAATTATAAGTGACTTTCCCTCTGCTGCATCCTCTAGAGGGGGGCAGAGACAAGGAGAAAATGTGTATCCAGGAGAAAAGTCCATAATTTGCTGTTGTGCGCCTTAATGGCTAAAGATGAAGGAAACTTCATTTCTTACTAATAAAAATTGAAAGAGGAAAAGAAAGAATAAGGTGTAAAATTCTGAAATCAGAGTGAACTCCGTTTAGATTATGACTAGAGGTTGGTAACCACCTGGGAAAGTTATGGGAACTTTGATGGAATATGGGTTACTTTAGGTAGAGGCTGAATTTATTTAGGCTGAATATTTGTGGAAAGAGGTTCAAGCAACTTTTTTTACGGAAGTGAATACATTAAAGCAGGGAGCAAAAAAAAAAAAAAAAAAAAAGTTGTTCAAGCATTTCACAAATCAAGAGGCAATTTAATTTCCGTATCAAGTAATGCAACAAAAGACACCTAAAAGATGTACTTTTCCACAAAATCAAGGATTTTGATTAGGGTGTGGTGGTGTCTTTTTGTGGTTCTAGCAAGTAGTATTTTTAGCCATTTGGTCAGCACGGTATGCTGCTGGGTATGAAAAATCTGTCTGAGAAAGCAGAAGACTCCAACTGGAGTTAGAAGTCTTGGGGAGTCAAACTATTTTTCAGGATTCAAGTTAAATTAAAATCTAACCCTGTTCCCTGCCTTCATCTAAGTAGCATTATAACGCAAAGAAAAAGAACTTAGGCTACATATCTAAATTTGAGTGAAAGGTTTAAGTTTTATATCCTTCAATCTCTCAATAAGCATATTTTAAGACCAATTCTATAGTGTATGGGACATTTCCTATAAACTTTAAATCTTTAAGGTCTGTTAAATCTGTATTTGACAAAACATCCTGTATGGAGGAAAAATTAGTAAAATTAGAGAAAACATACCACTGAGTTATTCCAATTCACTGTGCCTTGCTAGATAATGTTCCTTATTGGAAAATTAAGCAGGCAACAGTTTTATCAGTCTCATCTTGCTTTTAAACATTTTGCTGCTAGAAATTAATTTTCCAACTGAAAAATGGGTATATTATGGAGTATTCTTAGTTGCATTCTGTTCGCATTAAAAAAAAATCAATCTAGGATTCACACGAATACACAAAAAGGTGCCTCTGAAATTTCTTTGTGCTGTGCTTGCAGTGTCTGTTGAAGGGAATGGCTTTGGGAGCCAAGTTACAAAAAAGATTGTTAGGAGAGCCACACCTACAAGCAGGGAAGCCATGAACAGTCTGGTATTTATCCCAATTAGAAATAGAATCTCCAGTGTAATTAAAAACTTACAGATACAGGACGATATGTTCTCTTCACAATAAGTGGGACTTTTAAGGTGTATCTTTTTTTATTTATTTTCATGTTCAATTGGAAATAAAAATTGTTCAGATTGCTTTTTGTTCATATAAAACCAATTGATTGGTATGATTCAAAGAGAATTCCAGGAGTTAGTTCTTGTGGAGATAGCCGCAAAGCAATACCCAGCCAGGAGCTCCTCTGAAGTGCAGCAGCATGGCCTCTGGCCCGCCGGACAAACTGCAACAGTCCGCTCGGTCCTCAAAGTGAAAGAGTAGATCTATGCATATAGCTCAGGTAATACATAACATACATAATGTTTTAAAGAAATACTTATTTTCAAATTGTGGCTGCATTCGAAGTACTGGATTTTCTTGCCAGAGGGACGTTAAATAATTATTTTCTCAGAGAATTTTCTCCATTTCTATGCTACCATCTCCCCACTGACCTGTGAAGTTTTATGGGAAATCCGTCCTCCCTCCCAGGATTCCACGCTTGAATTTTCGACAACGGCTCATTTGGAGCCTGTCACGGGAGAATAAAACATGTCAGTTTGTCAGAATCCCCTGATTTCACTTCAAATACCACACAAACTTCAGTTATGAAAATGGGGAAGCTTTTTGGTAAACCCATTGATTGATTAAAGAAAGGCAGCAAAATTTTCAAAGAGAACCAAAGCATTAAAGTATATTTTTCACAACTGTTCCAACTATTTTACAAGTCCAAGGGCCATCCTTGACCACTTATTGTCCTGTGGGTTGCTCACAGTGACGAGTAAAGTAATTTTCCTGGTTGTTTAAGTTGAAACTTTTTTTCTCTCTTACACGCACTGTCCATCTGAATGTGGACTGCATGGGACATAATAACAGTGCAGATGATGACATTGAGCTGGTAACCACTTCCCACATTTTATTATTATTTTTTATCTCTTATGTTAATAGATACATACTGTTTTAGAGACAAGGAAGAATTCAAATTAATTAGTTTTGAGAAATGAACTAAAAATGTCTCTTTCCACAATTAACCCTCATATGACGACTTCAGAGATACCATCTTAAATCCTGAAAGAACTAGAAGCAATTTATTTTCCTAAAGGTTCGTATTACTTCAATAGTACAAAGCTGAGATTTCTACCTGTGAACACTAACACTTTGAGAAAATTCCAGACTTGGGAATACATTAGAGTTTTTCTCACAATTTTATCATTATTTGGTTGTGTGTGTTTATCAGAAGTTTTTACAGCTGCTAAACTCCCAATGAGGGAAGTATAGGCTGGATGACAGGTTCTCATATGCTATTTATTTAAGAAAAGTAAATGAAGGTTGAGGCTACGATGAAAGACCACAACCTCAATAAATATGCTTAAAACCAAGATGTTGCTTAGAACCCTAATATTTCAGCCACACTTTCTCAGAGCTTTGCAAAAATCTTCTGATTGTCTCTCTGATAAACAAAATGTGATTTATGTTTTGGAAGAACTACTGCAGTAAATATTGGCTAGAGAAGAACGTGCAATGTTTCAGTTGTTAAGGCAAAAAATACAGGGCAATAGCTAGTTGCTGGTCTCAACCAGTATTTTGTAGTCTGTATGGCTAAGCTTCCCTCTCTCTCTCTCTCAAATTTGTAATCCTACTGCAATTTCTTCTTTGTGGTTTTATGTATGTTCATAATGATTAATGTAGTTTACATTGGAATGAATACAAGTGATGATTTGTTTACAAATGGGATACAGGCAGGCCAAATTATATTAGCTGATTTTGAAATTAGATACTGCTGATACCTTAGTTGCCATGAAATTTGACATGGGACCTGTAGCAGCCAGAAGTAGATAAGATATCTTGTACTACATCTTGATTATTTCAAACCATCTGAGATTTGTCAAAGACAAAAAAAAACTTAACTTCAGTTTTCTCTTAAAAGTTTCCATTATTTAGATTATTATTATTGTTTTATTAGAAGAATCTTGTCAATACCATTTTTTCTTAGTCTTGTCCAGAGATGTTTTCCTTATGACTGGCTCCTGAAAGTCTCTGTGCAGAACCAGAGTTCTGCAGAACTCTTTTCCCCAGTTTCATTTCCCTTTTCCCTCTTCCCAAAAGTTATTGGGAGATTTTTTTCACTTTTACACCAGAGTGTACTCGGTCCCTTTTTCATATCAAACAATTCTTACGCGTGTAACAAGTCATTTAAAAGCACCTATTTGGTAGTGCTAAAACATCAAACAATTTATGAAGTGATTCTTTGTTCTCTGTTCCCATCTTAGATTTCTTGCTCTTTGTCCTTGTAGAGTCCTCTCTGATAAATAAAAGTGATAGTGCTTTTATTTACTGCCTTAATTTCCTGCAGTAAACAAACACTGCATGTTCATTAATCATTCAGTGACAAAGGACAGCGAGTATTGGAACCAAACTTGTATATGTTTCTAAGCAACCACAGCGTTTTGCTTCATTTTTCTCTATCAGTTTCAACCGCAGAGCTTTGATCGCATTGTACTCTCCCATTGCTTTCCCAATGGAGTAATAAGGGAAGAAAGAAATCATCATTATAACAAAATCCAACCTGATAAAATTCTTAAAGTGAATTCAGTAATTCAGTTCCCTAAATGAGGACTACGAAGGTTATAAGAACTTACATAATCTTAGTTTAACCATCCACTCGGTACGCTGTGCTCTAAAATAGGAGAAGGATATGAAAAACTGCAGAAGCGTCTTATGAAAATGTACCTGCACGCTTCACATACCCCTCACCTTCGCATATCTTTCTTCTAAACAGTGAGGGTGAGATTGAAATACGGATCTGTAATAAATTCACGAGCAAAACTGATAAAACATGTCCTTGAATAAACTGTGGACCTAACTTGGCTAATGACGACTAAGATACCTAGTTTGTCGGTTGATCTAAGCGTGCCATCCTTTTCTCCCGTACCTGGTTTAGTTCCTTCAGAACTAGCTCAGTACTTGTCCATCGTACCCTACAAACATCCCGCATACCTGCTTTGGTGCCCGCTGAAGTCTGTAGTGATGCGAAGGAATGCAGAAGCTGCAATGTTTGGTCTACTAAATCTCTGTGATACCCTTTAGCAGCAGCGGAATTATTTTCTAATGGTAAAAGCTGAATATAATATCACTTACTTAAACTTCTTGATTTCCTGTCCACTTGTGATACGTTGGATGATTATTTGAGCAATAAAGCCAGTTCTTATTTGCTGCATTGATGCAACAGAATACCCTTCTAGTTACATTGTTCAGCGGTTTGTGGATCAAATTGCATAGATTAATAGCCAAGGGACATGCTGAATTTGAACTGGCTTTTTGAAAATTCTTTTTAAATGAAGATGCACACTTGGCTGATCCACCTTTATAATTTATACATTTAGCTGTGAACCTCTCCAGCTCCGCTGTATAATTCACTAGGCGAACTGAATACTGTAACTTCTGAAATTTTCCATACTTTACTGATCAAGCTGCATATTTTGTAACCAGAATTTCATACAAAGATCCTTTGTTAATCAAATTGCATGCTAAATTGATAAAGGTGGCACAGTATTTCAAGACGTATGCCCCACCTCCATTTTTCTGCCTTGTTAAATTTCTCGCTTACTGTTCTTGATTCTTTTTTTTCTCTTGTATATACAAAAAGTATTGCTTAAGGCAAAATGCACTCGTATGAAAATTTTATTTTACAAACACAAATAGATTGTTAATGTGTTTCTTAAAGTTTATGTAGAGCAAGTGACAAGCATTCAACATCATTCAACAGAAGAAACTATGCAATTTGAAGAGAGTTAATAACAGTGAAAACAGTGAAATGGCATAGCCAACTATCAAACACACTTGAATATAATTTTCCAGAATTTCTTTTTCCTGAAGCCTTTTCCTTGGGAAAGGTTTAGCTTTCACTACTTGGAATTCTGACTGCTGTGTGCTAGAGCTTTTAAAGTTGAGTGTTCAAACATTAGATCCTTCTTGATGTTTTATGATAAAAATACAGCATAAGTAATTTAATGAATATAATGTTTGTCTTACAAATATGCCCATAATTACAAAATATATGGCAGACATACTGGAAATGCCAGTCAGAACAACCTAATGGCAAGGCAAAGAATGCTTCCACCCACAAAATACAGAGTTTATTCTGTAAAAATAATTCATTCATGGGTCAAAATCTGGGATCTGTCATTGATGGTTAGATACAGCACATTAAATTATTATAATTTTTATTAAAATAAGGAAATATTAGGAAAGAGGGGAAAAAAGAGAAGGCAAGAGACTAAGCTTCAGAGAAATGCATCTTTCTGTCTTGTTTGACTGCTCTGAGCCATAAAACTACTTGAAGGACTAGTCACCATTTACTTAATAACCATGTACTTGGATGATTACTGGCTGCAATTATAAGTATTGAAGGTTTGCTTCCTGAATCTAGAAAAAGGAGGTTGATTGTGTAGGCACATGTTGATGAAGCTAGGATGAAATGTACTTGATTGAGAAGTCCTTAGGAACTGAAGAAAATATCAATAGCAGAATCTCTCTTCATTTCTGATGAACCTATAAATGTGACAGTTGCAGTTAAAGCTTTAATGAATGTTAAGCTTAGCTGGGGGAGGAAAACAAGGGAATGGTCCAAATACTCTTTCCAGCCTGGTGAGGTAAGCAGTTTGTGGCCAATGAATAAAGCAAATACTATTTGAGTCTCCAAAACATCAGTTTAAAGTATAACGAGAAATTGGAGAATTGAGAATTTAGCGTAAAAATGCATTTAGCTTGCGTTTTGTTTTAAACGCCTGTGCACCACACGGGGATTTTGTGAAATGTTTGGAACGCAGTAGTGTATTGATATAGGGAACACGAGGACCGTGCTTCTGAATGGGACCTGGAGTTAATCTACCATCCCCGTTCCCTTTGAAACTGCCACCGTGAATCTCCTTAAAGGAATGCAGAAGAAAGCACAGAACACAGTTAAGGATAAACTGCCTGGTTTGTTCTAAATGCTAGTGGCAGGAAATAGATTTTGGTAATGAAGTTAGAATTTTAGAATATAGTTAGCTTTTTTGCTGTCGGTTTCATTAGATGCAAAACAGTACGCTGAAGTATTTTTAGCAAGATCTTGCATTAAAAGACATCTTTTCACCATGCTAAAATAATTTGCACTGGTTTTAATGTTGCAATATTTTGCTCGTCGATATGTTTCAGGTAGACCAAAGCATGCATGTAGAATTATCTTCTCCTTACTTTATAGCTTCCCAGGTATTTAGTCTTGTCCGCCTCTGCCATGTCCTCTGCCTTTTGCTCTGCATTCTTTACCCACCTGTCGCTACAGGCACAAACAAGAAAATATAACCAACATCATTATGTTGTATTGTTATGTTGACCCTAGAGCCACATACTACACTTCTGGATGTCTGGGAAGACATTAGCTAAGGGACAAAGGGCAGTCGTCGGGGTACGGTGTCTTCATTTTCCCCGGGGTATTAGAAATTTTTCTATTTTTTTAAATTTTCGGTATGTAGCTTAGGAGCCTGGCTGAACTTCTCTGGAAGCACTAAGAAGGGTGACAGGCAAGAAATGGTTTCATATTTATTCCAAACTTTAAATTATTACACTGAAGTTGAGATATGAGACTGTGTTGCCTGCTGAGTTACCTGGGACTTGTTCAGCTGGTGACAGAACAGTAGTGCCTGTTCCCTGCCCTCCCATGAAGCCAACACAGATCTAAAACTTACCTGTGACCAAGAGAGATTATGTGCAGACAAAACTCTTTCATCTTCTGTGCAATGTTCCCACTCCTCTCCATACAGCTTTCCGCACAACAGCGGGGGAGACAGTCCATACTGTGAAATGTTGTGTTACGCTTGGCATGAAAACCAGAGCATCCTTGAAGTATTGCTGACAAGATTTTAAATACAACCTGCTTTGTTACGATCGTACAAGAGGAGTCAATGGTGTTGTATTAAACTAACGAGACTGCCTTGAGACCTTTTTTTTTTTTTTTTTTTTCCTGGGACTTACTGCCTTTCATTTTTTTTTACCTTCTGAACATTGTTTCTACTTGGATGTTTTTAGTCTTCTCTTACAGTCTTAGCTTTTTATTAGCTTTCCTAGTAATGATCTTTCTAAAAAATATTAATTCTTTGGAAGAACAGCAATTGATCTTCTCTGAGAGAAATGGGGAAAGCTGCTTTTTGCCGAGGTGTGTTTATCTCTGTACAAGCATACGTTGAGGGGGGGATCATTTTGTACTGTGCTTCCTCCTCGGTGGTGCAAGGAGTGAAGACACAGAGTTATGAGGGGTAAGGGTGCGCTCCTCCCTATTCCGTGGTGTTAGAGGATTTGTGTGCTGGAAACGTAAGTGTCCTGCATAGAGGTTTTTGGACTCGGCATCTTCCCAGTCTTCTCCTTTTCCTCACCCTCCCGCTTCCAAACAGGGCTGCTGGAGCGCCTGCTCTCGCGGGAGAAACACCCAGGTACGAGTTTGCCCTCATGTCCCTGATACGCTGAAATCTCGATTCAAAACTTGGCAAAATCCCAGTATCCCTTCCAGCAGGCACTTCTAAAATCTCATCTTCATAAAATAGAAAACCCATGCTGTCAATGTTTCAACCCTGTTGTTTTCCAAAAGCAATTATTTTTGCTTTTTGCTAGTTTCTACCACGTCAAGCTATCATTCTGTATTTTTGTAATTAGTGTACCTCTCACAGGAGTGAATCTGACAGAAAGAGAGCCTCGCTCAGAAAAGCAAACAAAACATTCTTTCCACCACTTGGCACAGCGGGAACTAGCAAAAAAAAAAAAGTGTAATATTTGGCTTTTTTTGCATGTATGTCACTCATGGCTGTGAAAGGTATTCTAGTGCGTTGGTTTTATATCTCCCCATTTGTCTGAGGTGGTCTTTAGCCGAGGGAAAGGGGAGGTGTGTATGTTTGTATATTTATGTGTTTATATATACATATATCTGCACATATACAGAAGCACATAAATATATACACAGGGGTGTGTATATATAGGCACGTGTTCGTATATATGCATGAGGGTGCATATGGATGGGTTTCAGTTTAGGTTGTGTTAAACCCAGTTTACAGTTATAGCAGGAGTTGCTTTTTGTATTGGGTCTGTGTGGCAAGATTTTGGTAGTGGGGGGGGTTTACAAGGGTGGCTTCTGTGAGAAGATGCTAGAAGCTTCCCCTGTGTCTGATAGAGCCAACGCCAGCCGGCTCCAAGACGGACCCACCGCTGGCCAAGGCCGAGCCCATCAGCGACGGGGGGTAGCACCTCTGGGAGAACAGATTTAAGAAGCGGGGGAAAAACCCTGCACAACAGAAACTGCAGCCAGAGAGAGGAGTGAGAATATGTGAGAGAAACAACCCTGCAGACCCCCAGGTCGGTGCAGAAGGAGGGGGAGGAGGTGCTCCAGGCGCCGGAGCAGAGATTCCCCTGCAGCCCGTGGTGAAGACCATGGTGAGGCAGGCTGTCCCCCTGCAGTCCACGGTGGAGCAGATCTCCACCTGCAGCCCGGGGAGGACCCCACGCCGGAGCAGGGGGGTGCCCAAAGGAGGCTGTGACCCCGTGGGAAATCTGCGCTGGAGCAGGCTCCTGGCAGGACCTATGGCCCTGTGGAGAGAGGAGCCCAGGCTGGAGCAGGTTTGCTGGCAGGACTTGTGACCCCGCGGGGGACCCACGCTGGAGCAGGCTGTGCCTGAAGGACTGCAGCCCGGGGAAGGGACCCACGCTGGAGCAGTTCATGAAGGACTGTCTCCCGTGGGAGGGACCCCACGCTGGAGCAGGGGAAGAGTGTGAGGAGTCCTGCCCCTGAGGAGGAAGGAGCGGCAGAGACAAGGTGTGATGACCTGACCGTAACCCCCATTTCCCATCCCCCTGTGCTGCTGGCGGGGTAGGAGGTAGAGAATTCAGGAGTGAAGCTGTGCCCGGGAGGACGGGAGGGGTGGGGGGAAGGTGTTTTGAGATTTGGTTTTATTTCTCATTACCCTACTCTGGTTGATTGGTAATACATTTAAGTTAATTTTCCCCAAGTTGAGTCTGTTTTGCCCGTGATGATAATTGGTGAGTGATCTCTCCTGTCCTTATCTCGACTCATGAGCCTCTTGTTATATTTCCTCTCCCCTGTCCAGCTGAGGTGAGGAGTGATAGAGCAGCTGCGTGGTACTTAGTTGCTGGCTGGGGTTAAACCACGACACTGTTATAGCCATCTGTCTCAGCTTTAAGAACTGAACTGACTTAGAGCTGAAAGCCAGTGGATGTATACAGCTCATCCGTAGTGACTGGTTACAATTCTGACTATTGAACTGCTGTTAACTGATGGCATATTGAAAGTCATCGCTGTTGTTCGATCTGTAATTTATTTGTTAATGATATACAAGTTTTCACTGGGACAAGGAATCAATAATGAATGTTTTATGATTTAACAACATAAAGACATAGGAGTTGCTTTGTTTAGAAAAATGTCCCATTCTACTATTTTTCTCCAACAGTGATCCATACGGTGTGTTACTAAAAAGAAAACAACTGTGAGTGAACAAATACGAAATACTACAGACATAAATCTTCACAGCTGTTTTCCTACAAAGATGGCCTTTATTATCTGGTCTGTGAAAAGAGTATGAAAGATTAGTCACTTGTAAAGCATTTTTATATCACTAGCTTTTATTTTCTCCAAGGCAAACTTTTTTTTTCTTTCGTATGTGTCTTAAATGTTGACGTATATTTTTATTAATTTCAATTAATATTTTTGGATTCCTATCTCCTATGTATTGTCTTGGTGAAATAGATTACCTGAATATTTTTTAGTGTGTACAGTTAGAGGAAATTATGGATTTGTAAATGATCTTCTATTTCATTAGCATTATTTCTGTCCTCTTCATTACACAACCTGCAAGGATGTTCCTCTTTTGACCTGTAACATCTTTTGTCCTCAAGCTGCTCACCTAGAAGTCTCTGAAACCCTCAAATTTTTCTAAATATGACTAAGCTGAAAAGATTTTTTTGATCTGGCTCACTAGTAAATATATTAAACACAAGTCCTGCCAGGACCACATTTTTAAGCTTTTGAAGTATTAAAATTTCATTAAAAGTTCCTACTCTTTGTCATCTCACTCTTTAGGATTTACCTAGAACATAAAGCACCTGTTGTTATTTGATTTTTTCATAAAAGGAGGAGTAGGTGCTTTATCAATAGATTTATTTTTTTTAATCAATGGTACCCTGATTATTCCCTATGATGTAATATTAATCCAACTTTTATTAGCTGTTGTGTATAGTGGGAAAAATTTGAAAAAGAGTCCCCACCGTCAATCACTTCAAATGCACCATCTCAGAGGCTCAATTCAGTAGCTTAAACATGACTAAAGCCCCCCTGAAGTACTATAAAGTCCTTGGCAGTACCACTGTCGCTCTAGAAGCTTTCAGAAGGGAGGCAGCCATCTCCTCTCCAAGTAGTTTTCTTAATAACATGTTTCATTTTCATATTCACACCTGTTCATAGATCAACTTTGTTACAGGCAAGGGACTGTCAGAATTTCTCGAGTGCAAAAACTTAATGGATTTTCATCCCCCTTGTCAATCTCTTACTTTTTAATTAACTCCAATCTAATGTCATTTCTACTGAATGGATATTTATAAAATTTCTTGACATTTAATTTTCATATTAGGGTGTTTATTTTCAGTGTTCTCTGCTGAGTGAGGTAATTTTTATTGTGTCGCGATTTTAGCTGCAATAGGATGAGTTCAGATTTACTTTCTGTTTTCTTAAGAAAGTCTGTCCAAAAAAATGCCTCAAAGCATACCATTTACAGATTTTTTTTTTTTTGTTCTTCACGATTCCTTTGCTGTCCTTGACACAAATAGCTTACTCTATCCTAGACCAATGTTAACAACCTTAATATAAAAAAAAAAAAAAAAAAAGTTGCAGAAATGCCAGCAAACCTTGTAGTGGATATTATTGGGACTTTCTTGTTGAAGGCATGATTGCATTCATATTCCTATGAGCATTCTCCTGTCCATATACAAATTATTTTTTCACCTTTTTTTCATTAATACGTTGGATCATGTCTAACGCGTAAAAAATATTCTATCTAGGCTTGATTTAGCTTCAAAAATCTTGAAGGGCTTATGCTAAACAGGAAATATTTCAGAGGAAGTGTTAGGTTAAAATTTAAAATAAAAAAAAATTACTGTTATCTTGGAAAGAGTCTTAATGACTTTAAAAAAAGCCCTCATTTATTTTCCCTCCATTTAAATGTATCAGTTTTAATAGCAAAACAAGTAGAGAAATTCCAATGTGAACACATTTTAAAGTAATGACCAAAGATTATCAATATTTTACTATATTTCACATCTTATTTTCTTCACCTATGGCACCATTAATCCCACTCCTGAAGGGACTTTAATTTAATTACAGCAGAAATTTCAGTGCTGGGTAAATCTCTACTTAAGACTCATAACACGAGATCTCTTTGGTTCAAAAATCTACTGTGTTAATTAATTTTATTTATGCTGTTCGACTCTGTTTTCTGTGATATTAAAAAGCATATTGGCAAAGAAAATGACATTATTGCTGGAATAAAATAACAGTGATGAATCTAACAAGCTTTTCTGTACCTTGAGAGGCATCTGACTTCCCCATTCAGGGAATTATTACACATATCCCCACTCAGGGATCATTATACCTAAGAGGTCTAGCAGTTTAGACAAGAGAATAGTAATAGAGAAGTCCTAACTGTAATGCTAGTTTTCTTAGCTGTTTGTTACTATTTCCTCACCCATCACAGGCAATTATAATTACTTATCTGTTCCATGGGACCACTGTAGGAATAAACTTCACTATTTGTGATGAGATTTAAACATGAGAAAAAAAAGCTAGGTAAGTGTTAAGTTGTTAAACTTGCAGCTGCATTAGACTGTTATAGGGATGGTGGGAGTAGGGGATTTGCCTAGCTATGAAAATTTTGTTTTGTTCCATTTCATTAACTAGCCTAAAAAAACCACTGTGTTTTTGTTTGTTTGTTTGTTTTTTAAACCATGAATATTTTAGGAAAAAGTATGAAGTAGTTATCTCTGACTTTTGTATTGACAGGTTGGCAAGACGTGTTTGGGGAATCGCAATAATTCAACATCCCGTTTGAAGACAGCAGAAACAGAGACAAGCTTTCAGGTATTCTGTTTCTGAGAAATTCTCGGGTTGTCATTAAATGATCTTGTAAAGCATGCAATTACTTGAAGTATATTTACGCCTTCCACGCTAATGCTTTTGAGACAGACCTGCTTTCTCCATACAGACTTTGACTGTACCTAATTGCGATTCATCTGTTCAAAATGGCTTCTGGTTGCTAACAATTTGCAAACCTATTTAATACCTGAAGAACTGGACTATCCTAGCACTCAAATGACTTGATTCGATAATGTGATGTCCGTAGCCCTGGGAAAAGGAGAAGGGAGAAATTTCCAAAATAATTATATATCTGCAATTATGTGAAGCTGTATTCAGCCATGGTACCAACGGAACAGTCTTAAGCAAGTTGTACACCTGAGCTCCTCATTTGATAGACCAAGAGAAAAAGATAAAAATCACCACAATTATAAAGCAGCATCAGACTTGTATGGTTTTGCACTGTCAAAGATTGTTCAATAGGTTTCCTTTAGTAGAGATCAGAATCCTTTTCTAGACGCAGTTGACGAATATCATATTCTGTTGTAGTAGTTTAAAAGTGGTACATCGGTTTAACAGAAATACAGCTCTGTGAGCACTATTGCCATGGATTTTTAACACACTTTTTTATTTGCTTATCTATGTGCATATCGTGTATGCAATGCTTACACTGATGCTATTTTCACCTTCAACAGAAGTTGCACAGCCCTCCGTGGACTAAACCTGAAGATAAAAAATCACCTGAAAGAAATGAGAAAAAAATTGAAGAGTCTGTTAGTACGAAAGAAAAAAAACTCTAAGCACTACTAATCTACATTAAAAATGCCCATCACTTGCTTCCATCTTCATATTCTTTTTAGTCCAGATGCATGAAATGTACCGGGTTTCTAAAGCATGCATTTTTCACTATTTTATGAATGTTTGTAAATTAGTCTAGAATAGACCAATTAGTACCTTCCAGCAATAATCCAAAATGGATGTTTGAAGAAATGCTTTGTAATACAGTCTGGTTTTTGAACTCTTGTTCAACCTGGTCAGTAATTGCATACTATATATTAGTTTCTTTGTAAACAATAGCCATTCTCAAGCATTTTCTCCGTCTGTTCTATTTCATGTACCTTTATGGCAGATTAGGTTATAAATCAAATTAAGAATTAAGGGGCAGTTAAGGGGGGGGGGGGGAATATCTGTGTAAACATAGTGGAAGTACAATACAACTCATAAGAGCAACTGTAAAAATGGAACAGTGGGGTTCCATGTATACTTATCTTTCAGTAATACCATTTCAGATCTGCTTACTTAAACAATAAAAGTTGTTTGTTTGGTTGGGTTTTTTTCTAACTGCTATCACAACTAGTCCATTTTTGAGCACGGATGTGTTGACAGAAATGCAGAGTTAAAGGGATGGAGATAGAGTCATGGCTTTTAGGATCCAAGCAAAAATTTTTGCAGGTAGAACTGAGTTAAAATTTTACAGCTTGAGTACTAGTCACGGGAAGTCAATTCCGTTGCTTATATTTGTGCTGATCTCAACAGGACAAATATACTTTAAATGGTAAAACCCCATTTTGTCCACTACAGGTGGCCTTTGGTCTCTCGAGCAGAGAGAAGTATTTTGGTTGGGGTAAGCTCTGTGACTCCTAGGTTCTTCCAGTTTCTCAAGGGTCACATACCCTATGACAAGAAAGCAGAAAGGAAGGGGGAAGAAGGAAGAGCAAATGCTTTTGCTTCTTTGTGTGTATGTCATTATTGGTCTAATTTAGGAATTCATATGCCTCATCTTGTTGAGATGCAAATTGTTCAAGAACTAGCGCCTTAGGAACAGTTAATTGCCTCATGCAATGCTTTTTTGTTTTCCTCTTGCAATGAAGTGTTTTAAGCAGTTATAACTTGTCAACTCCCACCTTCCTCTTACTACACACAGCAGCACATTACAACTTTTAGTAGATCGAAAGTAGTTTACTTATATTAGTTTGCTTTTCCTTGCTTTTGAATCGGTTTAAAAAGAAAATGGTCAAATCTTTTATTTCATCTAGTGGTGCACTCTGCTTCAGTTTCACCTTTTAAGATTTTACCTATCCTTCAAGAGTCTCATCTAACAGCTGTCTGTTCCTTGCTGGTGTGAATAATATTTCACCCTGTTATCTTGTATATACTCCTCTACCCAAGGGTAGATATTTCAGAATGGTAGGTTTCTCTTCCTGGAGAAATGACAACAATTTCAAAAAGAAAAGAAACTCATGAGCTGACCAAATGATGTCAAAGTACTGCTCAACAAAGTCACGCTACTATCAAAGAAAAGATTATCCATGTTAAGTGTCAAAAGAAGCAAAATCCTGGCCGCAAAATCCTGGCCACAAAGTCAGAAATCAGAAAGGATCACTTCCGATCCTAAAATCAATCATCGTCAAATCGTACCTATCGAATGCCATATGCATTTGTTTCAGGCAAATGTGGGCCACATAGCAGACACCTGCTGCATTTCAGTTCTAGCCACAGCAAACCTGGCTGAAGACAGTCTGCTGTATTTCAAAATTTTCAGAGCAAGAGACTTGTCATCCTGTCGTATCTGCACCTGGCACTAATTTCTTGTTATGTCAAAACCAACATTTCTTTGCGTGTGACACACCTTAACTGAAATATCTAAGGTATGGGCTGAAAATGTCACCGAAACTGTTTCAGTCATCTGTCTAGAAAGGACATGGGTCTTCACGTACGCGTCCCGGAAGAACGAGGTAAGCTGTCCTACCTGGCATTCGTTTCACCTTTCTAAAGAATTCAGCAGTGCTGACAGCATATCTACTGTTGTTATAACTGCTTATTACTGCTGTGTCAAGGGGTGGCTTGGGGTTGGTGTCCGCAACGTAAAAAACCTGTACCTTATCGGTCAGCAGCAATCTAGCTAGCTTTTATTTATTTATCCATTTATTTTAACATACATGAAACCTGTGAATGGGTGAGCAGCCCTCTGCTTTCTGGGAATGTGCATCATTTAATTGATATTTCACCACCAGATAATTAACGTAATGAATCTGTTTACCACCAGAAAAACAACACAAAATATCGGGGTGGGTGGGGTGTTGTAAGGTTACTTTTTGTTTTGTTTCCCAAAGGTTTATTTTTAGAAGCTTTCCTCTAGCTGCGGGATCATGATCTGGGGTATGTTTGCATGCATGTATGCTTTCACTTTTGTGTGTCCCTTTTCCCAGGTGACTGTGACGATCAGGTGAGACAGAACTGAATAAAGCGATGTTGGTGGGGAGAATTAATCCTCTTGCTTTGATTAAAGCTGTAGAAATCAGTTATGTCTAGTCTGAGGATTACCTGATGACCTTCAGATGGGACACTGATTGCCACTTGTTTTCAGTGTGATTAACAGCTTCATTTCTTGAAGATGGTGACTGGGGGAATCCCTGCTATCTTCATACCTACTATTTTTAGAATAATCCACATAATGATACAGAAAGAAGAAAAATAATGATGGATAAATTAATCTTTTATCTGTAAATGGTGTAGGTATATCTGATCTATTTTGTAGGTCTGGCTTAACAAATACTGCTAATCTGAAGATTCTAGTCTTGTATTGAGAGGTTGGTACACGTCTAGAGTGAAATCTGTCCTTCATGGTCGTATCTCAGAGAAGTGCAGTTCAAAACCATATTAACATCTTCTCAGTTTGAGAGAAAACTTCTTTTCAATTTATACCTGGAAAAAAAAGAAAGCAAATCTTTTAGGAAGGACATTGGAACGTATAAAATTTGTGTGGTAAAAGTCAAGGATTTTGAAAAGAAAAAAGAAAAACCACACCAACCCACCCTCACAATAATGCTTCCAAACATTAACATTGCTTGTCGCTAGCGAAGGTGTGTATATTTTCCCTCAGTGGATCAATAACCATTCTTTCATTCCAGCCGTGAGAGTGAGTAGTTTCACATCCCAGCGCTGGGATGAAGCTAAACAGACCTTGCTCTTTCCTCTGATTTGTAGTTACTCAACATTATAAAGAACACGGTCATAAAGGAACTTCAGTTTATACAATCTAAGTCACAGTCACACTTACTTGGTCTCTCTAGAATACTCTAAACCCCTTTTATGATCAGGTTCAGAGAGAACCGCGTCGCCAGGTCTGTTTCCCTGTGCGGCCTCGTCATACCACAGGGCAGCACATCTTCAGAAAATGTTTTGTAATTCCGTGCAGTTGCCTGGCAACCAGGTCATGGCCCATATCCTTCTCTCTGCCGTTACGGATTACACAGAAGGAGGCAAACCGCTGTTCTATTAAGTATTCCAAAGTTTAGCAGTTAAAAGCAATTTAATTTCCAATTTAAGAGCAGGCCAAACATATTCTGTTTTGTAAGAGGATGAGACGGATTTTAGATTGTTTCAAGTTTTAAACTTCAGTTACTTTGCGTAGTAGACTTCTCTGAATTAATCTCTCTTTCTATCCATCCGTATCTATGTGCATATGTATTTGTAAGCATACATGCATATGATATATATGTATATACATAAATTTACGTGTAAATATGCATATACATATATGAGTGTGTATGTAAATTAAAAATTCTGAAGTGAGATTTCATCTGTGGTCAGATTTTACTTTGCATTAGAAAGTTTGTAACTAAGAGGAGTTCACTTTACCAAAATGACAAAGATCAAGGCAATGCCTATTTACAAAACTAGAACACTGTGTTCCTCTACTTTTCTTGTTGAAAAGCTATAAAAATGCTTAAGCCTATTTGTGTTTAAAATGGGTCATTTTCTGCAGTAGAACATGGCAGATCATTTTGCTTGAGTTAATTTTATTAGTTTGATTTCTGTTTTAATCATCAGGATGCATAAAAATAAGTCTTGGTGCTTCCCTGCTTATAAGTTAAGAGAATGAATCCAGCCCATTGTTGACTTTTCATACTGAATTTTATATACATAGGGTGTTTTTCATTCAGTTATACAATAACCTGTGAATTTTGGGGTTTGTTTTTTTTTTTTCCAAAATAATGGGCTATAAAACCCAAAAATTACGATGGCAGTCCAGTTCAGGTGCATATGTTACAAAGTGGTCAGAAGGACTGACTTTTCCATTTAAATAATTTCTTTCAATATGAGCGGAGCTCTCACTGAGTCTTAGAACATTAAACTTAAGATATATTTGTCACGGGGGGATTTAAAAATGAGAGAGAGAGGGGTTTGGATCGCTTAAAGAATCACCTCCAATTGTATTAACAATAGAAAAAATGATTTAATAGAAATTTGTATAAAAGTGCGACTTCACAGAATTTGATGGCAAGGTTCACTGTATTACTTAGTATGTGGATGGAATGCACACAGGAAAATTAAATCAGAATCAAACTAAACTTATCTATACAGGGACCAAAAATGTAATAGGGTAAAAGGGAATGTGGGAAAGGGTAAGGAAGACCCTCCCGTTGAGTCATGAAGCTCAGAGAAGACCCCCTTGCTTTCTAAACTCCTGTCAGAGTCTAGGGCGGCTGGATCGACTCCTAGTCCCAGACTTGGTTGACAGTTTACATCTAAAGGGATTATGAGTATAATAGCAGCCTAAAATTCATTCACAGTTGAATAAAAATCACGACAGTAATTTGAGTATAAATTTGAAAGTATTAACTTACATCTTATAATATACTTGCTATAACTTACTTAATATCTTATAATACACTTGCTATAACTTACTTATTATAGACTATTCCGTTTAGTACACGTGTGTGCATAAAGACACTAAGAGAAATACATATAAGAGAATAAAAGAGAGAGAAAAAGAGGTATATCTGTTAAAAATTCCCCTCGAGGTCAGTGAAAATCTTCACGTCGAATGCTTCAGCATCTGTCTCCACAGGCAAAGGGTCAAGTCTCAAGGTGTGAAGAGAATCAGCGCAGGCTGTGTCGGCTTTTGGCGACAGACCTCTGATTTTCACAAACAGGAAAGTCTGCGAGCTCTGAGAGGTGTCCCATCCCACTCAGAGGGAGATGCTGGTCGCAGCCCGCTGTGGTCCAGGAGAGCTCAAAGGGATTCATTTAGTACTGCTGCTTATAGGTTTGGGAGATGATTGACTTTTGTCATCAACAAATTGCTATAATCCCAGCTGCCCTGGAAAATTCCGAGACTGTTTGAGAATAACTCAAAATATAGATACGGGATGTTCCAAGACTGTCAGGGGAGGATTGTAATGTCTCAAGGTTATTAAGAGAAAGAACTGGCTGCAGGTTGTTATGAGAACTGGCTGCTCCCGTCCCCTGCCTCCGCTGGGACGCGGGAGTCCTTGAGACGCACGGCGTATCTCCCTGTCTTAGCTGTGTAAGAGCTCCTGGCACAGTCAAGGGTCGCTCAACTGCCCGACTCGTTACACTTATGCTAAGGCTTAGCAAGCCTTCCCGAGTTCGTAAATCAGCCCCGAGAGGGGGGGGAAGAAATGCACCCCCACAACATTGAGTTCTGTGTCTCTGCCTGACCTTGTGGCTTTGGGAAAGCAGTCTCACTCTCACTTCTGGAAGTACTTTGGTACAAATGATATTATACGCTGCTTTCTATAATATGAATATATCAATATGGGATGAGATAGTTTAAGTGAGAGCCTCAGATTAAAAAATGTTATAGAAACATGTGAAATATTAGCACGTTTTCTTTGCTTGTTGAAAAGAAATCCAAATTTTATTTCTTAAAGGGAAGCTCCAGAAATGGGTGAATTTCTGGAAAAATCTCAAAACAGTTAATAATAGCTAGAAATACCTATTGTGTTTGTCTGTCTTCTATTTTACGCATTTTGAGCATTCCTTTTTCTATATATGTTGACAAAGGTGTCTATAAGAAAAATTCCCATTGTGGCTCCACTTAAAAAGGCAAGAGAAAACCGTTTCATGATGAAAATAGATAGCAAAGTCTGCGTTTGCAATCCTACTTGGTAGTTGCCATTTAATTTTACTTCTAGTGTTTCTTTTTAAAGTTGACCAAGCAGTCAACTGCAGCTGGCACACTTGTGATTAAATATATATTAAAATGCACTGCTATGCAAGAATTATCAATTGATTCAAATGAATAGTTAAAAAAAACCACCAAACCAAACAATTATTAGCCATACCCAGATACCACTAACTTGTTCTTCCAAAATATTCTTAAAGGTGCTGTGAATCAAGAATATACAAATTAATGATCTGTAAGACGAACTTGATTCTACTGTAATATTTTAGTAGATGATTGTTTGCCTTAATTCAAGCCATGAAACAACTCACACCTAAAGTAAATCACATATGTAAATTATCAGACCACCAAAACTTTCCTGACAGTCATTAACTGTGTTCTCTAACTGAAAATATTTTTCCTTAAGTTTCTGTAAGTTGTTTTCAAGTACAATAACTAGAGATTTACTTCAATGCTTTCACCTTGATTTGCACAGTGAAACAATAGTGTCCCAAACTTCTTTATACGCTGATTCAGAAAAGTAAGAAAGATAATGAGAATTTTATTTTTCCACAGCACGTTCAACCTTGTACTACAGCAATGACGTAGTGATCTCTTCGTGCTTTATCATGATTAATAGTTCAATTGTATAGATTCGCATACTGTAATTAACACTAATTGCAAGAGATTAGAGTTATGTATTGGTACCTAGTGACCAAGCTATGTTGAACCAAGCGAAAGTAAACAAAAGTGACTGTTCATTTGAAACCGTTGTCAGAAATGGATGTAGTGGTTGGGTGGGGTGGGGGGGGGAAGCCTTCTGGTTATTTACAGATACAGGACACTCTGCAGACGTTCAGAAGAAACTATGGACCAAAATTAGCAAAACCAGCAGTTCAGTCTGTATTTAGGTACGTACATGAACTGTGGGTGCTAGCATCTCCTAAACGCATGCATTTACATCCGCCCCGCTCAGATAGGAGCTTGAGATGTATCTGCCTGCACCCTTGCCTTAATAGTACAGCCAAAAATCTAGAGTTTGTTACCCATGGTCAACAAGTAGCTTTTTAAATACAGAAAATCACAGCCCCTGAATAAGAGGCAATGAGAAGGAGTTTGAAAACAAGTCAGTCTGTTGCTGCTGTGTCTTCTCCTTTGCACTTGTCCTCAGCCCATCACTTTTCCATCAATATGTGAGCGGCATGGAAATCTGGACAGCCATCCTCTGCAGCTTACCCAGAAAAGCCTTTTCTCATTGGTGAGCCGTGCTGTGGGCTGCTCCCTGAGGTTGCAGCAGGCTTTTCTTTGGCTGCCTTGCTCACTAGCTCGCTCTTTCTTCTCTTGCTTTTCCCCAGCTGGCACTAGTGAAGCTTCTGCAAGCTCCCTTCTCCTCTAGGAGAATGAAGGCAGCCTTTATTTCAATAAATGGTTTTAACTCTCTGTAATCTACGGGAGCATTGCAAACGGTGAACACAGACAAAATCCACGTTGGTGGACTTTGATCCCACCAGCAACAGATTTCAAAGTGTAAATTTTCTAGTCTTGCAAACATGGCACAAAAAACCCCCAACAGCATACTTGTGACAAAATGTATATCCTTGACATGTTTCCAGTCATTACTAAAGTATATAACGGAAAGGTCATTAGGATTTTTTTATTTTTTTTTAAGCCGGAGGCAGGGAAGAAAAAAGGCCTGTTTTCCCTGAGCTTACATTGGACATGAGTTAAATTGTTTTGGCAGAAAATAAAGGAAAGGTTGTACCTGGGGTAGAAGTCCAAAATGGAAATATCAATGCAAAAAATTAAAGCTAGCAGCTTCTTAAAACAAAGCCTTATAATTGAAAGTGTTGAATGCTCCTAAAATAGGCAGTTCTTCCACTCCCAAGGGCTGGAGTTTAAGTTAATATCAGGTCTGCTGTTTTGTTCATGCAATCCTGCCAGTTCGCCGGTGCACCTGAAAACAGATGAGCAACGTTCTACGATGTTGCACATGGGTGTATATGCACGCATGTTGCAAACATAGTGCCTTGCTGTATACAATGCTCATTTGGGGAGTATTTAACTAAAACTGTGTAACAGTCAGCAAATACATAGAAACCCGGATATTTGTCATGTATAAATCTCACTTCGTAGCTGTAACTTAACAGGAATACTTTTGAATAACGTGATGATAAGCAAATAACATCTTGGCATGTCAAGAAACACTTGGTTAAATGTCTGTCTTTGTCAAATATTGACCTGTAGTATAAAGTGATGTAACTAACATTCAGAAGGATTTCATTTTGTGCATCAGATAATATCCTCTCACTTTCTTCTTCCCGTCTTTCTGTCTTTTCTACTGTCAACCTGTCGGCTGAAGTGTCGGTTTCAAGGATTATGTTGCTATTAAATCCCGCCACAGTAGGTGCTAACACAATACAGCGGTCACGTCCCACTGACGAAAGACATTTTCAGCAGGTACATTTATTCGTATTCCTCAGGTCACTGAACCTGGACAACTGATTTGGCACAGACGGTGCTGGATGAGCAGCTGACATCCTGGCTGAGGTACCCTGTCAGAAACTATTAGCGTTGAACCCCGGTGTCGTCTCGGGTGCCGTGGCAGGCATACTTCTGAGCAAATACTGCTGTGGCACTTGTTTTGTAATTAAAGACAACCTTAAACAGAATTGGATGTGGTAAGCAGTAGTTTCCATATTGTTCTTTTCTATGAAAGTCTTTAAAATTACACCAAGCCTAACTGCCTGTTTCAGAATTGTAAGCCTTGGCAAAGTTAACAAAAAGTGTTCAACACACTTTCTTTAGTGCCTGTTAAACAAGAAGAACTCATTTACATCTTTCCTGTGATATGGGAAAATGTGCTGCTTAAAAAGTATTGTTGACTTACTCTTGGTTTTATGGATTCATAATTCATCACAGCCTCGGTTGACTTTCAAGCTAGTGAATTTTTGAGAAATGCAGTGGAAGATGTCATCTAAAAGAAGAAAAATTTAAAAATAGGTGAAAATTAAATGAAGCAAAAAAACCCCAAACAAACTCTAGACTTATTGATGTCAAGGAAAGAGTTGATTACTGATTGAAATAGGACCCGCATAAAGTAGGTTTCAAAATTCAAGATTGTTTTAGGATCCCTGAGCCAGATTATTTCTTAACCATATAATTTCAGTGAAGCTTCTGGCAGCAAACGTTCTGCAATGACCCGAAGGGAAGTACAAGCATTAGAATTAGCATTAACGTACACATATTGTATTTATATACCCAACAACAATATATATATATATTATACGTTATATTTTATATATTAGTATATAGTAATAGAACATATATATTATAATACATAGTATTTATATAACATCCATACTTTAGACTATATTTATATATAAAAGTTATATTTTTATAATAATACATATGTCCACCCTTATATTATAGGCAGTATATTCTGTTATAGTATGTATAACTTATTCTTATGTAGTGTGTAGCATCAAGAATTCTTTTCTTTATATATTTGTTTCTATATCTATCTAATTATATATATTGTATACATACGTAGATAGATATAGAGATATAAAAATGAGTTTAAAAGTAATGTTAAGTAATATTTATGTTAAATAAAACAGCAAAAACCATATACATGGTTTATTTATTCCTTATTATTTGGGAAAACTAATGCTAAGACTGGTTCAGAACTATTTCAAAGTTGCTAATTATGAGTGAGGACAAGCAAAGCCCAACATTTGGCATGTCAAGTTGTTTGAGGATAATTTCTTTCATTTGCACGAGTGAATGAGTAAATACATCTCTTTCATGCACATTACATTCAAACTCTGCTTGGTCAGAATAAACAGGATGGGACACAAACCAGGAACTGATTTCTAAGCGTCCTCTGAAATAATACTATTTTCACTATGAAAAAGAATTTTAAATGCTGGATCACATTTGTAGCTATTGCAAATCCCCAGGGAAGAAACAAAGAATAATGTTTCCACTCCTTTGAAATTCACTGCTGAGATTTTGATTTTATATAGAGAAAAATCCATAAAGATTCATCTAATGGTTACTAATTAAGATAGCTACTAGGCAGAGTGGTAGTTTTTCAAACTGCAAGATAGTTTGCAAAGTTTTGGATGTTTTAGTTGTGCCCAGAATAAGTTGGTAGCAGCTTACAGTCTTACCCTTTTTCAGAGTTGTAATGAAAATGAAGAAAACTTACTTTTCAGAGCAAGCAGTACCTGTAAAGCAAATAGCATTCATAATGGCAGTTATCCTGGATTTGGTGCTGTGATACTTTTTTTTCCCCAAAAAAAAAGATTCCCAATTCTCTAATTTCAGTAAAAACTACATTTCAAAAAGAAGTATCTTGTCTCCCAAACATTCATGTTAGATTTACTTCTACATTATATGTGGGCAAAACTGGATCATATAAATACAATTTCAAACTAGTTTAAAACCACACAATGTGTATTAATGTGTAACATTAAAAAAATGGGGGTTTTACTGTTACAGATTAATACATATGGGTTTACAGATTTTAAAAAACATTTAATGTTTATATCCCTGAGTAAGAGAGGTCTTTGATTTTGGAGATCTGTACGTACTTGGAACCCTTCCTCATTCCTCTATTTTTCTTCATCATGGGTCATAGAAGACAGAACAGGATTTCCTGGGTGGGTATTTTTCTGTGTCATGCTAATACGAGCAGCAGAATTTAAAATCTGAACACCAACTAAATCAAAAATTCAATGTGAATTTGGCAGGTAGAATTTACCTTCTGTTAATCAGATTTCTAATTTAGGTTCCTAAATTTAAACCCAAACAAATATGAGATTCCCACTTTGGCTATAGTTCTCTATTAACTTAGTTATCATTTCTAAGACAGAATTTGTTAAGTGATGTTGATTAATTGAGTTAATTAATACTGTCCTGGTTTCAGCTGGGATAGAGTTAATTGTCTTCCTAGTAGCTGGTGCAGTGCTATGTTTTGAGTTCAGTATGAGAAGAATGTTGATAACACACTGATGTTTTCAGTTGTTGCTCAGTAATGTTTAGTCTAAAGTCAAGGACTTTTCAGCTTCTCAAGCCCAGCCAGCGAGAAAGCTGGAGGGGCACAAGAAGCTGGCACAGGACACAGCCGGGGCAGCTGACCCAAACTGGCCAACGGGGTATTCCAGACCATGGGACGTCACTTAAACTGGGGGGAGTGGGGGCGGGGGTTACCGCCGCTCGGGGACGAATGGGGTGTCGATCGGCGGGTGGTGAACAACTGCGCTGCGCGTCATTTGTACATTCCAATCCTTTTATCATTACTGTTGTCATTTTATTAGTGTTATCATTGTCATTATTAGTTTCTTCTTTTCTGTTCTATTAAACCGTTCTTATCTCAACCCACGAATTTTACTTCTTTTCCTGATTTTCTCCCCCATCCCACTGGGTGGGGGGGGAGTGGGTGAGTGGCTGCGTGGTGCTTAGTTGCTGGCTGGGGTTAAACCACGACAATACTCATAAAATAATCCCCAGATTGACCCCTTTTCATCTTAATTCCATTATGTCACTAATGAAGGAGACCAGGTATTTTTAATTAAAAGTGCTTCTTAATGAACAGTGCTAAGCTAAATAACGGCTTTACAGCTCTGATAACATTTGTGATTGCTAATAATAAAACATCCATTACTTCTACAAAGTTAACACATTCAAATATATGGGCTTTAGCTGCTGATAAACTGACCCATTTCTTAGGTTATTCACATGCAGAGTGAAGCCATTATATGTTATTTGAGCAAAATCTAACACTTTAAAAAAATCTTCTTGTATCATTGCTCTGCAGATGTGACAGGCAAAGGCTCAGTGCAAGTAATGAAATTATATTGCTTTTACCTTTTCCAGTGCAGATGAGATGAGTGCCATCTGTAAGAAATTCCCACATGGCCCAATGTTCAGCTAAATTTAGTGGTGCCAGCTGAGTCTTGTTCTTAGGCTATAATAACCTTAGTATCATAGGACTGCCTTTGATGGGGCAAATGGTGCTGCATCAGAAATGAATTTTTCATTGCCAGTCCTTGTTGCGCGTATGACAACTCTATATTACGAAGTCTGTTGAAATAAGCCTGATTCTTTAGTTTGTATGTTGCTCTGCGTTTGCCTCCTGCAGTACCCTGAAGGTGCTTTCTTACGCCTTTCACCCTTCTCATCTCCTGATGGACCTGGGCGATCAAAAAGGAGGTTGAAGCTGGATTTATTTCATGCATAATATGTGATATCTAATTTCTTATTATTCCTGGATTGGGACATAATGTATTTGTTGGAAATAATGTAGCCAGTGCTCTTTAAAACTGTTCAGTGATTGATACATCTGTCTCGTTCCTTTCCTCATTTCCTTCTCCTTCTTTCAAATACCATTTTAACTAGGAAAAAATGTGCTTAAAAAAAGAAATGAACATCCTCCGGGAAACATACTACTTTGAATTATTATGTAGAGAAAAATAATTCACTAACTCAGAAAAGCCTGCCAGAGCAAAACCAAAAGAATGGCTGAGAAAATCTTTTTATTTCCCTAGGTTTGCAAAACTTTCACAGATCCAAATTTTAACTGCTGAGTGAAGAACACTAAAGGAGAGAAGGTGTAGACAATGCCTCAGTGATCCTATTTTTTTTAATCGACTGAAATACAATGCTACCTTAAAGTAATGAGTTTGGATTCATTTTACAGAGTTGTTTTGCCTTTTATTTTCGCAACTGAAAGCAAGGAAAATAATTTAGACGGTGACTTTTGAGAAAAAGTATTTGTTTTGCCAATTGATGCAGCTCTAGTCCTTCCAGCGTGCGGCCAGGGTAAGGAGAATGCTACGTCATGGCAACGAGGAAAAAAAGTGTGTGTTGCTCTTCTCGCAGCAGTTAGTAAAGGTGTTGTCAGCAGTTCAAAACCCTTTTCAGGATATGCAGTTCTTAACATAACACGAGCACTTTCTTTTGAGTTTATAAAGCGGTTTATTCACTCGGGAGTCAGATAAGACATAGTTTTTGTAGCAAGCCAAAAAGCATGAAGGATTCGACTACTCCTATAATTATATGCCTGTAAGGACAGATTAATTCATGGTGCCAAGGGGAGGGGTTTTGTATATTATATCTTTCAGCGTTAATCTATTTACCATATTCCATGAAGCTAGAAGGACTATAGGAAAGAACTTTGAAACATAAGCGTAGATACATACAAGTAAGTTGTTAAACATTTCTTTTATACTTTACAGTCTATTTTTAATTCATAAATACATTCATTAAGTCATGTGCGCCCACCCACCCACAAACCCTTCCACGCTTCATACAGTAAGTAGAGAGAGTGCGAGTAGTGTAATAACGCAGATGTGAAGAGGCAGTCATAGGCCAAGTGTTAAGATGGTTATCTCTCAGAAATCAGCTTTTAAAGTGGGATTGTAAATATTTTCCATGATAAGCATATCTTAGTGATCTTGGAGGAAAGCAACCAACTGACTAGACACCACGGTAGAAAATGGTCTTGCCAGGCTGCAAATTCAATCAACAACTGTTACAGGAGCACTTGAAGGCTTTTCTCTAGTCATAAATTTTTTGCTGGCACTATTATTACCTTTCCCCGGTTCTCGTACAGTGAAATATTCGTACCCAACCTTTAAACTGTGAGAACAACACTATGCTGTGCTCTGATAATCATCAGAAGTATCCTGGCCTCCCTGTTTTGCCGGCCGGCCCTATCACGCTGGCTGCACCCCCTCTCAGTAAGAGGTCTTGGATTCACTTCAAAATATAAATATTTTATTCCTCAAAAAAATAAAGCTCAAATGCACCAAATCTTGGGGGATGTGTGCCCTTTTACTCTGCCTCCTTTTTCTGAGAGCTTAGCTGAAATCAAGAGAACCAGGCTTAAAAACCCCATAAAATGCTACTCATCCAAGGCTAGCAGCATGTTGCTACAGGTGTGTATCTGTAGCGATATGCTAATAGACAGACAGCTCACTTCCATGGCAAGTATTTCTTATTTCCCATTGTCCCACTGTTCCTTGTGCCCCTGTAGGACGCAGGAGCCTTAGTCGTATACCGGAGATGTATTTTCCTGCAGGTAGTACTGTATTGGGTCTGGCTGAGATGGAGTTAATTCTCCCCATAACAGCCCCCATACAGAAGATCTATCCCCATCACGACCTGTGAAATTTATTTTGCAAGATGGTGTTTGTTGCATGTGTGTTGCGATGTCCGTGGGCAGAATTAGACTTTTCAGCAGCCTTGTGAAATCCAAATAAAAAGGAAAAAGGAGAACATTTCGGGGGTTTTTTCCCGATCCTTTTTTCTTAAGTATTTAAAGAAGGGGGGAAAAAAAGGGAAAACAAACAAAAAAAACCCAAAACCCAAACCCAAACACCACCAAAAAACCCCACAGTCTGATGGGTTTGAGAGAGGAATTAGCTTATGTGTATGTGGGTTTTTTCCATGGAGTTTCACTGTTTTCAACTATGAGAGTTGGAAGCCTTACAAAAAGTCTTGAGCAGGTTATGCTTGGGATATGTTAGTTAGGAAGCAATAGATTTTACCTGCCACAGTAATAGGCTTGTTGTCAGTTGCACAGCAAAAAGGTAAATCTTGGGGAACATGCTGCACAAGGGGAGAACATAGAGAAGACAAGAAAAAAGTCAAAACAAAAAAATCCATCTCTGCATGGTAAAAAGGATGCCCCAGTTTTCTGGTCTGATACTTATTATTACTGTTCAATGAGTCATTAAAACCAGGTGTCAAAGTACAGACAATGTCTCTCTTCGTATTCATTCTGCATGTTTGAAGAACTTACTGTATTCTTTTTTCATGTTTCTCAAGCCGCAGAAGAACCGCAAGGTGATTCACACTGTCATTTCCTGGTACGTACGTACATCAGAAGCAGCTCCCCTGTCATTTTTCAAGGTGATTTTAGGCACACCCTGCTTCTCTCTTTATCTTTCATCATCTGTGGTAGTCGGGAAGAGCTGTTTTAAATTGGTTGCTGTCCTAGCATGTATCTCTCCAAATTAAAGGGTGGCTCAGCTGGTGGGATGCTGCTGCCCGGCATGCACGGGGCAGCGGCTTGCTTCTGCTTTCCACCAGTCCCGTGCTGGGGAAGAGGGGAGACTACCTGTGAAACCAGCCATAGGTTTTTGGGGGGGGTTAAGACAGCAGTGTGGAAGGCAGCTCGTGATTGATGGTACAATGAAATGTATTGAAAAGTCAAACCTGGTACTTTTGAGTGCCGACTTTCTCCTGTGGCCTCCGACTGCATTGCTAGGCAGACATCCTTCGTGTCATCTTGGGCAGAAAAAGGAAAAAAAAAACCCAAATCATAGCTTACTGGAGAGGGAATAAAAGAAAAGCCTTCCTCTCCACTCAATCTGTTTCTTTTAATTAAAAATGGTTTTAATAGGAGCAGAAGAAAGCAGACGTTGTCTCCCTGCTATTGTTCTAGCTGGCAAGGTTGAACAGCTCTAATCCATAATATCTGTAATATCTCATTAATTTTGGAATCCTATTTCTTGTTTTTCCCTCTTCTTGCAGTCTCGTTAATTACAGTCTCATCTATAGAAGCAAAGAATATTCTCGTATAATGGAAAGGAACATCTTTTTCATGTTAATTAAGCAAAGGAGTGGCAAAAGAATGGGAAATTGCCATGTATTGCACATACTAGCGAGGAAGAAATCGTGCAATTGAAGAGTGGTTGAAGGCTGAGTGGTAATTCATGTACTCTTCCCTTTCTGATACAGCTTTTGTTTTATTGGAGTTAAAGGACCTGCAATTTGTTCTTTCTACTCCCCAAAATGGCATGTTAGGAGGGCTGAGCTCCTCTTGGCTTACATGGGATTTGTGCAACATTAATAATGAAGTTTCATCTTGTCAGCACTTCAGAGTCTATAGTGCTTGGGACTGAACGTGAAATGTTTTTAAAGAGAATCTGTGACAATTATAATAACAGCCCATCTTGATTATATACTGGGAAATAAGTGTGACATCTGTTACATTTATCCCTATTTTCCTCTGAGTTCTAGATATAAAAATAGCTGTATTTCTATAGTACAAATATTAACAAAAGGACGGCACATTATCAGAGAGAACACGCGCAGCTGTGGAGATATTCTATACAATTCCCCAATGCACATATCAAACGTTTCCAACAATTAATGTCTCGGCCAGACTGGCTGGGCCAGCAGCACTGGCAGGGTGAGGAATTCTGTAAAGATACCTTTGGTTTTTTCAAGGTTATATTTACTGGACCCACTGCAGGGGGGGGAAAGAAATTTGAAGGAATGGAGAGCTACTATGGATTATCTTTTCAGCATCCTTTATTATCAGAAACTACTGTCACTGACAAAAGATCATAATTGGATGCCTCAAAGAACAGGGCAGCAGATTTTTAGATTGTATTTCTCTGTGGAAATTCCTACATTTTTAGATAATCCTCTGGTACCAGTTGTCAAAGATTTGCTTGAACCTTGAAATAAGAGTTAATAGTATTTTCAAAGCACTTGGTTGCCTAATATCAACAGAAATTTTAATTTGAACTGAATTCTTAGGGCAAAAGAGGATTTCCTATTGTAACTATGAGTATTTTGATTTTACCTAGCAGTTTAATTGAATGCAAAAGAATATGTGTTTGTAAATACCAGAATAAATCTTGGTTCAATTCCACTGAACATTTTTACCTCACAGATAATCTATGAATTTTAAACATATTTAATTTATTTGTTTAAATTTTAAATCGTCTATATTTCCTTTTCATTAAACATTTGTGCTCCTGTTTTATGAGATAGGTAGTGCAAAGCTGTTTTCTTTGGGCTTACGTTTGTTAATTGGTAATTTCTTAAGATTAAAAAAGAAAGGAAAGTGAAGAATTTAGAGGGCTTTTTCAACATTCTTACTTTTCAGCTAAAGCATTTAAAAAACATGAAAGTATTTTTTTTTCTTATTTTTTTAAAAAAATGGGGTTTAGGCAAGATAAGCAAGAAGTATTCAGTTGCCAGTTATTTAGCTGGTTCTTGTGAATTATGCTTTTCCGTTTCTGTATATATCTGCTGAAGAAATTTTTGGTCCTGTTGGCCCATTTCAGTCAAATTTGTTGGAGGAGACAAGGACTCAGATATTCAAAGCCTCTGTAAGTGTTAGGAAAGTAACCAGTTGATACAGGAAAGAAAGTCTAAAACTGCTCAGAGGGCCTTGATGGGCCTCTTTTCCCCTAAAATCTCTGCAGAATTCTTCGAAGTGCCCCAAAAGAAGAAGAGGTTAAATGGGAGTTTGCAGCTTCTTGTACTCAAAGTTCAACCAGCTTTCAAATTCAGACCCCAAAGCAACCAGGCTTTCTTGGGTTTGGTGCTGTAATGAGGAATTTGTTTGTTCTTTTGAGCTGAGTTCTAGGGGTAGAAAGGGAAAGGAACACACAGAGAAGAAGGAGAAGGCGTGTAGAAGTCTAAATTATACACTTAAGAAGCAGAAGTGGTTTCCTTTTGGTAATCCAGAACCAAATAGCCAAACTCGAAAGCTTGGAGTAGAAAGTGATTCCTTACATAGGGCGAAAAATATCTGTGCATTATTTCAAAACTATGTCTGTTGTTTGGATGCTCCCACTACTGTTAAACACCTTTGAATATTCTGGCAACGTTGCCATAATTTGTTTGAATATTTCTTTATGTCAGTTTGGTTTTGACCTGAAATAAAGCTTTTGGGTTTCTCCTGCCAGGGTGAAGTTAAGTTGGAAATATGAAGGCAATATTTTGTTTCCATTTGACATTTCTAGCAAGAGCGAAGAGGGTGAGAGCTGGGGGTCAGCTGCATCACCTTTTACTTCAGTGGCCAGGAAAGTCAGATGTTTTAGTTCAAATCCCTCATCTCTCACCCTGCCGTTTTTGACCCTAATCATTCTGCCACCTTTTACACAGTCTTTTCTTCAGTAATGTAAACATGAACATCAAGCAATTTGCTGGATCAAAACTCATAACCATGGGAGAGTCCTAAGGAAAGGATTTCAGAGAATGGCCTATCACTATACTGTCAAATCAATTACATGTTAAATGTTAATAATGTAGTTCAAATGACAATTAAATCTCTCCAAGCAATTTAATTTTTTTTTCTTTTTATTAAATTGCATTTTAAAACCAGAGGATGTACATTTACTTGTCAGCTACTGTGTTATTACAGGTTTTTATTCACTACATAACTTTTTTTTTTTTGTCTGAGCAAATTTATAGTCATCAATGAGCACAGGAAGAGGATGAATTTATTTTATTCTACATTTCACTGGCTTATTATCAAATTATTATGGTCTATTAACAACTCAGCGCTTGTGAAAGAAAACCCACTATATTTTTCATATTTATGCAGGTGCCTTGGTATTCACAGTCAGCTTTTGCAAGAAGTTAATCATCAAAGGAAAATAATGAATGTTTACATTACCTCACAAATTCTTCCCAATTTCCAAGCTTTGTTGTACTTTCTAATCATCTTGTTCTAAATTACAAAGTAAATTCTTTGCTTCAAACTTGTCTAAATATACCTCCCACAGCCAACTCATGTCTTAAGCTTTATGCATTATGGATTCCGGTACATTCAGCTAGGAAACCTAAAACTCATTCATTGCTTATCCTCTGTAACCATGAGCTCCTGCGGGCACTTTTCCTGAATTAGAGTTGGTAAAACTTGGAACAAATATTCTTCCTTCTTTTTCCATGCAAAAAAATTCATCTATTTCGCCCGAAATTTTGGGGTATATTAATGCTGGAAAAACGCACACACTGGCACCCTCTCCTCTCCCTGCCCTGCCCGTTAACGGGTGCAGCGCACTTGGGTATAGAAGTCATCACTGGGGAATGTCACAGTCACGGGCAGGTCCGTATCTACAGTGAGAGACTTTGGGTGGATGGTTCCTGGGGTCCAGCATGAAATTCCTTGTGCGCCCTCTGAAGCTTTGGTACAAGCACCCGTCAAAGGTAAGAGTACAGATTGCTTTGCCAACATTGGCATGACTTCATGCGCTCTCGATGCATTTCAGGGACCATATTTTGGATTATCTTTACTTGGTCCTATGGAGTGAATTCCCATCAGCAGTTGGGGCACAGTAGGTGCCTCCTTTGGGGAAATACCATGATGCACTTTCATCCAAAAGGAATCCAGCTGTTGTGTTTGGAGGCGACGCTGCTATGTAAACAACGCAGCATGAGGACAGGGGTTTGGGAGATTCGCATTAACAATATAGTCCTGATGTGAACTAAAATGCTGAGGTACCTAATGAGACGCACCAGTTGGCTCCCGCAGGAGGAGCGTTGCTATGTTCTTCAGAAGGTGACAGAGGATGAAAGCGTAAATGGTGAAACTTAAATCGGGCTTTTGAACATTCTCTGGGAGTATACAATCCAAGGATCTTTCCTCCATCCAGTGAAGTAAATCTTTCTGTTTAATGAGAGAGTTAAGCTGTGAATGTTCTGTCAGCTGCATACAGGTTATGTTTTTAAGATCTGCATCTACAATAAAGCAGTATTTGTGGTGATTAAAAAAGAAGCGTATTTATGTCTTTGACTTACCTTTGCCAGCCAATGAAATTATGAGTAGGTTCAATCCTATCAAATATGGCATGTCATCAGCATTATAAAAGCCTGCTTTAGAGCTTTAAAGAGACTTGAAATAACATTTCTTATTTTGAAATGGAATGAACCGATGTTGAACAAGAACTATTTTTGGTTCAAATGCTGTGTTAGGAATAATGTAAAAGGGGAGTTTGAATTGTATGAAAACCATTGTGTAAAATTTAAGGGCTGCATGCGTGGCTAGTGTCTATATTTCATAGTTGCTTTCTTTTTAATGCTCTGTACATTTTTATATTCTGCAAATTATTCATCCAGTTACATGAAGGTTTATGCTGTATTAAAATTATTAGCAGAGCTCTGCCCCTTGTCACCTTGTGGAAGAACATCAATTTGCCAAATGTGCTTAGTGAAAATGATTTTGCAACCTAGACACAAGGGAAAGGATGCAGGCAGGTAGCATTAGGTTCTTTTCGTCGAGCCCTCATTTTAAGACATCTAAACTACTTCTACTTTCATAGCATTATGAAGGTTTTAGTAAAGGTGATCAAAATTTTCTTTATTATGGAACTATTTCCTTCTAACTTGTACTTTTTAAATAGCATCACACAGTTTGACTGCAAAATTCAGTATCGTTCGCTCTGCCTTCAAAACCGGACAGGTCTTTTGCTCTGATGAACAATGGTGCAGAACAAGTAGTCGAACCTGAGCAATAAAGAAATGATCCAGCTGTAGGTCTTATTCAACAGAGATTTCCACTGAAACAGCTGCAGCTGTTTCCGTGAGAATCTGAAATAAATAACCTACCTTCTGTTGCTGCTGAGTAGCATACAAAGTAATGATTCTGGTAAATCAGGACTGGTTTTTTAATTTAAGATTCACGTAGCTAAACTAACGGACAATATCTATTAAAGTAAGTTGCATCCCCGTGTGTGAAAGTGGGTGAGAATTACGCAACTGAAAATGATTCAGAGAAGCAGAAAATATCACAGAGGAGAAAAACTGACCCAAAACACAGTGGACCAATTTCGATATGACTGATCATGATCAGAAGTAACTTCATGGAATTAAATTATTCCTCAGAGCAGTCCCAAGTGTATTCTGCATGCCTTCACAAACACCTGAGATAAGCTCACATCCAACCTTTGTATAGTCTTTGGAAAAACGTGTGAGTTTTAGTTCTAGGGCTGGGTAATCCTAGCAGCCTCTCGCAACAAAAATGGGAGAGAAAGGAGAGAGGTGGAGCGAGCCAGGAACTCACATGGTCTGTGCAGCCTCTGTGCAAAGCCAAGCAGCGTCCTAGTGGCTCTGGGCCTGATGAGCTGTCGGTGACTAAGGATTACGGTGTCTTCTGTGGGACTTGCAGAGCACTGTAACAGACCTGAAAATGTGGTGAAAGACACGTTAAACTGGAAGGCATCTGCTAAATGAAGACTAGAACAGAGGGGTTTCAGAGGGATTTGTTCCCCAAGGCAGTCCAGCCTTTTGTGAGCGCACATCATAGACTCACAAATCAGCATGAAGGGATCAACTATATAGAGAGAGGTCTGGATATAGTATAGGGCTCACGGTGGGGTAGTGATCAAAAACCAAACCATAGCTGTGTGAGCCGTTCCCCCTTTCTTCGCTGTGTTGCATACTCGTGACCCACGATAAGTATTAAGAAGCTGGAAGGTGTCTTCAGACGAGGTGGTGAGTGCTGAAAAACACTTTCTTTTCACAGGAGAAGTTGAATGGGAGGCAGAGGGGAGCTGTGGCAAAACTCTTGAAGCCTTGCACGAAGTTAATTTTTTATAAAGGGAATCCGCCACCTAAAGGAAGCGGGATTCCAATAGGAGTTACCCTTTCAGAAGCCAACATACATTTTCAAGTTTGCAGAACATCCTTTTTTCATGTCAGGCATGATGTGATAGTATGTAAATCCGTTTGGCCAGCATCAGCAGCTCTTAGGTACAGGTACCTGCTGGCAGTCCGGCCCTGCTTTCACGCGCCCGGGTGCCCCCCACCTCCCCGTACCCCCCGGCAGGTCTCTCGTCAGAGTTAATTAATTGGGTCTGTGCATCTCTCTTTCAAACTCAGGTTCTGAATGCTCTGCAAACCTAAAGGTCATTGTTTGTCTGATTTTTTTTTCTCGGTGTACTCTCTCCAAATAATCTGAGACAACAAATATAAACAACTTTTGACAGTTAATTTGTCCTAGAAATCAATCTAGAAATCTCTAGTAACCTATGTTAAATGTCCTAGCTCCTTACTAGGACATAAATCTCTGGAATGCCATTAATACGAACAGACCACCTGTGTCAAGTAATCTGCTTTTCCTTTAAAAACATCACAGATATTTCTCACATTCTCCACATGTAGCAAAACACTTTAGTTTCATTATAATCGCATTCCTATCCCTCACCACTGATTTCAGCGTAATTTATGTCTTACCCTGGTGCAAGGCAGAAATTGGTTTTGATGGTTCTAGCTTTATGCAGGTGGGAGTTAGCAGAACTTTATATAAATTGCATAGAAAGCTGTACAAAGTTCTTCTGAAGTCAAACACTGAATATGATTATATACAGCAAATTAGAAACTGATTTCGGACTGCAAAGTTAATGTGAAAAGTGTGCTGTGTTTGTTAGAGTGTAAAAAACTCATGAAATGAACTTGGTAATAACTAGGTTTTTAGTGTTTTCATTTAGAATTATATCTCACTGGAAAGCCTTAAAAACAAATTGGAAAACATACAGAGTGCTTTCAAAATGTGTATGTGGACAGCATGGAGATGTACGAAGAAATGAATGAAAAATGTGCTCATGGAACATATGCAGCCATGAAGCTTCTCTGAACTTAAATCTGCGTAGACGCTGTTTCTTTTCAAAACAGTTGCATATAGTTCAGCTTAAATTTCAGTTTAAAACTGGTTAATTAAATATTTATTCACTTTTGGAAACTTGGGTTTTATTTTCTTTGCCTTTAATAAACCAGAAGCTCTACTTTTTAATCATGTTAATCTCTGTAATGAACTTTCAGTGCTTGTAAGCATGTCACAACTGCAGCAAGATAAAAGTTTTTATGGAAAAATGTAAGTTTCTTTTTCAGACTTTTTTATGCATCTACTTTGAGAGGAGGAATGTCATTTTTTTCAGCAACAGTTTTAGTTTGTGAATGAGACAATTCCCTTCATAGTTTATACTACATTACAGTTGTATTTGATTATTTAAATACGTAAACAAATTATATCACGCCAGGTATGTTTTAAACATTTATTTTCAACAGCTGACCTGGGCTGGGCTGTTCCAGTTTACTGGACCGGTGTTTTGAAGGTACTAGCAGTCACTGCAGCAATCAACACGCTTTGTGGGCCAACCTCCAGCCTTAACATAAAAGGTAAATATCGCTAAAACTGTGTGTGCTTCTTCCATAACATAGAAATGAAAAATAGCCCTTTGCTTTTATTAACTGCAATGCCCCCCAGATTTTCACTGAAATAACTGAACTTTTTAAATTACATTAAGTCCAAACCTAATCCAGCATTTAAAGAGTATATGTACAGTGCAGTATTTCTCACTGCAGAGGTGGTCGAGCTACGTGAATGCTGGATCATGTGCCAGAGGTAGGAGTAATCGTTAATGGCAGGTTCCCCCAGGAACGTAAGTATCGCCACGTTCAGGGATTTGCCCAAGACAGAGGTGGAGAGGGAAGACTTCAGAGGAAAACAAACCATCTCACATCCCTGCTCAGAACTGCTGGCAAGTCAAGTCTTTCCCACTGTTCAAGTCACCTATTTTGTCCCTGTTTTGCATTTCTGACAATGCCAGTGCTTTATGCTTATTTAATTTCTATCCAAAACTGAATTTTTTTATCTTGGTGGAAAATCTTAAATGGTCAAT
Organism: Gypaetus barbatus; assembly: GCA_028022735.1. Lineage (NCBI taxonomy): Eukaryota > Metazoa > Chordata > Aves > Accipitriformes > Accipitridae > Gypaetus > Gypaetus barbatus. Next base: position 27,243,665 of record CM051549.1, on the reverse strand, counting down.
GGGAGGGGACCATTCTGGCCCCATGGACCCGAGAAGGGTGTGGGTTCCCCGGGGCAGAGCAGAGCTCCTGGGCAGGCGCACGTCAGCACGGCTCTTGCTGCACGGAGATGCTGACCCTCATTTTGAAGACTTTTGCCTAGGAAACTGCTACTTCACCGCAAAAAGAGGGAGGAGAGAGGAGGGGAGCAGGTTTCTAAAGACCTAAAAGTAACTGGATATTTGTATGTTCATTCTAGAAAGAGCGGGGGTGAGATGAGTTATTTACAAGACTTTAAAGATGTCTTGTGTTACTAGAGGCAGGCAAAGGTTTGAAACAGTCTGTTTTATGATCTCTTATGATTCTCAGACTTTTATTTCTGGGCACTTTTACAAAGTCAGTTAGGTTAAGCTAGTCTAAGGAGTTGAGAGCTCTGAGCTGCTGACTTCAAAGGAAGATAGGGTGAGACTAAAATTTTGAGCCAGGCAGGAGAGGGAACAGAAAAAGAGGAAGAAGTAGAAAGAAGCTTGAACAGAGGCAGAAAATGGATATAGAGGACACTGGGGGAAAAAAAGATGTATTTGGAGGAGGCGTAAAAGAGAATTGAGGCAAAAGGATATTCACAATATATTTGTGAAAGCAATGAGGAGATTTCTTATCCCCTAGTCACTGCCTAATAATTTCCACTGACTGCCATGTGCTGTTCCCTCTGCCTGTGGGATGAAAACTCACCTGTAAATTTGGTGTAAATCTAAACTGTTTATCATATGGGTGCCCCTTGGCTTTTCCCATGAATGCACAAAACCCAAAGTGACATTTCATCTGTAGGGTCTCCAGCACTGCACAGAGACATATGTGACATAACGACGCAGCACCTGAAAGTTCATCTCCCTGTTCTGTCTCATTAAATATGTGTGAACTGAAAATAGGAAGGAAAGGAAAGGAAGAGAGAAGTGTCTCTCTTTTTCAAAGAATATAACACGTGAATGGACAAGATACTCAGATGTGACCAGAACGAGGTAATACAGACATGCCTTGAAAGCAGATTTATGCAGCTCCAGGTAGACCCTTTCGTTGAAATACAAGGAAAGAGAAGGAAAAAAACCTCCCCACTGCTGTTCATTTTGGTGCCTGATCCAGACCATAAAGCTTTTATCAGGTGTCAGTAGAGCAGAGAATACTTAAAACCAGGAAATATGTAGAGCTGTCCTTTGCAGCAGATGGTTGGTGATAAATTGTCCTGTCACTAGCTGGAGGGTCCCCAGGCAAAATTGTTCTGGAAGACACCCTCACTGCAGAAGGAGTGGCACTTCACTCTGTGTATCGTACTCTGCTTTGCAGCGCTGTCCAGTGCATTTTGCTTATGTACTCTTCCTCTGGAGAACAGCTTGTGGAATTATTCATGAATCTATTTGGTCAAATAGATTCAGTCTTCCCCTCTTAGAGTCTGGCCTACAAGCTTTACAAAGCATTGCTCGGGAGCCGAAGAACGTTGTAATTCAAACTTCATTTAAAGAAAATTGTAAAACTAGCCTAAAAAATAAACTAGATTATAGAAAATAAACTATGTTATAAAACTAACCTGATAAATCTGTGGGAGTTCTCATGCAGCCCACCCTTGGCAAAATCTCCTGGGTCCCAGCTGCTGCTCAGAGAGGACCGTGAATGGGACAGCCAACTGTCTGGGAAAGCATTTGCCCAAAAGTCATCCTTTAAAAAGAGGAAGATGAACGTCAAGCGGGATAAATGGACGTGAGGGAACTGCAGTTTGCCGAGTTTGACACAAAGGAGAGGTGTGGGTATGGGTCAGGGGGCCCTCGGCAGCAGAACGGGCAGGTGTAATGCCACGTCCCCCACCCGCAGCCCAAGGGACCCAGCGCTGCTGGCGGGGATGCTGGTAACCCCCAGGTTCTGGGGCACGTGTGCCAGCGCAGCATCTCAGGTGAGGTGCCGAGGGGCACTGAGAAACTGGCAGGTGCACGTAAACGTTTTATAAAAGTCTAGCATTATGGATTATCTCTTGCGTTGCTGGTACGGATTGCAAATGTTTAGTTCCCTGGTTGCTGGTTAATTATGTCATTAATAAACTGCTACAGTATTGACCTAGTTTAAACTACAGGCACTGAGCAGATCTTACCTGTGATACAGATCCACACATCAGTCTTCCAGGTTTGAGTTACAAGACACCGTTTCATAAATTTCGCTTTGCATACCTGTGTAAGAAATCGTTCACAGGTACCACCAAACATGCTAAGGCGGACAACAAGAACATTCTTGAATTACTATTTCTTTTTGAAGCTGATGTGAAACTAATTCAGTGCTTCTTGAAGGAAGAAAAAAAAAAGAATGAGCTGTTCAATAGGTTAAAAAAGAATCCTGTCTCGCATCCCGACCAAGGCCCTGAACATCGGCCTGCCCTTCCTGGTGATCAGAGGAAGACCACCCAAATTCAGCAAAACATTGTCCAGATTTTTTTTTGGTAGAAAATTTGGGTTTACATATACGAAAACACAATTCTCTGGTGAAGTTGTGTTGGAGTATGGGAGGCAACGGACATTACTGATGAATATGCACTAAATGGGAAAATTGAATTATCCTCTCTCATAAGCTGCTGGACTCTAACTTCTATGGAATACAAGAAGTCTCAGTTTATGAATGAAAGGGAATTGCTTTCTCACATTTGCGCAAAGAACCCAGGTCCAGCAGGAGGTAAAACCTGCGATGCTGAATGTCTGATACTGGCCTTAGGAAAACTTTAAATCGAATGTTTCAGATATTTGCTCTGCTTTTATTGAGAAGTAAATTGTTTTTGTATTTTAACTGGGTAGCACACAAGGTGAGGGACATGAGGAAAATTAGCCTTCAGTGGAACAATGAGATCTCGCCACCCTTTTCCATGTTGAATCAGGCTGTTCTAGAGAAGGGAAGTCAGTGTCAGACTCTGGCCTTCATCTCAAAGGTAATGTATGGATAGCGAATTTACTGAAATCGCATTGGAGAACAGTGCAGCAGTGAGGTTAAAATCAGGAAAAAAAGGAAAGTCATTAGATCAGAAAGAGTAAACGTGGATATTTGATATATAGCGTAAACCTGTTAGAAAACCAATTGCACACTGCTTCAAACAAGGAACAAAATGATGCTCAGGCTCGTTTTAGAGAATTTGGCCTTTTCAAAATGTGATGCTCGTACACTGCCGTGGAGGTTGGGAATTCCCAACAGCAGGGTACGTCGCTACCTTCCTCTTAACTACCCAACACTTGCCCACTGAAAGGCAGCTTTTCAAATGTCAGTGAGAAAAGTCCTAGAGCCAAATGACACTTCAGCAATAACACAGTTCATGGGAAAAAAAAAGTCGCCTCTGTACCTCATGTTTGTTTTATTTTTTACCATCTCCCTAGTGGGAAAAATATGTTTATTCATTTTAGCAGGTCTCCTTCTGAATAACAAGCAGAAAAGCACTTTCATAGTTGATTATGGCTATTGTACTTTTTTTTTCTCTGTGATATGTCCTGACTTTAATGTCAGTTATCTCAGAGATGAAATTATGGAAAATTGGGTCTGCAGCATATGCAGTTAGCACCGTGTGCTGTCACTGCTTTCAAGGGCTGCATTTCAAGTGAATGCTATGGTGTTTGCTCTCCCCAGAAAACTGGAGCAACTGCCTGTAGTTACACTCTAATCTCAGCATGGAGAGATTCAGCCATTAAGCTCCTATCAAGGTTAATTAAAGTTTTGAAGGCAAAGGTTTGAAATGCAGACATGCTAGAGAGAAACACGTTTCCTCTAAGGATTAAATACAAGTCAGTGGCTGGAGCTCTTTTCAGCTCTCTGTTAATTCAAGTCTTTGTCCAGGAGATTTTTACTCGCCAGAATAAGACCTGAAGGGCTCAGGACACACACATGGTGAGCTGGGACCCTAACTCGAGCTGAAGCCCCATAAATTAACCAGGAGCTGTCAGCTAGCGGAACATGATCAAAAAAACCCATAACAATAAACTGTTTAACAATTCTAAGATATACAGCAATGAGAAGGGAATTGAAATTTGGATAAAAATATGCACTATGATCTTCAGAGCATTTGCGTAATCTTTTAAAAACAAACTAAGCACTTTTCCATTCGTTTTTTTTTCCTTTGTTTGTCCAAATAGGGTGAATATCCATAAAAATCAATTTTTAACAGATCTATTGCACCAGCTTGGTCTTTCTAAAATGAAACAGAAGATTCAGCATTTGAAATATCACAGAAGAAGGGTATTAGCTAACGGGATGCTAACAATTTCATACAGATGTCTGCTTATCATGCAAATAGTTTATTTAGATGCAAAGACACATTAGACTCCACTGATCGGAAAGTGAAAAACGGTAGTTGCTTCATGTTGCTCCAGTGTATGTGATTGGAATTTCAGTGTGTTTTCTCTAGCAGTACATCAGATAGCAATACTGAAATAAGCAACAAAAACAAGGGACACACAAACTGCGTATACAAAGGAGGCTTGATTTCTAATATGGTGGGTATTAGCGTTAGATGATGGGCTGCAGAAGAACACATGCTTTTGAATCAGCGGACCATTATGCAAACAGCTGTTAACAAGACAAAGCATCAAATTTCACCTACTGTACTCTTAATTTTACTCCTACTATGCTGATCACAAGCAGATTTCAGTATGACATTTAAAAGGAGGCCTCAGCTGGTTTATATAGTACTTTGTAACCCTTGATTTGCAAAAGGCCAACTGACTGATATTACTTTTGAGTTCCAGAAAATAATACAGCTTATAGCCTTCTGTGGATCATGAATGGATTTTCATTAAATCTTAAACCTCAACTGCTTCTTGACCTTCCCCCAATATCACACCTATTTTTTTCTCTCTAAATGATGCTCAAACCCTAAATGTTGGTACATCACTTTTATCTATTACTATTCCTCAAGATGACTTAATCATCCTTATATCTAGTGTAAAGGTCTTGCTTTTGCACAGAGCTGTTGATAGGATGCATAATGAAGGTCCTCCATTTAACAATGGGTCAGATAACTGAGTACTCAGCACGTATCCCACAGCAGAACACTGTTCTCTGTGTGCTAAACAGACCACAAAACATTTCAGCTCCTGGAAAACACATCATTTATTCATACTAGAGCAAGTTATTTCTGAAGGCAACAGATGAAACGCAAGTCTTGTCTTTGACAAAGATGGGGTTTTGACCAGTGCAAGTACCTGCAAATAGGGAAAAAAGCAATTGAGAAAGGCCGTTCTGATATTTCTCAGCGATTTTGTGTTGAAGGGAACCACTCCACATGTCAAACTAAAGTCTATTGTTCACCGTGTTCAATATAAGTATCCAATTTTGTTTTCTTTTCCTCTGTTACCACTTATCAAAGTTTAACTGATCGTGCTGCCGTTGAGGGGGTGGATGGATGCCCTTCTCCACAGCAACCTGCAACCATGCAGGAGGCAACTGCCCTTGGCTGCCCATCACCAGCAATCACCATCCAGGCAGCTGTGCTGGCCAAAAAGGACGGCAGCATCAAAAGGTGCTTGTGGCCACATCCCAGCTCTGTGCAGCGCAACACGAGATGAGGGCTTTCTCCATGTGTCCACGTTTACCTCTGTAATGTTAAGATGCATGTAACGTAAATGTTTAATTGCATGCCCTCTAACAAGTTGCTATTGAAAGTCTGAATATATGGTCTGGTCTGCTTTGTATTTCACTGATGTCAAAAGGACAAGAATAACAGATGGCATTTCATCCTCCGTGTAAGTAGGCAGTTGGGGGCTGAGCGGCAGAAAGATACCACAGATAAAAGATTTGTGTGATCGGTGCTATTTTTTCTGCTTTTCAGAATTGTTTTGCAGAGTCTTGGGCAGTTGCTTAGGCCTTACGGTATTAAAGTTTATATATCACTACTGCAAATTTTTCTCCTTGAGAGTGGAAACTGCCAAGCAGCAAAAAAAGAAAAGGTAACAGAATTGTGCTTCGTGGTCAGGTAACTTTTTATGAGTCCCTGTTGTTTATTCTGCAGTGTACACCCAATATCAATTACTATAATCACAGTGGAGACTCTGTGAATCCATCAGAGATAAAGTCTGTAAACATGATAAAGCGATGTTACGTTGTCCTCACTATCAGTTTATCTCTTTTTTTTTTTCTTTTTAATCTCTCATAGGTGACAGTGGTGATAAAAAAAAAAAATAATCTGAGCCAATGTGTTGTCCAAACCCCAGTTGTTCTTACAGCATATTTATGTGTTTAAGAAGTCAATGGTGTCATCAAAAGGATGACTGACTCAAAACCAAGGCAATTTATTAGGGTGGAATGTAATGTAGGAAGGACGTAAATTTTTATCTAACTTTTGTGTTCTTACATCTTATTAATGAATAAAAAAGCATTTAACAGACTTAAAATAAAAATATTATTTTTATCCAAGGAGCTGTTGCATGATGCTTTATGGCTATTTACATGCATGCTCGAATACATAGACTTGGCAGCATAAAAGATTTACATTGTTAGTTTAACCCTCAAAACAGCTATAATACACATACACTCTCAGCTTATTTTTCTTGATTTATGTCCACTGAAACCCTCATGGATTTCACTGGATTTGGGATTAGACTCAGAAAGTGTGGCTGTAACACCTGTTATTGATAAGCGTATGAACCACATTCCTCATCCAACGTCTCTGACAGTACCGACACAGACAGAAACGTTTTTCAGAGGAAACAGCTATTGTTCTCTTGACACGATCTTGCCCTGTGCATGAGTATAAATAATTTTCTGCACGCTCTTCCTGAGGAAGAGCTGTGCCTGTGACATGATGCAGTAGTTTTTGCCCAAGTGAGAACGTCTGCATGCAGAAGTGAAATAACAGCAGGAGGAGCTGCCTGCAGAGACATGATTGCCTAAGAATCATCCCCAAAATGTGAAAGCCACTGTTTCTGTCTTTATTTTAGCATCATTTATGTTTTCTGTTTCTGTCTGGCTGTGCTTAGCCTGGCACTGTGCACACTGTGACTGATACTCTCTTACCTAAGTGCCAGCTTTTGCTAGGTTGGGTGTGAAAATTGTGTCCACGGGATGCTCGGTTGATTTAAGCAAAATTGTCTGGGATGCCAGACATGAGCCAGCTTCAGACCTGAGAGACACTCTGTGTACGTGTCTGAACCTTGCGGATCCTACCCTGAAAGCTGTGCAAAAAAGAGTGACTATTAAAATGAGCACAGCAACCTCAGCCAGGTTTTCAGTAAGTGGTGTTAAATATATAAAAGGGTGGCAACCGATGAGTGGTTGGGGATGCAGGATCAAAGGATGAATACCCTTGGAGAGGGAATATTTCTCTCTGTCATTTCTCCTACCACTGTTGGTACTTTTCATATTATACTGCACCTGCTGCTATAGTGACATTTATACGTTTGGAATTAGGATCCATCCGCCTGACCCAGAAAGCTTAGGTTTAACTGAGAAAATGCAAACAGTCAATAAGCAAAAGGCCAGAGACAGGTTTTACAACAAGGTAATCAGACTGGTGGAGAGGTGGTGAAGCGTGACCTCCTTCTGCTGTCAACACTGCTGTTCTTTGGCAAACACTTTTCTCTAGCAGAGACTTTTATTGCATTTGGAAATCATCATCCAGACTTATGCTTGGGTTCACTGCATTGGAAACCTGCATGCTGTAAATCACTACAGTTTTAATTGGTTTCACAATTTACATCAGATGTGCATTTATTTACTACCTGAGCCAACCAGCCCATAAAGAACCACATTTGTCCCAAGTGACCTGATTAGGAGGAGGGAAGGTGCCGGTAGAGACCGACAAAAGACCTAGTATTATCGGGGAGGCTTCTCATCAGGGCTTGATATGAATCAGAAGCAAATCACTGGAGAAAGTACATTAAAGAATGTGTTAGCAGCATTTGTTTGATATTTACTTAGAAAAGCTGGAAATGATTAGGCAGGAGAGCAGAAGTGTTTGCTCAGCAATTTCTCCTCCAGTGATGGACTGGAGGGCAGGAAAAGAAGAAAAGGCAGAAGCGAAACTCCCAGAAGGAGGACGTAGGTGGCTGCTGAACTCAAGGTAGGGGAAAGAGACAATTCTCAGGTGAAGCAGCTAAGAGAGGGTAGTTGAGACACCTAATTTTGCTGCTAGGGCACTAGCCCCCTCCACAGGCGATAGGGAAGGATTTGGGACTTCTGGGATTCAGCAGCTTTGTGTCCTGGTCAGGCGTGACAGGTACGGTGTTTTGCAGTCGAGGCCGTGAGATGTCTGTGCTGGTTCCCCCCGCTTCTCCTCTGCAAACACCTACAGCTAATACAGTCAGGAGCAACTCCCCCGTTGGCTGAAGAAGAACAGCTTTGAGGTGCTGCTTTCGGTCAAAGCACATGGTTGCACGTTCCCAATGGGCGGTGGGAGGGGGACGCAGCCTTACACCCCCCCCGCTTCAGAGGTCGTTTGCCCCACGACATGGGTTTGGACAGGATGAATTCAAGCTATGCAAGATGGAGTCTAGCCACACAGAAGTAAAAGGCAAAACAGTAAGCTACCGACAGAGTGTGATCAATTCTGGAGGGTGAAACCTCTACTAAACTGGAGAAGTGGGGACAGCAAGGCCAGGTACTGCAAAAGCAGATGAATACAAAAACTCCTTTCTAAAGCTCTCAGGTTTCAGAATATAATCCCCAAAATCTCCTTCAATCACACTAGATGTAATTGTCATGTGTCTCACGGGTCATCTAGGACCATTACTTTTACTAGTTGAACCGCCCACAGATTCATTTTCTGTGTAAAGAATTTGCGTTTCAATGTGGGGATTAAAAAGAAGTTTTCATACTAACCATGGAAAAATACGTTCCTATAAATGAATCCTTCACTCCTTGAGGAACATTGGAGAAAAAAAGTCATTTATTAATGAACAAAATTGCTTTCCGAACTCCAGCCCCGAGAAGTTTCTCCTGTCAGCACAGGCTGCGCGTGCTGCATACACATTTGTGAAGGATAATCTTGGGGCTGTACACAGGCCCAGCAGATTGCTGTCTTATTGGCAAAACCTCTGTCCTGAAAACTGCCATTTTCCACAGCATCCTGGCCCCAAGAGCCACCGAGGGCACAGGGCAAGGGTTAGGGTCGGGGGGGGGGACACAGCCTTGTGCTCCTGTGTGCTGCCCTCCTGTGCTGGCCGCAGCCCCCAGGCAGGGCTCCAGCTTCAGGTGGCTGAGTAATTCTGGAGTAAAAAGCCACCTCCACTAAGAAAATAGTCTACTAGCAACCTCCAAAGTCGTGTTTCAAAGAAGCAACTGTAAGTCTAATTTCCAAAATGTTCAAGATGAGTGTTCATCTTAAATGTCCAAAACATCCAAGACTCCAGAGCAAAGTCACAACTGCCTGACGTCTCTACTCTGCAGTACAAGTGGGCAAAGTGAACAGAAATTAGGCATAGAAGTAATTTGTTTTACTGATACTTACCTTATTTTTTGTGGAGCAAGCGAGATTTTCTATTCCTTGTAATAGGACATCTCCCCTGAGCAAGGCGAGCCTGTCCTGCTTGCGGTTCGGGGTGCCCACGACTCCCCTGCTCCCTCTGGTTGTACAGAACAAAAGCACTTACGGTATTTCCTCCCTTCTATGGCTTTTATTTCTCCTGGACGTAATAAAAATAAGGATATAAAGGAGATGGATTGTGTTCTAACTGCTCTGTGTATAAACACAGGATTTCAGTCTGCAGGGGTTTTCCTTTGGTATCCATCACACTAAGCACACAGCGAAGGGGCAAAATGCACAAAAAAAGTAACCGAGCCAGTGAGAAAGTGTAGTGGCTCATTTATTAAATTAAGAAATAAAACACGAAGATTTTTTTTCCTAGTAAGTATGGAGCGGTGTTGGCTTCTAAAACTTGTTATTGGCACTGGCTCAGCAAGTGCCAACAGAATACAGAAAAAACAAGCTGAGAACAAAATGTTTACACCAGTGGTTCTTTAAATGAAGAAGTAATACCAGCTGCAGTCTACAATGTGTTTATAATTCACTAGTGCTTAAACAAGACACATCAACCAGAGCTTTACACATCAAATACAATGCTAAACTGTAATTTTCTATATAACAGGCTATTTAATAAAATATTTCTACTCCATCCCCAGTCCCAATTAAGGTTGCAGTCAACAGGAGATGGAAACCAATTTTGTTCCTGACACATAAATAAGTTTTAAAGTCATTCGATATGCTGATTAAGTTATTCATAACAAAAGAAATGCATATATTTCTCATTAATTTTACCTTGAAGCACCGAAGTACATCCACTTGAGAATATATAGTATTTTGGTTTTATTTATTGATATTGCATGGCAGTGCTATGAATGCAACAGCTTTGGTATGAGCCATAAAACTCATCCGTAGTAATCAAATTGCAAGCAGCTGTGGATGCAGTTTAAACTGAAGAACATACCTTTTAATTATCTACATTATCTTCTTTGGCAATTCATGCTGGATCCAATATATGTAGACAGTTTTTATAAGAATTCTAGGAATTGCATATACAGGCAAGAGTGACCTTAGTTTTAAATATGTGAGCAGTAGTCCAGCATATTTTCCAGGAATCTTGGAAAATTTAGGCCTGAAGGGCCCATTGGAGGTCATCTGGTCCTGCCCAGTCTACAAAGCTGGGCCAACGTGAAAGCTGCTCAGGTTGTTCAAGGCATTGTCCAGTTAAATTTTGAATTTCCAAAATGGAGATTGTACAAAAGAGACATTCCTCCGGGGGCAAAGCTGTCTCAGCGCTTGAGGAATCCTTGTCATTTTGTGGATTTTTTTCCCTTCCCTAACTGGAATATCCCTTGCTGCAATTTCTCACCATTGCCTCGCATCTTTTTTCCATGTATGTTTCATGTATAATATATAACACTTTGCATTTTCCCAGAGTGTCACATCAAAAGAACACTTCGGTCAACTGGTTCCCATTCTACCAGCAACGGCATTTAACACTGATTTTAGATCGATTTCAGATCAGTACAGAAATTAGGTCTATGGAGCTTTTACATCTATTTGGTTGGCACGACTGGAGCCACATGGTTTTTTTGTTCTTTACATGCTAGGTTGACAATGCCATTGGATGAATTAATTTTAATTCATTCAGAGAATTGATTGGGTTGGGGTTTTTTTTTGGCAAGTTATGTCCTGCAGTTGTCTTTCTACATCTTCACCTTCTTCAAATTCATGAATGTTCTTTGGTTTCCAAATCCATTGCTCTGGCTTACGAAGGACTTTTTGCAGTGAATCCTCTGCCTCAAAATCTGCTGTACCCTGTACGCATAAATAATATGAAATTCAGACGTAGTGTGTAGGCCAAAGTAAGTTCTGTGGCTAAAATAAGTTTGCTGATGTTTTAGTTCTCTTAAAAGTTTTTTTTCACGGTTTGCCACGCATGAGGGTGAGTAGGTTCACTGCTACGCAAGGAAAGTATGATGATGGCAATGGACCCAGAAGAAGGTGCGAATCCTCTTGGGACAGATTTGGACCTGGAGCACAGCCAAGGCTGTTTGGTCCGTGACCGTAGGTGCCGCTAGGAGGGAACACGTTCCTCGTTGGTGCTCCTACCCGTCCCACTGCAACTCCTTTGCGTGCTACCGGCCTGTGTTCAGGGCAGCTGCTAAGGACGGAGAAAAGGGAGCAAGTGAAGAAGTAAAGAGGTCTCCCTTTTTATTGGAAAATAAAATCATATTCTGTGAGATGGAACAGCTGGCAGGAGGTTATAGCCGATGGTGAGGTGCAGCCAGATTTACAGTTATGGCTAAGTTACAGATGTACCTGTGAATTTATATTCTGCAGACGAGCTTTTATCGCTCTAATGAGAACCCATGTACTCTACTGTGGAGCATTATTGTAATGCTAGTTAATAAAAATTGCATTGATGGTTCCTTCTTTTGCCTTGCAGTGTGACTATAGCATCTTTCTTTTCGTTTAGCCGTACACTTTGTCACTATGGTTGATGTTGTTTGCAAGCCTGTTGCATTTCAGAGAAGAAATTACTTCTGAAGAAGAAAGCAGCTCATTACCCATGGAACACAGCAAAATGAAAATTGTATTTTTTTGTCTTGAGGCTCTTTGTATCTTAATTCTCCAAATGGCTTAGATACCACAGCTGTATAAAATAAGCCATTCTTGATACACATACAAAAATGGTTGCAGCTACTTCTTTTAAGCTGCTCGCTTGCACATGTCCTTTAGAAAAACTGGAAGAAAGTATGCTAGCTTTACATGAACTTGTTTTATTTAAAATATCACGGACGCTTATGAAACCACACTTAATTAATATAAAAACATATAAAAATGTGATCCAGAGAGAAGAGTAAAATGAAGCTTAAGAACCTGGTTAAAAACGAGTTAAAACTGAAATGTAATTTAACCTAAGCTAGAAAATACCCACAATAACAGTGGACGGAAATCTATTAAAGTGAAAATCTGTAAATCCATCTGGTTACTTTAGTAACCTAATAAATTTCAGCACTTCTGTCTGAGAGTTTATTATGATTTAATATATCTGCCTTACCACATTTACTGTCTAATTTAACAATGTAGCATCAATTTCTACGAATTATATGTGTTGTAAAGCGAATAATTCAAGAACTGGAACACTTAAACAATGAATGTCTAAAGGTTATTGTTTTATTTTTCTTTTCATAAATTCTTTTCCTGAGACTGTGGATTTCAAAATTATAGGAGAACTTTATACATATATTTTTCACTTGCTGTTTAAAAATGTTAAGGGTTTTTTTAAGATATAACAAGAGTCTTGACAAGCAATATCTTTTTTCTTGGTGAAGGACTATCTCGTAATATTATTTCTCTTCCAAATTGTGGTGTTGACACATCCTAAAAACAGACCACAAGATAGAAAAGCATAATAAATCTCTGTTTATTTATGAGCGTGTCCTTTCAGTGAGTGACAGCTGAACCTAGGGGAAGTTTATTTAAATTTCCTTTAGTGGGTGAATCGGGTAGTGCTGTCAAAACCTACTTACCTCTGTCAAATGCACATAGTGATGTTTTTACTAGCAATCTCTTCCATAATCACGCTAGTTTATCCACTATTTTTTCTCTTGGAAAGTATCTTCTTTGCAGAATCTGAATCTCCAGTGACTAAAAAAACAGTGATTCCACAGAACGAGCAATTATTTCATTACATTAAAACGGCAGGAATTGTTATACATTCATTACACAAGGACACGTATTCCTTCAAGAATATTTTAGGCAAAGAAATTATATGTATAGAAAAGAATTAGAATAGAAAACACCTGATTTACTGTAATGTGAGATTAGTGTGGACCAACTAGAGAAGTGTTATCTCAGTTTTTGAAGGCAGTTATACGTATATGGATTTCCCAGGGGATTTCAGGGACTACCTTCTCCATTTAGAGCAGGGTGCTGCTCTAATTCTTGTCCATGGTGGCCATCCCAGAAAGGACGAACATTACTCTCAAACTGTTTTTTAATTCCTCCACTTTTCACTTACCACTTTAAATTTGTCAAGAAATTCAGTTATGCTTGAGTATCATTATTTGTGAGTATTTCTACAGCATTAACCCTTAAGTAAGAGAGATGCTGAACAAAACCTCCTAAGAAAAGATTTATCAGAATGGGAAGCTTGCTCTCAGCAGGAAGAACAGATCTATATCTTTTTTTTTCTTCTTTATTTCACAATATTTGACCAGAAAAACCCTTTTCAGTAAAAAAGCCAGGCTGGCTTAAGGTACAGTTTTACACAGTCTATCATCAAGCTTAATTGTGATTTAATTGCTATTTGTAGTTTTATTCAGAACCTGTCTCTTCAGGCCTTAGTGATGCTGATTCCAGCCATTCATGGCTGATAATCACATCATTTTAAAAACAAAGACACCTTAACAGACAAAAAAAACTGAACTGTGTTTTCCTATTTTTAGTCTTAAGCAGCTGAAGAGGCACCAAGGCCCAAGCAAAGTTCTATTATGAAAATTTCGTCATAGATCTCCTCCCTAAAGCTTGTTTCTTCTGCAAGTATGCTTTAATTGTCTTTACCACTTGGTGAATTAGAATAAGCTCTTGAGAAGGGAGGGAAGAAATTAAACACAACATAGAATAGCACTTGTCAGACCAAGAAATCCCTGAAAAGTAACAAAGTTCTTCTTGTCAGCTTTGTAGGTTAATATTAAAATATTAACTTTGACTTACAACTGTTATTTAAAAGACTAAAAAAAAACCCACTTCCGTGCAGTTAATTTACTAGAAGAGTTCGTAGCAACTTCAAGATGCAAAAACTCTCTTTTAGGAAGTTCAAAGGTATAGCTAAGATCAAATGGGACAGATCGTTTTAAAAATATGTATGCTATCATGATATGAAGACTCGTGATTCCTAGGGACTATGAAATACAAGCTCTGGGAAAATCTGACGGAGCCAAGTAATGACTTGGTGTTCAGACTGTGAGATTTTCAGCTTGTAGAAAGCCAAAAGACTGACATCCTGAAAGACTGCCAGGAAACCTTAACCACAGCGGGTTTTTTCTTAGTCTCAGTACGTTTAAAAGCAATACATACTGTATTGGGCCCAAACAGTCATCTGACAGATATTTAGCCAGGGATGTCGTCCTCAGATGTGGCATCATACATGTAATTTTGTCATGAGTGGCTAGCTCATGAAAATGGACTCACTACACTTTTCTGATGTTTTTCCTGCTGACACCAGGCTTAAAAATGTTATTAAAACTACTGGGCATATTGAAATGTAGAAAAATATTGAAAACTAAACATAGGAATGCAAGCCAAAAAAAAAAAAAAAAGAAAAAAGAAAAAAGAAAAAAAGAAAAGAACCACCTGTTCTGTTTATTTTTAATTACACCATGCAGTGGTCTTACATGACAGGTGAGAAAGAGAAGGCTTTTTGGCATTGCATCAAATGAATTAATACGCAGCGTAAATGCATCAGGAAGCACACATTGCAGTGGGGCTAGGTTTTTTTGTTTGTTTGTGATCACAAGTGAGCAAAATTTCTATATGGCTCATGTGTTCTGGCACGCAGCCTGGAAAAAGGCATTCTGTGAGTGCCTGCTCCCGTGAACCATGCGGGAATTTAAATCGATGTATTCTTAATCATTTCTCTACAAGCAAACGGTATGTACTGGTTACTAGTTAGCAAAGTCCTTCTCTTCCTTTTAAGTATTTTGATTTAACTGGTTTATTCTTGGAGTCACGTGCATCCGAGGGTCCATACCACATCCTTGGTGTTAGGAACAGAGGGTCCTGTTTCTTTAGAATAGAAAATGCTGTTTTAAATTAAGTTAGTTAATCATTTTTAACTTCAAACAACTTTAATAGAAACTAGAGAAGTAGCCAACGTTATCCGGTACTTTTCTATACTTTCCTGATTGATGATACCTCCCTCCTGGCAGGAAAACAGACCGTCGACCTAGCCAAGAGCGACTTAGCGGTCAAAGTGAGGAGGGGATACCTCCCCAAACGACCACCCGAGGACCCCCGCGCATGCGGAGAAGGCATTTGATGTGTCCTGGTTATACAATCTAATGCATATGCATTAGATAGTTTGAATACGTACTATGTAGGACTAATTTAATAAATTAAATGCAATTGTTACTGTATAAAAGAGGCACAACTGATGATTCTGCTGTGCTTGATTTGTGGAGATTCCACCAAGCACCCGGGCCTGAATAAAAAGCAGTATCTCTCCTGAGTGTGTGAGATTGGTCTATTGCACAGCGGGTAACAAATCCGCTTTTAGGACAACATCCTGACAATTCATTCTTTATGGCAATCTGGATTTTTCTGAGAAAGTTCAGGCACTCGTGTTATACTGTACGAGTCTTACTTGTTGTGGAAGTATGACATAAGCAGGCTTGCTGTGCAAATTGTACTTATTTTTTCTGTCTCTTCTGTTGCAATGCACGATCCCTGATTTAAAGAAAGGTGTGTGTTATCGCCCAAAGATATAGGAGCTCTGGGACTGAGATAGGAGGATCTGGATTCAGCCTCCCGTTCTGGCCAGGATGGAGTATTGCCTTGAATCCTTTCTCTCCCACTTCAGAGGAATACTCTGTATGCTACGCCAGGCTGAACTGGCTCTCCAGCTGCATCTTCAGTTTCGCTCTTCAAACGGTTAGAAGTTTCTGTCATGTGTAGGCTTATTTTGGAAACTAGTTAGAGTTTAGGTTAATATTAAAAATTACAATAGTAATGCTAACAGGTTAACATATGGGAAAGAATTATTTCTTATCATTTGGAGTACCAGAAATTTATCTTATAAACCAATAAAGCAGCACCTGAATACTTTTGTGGTGCGCAGCTGTAAACACAAGTCAGTCACACCGCATGTGAGGGAGCAGAGCAGAATGACATACAAACAACACATTTTCAGTCAAAACCCAAGAAATATTAACTGTCCCACATCCAGAAGACAACGCTCGATTAGGTATTTTCCTTATCAGGATGTTGGATGCCAGCAGAAAGGGTATGAAAAATGAGAGAGGAGTTATCATTTTGTTGCTGTGTAAAGCCTTGGCGTGCTCGTGACTTGGACCCAGTGAGCAGCTCGGGGCTTCTCACCTCAGGAAGGTCCCCGTGGAGCCAGAAAAGGGACAGTGACATGATTTCGGGGACAGAACAGCGGCCTTGGGAAGAGAGCATGAACGGTCGGGACTCCTGGTGAAGAGTGGGGAAGGCTGGGGGGGGCCAGTGTCTCAGTTCACGAAACCCTCGTGGCGATGGAGATGGTGAACGTGGTGCTGATATTCACCAAATCACGCTTGGCTCGGTTTAAAACAAGTGAAAGGAAGTACACGGTGTTTAACGAACTTCAGCGATTGATTGCTTGCCTTGGGAGGCTGCGGTGGAGGCACAGTGTTAGCCGGGTCACGAAAGGGGTTATTCAGCGATACTGGAAAGGGACATCGGGGTGCACTCTCTACAGCAACCGTGGACTGTGAAGGCACAGGGGGAAAAGGGACAACACCAGAGGGGCCACATCCACGTGCGCTGCACAAACACCTGAGGACCGCCAGTCACCTCTTACGCTGGGAACGAAGCACAAGCCTAGATGGACTTGGGGACCATTTCTTAAGTTCTTCTATTTTTACATTTTCATCCTCTTAAGCAGCACAAACCCAGGGTGAGTGCAGGCTGATTATCACCTGGAGCTGTGCCACCCAGGTGGGTGCAATGGTCCCTGCTGCCCCCCTGATGCAAAGTGCCACCACCTGTGTTACCCTCTGCCCATGAAAGCTGGAGGCTGGGGCACAGCTCTCCTTTGGCTGGGGAACAGGAGGTAGCTGAGCTTCTGGTGGGAATCCGTAGTTTTGTTTCTGTTTTTGAGAGCCTCTTTGAGCCCAGTGGTTTCAGGCTTTCCTTGTACTGGAGTGATGGGGAGCGTGTTTCTGCAGAGGCTGGTTTTGGCTGCTCGTCTGCAAACAGGTACGCCATGCTAAGCCTGGTGACGGTAACGGAGTCGTTTCTGGCGTTTCTGCTGTTGTAAAACCACGTTGTGTTCCCTCAGTCCTGGAGAGAGGTTGGCTCTCCTGTCTCCTGGGGGCCTTTGCTGCTTTCTGTCGGTTCAGTTGTGGCCAATTCCCCTCTGCTCGTTGCACAGAGCCTGGCTTGGCTTGTTTGCCTTAATAGTCCTGATACTTGGCTTTACGTGTCCTCTTTGTTACAATTCTCTGCTGTCTTCCCCCAGATCTTCTTGCTATTGATACGTAAGCTTCACTTGTTTTGGGAAAATCTTGTAGTGAATAAATTACTTTTCTAGTAGGTGAGTGAAGGGAGGGAGTGACCCCTCTTTCTTTCTCCCCCTTTCTTGGTTAAAAAAAGCCTTCAAGTTAGTAGATAGGTAGGTAGGTAATAAAATTCCTAGAGGGGAAAAAAAGACTTACACTACAGAGGCTGGAAAATCAGGGTGTTCTAGGTCTATATTAATTGATGTGGAGCTTGTTCTCAATAGCATTCAAAATGCTGATGTGGAAACGGTAATAAACCATCTATCACTGATGTCTCCGGTGAGGGGGTCTGACACCTGAGAGCAGGCTGTGCTGTGACACCTTTCCTAAACATACGTTATTTCCCACCCCACACCCTGTTTTTTAACTGGCAGTTGTGATAGTAGAGATAGTGAAATTTGATTAACATGAAAAGCAAACCATGCACGAACATTACAGATGTGTACCTTTGCACAACAAAGTTATGTTTTGAAGTGAGACACTTCATAGATGTCATGCAGATATATACATTTGCCTTTTTCTTCAAAACTTTTTATGGATAGCCTTTTACATTCATTATCTTCCAAGAATAGAAAGCGCTGGTATTTCATTTGCATTAACTGAATGAATGCTTTCTGTTTGATTTCCTCTTTAAAATCACTCTACCTCATTCGATGTTATCCTGAAATTTGTGTGGATTTCTAGTAACGATTGCTGCATAAATTTTAGCTGGGTGTCTCGGCCAGTGCCTGCCAATCAAGATATTACATTTACAAATATTTCAGCAACTATCTTGATGGGCAGCAGCATTTTTTATACAAGAGCAGAATCTAGGAGAGGGTTTTTACATTTCTTAAGTGTTGCAATTAAAATTGCAATAAAGCTGTCTATACTGAATTAGAACTGAGCATCATCCCAGGCAGGTGGCCTGGGATGTTTTATTGCAGGACTGGGTGTGTGACTGACAGGCTGTATCTAAATGGCAGCTGGAAAAGGGTGATACTCATCTAAGCAAGCGTGTGTTTTCAGGCTACAAGCACACTCCTAGTCCAGAGTGAATTCTTAGCAGTTATGAGTCCTATCTAGCAAACATCCGAATAATTCCTTCGCTCTATTAGAAAAACAAAACCCACCCCAAAACAAACCACACTTTGATCAGCTCCAATTTTACTCCCACTCTAGGGGAGTATTTGCCTTTGCTGGCAAACGCAAACATTTCCGTGCAAAATTTTAATTTTATAGTCTTGACTGTTCTGTGTGCCAGGTCTTTGTCATTATAGCCCCCAGAAGCTTTGAACACACCTGTTAGCAAATTTTGATGCCGCTCTTGTGCTATTGGAGTATTTTCCTTATTCCTTGTAAACTGACTATCTGAAATCACCAAATAAACAGTATTTCCAGGTTGGTTTTTTTTTTTAATGTTCAGAGGGGGAAGATAAGAGAATTTTCATTATAGATCTTAAAGAATACGTGTTCACTATAATTTGCAGAGCGTCTGGAGCGGAAGCTGTGGTTGATCTCGTTGCCTTTTTTTTTTTTAAGTTGATTTATTTATGATTTGCCGTGGAGCTTGTTCTTGATCATGTCGTACTTTGTGCTTGCTCTTTCTGGCGTACGTGATGGCTCTGTCAAGAAGCAACATGAGCCCTGTGAGAGGCTCTGTCTGTGTAGGTCTGAGTTTTGGAGGGGGTCAGCGGTTGCCCGTTCATCAGTGGAATTTGTGTTATTTCTCAGAAGGTGTCCGCATGTTAATGTCTGTGTCTTTATTTTGTATTAAAGGGTATATTAATCTTCCCTTGTGTTGCTGTGTGTATAGGTGAACTAAACTAGCTGGTTGATTATCCTCTTTTCCATGCCTCCACTTTTTCACCTTGTTTCTTTAAATAATTGCAGTCAGGTTTGTTTCACTTTTATTGACAGTATACTACTAAATATGGAGAGTCATGCCTGCTGATTTTTATTTGGGTCATACTAGCAGTAAGCAAAACTGCTGTGTGCTCGGAAGTCTCTTGATCAGTATTAAAGTTTTACATTTATAAAACTATAGTGAATTTTTATTTCATAAGTCTCATAAAAGATATATCAGTCTGGGGCTGCACACAGAGGTGGGAAACTACTTCAGATTTGCATCCCAGCGAGAAGTAGGAATTAGTGGATGTCTTGTGAGATAGCATTTTTATCTTGGTATTTTTCAAACCATGTTTTTATACCTGAGATAGACAATTCAAAAGCTTACCCAGACATGTTAATTAGGGAGTGGGTAAGAATTAACTAACTTGCATACCGCATACCAATCACATTGAAAGTAGCATTACTACCTGAACTAAAGCTAAGCCTTGTCTCGGGTGGTTTTCCAACAATAAATTTCATTCAAAGGTATAAAAGCCTCTTCATAATTTTGGATTGAAAGCTAAACAATGTTTCGTCGAATGGACACAAGACATCAAGTCACTTAAGTGTTCAAGTGTACATGGTTATGGTGGAGATAGAGAATCCAATACTTTTCATGCTTCTGCAGGGTTAGATTGACTTCATGATGAGCCTATAATGAAGTGCACTCCTCCAGAAGATGGAAATCTGCAATTTGCCCAGGAGAGAGAACAGAAGAGCCTGTCTCACAGGAGGTGCATAGGGACTGGGATTACAGTTTATGCTAGACAGCAGGTTAATATTACAATGGAAGTGTATAAAATGAAATGTTTCTCAAGTTGAACTAAATGAATCATTCTAAATAAGCCTAAGCAAAACAATAGCTTGTGCCTTCAGTCATCTGTGGTGACAATGAAAAAAATCTTTATTGTAGTTGTGTAATAATTCATGTGGAAAATATCTGACCAATTCTACTCTGAATTTTTATGCTTTCTCTAGGATAACAGTACAAAACCTACTGTATTTCAGCTATTTAATACCCAGTTGTGATACAGGTTCACTGCCACGTTTTTTTTAGCAGAGGTTTTTCACTACTTGAATTTTCAGTAGTTCTCACAGATGGAGTGATGTACTGCGCAGTTTTTCTCCAGGTGGTTTTAGTTAGCAATAGATGGCAGACTGAACACATTTTACATCTGCCTTTGTTTTCCACTTATCCTTTTAACAGGACAGAATCTACAGCAATGCATAATGAACTATACAATTAAATTAAAGCATCTGTGATGTGTTGTCTCACTTCCAAGGACAAAGACTAAGGTATTCAAGGTTCAAATCCCTAAAATTCTATTTTACTGGAGGTAAACGCTTTTATTGTAGAATTAGAAATAGTATATTTCTTCTGTGGTGATCTTTTTCTTGTTTCTAGTTTCAGTTGTCTGTAACTTCAATTTTTCTTCCTGGGACATCCTTATCTTTCACAGTTTCTTAGTCCGTCCTCTGTAGTTGTTCTTATCCTACTTCACATTCAGGAAAGGAACTCCTTAAATGTATTAGGAGATATATTAATTTATCTTCTCTCAGTTTATTCAATGATTATTCTCCTTATCTTGTGAAGGGGTATCAAAGCTATCAGTTAACTTAATTTTCCTAAAGTGTCAGGTTTATTTAATACTAGTCTTCTCTCATGCTATACAGAAAAGACTGAGGTGACTCTCTTGCATTTCTCAGGGCTTAGGTTTCATACTATCTCTAGCTGCAAAATGCTACTGGAAACAATTTCAAGCTCACGAATGGCAGGAAAGTTAACTGGAAACAGAAGAGTGGTAGCAAGTCCAAGTAGTAGCTGGTTACTACTGCTGTTTTTCTGGTACATGTAGTGGGGTCAATGTTGCTCAGTGGCCTTAACAACAGCGAGTTAGCAGACAGTGAACTGAAGGAGGGTGGTCAAAGTGCAGGTCTGCCAGTCAAAATGGGGTCTGCTGGCTGGAGGAACCCTGGCAGGTTGGAGAAATGGGCTGACATGAACCTCATGAAGTTCAACAAAAGTCAACGTGAAGTCATCCACGTGGAGTGATATAACCCCACACAACAAGAAGCAGCGTACTGTCTGGATAAGAAGCAGTAAAAAAAAAAAAAGGAGCTGGGAGTCGTGGTGAACAAGTTGAACAGAAGTCACCGATGCAGAGTTGCAGTGAGGAAGGCTGGTCGTGTACTGTGCTATATTAGCCAGGGTAGATGGCAGGGACGTAACTCTTCCCCTATGTTCAACGTTCCTGAGACAGCACCTGGAGTACTGTGCCCGGTTTGGGACTCCGCAGTGAGAGACTGGCACTGGAGCAAGAGCAGCAGTGGGCCACCGAGATCACAATATTAATCACTGGTCTGAGAGGAGGATCTCTTCTGGAATGTCATAGTTTCTTCAATAAAAGATCACTAAAAGAAGTGTATACAAGCAGTGGTTTTATTCTAAGTAAGTTTAGGGTAAATCCTATTATACTGCAGTATGATATTATTCATTACGGATGGGGAACTCGGGTTTAGCAATTCAGGTCACGAATACTCCACGAATGAAGTGTCTGAGAGGTGGCAGAAATGGATGTTGACTGATCCAGTTTTCACAAAACTGGTTAAAAAAAAAAAAATTATTGTGGTGGTCTGGAAAAAGTTCATACGGAAGCAATATTTTACTTGAGGAGCTGTTCTCTGGCTCTATAACCATATGAGTTTTATGCTTTTTAAGAATGCCTGGGTGAGATGATTTCCTATAACCATGTTTGATTCCCATGCACTCTTACGATGCAGAGGACGAGATGTAAGTATTTTGGAGTGAAGAAGCTTCTTAGAGTAGAAGGAAGGAACTCTGTTGTCCCACCTTAGGTGGGGGAAAAGCAGAGTGAACTACTTTGCTGTTTCTTCATTTATTCTGGAAAGGGAGGAACACTATTGATATTCTGGTGACCAAGCTGACTTGTGAAAGCTTCTGCCTGCCTCAACACAGACCTTGCTTTATCTATGCATTCAGAAAGTCCATCAAATCCATTTCATTACCCTCAGCACATCATAAATACTGCATGCTCTGGACTAGGAATATTAGATGCTTTTACTCTAGCCTCATAAAACATTTGAGAGAAGTGTGGACCGTGAATATTAAGTCTGAGTAATCTGCCTAAAGTGTACCTGACTGTCGGACCCCTGTGGTATAGTCCCTTTAAAACAGAAAACAGACTTCTGAGGAATTTGGGGGTCTGGATTATTTTACTTCTGTCTCAGATTTTTAACAGCTGCCCCCTCACCCCCCAAATCATCCCTGTTACTCTGATTTCACAGGAGCTATGTCAAAGTGGCTGTCTTGGTGTTAACAATTTGGTTCACTGTCTTCTCCTGCAGGTAGCTGCTAAATCAATATTTGCCAAAATATTTCTTGCTTTTTCTCAGTAGGAGACCAAGTACTCCAGAAATTAGATGATCTATGTTGTGGCTTGTTTCTTCTAAATCTGGAAACCTCTTTAAAAACCTGTGTGAGAAATACTTCTGTGCAGCAGCAATTTTAGTAGACAAAGCTTCATGCAAGCTTTCCTTTTGCCTAATTTGGTAAATTAGTCAGATGTGACTGACATTCAGTTTTCTAAAGATGACTCGTAGAGCATTTAGTAGGCTGTTAACCTACAGAACTGCTTTAATCACTTTACTGTATTTGAAACGAGTACCAGAGGGGTGACGAGATGGCATATAAAAAGCTAAGTATATAAGCTCTGACTCCTTGAAAGAAAACTCCTCAATTAATTTAAAAAGTTACGTTTGCTTGCATAAAACAAATATAGGGCCCTGTTGTGAATGAGTGATTGGAGGCGCTTGTGGCTGTATCAGCTTCTTAAAGCTCTTCCTCTGCCCTGGCTTACAGATATTTATCCATGTATTTCTTCACCAGCAAAGTGAGGTCTAGCTTTACAAAAATTCATAAACTTCACCCCAGCCAGAGAGTGGATCTTAAGCTTTCCCTTTGGAGAAACTTATTTCTGTGATGATTCTTCGAAGCTAAGCCTCGGTAACAGGGGGACGGCGTGGTGTTAATGAAACGATTACGGCATGACTGACCAAACAGCTGGCTTCGTGGTGCACAGAGCATTTGTGAAGTGGGTCACCTTCAAGCAAGAATGGTGTTCTGCAGGGCTCTGTCCTAGATCTGCTTCTGTTGAATGTTATTGTTAGTGGATGAGATGGGTGAAGGGCCAGGAGTTTGCCCGCCAAGTGCCCAGGCAACACAATGTGAGAAGTGGCACAGAATTCAAAACTATCTTAAAACTGGGGGACGTGGCCTTAAAATGATCTATAATGCCATTTAAAATGAAAAACTGGGAGATACTACTCGTTTCACGCTAAGATCAGGTTCCAATGGTACCTGCAAAACAATCTAAAAAGCAAGTGCAGATTGGAAGTGGTGAATGCTTTCTTTTTTTGTTTTCTTTAAGCTACAGAGAACAATTTTTTAATAATGGAACTGAAAGAAGGTCCTTTTTTTAATGTGGACAAATTACTGCAACACTGGCACTGCAACAACATATTTCCTCAGGCTGAAATCTTGCAGGAAAAACAGTATAATGCATTTTATAAAATATTTATGATAAATAAAAGAAAAGCAGTTCTGCTCATTGGGGTGAGAAGGAAAGAGGTGAGATTAGATACTTAGCAGGCATTTGAAGAACTTTGTTCATGCTAGTGTCTTTGGGTTGAACGGGCAGAAAACAACTAACCAAGAAAATTGTATTTTTCAAGTTGTCTTAAATCAGTGTAAGGTTATGGGCTCTTCAGAGGAGTGGCATGGGAGACAAGTAACAGTATTACCAGAATAGCATGCTTTCCACAAAACATATTTGGGTAGTCTTGAAACTCTATTCAAAGAGTTAATTTGCAATTAATGTGAATGGAAATTTGTGCTTCATTAATGATATTTTGGGGAAAATTGGAGCGTGACAAACTGTCTAATAAATATGAATGTAATGAGTTCTGGGTTTAGATACTAGACTAATGGGAAATGTGAGAGAAGAGACTGGGCTGTTATTCAAACTTTAGCCCATTTATTTAAAGTCTCAATTGTTTTCAAGCAAGATAATGCCTCAGAAGATGATTAAGTGCAGCTCCTACTGAATTGTTTTCTACCCATACAGTGTAGCTTGCTTGTGAACTTCATTATTGCCATAATTATCTTAGGTATACAAATCCAGTCATTTGCATTTTTTATATCAGAAACTTAATAATATTGAAAAATTGTGCAAATTATAAATAATGAATTTTTTTTCCCCTCCCGTGTCCTAAAATACAGCTACCACAACTTCTGTCAAATGCCACTAGTGTAACGCAAAATAAGCTGAGGTTGGAGTCCAGTTCCCAGTGAGGAAACAGTATTGAGCCTGTATTCAGGGTGTGGATTAATGGATCAAAATAATGTAAATATTGAGGGGGGACACACAAGGATGCACCCTAACCCGTCTATACTAATTGCAAACTTTATTTGGAGACTCCCCAGATTTTTTATTGTAAAGATCTATTTTTCTTTTTACAGTGTTTCTTCAGGTCACAAGTAAGTTATATACCTCTGGAAAGTATCAAGTTGTTCTTTAGTGACTAACTGACTTCAGTTATTTTGATGTTACTTTAAGGCAACAATATTTATATGTTAAATTGATTTTTTTTTTTTTTTTGGTGGTGTGTTCTTCCCCTGTAAGATGAGGGCTTACCTAAAACAAGCAATAATGAAATTTTCCTCTTAATCTAGAAATACAAATCAGATATGGGTAAAAAAGTACAGACTGTAACTAACCTGAACAGGTTTTGGCTGCTTCCGCTTTACAGGCATTTGGGGATATTGAGAATAAATCTGTATTCCCTAGGCATTCCTCACTTTCAATGTCAAATGGTAATTGGACGGATTAAAGGGAAAAATCTAAAAGCTGTATAATAGGAATCGGGTTTAGCAGGGATGTATGGGTAACAGATCAGGGAGAAAGAGTGCAATAAACCAGGTTTTACCCTTAAACTTGTTATTTTTTTCCTTTTAGGTAGTGAGAAAGTTCATTTGGTAATAAAGTTCAAGTTTTGAACTTTTTACTATTTACTGTGCTTCCTTATAGCAAAGTAACCTATTATTAATTAAGAATTTAGAAGAACAAGCCTTCTATCATCTTGATGCGACCTACACAACATTTCTGTTCATAGGAGCTGACAAAGTACACCAAAACTATTTAGATATTTGGAAAATAAATAGGAAAGGTAATAGTGCATTCCCACAAAACACTATAATTCTAGCTAAGCACCAAATACTCTTCATCTATTTCTTACTATCTGTCTTCTGGGGGCGGGGGAGGGGGGGAATGCTGTGCCACAATAATTATTCTTTGATAGGTATATTCTAATTGGTATATTTTTCAGATGTAAAAAGTTGTATGATTGAGATGCAACTATTTTCTGCCTAGGACATTTTTCTTGTTTCCCTATGAGCAGCTGTATTAATGAAACATGCCTTGGCTCATTAGAATTGATGCTGTTTAGGAAACTGAACTAAATAGTCTTCTTTTGCATATAACTAGTAAGAGTTTTTCAAAAAACCTGGACAGAAGTCACTGGGGTCTTAACTAAAACAAACAAACAAAAAACAACTTAGAAATGAGAGACTTAAGATATTGTAGTACTTTTCTAACACAGTGGCTTAAATTCTTGTGGTCTTAAGGAACACGTGAAAGAAAACACTTGCTATATAGGTGTGATGGCTTTTGTACACACATGTATGCATAAGCCTCATCAAGATGCAAGCTGATTAGACAAATGTACAACTAGGATAAAATGAACTTATTTAATGAACTGCAATTTAATCTCTCTCGTTAAGAGCAATTGCTGAAAGCCTGAATGTCAAGCCAGCATGAGGCAATGATAATTGTGGGGGAGAATACTCTGAGTGGGTAAAGTAAATCCTCCTGCAGAAAACAAGAAAAGAGACTTCAGTCGGAGGTAACCAATGTACAGTAAAGAAATCCATGACGGAAGGAGAAAGTCCAGTACAAATGGTGCAAGGCATTGTTCTAGGAGCAGCATCTGTTGTGTTAATATTGATGCAGCAGGGCAGAAGAGGGGAACTGTTTGAGTAACAGAGGCTAGACGGGTCTAACTGGTGAGTTGGAACTACAACAGCCATCGGTGTACATAAGAAGTGGTTTCCTTTTCTACAACATGTAGAAAACTTACTCTTCTAGTCTGTATGAAGTTAGTAGATAGCAATTTTGCTTGACTTTAGTGCTTTATTTTGAGATCATAATTCATTTGAAGAGCCTTCAGCTGTATTTGCAACCTGGGTAAATGTGTACTAGTTCACTTGAGAATTTATGCTGATTCAACTGTCTTGCTCTAGAATTCTTTCTGTTCTCAGTTTTCGCCTTTAAAAGTGAAATTAGTCTATTCATCTTATGGTTCCTGTTATAATTAGGACTCCGAAGAGAGTTCTGCCTAACAATGGCAATAATCAACTTAGCCAAGAAACTGGTTGTAAAAAAAAAAAAAAAAAAAAAAAACCAACAAACAAACAAAAAAATTCTTTCCTTTAAAACCACTTCAGATGAGCATTTGCGCTTTGCAGGTGAAACATGTAAATCTTATGCTAACTCTCATTGAATTGGTATGGGTTGTAGTAATCCTTTTGCTGTTATATATAAGGATGAAGATCAATGGGGCTTTCTCTGCCCTCAATGGTATGAATTCCTCTCACCTTGTCTGATACTGGTCTTGTTTATTAGCATATACAGAGCACTGTCCTGGGGTTCTGTCTAGCAGGGTACTGTCTTGCCTGTCATATTACATTAACTGTCACAGTTTAATTGAATTCACGTGCAATGTATTCATTTTCTTTAGTTCATGCAGTAAGGTATCTATGCTTGCGACACAGGAACTGTGAACAGGGTAGTCCACTTTTTAAACCCATACTGGGGCAGAATGAATACTGTTTATGATCAAATCAACCTAAAGCCAAACTAAAACACTGTTAAAAATTCAAAATTAAGTAATTTAAGCTTTTCTCTGTTGGACATCTTGAACTTTCAGCACTTCTGAGCCTTTTTCCCCAGTTAAAATTTTATAGTTGTACACATGCTTTGTATAAACCGCAGCATCATCTCTTAGATGCAAAAGAAGGAAAAACAAGATTATTTGTTCAAAACAACACAAATTAATTATGTCCAAGACAGCTACCTCTGTTCAGCAGGCTGGTCTTGAATTGTGCTCTATGGGTAGTGTCTGGTTCCAGGTGCCACCATGTCATCTTGTTCTCACTGACACATGGTTACCCATCTATTCCTGAAATGTTATTTTATTATTGTACTTTCCAGTGGAATATAGAAAAGGCAAAAAACCAGCTTGTGTCTAGAGTCAGTTTGTGATGAGTTTCACTAGCTCTTCTTCACTCACTGTCTTCAACTCTCTCTAAGTCCTGGCACTCAAAGACTTACTTAAGGTTTTTAGGAGTATTTGTACATTTTGAGGTGGGTGTGTGTTAAGTGAGATCTATGCCTCATTTCATCCTAAACAAGTTCTTTGGTGTCATGCCCACAGCTGTGCTTCCTCTAACTGAGTGCAGCTTAATTTCATTGTTCACGGTTTGGTTTCTGCCTGGCTGCATTGGAAGGAGCAGAGTTTCTGGTTTTGCTTTCCATCTGGGTAGTTCTGATATCTTTTTTTTTCAGGCTGAAAACACAAAAATCCTAAATCAGCTGCTCTCTTGACGGGCACTTTAACTACTGAATGAGCAGATAAGAGACATGACCAGCCTTTCATCCTCTAACCACTTCTGAAAAGGAAGACAGGACCTTAGGTCTCAAGCGAAAGAGCAACCCAAGCTCTTTAGCGTGGGTTCGAGGCTGTGAACATCAGACGGAATGGGCAGTCTGTAGTTAAGCATCACTTCCACAGACTTCAAGTGCTTTGTTCTCCAAGCATTTTGGTCGCTTCCTTCTGTACTGATGCACAGGCTACTCATGGTTATTTCTCACAACTGGGTGGTTTAGGGTATACCATACCTTGTTTTGGTCATGATATAGGAATGGTGAAAAACAAGAGATCATAGACTCATAGAATGGTTTGGGTTGGAATGGACCACAGAGATCATCCAGTTCCAACCCCCCTGCCACGGGCAGGGACACCTTCCACTAGACCAGGCTACTCAAAGCCCCATCCAACCTGGCCTTGAACACTGCCGGGGTTGGGGCATCCACAACCTCTCTGGGCAACCTGTTCCAGGGCCTCACCACCCTCGGTGAAGAACTTCTTCCTTACATCTAATCTAAATCTACCCTCTTTCAGTGTAAAGCCATTGCCCCTTGTCCTATCACTACATGCTCTTGGAAAAAGTCCCTCTCTGGCTTTCCTGTAGGCCCCTTTAGGTACTGGCAGGCTGCTGTAATGTCTCCCCGGAGCCTTCTCTTCTCCAGCCTGAACAACCCCAACTCTCTCAGCCTGTCTTCATTGGGGAGGTTTTGCTTGGAAGAAGAGCTGAGCTTGATGGTTTTAAACTCAATCATTTTACAGCTGCTTCTGTTTGGGGGCAGGGGGTGAAAAGCCTGTGTGCAATGCAGTAGTTGACTTAAAAGCTTGACTTGTCAGTCCTTTCTGCAATATCTTTAAGGATTAGAATAATTAACACAATGTTTTCAAGTCTTACTTTGTAAAGAAAATAAATTTATATCCAACTGAATGTGTGATGCTTAGATATGAATTTGAAAGTTTTATTAACACATTAGGCAAACTGTATTTCCATGTTCTGTATATACTGCAGTGCACACTGATACGAGTGCTAGAGAGCCTTGGAGAAACAAGATCAATGAAAAATACAGCATCTCTTCCATAAAGTATTGATGCTACAGTGGAGGAGACAAACTATAAAACAGACTGTGAGAACTGAAGACAATTCAAGTTTTAAATTCTCTTCTTTACTGTTGCAAGGGCAGGAGAGGTTTTTTACTTTTGTTAATTATGATTTCATATATACTGCCCAGGTATATTATCTCCAGGAGAAAATACTAAATATTGACCCTTGCTGTAACTTGTTTAGTGGCCAATGACTACTTTTTTGTCGATTGATAGAATTGAGAAAAATTCTTGACGAATACTTAAGATCTAGCTGTCTTCCAATAAGTGTATTGTGTGGGGTGGTTGTAGATAATGAAGATGCAGACTGCCAAATGACTTTTGCAATAATGACTCCATGTTTCACACTGGAAAGTAATTTTTTTAAATCATTATTCTTCTCCCAATCAACTCCACATGCATAAAATGGTTAATATCAGCACTGAGGCCTTGGCTGAGTTTGCATTGTACTTCCAGTGTTATGGGCTTTACAGCAGTTGTGGTGCAACTTGTTTTCAAAATCTTCCACTGTGTTTTTTATTCTGTCTCTTAGTCTGGCCCAATGTGTTTCAGAGGACCTGTACTCAATCGCTTGGGGGCTAATGAAGCATGAGCAATACAACTGCAGATACATCCAAAGTGAGAGAGTGAGTGTGAGAGGAGCTGCTTTCTACAAGTGCTGGTTATACAAAGGCACCGTGTGCTGTACACCCCTTTTGGCAGAGTTGTCTTTCTTGCTCCCTCTTTTTTCCTAGTCTGTTCCTTTCTCCTTTCTAATCTTTATCCCCTGTTCTGCTTGTTTTTCCAAATCTTTGAATCAAGGAAGCCCACTTTCTGGGGGGAGTAGAAACATGAAATGTTAATATTTAAATTATAAGGCTATGTCCAAACAATGAAATCACTTTATTTGTTACTCATTATCGTAACAGAAGGAACACTACTATGTTTCACTTGTTTTGGAGGAAGGCAATTTATCCTTCTTTCATGATTTTTCTTCAAGTCAGACAGTGCTGTATCTGAAGAGTTATAAACTGATTAAAAATTTTGACAGTAGTCAATTGTTAGGTAAATGATAGCATTTGTTATCTATTAGGTATCTAAAGCTAACTTCTGTTATTAAATTTGATCCTATTGATTCTGCCCTCGTTAAAAACAAAACCACAAAGTGGAAACAGCAGCTCTCAGCAGGGTCAAAGGATTGTTAAGGTGATTTGAGCTCTGTAACATGGGCTGTTGAAAAGATGTGGTGGGCAGGTGGTTTTAGCACATTCTTATAGCCTTCATGTAATGCTTCTTCCCTCTGGTGCCTATGAATTATTTCTTAATGTTAATGTTATAATCCACATACTTGTTACCCAGCTGACTTCTGCCTACTGTTGCTCGCTCTACCTTTTGCTCTTCCCACCCTTTCCTCCCCACTCGTCTCTGTTCATCTCCATGTTAGATTGTGATGGCGCCGAGCCCTGTGCTCTCCACTCTGCTCACTTTGCTGATCTTTCACAAGGAGCTCCCAGCCTCTGCCTGCAGTTCTGAGCTGGTGATCCTACCTCAGGTAAAAAGGGAGATGGACAAGCTGATACACAGCTCATGGCCTCCCTTGGTCAACGTGGTGATAAGAGCTGGAGTGAAATGAGCGGCCTGAGATGCCAAGTCCGCAGCCAGCTGGGTGCTCTGCTCACCTCTCTGCTGCTGGAGGGTTGCTTTGTTCCACTTCTGCTGTGTGTGCTAGCCTTTTTCCACTTCCTAAATATTGTTATTTTGTCTTCCCTTGGCTTCTTTGGTGCACGTGCAGCTCATACTACTGCCCTGTAATTAGCAGCTATTCACCTGATCAATTAGACCTTTGCTTTAATGCATAACCTCATGTGAAAGTTTATAAATAGTGACAACATCATCAATACAACTCTTTTGAAGACGAACACTCCAGTACTTCATTCCCATACCCACACCATAGAGGAGGAGAACAAGTATTTAAACCGATGTATTCAAAGCCTTTAGGACCTTTGACATTCCTAGCTTGCTTTTTTCAGAAAGCTTCCAAACATGATTTCTGTTCTAGCCAGGAGGTCTAACACCAGTACTGTTAGTGTCCAGTGGTGTAACTCCTCAGCATTTTTAAAGCCAGCTGAAGCTTTTTGTAAGGGAGCACTTCAAGGTTTCATTTGTAAGGGCAATGTGTAATAACACTGTATATATGCAGCAGTGAGTCCAGGCACATATTTTGGATCAATTGCTTCCCAAAGGTATTAAAAATCTAACAGGTGGCCAGAAGTATTCTGATATTTGGTTTCTCCCACCCCCACCCCCAGGTGCTTATCGTCAGTCCAGTTCCTCCCCAGACAGCTTTTGGGGCTTTGGTTGAACTGAGACACAATGCACCTGGAGGCATACTGGCCTTCTGAAATGGTTGTTCCTGTTGAAATGGGAAATTGTTCCCAGTCATTACCTGGTTGAGATGTGTCACCAGCTAAAAATGCGGATTCCCTTGGGAGTGGGATGCATGAGCTGCTCAACTAGTTGTGTGTACCCCCTGGATCTCTCCTGTAAGATTCTGGTCTGCTTTTTCTCTAAGAACTGTAAATCTCAAGGTTTCAACCTTTTGTGTTTCGATGCAACAGAGTTGCCTATAAGCTTGGAAAAAACCAAAACCTTAAACACTTGTTTGGACTCTAATTTACTTGCATTAAAGGCATGTTTATGCTCTAGCAGTTGAACACTTACAATGAAGTCTGAATATTTTATATTGCTAAGCACCTTTAGCTTTCATTGTGTTTGGCAATAAAGTAATTTCAGCCAAGATGTAATATCAGTATTAGTCATGGTAAACTGATTTTACGTTGTCAAGCACGTTCAAATGACTTAACATCAAATTTCAAATTTAGTATAAACGTTCACAAAGCAGTTGATGCTTTTCTATATCTCTAGGTTTTTGCACGAGCTTGCTTTCTACAACTTCCTTTAAACTTCCCTCCCACATACACATGTGCACAAACACTTCTCATATGTGAATGACCTATGGGAAATGGCGAAAGATAAAAACATTTGACAAGAAAAGCCTACTTTGCGATCTTGAATCTGTTTTCCAATGCTGCTGTTCACTTACTGCCATCCTCTGATGGGATATATATGCTTGCTACTGATGTAATCTATGCCCTGTCATTAGGTTGCTCCTATTTGTGCTCGTGTAATAAATTGCTTGGTGTTGTGGGTGAGTTGTCTCTTCCCTGGCTTTTCTTTTTTTTTTTTTTTTTTTTTTGTACTCGTTAAGATTTTATTGAATTCTTCAAATTTGGAAAAGTTTTTTTAGCAAAATTAACATACTAATCATGCATGTTTAGAAGCATGTTTGCCAGAGTTAGACATCAAGAGACAAGGTCATAGCTATGCTGTTCCCGAAGCAGAGGGGATTTGGTGCTTGGGACAGTATGAGGGATCACCTCTCAGCATCCCTAAAGGGCTATGTTCAAACCTGGACTTGGCTTTATGCATGCAGCATGAAGTTCTATGCTTATAGCATCCTCTAGTATTATTGTATTATCCCTGGATTTTCTGGAAGATGTTTTCTGTTCTGTCCAAGCCCTTGGCAAGCTTAGGCTCTCAAATTTTCATTTGAGACATAGGGGCTATATAAATACTTAACTTCAATTAGGAAAACAATACTGTGTTTATTCTTTCTTTCACTCTTGAAGTTGTTCTATTGGAGATTTGAGTGTTCTTCCTTAATAAACCTGTTTTTATTATACCAATGGAACACATGAATGGACTTAGCATATTTGCCTTCTCTGTATGCCTCAAAACAGTCTTCTTTCAGACTACGCAACTATTTATTGGGGTTTGAACCTACATGTTCAAATGCTTCGGAAGTACTGGGGCAGAATCCAACTTTAGACACGTGGTTGAGATGTGAGAAGTGCCTTAATTCTTCTGCCGTAAAGTCAAAAAGTCGCGACGACTGTTAAGGTGTTTATCCAACTCAAAACAGAAACTAAATAGGATGGTACCCAGGAATTACCGGCCTTCTTAAATATGGAAATCTGGGGACAGGGCTTTATTGGTTCCTTCTTTGTTGGCCTGAGGCTCCAGAACTTCCTACCTGTAATAACCAGGGAAATTGGATTCTGCCTCTCTGGGCAAAATGGCAGTATGCTCTGACTGTCTTTTTGGTTTTTTCTCCTCTGACTATGGATGTGGGTTTTAATATGTATCTTTTAAAAATGTCTGGACAAGATGATTTCCTATCATCATGCTTGAATCACATTTGCTCTCTTAACTGTATGTGCAAATTTGGATTCTGAGGGAAACATCACTGTCACAGATTTTTTTTTTTTTTTTTTTTTTTTTTTTTAAGCAAATAAATCTTTTAAATGTTGTTGCATTTTTCCCAGGGGTAAAACTATTTGGCAAGGAGTTTGCATCATTATTGATTCTTTACAAGGTTTCAGGTAAAATCATGAGTGAATGCTGATCAGGAACTTGGTGCTGCTCAGGTGCTGAGGAGGAGTCAGACAACAAATATTTTGTCAAATAAGCTTGGAGAAAAATGGTGAAGCAAGCAAAAGGAGGAGAGACTCTGTAAGATCAGGTCTATGGGAGTTTGAAAAAAGTAGTATTCAGGCTATGCAACTTTTTTCTCCATGATTTCATTTCTGCTTGCGTATTAATACACAGGGAGGGGAGTAAATAATGGAAGTGTTGAAGATTTAGTGGAAGAATAGCTCCTTCTCTTTTAAAATTTACTGCAGGATGTTGTGTGCTAATTTTTTTCTTTTTTAAAGCGGTTGTCATGATTCTTTTCTGGCTGCTCGCACTGCTACTGAGGGAAGCCACAGAAATCTGACTGCAGTCCCAGTTTCTCACTAGAACCCATATCTAAAACTTCTTGACTCAAAATAAAAATTCATTCCTCTGTGCAAAAGAGGTGTAGAGAGCAATTGGTTGTGCTTCAGGAAAGAGTTGCAGATCAAGGAACGGCATGAAATAAAGTACCAATGTTCTCTTGTTAAACAAAATGCACGCTAACATCCACTTAGTGGACAGAGTGAGAGCTGCAGTGCAGAATGCACGGTCAGTCCCGGTGGTCTGCACAGCTTGTCTGGTTATGCCAGGCATAGTTGTCTTACCTGCTTTCCCATCTCAAGTAGTATGCCTTTAGAAGGCATTTTAAAAACGAAACCAAAGCCACCAAAGCTAAGGAAGAAACTCCAAGCATGTATTAGCTATGGATCAGTGGGATGATAGTTTGCTTGGAAAGAAAATGAAAAAACGCATTCCAAAAAATTCTGGTGGAAGCGTGAAACCACTGTAAGACTAATTCTGAAATCACATAAATCAGTGGGAGCTACACTTTTTTTACTAGAAACAAGTTTGAGTCTTAAGCAATTTTACTGCAAAAAACTTTAAGCCTGTTACATAATTCTACTGTGAAATTCGTGTTTTGTTCTCTAAGAAAATAGATGTAATAGTTTTTACATGGGCCTTTGGATGTTGTTCCTAATTACCTGCCCAGTCCTTACTCAAAATTATTATTCTGAGTTTGCTACACTAATTGAAGTTTTAAAGGGAAGATTTTCAACAGGCTTCTGAGAAGATTGGATAGGTGTTTAAACAGCAGAAGTGATTTAAGATTTGGATTGTAATAGCATCTCCTAGTTTCTTCAATTCATTTGTGCCTTGACTTTTCTATGCGCTGTTGATTGCGTGTTGATTGGTGCACTAAGTATAGAAATTGAGTAATATACAAATGAATGCTTGCTTACAGAGGCAACAATAAAACTAACTATAAAATCACTTTCAATATTTGTTTTATATAATGGAATTTTTAAGTTGTTGGTGGGTTGTAATAAAAAGATCTTAAATGTTTTGGAGAGAAACAGTTCAACAAACTTTATTGAAGTACTACTTAATGTTTTCTTGTTGATAATGGAGAAGAAAAAAAGAAAAAAAAAAAAAAAACCAAACCTCTTATGCTGGTGTAGCTAAGTACTGTACCTCACAAGAGAAAAGGTACAGGCCAGGATGCTGAACGTGATGGCTACAATACTAAGCAAATGTGTGAAAGCAGAGAGTGTTGTTCTTGGCATCTGTGTGACCGGCAAAATTCAGACAATCCTGACTTTGAGCAAGCTTCTAAAAAAAAGAAACTGCTGCATTCATATCTGGCCTTTATTACTATTGCTAATACCTGGCTTTTTCATTTTATAAAACAATTTCAGGGAGGATTAATCTGACAGAAAGATACAAAGATATTCTAAATAATGAGATAATATCTTAAGGTGGTTGTAAATGAGTGCCTTCACTGAAGGAACATGATGGGACAAGCTATTACAAATGCTGCCAGTACTGATTTTACCCCTATATTTTCATTCAAATGAAGACTGATATTGCCTGCTGCACCTCTCTCCCTCCTCTCCCTTCAACTCCTAAACGCTTTCTCTTTTCCACTCTTTTCCTTACCCCTTCGAACATTTTTCATCTTGATCTTGTTAACTGTTACTTGCAAGACTCATTCTTCTCCCACTGGTACCAGCAAAATAATTGCATTGAATTAAATATCTGTATACTGTCATCTAGAGCTTAATTTGTTGCACAGATACTCTATAGAAGTCAGCATCCAATATTTGAACCAGACTTTCAAAACGGCTCCTTCTCCCATCTAGGCACCTAACCTCTTCACTTAGACTTTTATCTGGCAATCACAGTCTAGTGAT
The DNA here is from genome assembly GCA_028022735.1 of Gypaetus barbatus. Lineage (NCBI taxonomy): Eukaryota > Metazoa > Chordata > Aves > Accipitriformes > Accipitridae > Gypaetus > Gypaetus barbatus. Next base: position 27,207,512 of record CM051549.1, on the reverse strand, counting down.
AGCTGCTGCACATCTTACATTTGTGAAAATTTGCTCCTTAATTTATTTTAAGATGGAGCAAAATGAGAAAAATGTTCATAATTCATGTTACTTTTGCCTGGCTTGGGGGTTTTTAATTCTCTGAAATTCAAAAGCAAAGCTGTAGTTCAGTTGCTGCAATTCTGTCTTGACAGTTTTTCAGCTCATCTGTTACACACCATACCTGGAAAAGCAGTCAAACACTGTTGTTGTGATAGAACCAATATCATCTGTCCCTGTGAATTCATTTTAACTTCCTTGTTTTGTGGGTTTTTTTGTCTAAAATTCTCAATTTTAATATTTGGTGTATCTGTATGAAAACACAGTAAGAGTCTTGCACCTGAAGGTAGTTATGCGATTTCGGTACTAGTGAGAGCAGTAAGATGAATTTGCAATATGACTATTTGTATATTTACTTGTATGTTTTCCTCCAGAGATGCCTGGTTTAGAGCAGATTAAAAAGAATTTACTGTAAAAACAAAGCCATGGTTTTGTGTAGCTGTTAGTTTACTGCTTTTTTTACTACTGAGGAAGAAATTAATTCTGCAAGTCAAAAAAAACATTCTTCCTTTTGTAAAGAAATTAAATTGTAGAGACATTGTCTCATGAAGAATTATAAGTACTGTAGCAAATATACACACTCACAAACATTATGAACTATCTCATGCGAAACACATTAGAGCTAATAAAGCATACATGAGCACTTCTAAAGCAAACGCAAAAGAAGTCATCATTTGCGTAAGCCAGAAATCTTCTCTGGTTGTAACACAGAATTCCTTTTAAAAAGCAGAGTGTGCCTGGGCAGGATGTTTGCGGTGAGGTGTGTGAAAAGCCACCAGGATGAACTAATGTGCCAAAGAAAGCAAATTTCTTTAAGTTCTGCATTCAATGCCAACATTGCAAACAACACAAATCTTACTCTCGGGCCTGTCCCTGCTTCTTGGTTCATTTTAGTTATTTATGAGATACTTATATTCAGCTTTGAGCGTATAAAGCAACAAACTGCTCCCACGGCTCAAATAACTTTGTTTTGTTGCAGTTTAGCAGTCCCACGCGTAGAGTGCTTGCTATCTAAGGTAGTATGGTGGGGTGTTTTGTATCACATTTTTGAGCAGACGATGAAAAGGTGGTGCAATTATTCACAAATCCCTAGCTTATTTACTCTATTCATGAATAGTTGATATTGTTTTGTGTACAGCTGGATCAATGTGGCACAGCTGAAATGAGAGCACAAAGAATTACCCAGAGATTAATTAAACAGATTTACCCAGAGAGGTTGTGGATTCTCCATCCCTGGAGATATTTAAAAGCTGTCTGGGCACACTGCTGGGTGGGGACATTGGACCAGGTGACCTCCAGAGATACCTTCCAGCCTCAACCATTCTGTGATCCAGTGAAAGCAAACTATCCCAAACTGACCGCTGAAGACTGGCAGTCTGGCGGAGGGAAGAGACTTCCCAGAGCCATTTTGTCCCCTTAAGTGCAAAATGGGGACGAGGTAACACCGGTGCTGTAGCTGGGCCTTGGTGTTGGATGGGATCTGGGAGAAGTGGGATGTGTGGGGAGGAGGGAGCAGGACTCTGCTGCAGACCCTCTCCCAGCTCGCTGGGGGCGACAGGGAGAATGTGGGGCTTGGGCATTCAGTGCAGCACCAGCATCCTAGACCCTGTCCCAAGACTAAGCCCACTCCTATGCACCACCATAAACTGTTGTGATAGAAAAGGCATAGCTGCCTGGTTATGTCAAACTACTTGGTGACATTTGTCCTCCCTCTAGGCAAGGATGTAAAAAGAGGAAAAATGGTGTAACCTTTATCCAGTTCCTTCTTACTTTGACACACCGCCCCCAGCCCTCCCCGCCCAAAAAAAAGTTGTTGAAAGAAGACATAGGTATATAACTTCACCAGGAATATTCAACACTAGACCATTGAATTGCATTTAGGGTATTGAATCTGAGACACTTAATTGCGTTCTTGTATTAAACCTAGAGTGAGAAGTCTAAATCAGGGTTCCTGGGATTTTTTGATTGTCTCTTGTCATTATTTTCTAAAATAATTAAGACAAGTAGGAGAAATACTACAGGCTTTGAGGTAGCAGTAGAGGGTTAAAGGCACCTGAAAGATAGGTACTTTGATTCTTATGTATATATGTCTTCCAAGAGACCTCCCTTTGACATGGGCCGACTTTTCTAAGGATTTAGATGTCCCCCGAGAGAGTTGTGTGACCATCTTGGGAGAGGAAAGAGTGCCACCAGATGATGGCGATGTCTGTAATGAAAATCATGGTGATTTCTTGATGAATCAATCGTTTTCGTAATTTGAAAAATGTGATACAGGCTAATTAATAGTGTACAGGATAATGTGTCTACCGGAATTATGAAACAACATTTTCTTGTCTTAGTGAGTTTACTAAGAATTGTACTCTGGATTCTCCCAGTGTAATCTGTTGTCAAAGCTCATGAGAGGTCTGTTAGGACTTGGAGTATAACTATAACTTTAAATGTAATTAAGAGCTATCATTTTGCTAAGTATTCTCTAAAAAGTAGGTATCTATTCTTGCTGAAACTACTATTTTTTTTCTAGTAAGAATCAAGCGTTTAGTTTGTTTTGGAGTGCACTAGTATTATCTTTGCTTGGGACTCTCAAGCCCTACTTCACAAAAAAGTAAATATTTTGCACGGGGAATCTGTCCTGAAGAGGATGATAGGGACTTTAATATACTAAACAAAGACTGATAAATAGCACTAGAAAAAAAAAAAAAAAAATCCATTTTCAGAAAATATTGGAGTGTTTTCACAAAATAAAGTCTTTGTAGTGAGAAAATGTCGAGCTTCAGTATTCATTTTTCTGTCAAAACAGTTTCAATTTATACCTCTTTGTCTCTTGGTACGTTTGTAATGTCTACAGTTGGTGTGTAAAAGGAAGCCTTTAGATACCATGGTGATGAGTGTAATACAAAATGATTGACAGGCTTTCTAAAGCAAGGGTTGTCTTGTGCATTGTTCTGAGCTAACAACCTCCAGAAATACCTGTAAACGTATCGGATTTATTTTCACTGAATGTCTAATGAAGAAAAAAAAATGCATTTCAAAGTAAAATTATTTGTTAATAAAAGAAGCGCAAATAAGATTTTATGACAAGAGCATGATGATAATGACAAAGGGATTATAAGAGAGAGGCTATGAAAAAGCAAAGTCAGGGTGAGGAAGAGAGGTGGGGGTGAGAACCTTGTTAAAAGTCTTTACTGAATGCTTGTGACAGCAGGTAAGATGAGAGAGAACTGAAGTATGTCAGAGTGGAGACCAAAGTAACAGCAAGACTCTTCAAATGAAGGTATTGTCATGTTGGGCTGCTTAATGTTACTTTAAGAGATGTTGTGAAGGAGAATGTTCCTTGACTATTACTAAAGATGGATGTCAAACTCCCTTAATGGAGGGACTGCATTGCATAAGAACGATCTGTGGTCTCAGGTAATGATGCTGAGATGGGTGCTACTGAGAAAAATAGAATATGCTAAATTTTGTGAACTCATTTGTGGAATGAGCGAGGCATGACATCTAGGCATATCAGTACACTAAATATACTCTCTTGGTACACGTCAAACAAGTACAAATTAAAGAATGTGTAATGTAAATTAGAAGATATTTTTCTTCTGCTATTTTCTGTGCTTATATTGTACTGGGAAATGATACAGGCAAAACCAAAATTGTTTAGGTGGAAAAATCATCCCATCCGTAGAGAAAAGGAAACCAGGGGAAATAGGTTCCAGTTTGCTTTCCAAGAAATAACTTCACCTGAGTGTGCTTTGAGTAGAGATATCAAAGGGAACTGAAACAACTTGAGACATCCACTTATCGCTTTTACTTAACTTTCTAATGTTGTAACCCAGGGCATCTTCAGTTTGCTCCTGTGTACTTCCCGGTCACAGTGTGGCAGTTTGTTTAATGATGCAGCCATCATGGGGAGCCACAAATCAGGCATTCCTCAGGACTTGATTTTATTTGTTTAGGTTTCTAATTTGGTGTTATATGATCAAGTGCCTTAATTTAAACCACTTTTCAGGAAAGATAAGATTTTAATGAAATGCAGACTTACACCATGACAATTAACTGCGGAGGAAGTCTGCAGAATCTACTCATCCTTAGTATGTAGCATGTGCTGGTAGCAATGGATTGACTCTATCAAGCCTTGAAGTAAACAAAAGGTTTAGTAGGGAAGGGGAACAGAATGCAATCATATACTTAGACTTTGCTGGAGTTGGTGTTGTTCATAAACAAAATAAGGAAAAAAGTGAAATGGATTTTCTACCTTTTCTTATTAGCTTGCACAATGTACAAATAGTTTTGATTATTAAAAAAAAACCCTGTGCCTTAGTCCTCAATGTTTCTTACTCTTGAATTTTAAGAGTCAGAATAATTTATATAGTCAGTTATGACCAGAATTCAGACCAAGTTAAACTACTAAAGCAACATGAGGGATTAAAAAAAAAAAAAAAAAATCTAGTATTTATGTTTATTTTTTCTACTGCCCTTGTAGAAAGAGTATAGCATGTGCATGTATGCTTTCTTTCTGTCTCTTCTGGTGTACACCTCTCTTCAGTGTAAAAATTTACAGCTTCAAAAAAGTAATCTAATCATTAATGAGGAAATAATACTAAGGGGTTTGTATGCTATAAACTAAGTAACCTAAGGATTAGTTTTAGAAAAAATGCGCCCACCAAATACTGAAGGCAAACTTCTGGGCCTATAATCAGTGTGTTAATGCACTGATCAGTAGGAATAAATGTTAATGGCTGCATAGCCAATAACTCCTATTTTTGATACAAGTAGTCATTGTCCATTAGCATGAGTCGGGATGATTTGGATGAATCAGGATGATTTTTTTTTTATTTCTGCACTGGTATTAGCAACACCACGCTTACAATTTTAGCATAAAATCATGGCTGTTTTAGAAATTCAAATGAGTCACAAGTGACAAGCTATTAAAATGTTTTTGAAGTATTAACTATTTTTAAGTTCAAATTTAAAAAATTGAGTTATGCCCTCTGTGTCCTATGTGAAATATCTCAGATACTGAAAATGGCAAATAATGGTGATAGAGAGCAAAAGATATTTGAAAAGTAAATGATTCAAGATGAGCAATTTAACCTTTAAAAGAGGGGACAAACCAAAGATGAATTAAACCAAAAATATCTACAAAGTGGGGAATAAAAAAAGGGAGAAGCAGCAGCCTAATAATCTGTTTTGATTGCTTAAACAACCAGATAAAACAACAAGGCTAAATTTGGACTAAGACCTACCTTACTAACTTTCCATATGGTTTGTATATCTCCAGCAATGATGGTCGCTTGTGGAAAAATTTATAGGCTGACTCCATCTTTCATTCTTTTAAGGACTAAACAGTATGGAATTTTCCAAGTTCTTTGCAGATGCTTCACTGTTTCTTTGCACTGGAAGTGGCTACCTAAGCCAATGCGGTCACTGATATGCTCCACAACCTCCTTAAACAAGGATGTAGCATATTCTAGAGCAAGAATAGACACAATTAACCAGCATATTGTCTAGTAGAATTCTTTGGAGAAATGCAGTAAAGAGTAGTATTCTTGATTCACAAGCATGTTCATGAAGTTGTTCTCTTTTCTGCCCTCAAATATACAAAACTTGCTGATTTTTTTTTTTTCCTTTTTATTACAGTTAGAGGGAAACTAGAACAGTGCCTAAGCATATGTTTAACACTAATGCAGATTTGAATACAACTATCCATTTAAAGATTTTACAGATCAGGAATAAGTCAAATTCCTTGAATTCTTCAGTATTAAATTTTTCTCCTTTCAGAGGGAAATCATGACTCTCATCTTTCACAACATGGTCAAAATTTATGAAGTCCTAGAAACAGCCAGAATTGAAGGTATTGGTATAGGTAACAAAGTAAAGTCTGAAAAATGCAGATAATTTATAAATGATGATTAGCTTAGAGTTATTTCGGTAAAAGCTACACTTATACCTTTTTTGGAAGGAAAAAAAAAAAAGCAAACAACAAAAAAAACCAAAACAAAACACCCCAATCCCCCACCACCCTCCCCAAAAAACAGCCCCCACAACTTTTTATTGTTTAACATCGACTTTTCTTGGGTGGCTGGAAAGGGTAAGGGAGCAGTAGAAGATTCTTTGCTGACAGGGTTCTTTTTGTTATTTATTAAGGAAGGGAAAACATTGAATGTTAACTTTTGCTTTGTGACAACTATATGTACTTCAGTAGACTGAACAAATGGGATGTTGCTGACTTGATACTAGAAAAAGTAAGGCAAAATTTTCATTGAATATAACTGGGGTAGATCTATCCATGTAACTGCTTTTGCTTTCAAATTTTTCTTCATATTTGTCCCTCTTGATCCAGCATTGTGATAATCCTCATATTAAATCCAGCTCTGGAAAAAAACCCAAATCTGTGACTTTTTTACAGATCCTGGAAAAAAAAAAAAACCAAATTAAAAAATTCTGTCACTCGGTAGATTGTTCCCCAGATCACTAAGCTAGCTTTTGCTATTTGAATAAGCAGTTAGCGTGTAGTTCCCAGCTCTCCAGCATGCATCCCTAGTCCTTATCTGTTGTGTTCTGCCTTGGAGGAGAGCACTTTTCCTACAGAGAGGAGGAAAGTGGTGAGGGCTTGCTGGCATGCAGCTCTGTCCTCCCAAAACCTTACTTGTATCTACTGCCCTTACTGTGGCAATAAGCTTAAGTGAGTCTACAGATAGCGTCAGACTAAAGGGTACCATAAGCGAGCAGAGGTATGCATCGCTGCGGTACTAGGAGGATCTGTTATTTCTTAGCAGTGGTTGTGCTGCTGCTGCTTCTGCACCCCATTGCCTGGGAGGATGCTCACCCAGGGCAGAAGTTTAGGGGAAGGTCCAGACCTCCCAGGGCAGCAGCTACAGGGTGTCCGGGCTACAGAACCTACCTGGCCCGGCAAAAGCCGGTAATTTGGTTTTGGCAACTAAATTCTTGTAATCCAAGCACAATATAGGTCTAGAGTTACAGCTTGGTAGTATGGGGCGTAGTTAACATACTGTGACAATATCAGGAGGTTTTATTAATTATCTAAGACTAAAAATGTATAGTGTCACAAACCCAAAAGAAAAGATTTCTTGTTAATCTGTAGAATTGGACTCGGCACTCTGGCTAGATAAGATATAGCCTTGTAACTACATTCAGGAATTGGGGAAGAGAAGGGAGAGGTGATCCACCTCAATGCTGTGTGAAAATTCAACAATTAGAATGCGCTTTGAAGCAAAGAATCATTACACATGTAGAAATGAAGAGAAAGTGGGATTCAATTATAGCCCAGTTTTATCAAAAGGGAAACAGTGACTACCTTATGTTTTTTTGTAACTCCATTCTTGTAAGCAAGAAATGCAGTGTTGCAATTCAAGAAAATTTGATGCCATTCCCTATAGGAAATTATTGTTCAAAGTGGAGATAAAGGGGATTAATACAAAGAGAATAAAGAGTTGGTTGGACAGGAAACTACAACAGGTTATGCTAAAACCTTGAGAGAAATAATCAGTGATATTCTTTGCTACTTAATGTTCATTAGTGACCTGAGAGTAGGAAATGGGTATGTGTATGTGAAATCTGTGGACAAAATACATGTTGGGAATATTTATAGTGCTGAGGAGGAACTAATCATCTCATGTTGTGTGACTTTGTCACCAGACTAATAGGAATTAGAATGAAGCTAATCAAAGGATAACTTTCAGCTGCTAATGTGATTTTTGGGGACATCAAGCAAGGTATTTCTGCTGGAAAGAGGGAAGTGTTAGTGCTGCTGTTTGAGGATATGCAGGATCTGATTTGAAATGCTGTACGGCCTCGTTAAAATTTTTCAAGATAATTGCATGCAAACTGAAACTATTGATGTAAGTGAAGAGAACAAATATAAAATCAAAGTAGCTGATTATTTATCTTGGGATAATAAAATGAAGATTGTTTTGCAAGCTAATTAAAAATATGTATACTATAAGTAATTCTTCTCTCCTTGCGCTAAGGAAGACTAGTGCCCTAAGAGTAAATACTCTGAAGTTGTTCATCATAACATTTAAAAGTCTCCTAAATTTTCAGGTAGCTGAATAATATTTCAGGTGGGACCAGAGGCAGGGTACAAGCTATGTAGAGAAGGAATTAGGTAACTTCATGGGGAAAAAAACCAGAATAAATGAACTTATGGAGAAAATTAAGTTTGAGTATGATTCCCTGATATTGTCAAAAGGTTGTGAAAGGATCAGGCTGCACTTGCACCATCTAATTCTATGATGATTTTTTTGCCCTGTAGGAATCAAGAAAGGCTTATCCTTTGATATGTGATATAATATACGGTTCCTCAATTATTATTTCACCCTGCCTTTCTCTGAAAACTGGGAATTGAATGTCTGCCCATGACCACAGGGGACTAGACTTGATGACTTGGGTGGTTCATAACATCCCTGTTTGACACCAACCTGTCAAACTCCACTTTCTGTTCCCTTGGCTGCAGAGATAAAGATGTAGCTCTGAAACAGTTTTCAACAGTAGCAATGATCCTCTTGGGAGGCAACTGAGTGCTCTAAGTTTCAAAAACTGAAACTTAAGTTCCTTAAGTACTGGTTGGGTTTTTGAAGTCTTTCCGTTTCAAGTCTGTGATTGCCTTGGAGGCTGTTATCACTGAACGGGGTTAGCTAAGCATATACAAAATGCCTGGGGCAGTTTTCAATAAATATGACACAATTCATAGCAGTTAGGTTTGTTTTGATTCTTTCCCTCACAAGCTATGCAGTTTTTGTGTTCCTGAAAGCTTTTTCCTTTCTCATACAAATGAATAACCCTAACTTCAGCACATAATACCTTTTTTGCTTTATAACCTTCTCTTCCTCTATAGCTCTGTCATGAAAAATGTTCTGTTCCCTTCCCTAACGTTGACAATGAGGGTTGACGCTATTTGTAGGTGTCTTTCTGCTTCCTGAAATGCTTACCTCTTTCTCTTATTTTCTGAAGACTTGTATGTCACTAAAATTTATCTTGTATCTCCTTTGCTTAATAAAGATCTCAGGTACACTGAACTTCTAAATCTGTGGGTCTTATTGTTTGATTTTGCTTGTACACAAGGCATCTCTTCTCTTCTGTGATGAGATAATTTATCTCCCTTATGGGAGCAAAAAGCATTGTATGAAAGGGAGCAATCAAGATGGTGATAAGAGCACACCTTCCATTGCTGGCTCAATTTTCTTCTGTAGTTCATTTTTAATATCCCCTAATATTCTGTGGAATATGAGTGAGAATGGAGGAATCTGGCCTTATGTTGTGGTTTAACCCCAGCCAGCAGCTAAGCACCACACGGCAGCTCGCTTACTCCCCCACACCCAGTGAGATGGGGAGGAGAATTGGGGTGGGGGGGTGGAATAAAACTCGTGGGTTGAGATAAGAACAGTTTCTAACAGGACAGAAAGGAAGAAAATAATAATGATGATAATAGTAAGATGACAATGATAATAAGAGAACTGGAATATACAGAACAAGTGATACACGATGGAATTGCTCACCACTTGCCAACTGATGCCCAGTTAGTTCCTGAGCAGTGATCTGCCCACCCCCCACAGCCAATTCCCCCCAGTTTATATACTGGGCATGATGTCACATGATCTGGAATACCCTTTTGGCCACTTTGGGTCGGCTGTCCTGGCTGTGTCCTCTCCCAACTCCTTGTGCCCCTCCAGCCTTCTTGCTGGCTGGGCAGGAGAAGCTGAAAAATCCTTGACTTTTAGCCTAAACACTACTTAGCAACAACTGAAAGCATCAGTGTGTTATCAACATTCTTCTCATCCTAAATCCAAAACACAGCACTATACCAGGTACTAGAAAGAAAATTAACTCTATCCCAGCCAAAATCAGGAAGGACACCTTCTTTCCCGCCCCCCCCCCCCCAGTGTGGTATCTGTGCCTACAGTCAAAGGGATGCTCATCATCAAAACTATAGGGATAATACAAGGGCAGAGTAAGGGGTTTTTTTGACCAGACTTTAGAATATTAGTGCATGGTACTAGGGTGGTGTTGAGAATGTGTTACTTTAATCACTTTCACTTTTTCACTTCAAAAGAGCCTTACTATTATTGTAATTCTTGAAGTCCGTATTTAAAAAAAAGAAAAAAAAAAAAAATAAAAGGTATGTGTGATGAGGAGAAATAAAGGTGATTCGGTCTGGCAGTCTTTCTGAAGCTTTGGATCTTTCCCTCACACCTTTACAAGAAACTCTCAAGCTCTAGCTGCCTGTCCAAGGTGGCTGCTACAGCATTGTTTCCTGCTGAGAGAAAGGGAAACTCTGGGACACGGAGGTCCTGCCTTCTCTTTTCAGGATGGATCTTGGTTCTACCGTTGGAGCTCTGCTGCGGGCTCTGGAGGTGCTGCCCAGACCCGTCTCCTGTGTCCAGGGCTGCAGGCAGGCAACACGCATGGATTCCCAGGTCTGTAAGGGTTATGGATGAACCAGGTTTGAACATAAATTTGCTACAGAACTGTCTATTGTAAATTTTGGCTCAAGCACTTCTGAAAGCAGATCTTGACCTCAGGGTTTATTTTATCCGTTACCTAGGACATGTTGAATTAGGAAATAACTTTTCTTCTGCAATGGCTTTTGAAAACAGTATCGCAAGGATTTCAGTGTTTTCTCATATTCTGTGGCTTTCTCTCTCACCCACCCTTTTTCAAAATTAGTTCAATTATATCTAAACTTGATAGTTGTTATACCAAACAAAATGTGTGAGTTCTCCTGAAAGACTTCTAATAAGATAATTTCGGCAAAGTTTAAATCTCATCAAAGCTAACTCTGAAGACTTAAAATATTAAAAGCATTAAAGATGACCTTGAACTCTTTTCACCCATGCTAGAACTGCCTAGACTTTAACTGACACCACTGAAAGAAATTACACTGGTCATGTACAACACAGAGGTGTTTTCTTGGGCATGGGAGGAAAAAAAAATTATGAATGTATGTACATACAGTAATATTTGTCAGGGCTAAACTTAGGACTTAATCACCTATTGTGATTAAGTTTGAAATTATAAAACTCTGGCCAAAACATTCGTTAGAATCATCATTTTCTCTTGATATCAACCAGCTAATTTTGTGGAGATGGGAAAGTAGATGTTTGTCCTTTTCTTTAGACCAGCCATGGTATGTTTTAGTGGAATTATTGAATAATACCACATTCAGTTAATTAACCAGTCAGTCAGTCCTTTCTCTGAAGGAGAACCTGCTGTTGGGGGAATTGTACCATTTGTTTTGTATACTTTCATTTACAGAAGGATATCAACAGCAGAGGCAGCTAGGGTAATGAAGCATGAAAGAAAGGGACAAAGAAGACAAAACTGCTGGCACTGCAACAACTTTTTCAATACAAGGGCTCCAAAAAAAAAGGCTAATATGGAATTGCTATTCCTACACTTTGGGACTTGTGAGAACATCCCTGAAATGCCAGGCCTGACTCTGACATTTATTTTTGGCTAGCACTAAGCTCTCCGTAGAGGGGCAGCTATGACCAGTTATATAAAATTGCGTGGTTTCTTTCCCCATCTCCTTCATGTTGCCCAAAAGGATTCAGACACACGTACTGTAGGCTTTGCTGTTACTAAGAGATAAAGCCACACGGTGTATGTTTATATATATATATATATATATATGGAAAAAAAATATTTTCTTTCAGGGTAAATTGCTCTCTGATCGTTTTGATTTCCTTTCTGTTTAGCAACAAGCATATCCTACCATGAAGCGAGTCAGACACCTAGTGTCTAGTTCAAATTAATTCACTGAGTCTATAATTCATACACTAAACATGCTCACAGTTGTTGCTTGGCACTGAGGAAATACTGTGCATCTAAAAGATTTTACATGTGAATTTTTAAAGGATTAAAGGTGACTTCTAGTAATCTGAGAGTAAATTCAAATCTGAGTCGTGCGAGAATATACTGAATTACAGTAACGGTTGCATGACTTAGTGCTTTGAGCAATATTTGCTGTAATTGTCTGTAAGGAAAAAGTACTGCATTTTAAGAAGTGGTATCTTGGTTTTTAGAAGTAACTGATAATTGGAGGTTTGAGGATTTTGCTTAATTTCCTGCTGCCTAGGGAGTACTTAGTATGTTATACTTCCATGTCAAATTCCTTAACGGGTGATCTTTCTAGAATTTTTTTAATGAACCTAGACAGCTGTATATTTTGTCTCAAATACAGCATCTTGCATACATAAAATAAGATTTATAATGAGGAAGTATCTTTCTATTATAAATGAGATAATAGAAATAATATTCCTGATGCTTTGGTTGGCTTGTCAGGAGGTAATTTATTGAGTCAAAAGAAAATTCTTGTGTAGAATCTCAAAAAAACACGGGTGAAGTTTTTATGTGGTTGTATTACGATAGTTCTTTTCATGAAAGAAAAAGGCTTCAGGTAAAAATTCACTTTACCCTGTTTCATTGGAGCTTTTTTATACTAGCCAAGCTTCTAGTTTTTTTGAGATGCATGTATAGGTATCCTAACAAAATGTCTCATGCCCAGAACTGTTAAAATACCAGACTGGTAGAAAACCTGCCATTCATGAAAACCCTATTGTTTATCCTTGGAGTTTTTACCAAGTTTGTACGTAAGAATAAACGTGAATCTGGATGACGGATTTGATCTTTCTATCTTGAAATTTCTATGAAATGCAAACAAGTGGAACTTTTCCATATTTAACCAAGTCTCAGTTTTGTTGTCAGTGTGATTTGAAATGTGACAGCTTAGTCTTGGTGAACGTGCCCCGCATCTACGTTTCTGTCTGTAAATAACTGAATTGCTCTAGACTGTGATTAAATCACTAGAGAGGTTGGGCTGGATTATTTGTGCAATAGTCTGACGCTGGTGTGGGTGAGGTTTGAACTATCACAGCAGTATCTTCAAACTCCAGAGCATTTCACTGTACACATCAATATCTTTAATGCTATTTAATTTTCCAAGTCTAGATTTAAAAACTTCTAGCTGAATTTAACAATCATAATAATGCATTGAATTTAAACTTGGTTTTATTAGAATCTGTGTTGCAGTAGCTCATTAGTGGGGGGAAAAAACCCTGTGCTTAAGTCTCTAAGGACGTAGCCTGTCAAGCGTCGTAGAGGAAACTTGAGAGAAGTAATTGCCTTGTAACCAAGATGCATTTTGGTCTTGGACTTTGCCACTGGTTTCCTTGGGGTTCATCTTTTTCTGTTTCAGTTCTTCATCTCTAAGTAAGAGTGATTAGAGGTATATGGAGAAAGCCATTGTAACATGCCCTAAAGTTCAAAAATCATCTTGTTAGGTGGTTAGGGAATGACTGGAAGAGGATCTGTGTTCCTTAATGGGGTAAGACCTTTTGCCTTTACTATTTGCTTTCTAGCCTTTACTTTAGGGTACAAGCAACACTTTATTGGTGGAAACAGCACGTTGCTTTAGCCACATCAAGATTTTATTATATGGTAGCAACTGCAAATGGACTTTGTCTAACAAAGCGAAAGCCTTCCAGTGTATTAGGGAAACAGTCTCTTACCTATGTCAGTATCTGGTACCGCAGTAAATTCATCTATATATACAGGGAGACCTAGTGATTATGGGCTGCCTTTCTCACGTTCCTGGGTTTGTGAAATATTTTTTTCAGACAGCCCTGAAAAATACTTAACAGACAAATATTGCTGGTGTAAAAGAAGTTGTTCTGTGCATATCTTTAGCTTTCCGATGTCGGTAGGTCTTAAGTAGTGGTGCCCTCTTGCCCTTCTGAAAAAAAAAAAATGGAATGTATTTATTCTGAATGAAATAATAATAATATGGAATGGTTACTGCCTTATTAGTAATTCTGTAATGTCAAGTGCCTAATGTTAAATCTCACTGTTACTAACAAACTGCTAATCCGTTTGCAGGATGGATTCAGCATGTTAAAAATACAAATGAAATACAATTTGAAAAGTACAGATGTTCCTTGGGGGACAAAATAAATGGCAGTAGTAGACTCCTAAGCCAAAATAGACATTTGAAAGACTCGGGAGTATAAGTTATGTTTCTTTGCACTGTAATGACAGAGCATGTTCTGGTTTGATTTTGTGTGTGTGTGTATATTTGTTGTTAAGATATCTATACAGAAAAGTTAGATTGGTTTAAATTATCTTTAGATAATATATTCATGCAACTAGGAAATCTTAAGATTAAACAGCTTTGAGATTTTTGCACTGCAGCTCATTAAGTCTGCCTCTATTAATTGAATTTCCGAAATTATTTTCCTGTTTCACTTGGTAAAGTTTGGTGATGGAGTCTACTGTCTGTTTACTTTAATGGTTTTGTTTCTTCTTCCCCAGAGAGAGTGATTGTCACTGTCTTCTTTTAGGATAAGACTTTATTGAGTCCTGCAAGTAATGTTAAAAAAGGGAACAATTTGCAGTAAATTCTAAAGGGAATTTTAAATTTTTATGGGACAGTTAATTCAAAATTAAAAATTATTTTCTCCCAAGAACACTAAATAAGAAAATGAAAGGTGTAAAACTATGTTTTCCAAGATTGATAATTCAATATTGCTGGGGAAGCTATTTGCAAAACATACTCAAGTGTGTTAATTTATTAGCAGAATGTAGCCAAAATTGCCTCACTTCTCTACCAGCTCTAAAATGAGAGAGATTATATAGTAAAATAATCAAATTCCAGTTGTGCCTGCATTGATTTAACAGTCTGAGGTGTTCCTGGGTTGCTTACAGAAGTTAGACGGCATTTTCTTCCCTACCTCTTTGTATAATACAAGTGACTGCTGCTGTTGAAATCTAAATGGGTAACTTTTCAGTTAACATAAAAGCCACCATCAAAAGGTGTGCTAAAGTATAAACATTTCTTGCTATTTAAAAGCTATGTTGGTTTATTACAGTATGATGTCTTTATGGTCTCTCTTTTTCTATTAGGTAAGACGGGAATTGTTCATTTCTTGTGCGTGGATCAAATTCCTTCTGTATGTATGTACAGTTTTTTACTTCTTGCTTGCGGAATAATACCAATGTTTCTGAAATCACAGATATTCAGATGTGCCTTAGGTTTTGTTCTAGAGACCCCGTGTTTTGCTGTGGAGCAAGGAAATCCTACATTTTTACACGGTAACCAATTATTTAGCCTTTCTAAGTTGATACATTCTAATCAGACTTGGAGACTAAAGTAAATCAATGTGATGGGTAGATTTCTCTGTGTGAAAGAAAGAAATATCCTTTGACCTGTACTTTTCTGCAGCTGTCACTGGTTTACTGAGTAAGTAAAGAATAAGAACTCGAATTACTGTTGGAGCCCTACTGAGGAGTTGGGTGTTCGGGAAAATCCTGATTCAGATAGCCAGCCAGTAATAGCTGGCTTTGTGTTAATTGCTATGAAAAAACTACCCTGGGAAAACTCTTGCGTAATCTTTGCTACACATGCAATCTTGTCTATTGTGTGGGGAACCTATTCACGCAAAGCTAACAGACTTCAGAAAGTCGGGTTAGGTTCACCCTGGGTTGCACAGTTTCTTCAGTAAGTAGGGAATAGGCCAACTATTTCTGTGTCTCCCTCACCTATTTTCATTCTGCTTTCTGCCTCTCTTGAAGTTCTTAGCAAGAGCTCTGGGAAGGAGACAACTAGGCAATGACATTTTGGGTCAGATTTCCCCCCCCCCCCCCGCCCCTTGTGCAGAGCAAAGGATCCAGAAATTCAATCTGACTCTTGGTGTGGTGGGTCATTACTGTTTGTGTGACTGAAACTGTTGATGAGCATGATAGATGCCTAACCTAGGAACAAGGTCTTGACTTTTTTTTATACTTCATCTATTTAGATTTTTTGGGTGGGAATTCTGAAGCTATTTTCTTCTCTCCTTTTTACAGTTCCAGGTTGTGTCAACAACTGTGTCTAGGAATGAGACAGAAATTCATGGAGCTTATAAATACATGTCTTAATGTTTCTCTCACACACCTTGTTTTTCCCTTCCTGAAAACGTGCAGCCAGATCCAATTCTTACCTTTGAGTGTGCTGAAGCCTCTGCTCTTTTGTCTGTTGACCTTAATCAAGTTTGTCGTCACTGCTAAGGCCTTGCAAATTGCTGTTCGAGTAAAGTTTGTGTGCTGAAAAATAGAGTCGGTTATGATTAACAGTTACATGAGAGGTGAGAGATCCTACATTTACATTTACTTCTTCCCTGGTGCTGAGTATGTATTCAAATGAAGATATTGCACTTCAGAGCAGATGCCACGCAACAAAATCTGTAGGCTGTTTCCCATATTCTTAACTGTTGGAGCATTTCCACCTTGTAACATAAGCAAATATTAATTGGATCACAGCAAAAGAGAATAAATTTAATCCTGTGTTATTTTCAGCCCTGTTCTGGGAAGGTGCTATCTCCTGCTCCTTTGTTTTCAACATTTGTTCGTGTGTAGTTCAAACGATTATGACAAGAGAGGTTCAGCATACCACATCCACTCCCCAACAAGGTGACCATATTTTAGAGCAGTCGCTGGGAACGGATGCAAGTCAGTCCAAGCAGAGGAGGTCATTAAGCTTGGGGCTTCCATTACATGAATTCCCAAACACTGATGTGTTGGACAAAGGGAGAACGGTATTAACACTTCTTACAGTATAAGCAGACACTTGTATTAAACAAAACAACTCACAGCCCCTCAAGACCCCCCCAAAACCCCTGAAAATGAGATTCTACTTTTTCATACAAGTTGGAAAATTCAGTTTGACATGAAACTCTTTCATGTTTTGGGTTTTTTTTTTTTTTTGAGATTTAAGTATTTATGACTGGACTCTATGAATTAAATTTAACTTAGTTTGGCATCATAAAAGCTGAAGGGCTTAGAACCTTTAAATTTCTTATCTCTGAAAAAATTCAGTGGTATAAATTTCAGGTATGTTTCACAACATGCAAATATTGACACTTTGGAGACACAGCCATATTTTCAAATATGGCAGATATTTAGAAGCATGACACAATTGAAAATCATTTAAAAATGTATGTAAGTGTCTAATGACCAGATTTATTGAAAGTCATTATTGTTTACAGAGCAGCTTTATGACAGTAGTCAAATAGTTTAGACAGAGTTTGGAGGAATAGCAGGTTCTGGTGCTTTTGGTTTGGTTAGGTACCTGTATGTGTGTCTCTAGGCACCTAAATAAAGGTCTGAAAATGACTTATGTTCCCACGATACTTACAAAAATATTGTTCGGATCTTGCCAAAAGTGACTGTCTTTGATAGAGAAGGCAGGAAGAAATAGAACTCAAAACCACTTGACAAATAAAAAGGTATTAAAACCACAAAATAGCTCTGGTTCCCAGGTTTGACATCTATTTGAGAAGAGGAAAAAGGACACAAAGAAAAGCCAAATGAAGGTGCCAAATGAGACAGAGCTTCGGCTGCTCCCAGGCTGGCTTAGCTCTGCAAGAAGAAAGCAGATGCAGTGTTAGGCCCTGCACCTCTGGTTTGCTTTGGCATGAGGGAAAGGTCTACAGGCATTTACTGCCTTTCAGGTCTTCCGCTGACCACTAACAATAAGTATGGGTTAGCATATATCACGACTGAGATGTTGTTTTCTACAGAGTTGGAAATGAAAAATAAATAAAAAAAAAAGAAGATGATTCTTTACAATGTTGTCATCTTTTCCACCTTAAAGGATGACCCTTACCCTTCAGTAGTGTTGGTTGGCATTTCAGGGTTTTTGCATACACTACATGATGTATATAGCGAATAGAACAGTTTGGGGGTTGTCTAAATTGCCAAGGAACAGTACCCTCTCTTGTCATATGTGTAAATGCATAAAAATCAAGGAGGAAAAAAATCCCTTGTACAAATGAAGAAACAGTCACAGACTGCTAAAGACTTTATACCCTTGACTGATTTACATATTCAGAGTTACATGGGAAACTTAACAGCAGCAATAGTAATGAGATAGTTCATTTTTTTAATTAAACCTCATTGAGATTAATGTCATTGGAGAAACCTAAAACCTTCAGGTAAGGATTTGTGCAGGAGGTGAAATTGCTCACGTATCCAGGAAAAGTTAAAGAACCCAGCTAAGGATAGTGTAAAGTTCTTAGGACACTGAATGTTGGAAGAATGATTCTCCCTCTGGGCATTTTTGATGCTTTGTCATTAGAGGATTAAACTTCTGCTTTCTTTATGAGTTTTGATATACTGGACTTAAGTAACAACTCCATGTAAACTGCATCTTTTGCATATTTATAAATAGGGAAGTGCAATTTAAGCTATGGATTTTCTTTGGGATAGATTGATAGGACTTACCTCCTGTAAAATTTCTGACAAATTTAGCAGGCAGCATTTTCGTTTGGGGGAAGTTTCAGGAGACAACTGGATTACTTCAGCCAACAATAATGGCATAACTAGACTTTACATATTTAAGAGGCGCTGAAATAGAGGGATATTTAAAAAAAGGATGTAATGCAAGTCTGTTTTGCTGATATTTCCTTTCCCTTTCTTGGTGTGAGCTGTGCTGGATTTGCCTACCAAACAATATAACATTTGCTTATTTTCCCTGCTGTATAACCATTTCTAAAGTTTTGTTAAGTGTTGTGACACTTTCACCAGGCTGCCTTCTTCCTACCCCTGATGTGCATTAATTGAAGTGAAATGAAAAACAGACAACTGCCATATATTATTTTTGGCCTCCTTGAAAAGCTTCCCCTGTGATTTTTTTTTTTTTTTTTTTTTAAATTTTATTCCCCCTTCCCCCCGCCCAGTCCCATTTCCATGTTGCTCTACTTATTAGTATTAACCTCATTACCTCACTTGGGTTCCTTGCTGTGATCATAACCCACCTAGAAATTACCTCTTACAAATTCCCTTAACTTGGGGAAGTGTCCCACTGGTACACTGATTTTTTTTTTGATTTTTTTTTTTTTTAAACATCTGGGCCCTGGTTGAAGATATGTTTCCTGTGCAAGTGCATAGGATCTCCACCTGCTCCCTGCTTGCACAGAGATTATTGAGGATATCATCAGCAGCTCGGTTTAAACCAGACTCATGTCAGCAGGGAAAGAAAGTGATAAGGAGCTAATAGGTAACAAATCACCGTATCGCCTTTTCTCCAGCTAAGGCTTGGCAATTTCCCTAGTAACCACTCTTGTGCGATCCCTTTCCATAAATGACAATTCCTGCTTTCTCAGCTCTGCTGTTCTGAAGGGAAATGCGGAGTTGGCAGTGCATTTACAGGCCTCCCAAGCCCGGCTGCCTCCCCGAGCATCCCCGGCCCCTGCCCGTGTCGCTTCCCCCCATCGCCAGTGGGTGACTCTCTTGGCACTGCTTAGCCTACTCTCGGCCGGCTCCTGGGGCAGAGCCTGCAACGAAAAGGATCGTTTTCTTGCCTTCAGTTCTCTTGAGGTTTACTTGCATCTAAGGAAAGGAAAACTAAATAAAAAAAAAACCCCAAAACTTAAAAGATTAAATCATTTTCCTTAATATTACTGGCACTGGTTTCCCTAGAAAGAGGCTTTTCGGATTCGAGGCTCTAAGGAACGGTTCTCTGTTTCTTCTTTTACTTGTTTTCAAGGGGCGATGCAGCCTGTGGTCATTTATCTTGCCACACACATCCCAGACAAAGACCTGAGTGTTCTCCGAGGAAACATAACTGTGGCACAAGTAACTTCCCCTGGGCAGCTGCCGGGCTCGCTGCCGGGCTGGCGTGCGGGATGCACTTGTTTCCATTGGTATCGCGTAGCCCCTCCCAGCTGGACCAGTGGGTAACAAAACGTAAATTAGACTCTTAAAACTAAGTTAGTAAGTCCACAACTTCGCAGACATACAGATGTCGCCGCTCATCCTTGCTATTTTTGTAGCAGCTACACAGAAATGCCATAATGTTGTTGTCACTACAAGAACAGAAGAACTTTTTAAAGTAGTAGTTTCTTACCTTAGAGAAGAGCTGAGATATTTAGCAAATGCTGCAGAGCTGGAAGAACAGTGTCATGGAAATACAGTTTCTCAGTCATTGACTTAAACATTTTGCACTATTACAGTTTGGGGAATTTTTTTTTTTTTTTTTTTTTGTGTGTGTGTGTGTGTGTGCGCGATAGGAAGTTATTTTTCCCCGGACTGCAAGTTTGGGGAAGCTGAACTTAAAGTGACAGCTTCTTTTGTTCAGCTTTGTTTTTATTTTGAGTTATACTGAAACTGTCTTACAATGTCAGCTGTGATAATTGAACTGGATAAGCTTTCTTCTGATGAGATTGAGAGCAAAAAGGATTCCAAGTCAGATTTTAAGGAAGGCAAATTCAGTGAATCATGTGCCGATTATCACGGTTTTCAACTTCACTGCTCGCATTCTGCACCAGCTGGTAAGCATGCATTTGTATAAACTATTTCCTCAAATCTGTGTCTGTTTATTCACGTAACATGTTGCAAGTAAACTGTAAGACCCAATAAGGAAAACACAGGATTCGTTGCTGTCACATGCATGCAGTATATGAAGTAATTTTTGCTTTAGATACAGGGTAGAACATATGTCTGCTTAAAAAAAAATTCAGCGTCTCCTGAACACTCTAGCACTTAGGGTACTGCTGGAAGAAGAGCCCAGGAGACCGTTCTGTTGGCGTTACCTGGAAGACGGGCTTTCCGTAGGAGATGACATAGGTTTTGTGTAAGTTAGAGCAGCCCCAGCAGCTGCTCTGATATTAGAATTTGCAAAGTGTGTATATAAGCTGTGCTCTGTCATGCTTAGCACTGTGGCTCCTCTTCTCTTTTTTTTCTGGTATTTTTTATCACATCAGGGCTTGTAGAGAAGGAACTGCATATGCTGTTAAGATTTTCTTTCTTTTTTTTTTTTTTTTTTTATGACCAGTGTGGCTCATTGATTGTTTTTATTTTGTGACGGCTGTTATGTATAGCTACAATAGGTCCTCAAAAATGTCAGTTAAATAAGCATCGTGAAACTTTAGTTTCTCTGAAAGTTCATAGTCATAGAAAATACAGAATGTAGCTGCCTTGGATTGTCTAATATAAGCAAGGGAACATATCTGCAGTTGATCAATGGAATCTCAGTTATGCCCTTAAAGTCTTCTAAAGTATTGCATGGTCATTCACCCAGGAAAAACCTTTTAAGAATAGCTACTCTGAGTTCTTGTGGACTACATATGTATTTTGACTTGCACAACTCCCAAGGGATAATTTGATTTTGATCGTGTTTTCACTTGCTTGTGACCCCTGGAGCAAAGCACAGACAAGACAAATAGAGAATATCTGAAGGTAAATGACACTTTATCATGTGACAGGACAACCAACCTGCAGTGGAAGACTGCAACTTTCACTTGGATAAAGTAGGTGAATATGTAAATAAAACTTTGATATTTTCAACTCTGTAACAATTTTTTTGGAACTTTTTTTTATTTTTACTTATAAATTCAGTTCCTATACATTAAAATGGTCTAATGGTTGGGATGTCACGCTATCTATTCTTGTGCAAGAAAAACAGATCACTTGTGCTTTCCCTAATAGAAATTTTCTAGTTTTACTTCCTGTAAAGCCTTCACTAACTTCTGTAAAACAGAATTTTCGAAGTAGATACATTTTTGAAAGGTTTTTTTGCGTGTTAGCAGGTTTTTGCAAGGTCAGGAATCGGGTGTCTGTCTGTTCCCTTGGGATCCTATAACATAACTTTAAAATTACCTCTCCTATCCCGAAGAAGTGCCATTAAAGAATTTATGCCTGTGCTAGGCGATATACTTTGCTATGTTCCCTAAATATCGAAGTAATGCGTTCTAGCCTACCTTGTTGATCAAGAGTAAAATGAAGTTTTAGCATGAGCAGCATAGTTTGTGGAACAATAACATTCAGATTTCTGCAGGAAAGAGATAACAAAAAAACCCCCAAATCTCCTTGTTTGGATTCTTTGATTTGGAAAAAATAATTGTTTGCTTTTAAAAAGAATTATTTCTTGCAAGCATTTGTCTAAACAGTGTTTACTATTCCTAAAGCAGGAACGGTGCTAGTAAGCATCTTTGACGAATGTTTTGTCAGAGTCTGAAGAGTTTCTTGGTTTGTGTTTTTGCATCATAGGAAGAATCAAATAAATGTTGACACATTGTCTTAGTGTTTGGGGGGGGTTTACGAATGATGACTTAAAGCAAATGTAATCTCATTTTTTGCCTTCTAAAATTTTCCTTTATATATATATATATATATATATATATTACATTGATATATTTACTTTAAAGCAAGCAAGCCCTTTTTAGTTGCCAGTGTTGGGTTGGCTGAAGTCTGAATGGAACAGTGTAAACGAGTCCTATTTGGCTTCCACATGTCCTTTCCTAAAAGGAACTTCTACTTGCTCAGCCATGGCTATTGATAAAAACAAACAGCTCTTAGTTATTCTACAATGATAGACCCTATTTCTTCCTGACTAGACTATTTCCCAAGAATACTGTTTCACAAGCAAAATGAAAACTTTGAGCTATGGGAAACATCTGAAATTTTGCTCGTAGAATTTGGGTTTTTTTCAGATAGCAATAACAGTATGAAAATCTTCAATGAAATCAGCATCCTACATGAGGCTGCTGCACTGAGGTTTGCTAGTGTTGGCTCCCCTGCCCCAAAGGACTCCACCCTCTACAGTTACAGCCTTGGGAAGATTACATTTAGGCTCAATACTTTTTTAGCTTTTCAACATTTTTAAAATAGAATTTAAAGACCTCTCCTCCAAAATCACTCAAATCACCAAAAAATGGTAGTATAAGGTACATAAGCTATGAGAACATAAGTACTCGGTGTGAACCTACAAAAAAGCAGCAATAGAAAAGAACATGTCCTTTTTCTTCTGTTCAATCTGCTGTCCACATGCTCTGTGTTACAAGAGGCTTATTGTTTAAAATTTATTATGCTGTGCTTGTACTATGATTTTTTTTTCATATATAAAGCAGAGAATTCAACAGGGAGAGATTATCACTTAAGAAAAACTTTTTTTCTTGTAGTACTGATGTGTTAATTTTAACCATAACACCTAACAGTGCAAATACAGAAAACTGAACACTCTGACAAAGTGGTATCCTGAAATACAGTCTGATGTTCTTGGAATAAAAAATGGAAACGTTGCTGGGACAGAAAAATATTGACCATATTTTTTTATTCCTGCATAAACCAAACCTATTGGAATATGATGTAAATGTTAAATTACATCTCTCTTGTTAAATGAGGAGAAAGAATGTTATTATAAATAAGCTTAACTTTCTGTATATCATTCCATTTTCAATTCTGATGCAAGTACCAATCCTGAGGCACATTTATTTGGGATCTGCAGATATGTCAGAATATATCGCAGAGAGTAATAACACTAGAATACAACAGTATTGTTAAATTAACATTCTGTTTTATATATATATATATATATATGTATGTCTGTATAGAAAACAGACTTTTCCCATGTAGAGCGTTATAGAAATCTTTGGGGGTTTATCACTTGCAGTGTAATACTGAGACATTGTTTCAAAAAATGAAGTCCTCAAATGCGTGACCAAGCTTGGTCGACGAATGCTCCATGAGCAGAACGATGCCCAGCGTTGGTTTCCACAGCACTCAAATTACCTGGACTCCGGGTGAAAGTTTGAATGGAGCACTGATACTTGTAGACACAGCGGATAATGTGGGTTTGGTGGGTTTTTAGAGATGCCAGGTAATCTTTAAGAAAATAAAGCCTATTTTGATTTATATGCTACTTATCCTGCAAAGAAGAATTTTTAATGCAATATGATAGCATGAATGCCAGTGTCACAGCTACGGCAATTTGTCTTCACCAATGGGCAACAGGCTCTTCACAATATAGAAAAATAGGACCAGATCTCTGTTGTCTTTGCCGGGGTAACATTTCCTGCAGGGCACGGTGTATTTCCCATTCAGACTTCTCACAAGAAGCAAAGCTAATCTGAATATTGCAGCTGTGAATATTTGTGCAGATTTAAAGCTTATTATCCCTGATATATGCTGTTCTGCTTCATCTCTTGTTAGTCTGGAAATGACTGAAAACTTTCAACATAGAAAATGGTCTTTATTTCCCAATCTTTGTTTTACAACTATAAGACAAATCGTACTCAGAAGCATTTCTCCATGTAAATTCTCTAATATGTTCCTAGAGATGGTTTTGTCCTAGTAACTCTTGATCAAGAACAAACAAACCTCTTTAAAAATATATTATTTTAAAAAGCATGAGCCATAAGTAAGGTCTTAGTAGCATAACTGGTGGTGGTGGGGTCAGTACAGCACTCAAACTATCCTGAAATGAGACATGCCCTAAAGCTCATGGATTTGACCCTGTGACTTTTGGTAGAATGGTACAAGGCTAGAGAAACAATTTTTTCTTTCTGCCTTTTTTGTGGTTCTTTTACTGATGAGAGTTTGGGGGAAGGGATGTGAAAGTTATTTTCCAGAGAATAGCTGCTATGTTTCGGAAGTTATTTTTACTGCTGGTCTATTTATGTACCAGAAATCACCCATATGCTGTATAAGGGTATAATAGGAACAACATGAAGTATTAAACTTGGAGAGCTAAAAAGGGTTAAAAAAATTAAGGACACGTTCCTGCAAAATGAGTTGATCCATGTGGCACAAACACCACAGCTAGGCTAACAGGGTGCTCGGGGAAAGGAAAAGAAGAGTTATTGGCCAAAGATGATGTAACTGAGTAAATACTTTAAAGTGTTTAGTATTTTCTGTCCAAGACCATCAATGTAGTAAGTGTATTTATACAGAGGTAACAACTGTATTTTTCTATTTTAGTAGAGCTTGAGGTGTGGAAGAGCCTTTGGGAGTTAGAAGAGCAGTGGGGGTGGTTTGAGTTTCACCAACATAAAATGAAGTCCCTTTCTAGACATCAGAACGTGGGGGGGATTAAGACAGGATGAGCAAAGCTTGTCCTCATTTGCCACCAGAACAAATATGATGAGGAGGACAAGAATTTGGAACTTTCCCCACAGGTATCTGCCCCTCTTTTCCTTTCCAAGATGGTTATAAGAGAGGCAGAAGCAGACTGAGCTCTTGGTGCTTGCTGTTATCTGTCTCAGCAACCTGTCTAGACAACTTGCTACATCACCCCCTCCGAAAAACTTTTCACAATGCACGTATCGCAGCTTTATGGGAGTGTCACCTCAGAGGAATAAAATTCTGTGCTTTGTGATGTCAGATGAAACTAGAATGCCAAGTGGTGGGGCATTGTCTTCAAAAAAGAACATTTCCTTTATTAAAATGGAAATATTTAACAGGAATTTTAGGGGGGGGGAGGGGATAAAAAATAATCTACAGCTTTTATTTGATTTTTTTTTTTTAATTGCAAACTCCTATATGAACATCCCTTAACTGAAAATATTTCCATCATTCCTGAAACATCAAAATACTTCTGCTTACTGAAAATCTGCTAAACCAATGTTTCGTGTTTATAAACTTTAGAAGGTAGTTTAACTGCTGAATGAAATTCTTGATCTAGATTTTGAGAAGTGCTTCAATCATAGTTGCATCACAAAGTTCCCTGGACAGAATAAATAGGTTGTAGCTTTGTGCATAAATCTGTACCACACCACCAATTTGCCTTAATTACTCACACTAGGATTATATAGTAAAAACAAGAAGGGAGCGGACACAATACACAGCAAGTTATGTCCAATGGTTACAATCCAACTGAAGTCCTTGTCTTCAAGTGAGCTGCAGTGAAATGCAGAATCAGGACTTGAAACACCTACACTAATTTTTTGAAACTCTGCGTTTGCTTGAACAAATCTAACAAAGTAATCTTTGCACAAAGATTAGGTGCTATTTTTCTACATTTCTCTTCTATTTTCTCTTGTGAAACAAAAGGTCAAGAAATGCATTTTTCTGTCATTCCAAGAAGCAATTGAGAGACTCCTGTCAGGAAGATCAATATTCAGAAATAATCCTTCTACTTGTTATGCCATGTCAAGCCAACACTTAGTTGAAAGCCACCAAGAAACATAATTAATTCAACAGTAGAGCAGAAACAGAAGTTATTAGTAGTCTCCTAACCTCAATGCAGCAGAAAGTGTTCTTTTATTGCTGACGGATAACATTATCTTAATTCTAACTTTACCTTGGAGGCAGACTTTGCTACGTCCAAATCACCGTAAGTAAAACGCTGCCAGTTTTGAAAATGAAGTTGGGCATCTTGTGTGGTGGGTGCAGGTGGAGGGAAAGGCGAGGGGAGAAAGCCAAACTGTTCATATGGGGATGGAGGTTGGCACTCAAAGTTACGTAGTATGTCCTCAGTCGAGCTGAGACTTTAGTACTGGCAAGAAACAGTCTTTTTTGTTATTCGGCGTAAAGACGTACTATGAGCTAGTACTGGAAGATCTTTCTCTCTTTGGCACTACCCTCTGTACCAAAATTTCATTAATAATACAGCAAATAAGCCTGTAGCTAATGAATAATTTGGAGATCGCAGAGAGGCGTAAAATGTTGAGGCATTCACCTCTGCTCCGGGGGTCATGACTTCTATCCTCACGTGGCTACAATAAATGGAAACTAAGCTGGATATAGAAATTTAATTTTTCCCAGAGGCATTGTTTCTCTGCTGTGCTCTTCCTTCCTCTAATGAGCTATTTACTTTCAGTTTGAGAGTGGGGTAGGTCAACTAACTCTGAGTAAAGACTAATGATTTATAATCGTAGGTTTTATTTCCCAAATTCCCTCAGCAGCAATAGATGAAGTATGTCAACATAAAGAATATGCTGCCCTCGCAGATATTACTAAAACTTTCCCTGATCTGAAAGGTGAAGTCAATACTTACACAACAGATCCGTGCAGACTTGGTAACAAAGGTCAAAAAATGGGAACAAGAGTCAAGTGTGAACAGTCTTCCTGTAGCACAGAGTATCTTACACCTGCAAAGCCTGAATACAGCTATCAAACCCTTGTGTCTTAGCTGTTAGAAGAAGTGGGTCTGTATGCTTAAGTCTTTTCTCCTTGAATAATGAGCATAAATTGACAAGCAGGTCTCCAGTATAATATAGGATGCAAGATGACTCAGGGTGGATGGGGAGGTCACTGAGGTATTTCAGATTTCTTAAAAATTTAAGTCTGGGCATATGTCTTTATATGCTATTATAACATGTTTTAAAAGAACAAGTCTGAAGGTCATGAGTGTCATAAGTAGAGT
The DNA here is from genome assembly GCA_028022735.1 of Gypaetus barbatus. Classification (NCBI taxonomy): domain Eukaryota; kingdom Metazoa; phylum Chordata; class Aves; order Accipitriformes; family Accipitridae; genus Gypaetus; species Gypaetus barbatus. Next base: position 27,180,307 of record CM051549.1, on the reverse strand, counting down.
GGACAGATGGCCACGTATCTAACTTTGGTAAGTAAAGGATGCTTCTCTGGTGATGCAGAATACCGTGGTAAACCATGTTTGAACACAGACTTTACCGTATGATCTGATGGCTGTGTCTAGACAGTATGCAATGAGGAGACAAATGATGTCATTTAGTACGTGGTCTATAAGCTATTGCTTACAATCAGTTTCTTTTTTGTGCGCGTTATTGAAACAACCCATGTTTGGGTTTCTGTTATGCCATCATAAATGTACAGAAACCCTAGTAGATTTTCTAGACCTTTGTGATATTTGTATCAGTATTGTAATATGACCTAAATTAATCTGATTTAAAAAAAAATCAACAGAACTTCCTGAAAACACAAGTTTGGTAATATTTAGAAGGGACATCATGGGAGAGAGAGAATTATACAGAGAGTTATCTGTGCAGGCAGCTGAATGTTATAAATAGAAATAGGTTTGAGTGGTGCTGGAAGAGACAAGTGTGTTTTTCCAAAAGCACATGGTGAGAAAGAATTTGGCTGCTTATTAGTCTCAATTCTAAAATGTGCTGGTTTGTTGGTAAAATAATAAATTGAGATGGTATCTTTAGGATTTATGTATTTATATACGCAGAAGTATTAGTAATTATTTAGATCTTTGTCATATTTGTGGTCCTGCCTTTGGGGGGGGGGGGGCATGGTGAAGTCACTTGGATCCAAATACATTAATCTCTTGAGCTAGTACAATTATGCCAGACCTTTCTAGCTGTATACTTTTTGTAAAGAGAATTAGCCTCAGGTTTCAGTTTTAATGCTTTGAACATTTAAGATGACTATTTCTAAAATACGTATGTTGTTTTCTGTATCAAAATGAGAGAGAGCACTTCAAAACAGCATCCTAAACTACATCATGTATCATAAATCTTTTAAGTAAGCAATAACCTTCCTTATTTTGCAGCTATACTTCTAGTTTGCTCTGTAATGCACTGTGCTTTATGCAAATTCATATTGTAGTCGGCTCCTAACAGTAATTATTTCAGAATGTTGCTAACAAGAAAGGTAGTAAAATAGGTTTAGCAAATTTGGTTTGAAGGACCAGAATGATGTATATTGAAGATAACCTGTATCAGTCTTACCTGAGTCCTAAAGTGCAAGCTAATTTCTACAGTGCCTTTTTCTTGCCTATTTTGAAACAAAGAATTTTCTCGTACTTCCTTTGAGAAAGGAAATTCTCTTTCTTACATTTATCTGCAAGGTTTTCTGGTAGTTGCTTTATACACTCTTTTCCTTAATTTCTTTATTTTCTCCTGTTCCGTTCTTCTTATGATAAGGAATAACAGGTCAATCACACTGTGCGTGGTACTGGGACAGGTTAAAACTGATTTCTGCTTTCCCTCCCAAGGCATTGAGAGAGGACTAAATACCAGAATTCTATGAAGTCACTAAAATAACTTGAGTCAGTCCACACTGCAAGCTTTTTCTCATCTCACTTTGGTATATCTTTGCCTTTTATATTCCAAACACCCTGATTTTGACACTCCAAAGCTGCTCCCACATCTCTTTCCATTCAAAAGTTTTCAGTTCTGCAAGAAGAGATCATAAAATATTCAAGGAAAACATCCTTGCAGGGGTATTTGTTTACTCGATCCTTCTTTCACTTCAACAATGTTCTGCTGAACCTGAACAAGGAAACTAATGAATTATTTAAGTGAACCACCACCAAAATCTCATGTCACTATGTCATAGATTTACGCTCCAGATTTCTGCTGTCTGTTTCTATTTGCCAAAGGATGAGACACTGGAGGTGTGCACACTTTCTTTTCCAGGATCCTCACGAAGGCAAGCTCCGCTAGTGCAGCTTTAGAGAGGAAAAAAAATTAATGAATAGAGTTTCTTGCCCTGTGGGTCTTGCCAAGCCAAAAAGGTGGTTTTTTTTTTTTTTTTTTTACTCAATGGCACTTTGACAGACTAAAGACTGTATTATGGCCAGTCTTTCGGAAAGGCGGTTTCTGATGTACATCAATCAAGAGTATAATTATATTCATCTGTGAATTTCTTAAAATGACTGTCTTCAAAAATGCATGGACTCTGGAAGTTGCCTCTGAGAAAACAAAGGACGATGGAAAGGGAAGCCAAGTTTTGCTACGATGCTTGAGTTGGCCGCTCATTGTGGCTCTGCGGAACGCCTGGTATGAGGTGCCGATTGTCGCTGCTCACTTCTATCGACTAAACTTAATGTTATTTTAGAAATAAAACAGTAGTAAAAATAGCAAGTGTATTCTGGGATAGCACTGATGTATTTTCTTTCTTCCTGTCAAAAAAGACAAAAGACTGAGTCATTTAGGATTAAGGAACTCTGTGTTTCTATTTATTTATGTGCCCTTTTTGTTTATAAAAACCCAAGGAGAACATAAATCTTCAGAATTCAGGAATGATCAAAACTAAGTTCAATGAAGTTTATTCCAAATGTTGACATCTTATTCTTCTTGAGAGTGACTTGGCCTTGTTCTCTGACTAATTTAACTAAATGACATAACAAATGCAGGGGGGCGGGGGGGCGTATATCTTTTTTCCTTCATTTTTGGAAGCATGCAGTTTTGTACACGCTTTTCACTGAGGATATACTACTGGTTTGTTCACTGACCTCAGGAAGGAAATAGCGAGGACCATTCAAAGAAGTACAAATAGGTGTCCCATTTATAGACGTTTTGTCACCACCAAAATTCACAAAGTTTAATACAATGCCTTTTTGGCGTGTTCTAATCTTTCTTTTGATAGTATCTGTTAACAGCAGAATTAAATGTGGTAACTATTACTTTTATTTTTAGAAAACTTTGTTTCCTAATGTTACTATTTGGATCGCCATATGCTTTCTTTCTGATCTTCTTTGCTTTGCTGGGAAAAGCAAAGCACAGAAGATTTGGGAACTCTGAGAGGGAACTGTTATGCTTTTCTGTCCTTCATAGGACTTAGACAGGAATTCCCATACTGACTCGGGTCAAAAATCTACCTTGTTTTGGTATCCTGTTTCTGGCAGTGACTAGTATCTGTTATTTCAGAGGAAAGGAGAACAGGAAAGCATCTTGTTGGCCGTGTTTCCAGTACCTCCTCAAGGATATCCTACCATTTGATCTGACTAAGCAGCACTGAAGGTCCTGCAGGAGGGATGGCACTCAGCATCAGAAAAATCAATCTTCAGTTTCACAAATGCAGAGTTTAGTCACTTGAGACAGAAGTTTCCAAACCACTGCTTTTAGCTAGTTCAAAACCCTGGGGTAAAGTGTGCTTAAATGGGTCTAGGAAGGAAAAAAAAAAAACCTCTAGAACTGATCTTATGATTTTCAGTGAAATCCCTCATAACTAACATTAGGAATTTGACTTGTGATCTTATATTCACATTTTGGCACCAATGTTGATTCCTTTCTTTCTGTGTAGCTCATATTTTTCAGCTTCACGAGGTCTGTAACTCTCATTCTTCGTGACCAGAACATATTCTCCTCTCCCTCTTGATTTACTGAATATAGAGCACTTGAAACAGTCTTCATCTCTGCTCAAATTCCTAACTTTTTTTCCTGACCTTTGCACAAAGGTAACTTTTCTCATCTGTCCATCAACACTTTTGATTTGGTTTCAACTCACTTGTGACTTTTCACTTCACATTGCATGTCTATTTTTTATTTTTAGCATCTGTTTTCTCACTCATTCCTTTACATCTCTCACTTTTGGAGTGGTAACTATTCCCAAGTATAACACACTTTAAACACCCATCTTGAGTTCCTTTCTTAAAAGCAATTGTTTAAGATACTTTCAGTGCCTTAACTTTTCCTACCCCACTCTTCTAATACTCTGACTTGTCTCTCAATAGTAAGACACTTTGTGACTTTCTCTGCTGGTGCCAATGGCATGATCCTACTGATGTTAATTATTTCCATTTCTTTCATGCTTTCCTTTTCTAGTTTAATCTTCTTTCAAAAAAAAAGAAAAAAAAAAAGAGGAAACTGTTATTCTCTCCTTTTTTTAAAAATCTGCAAAATTGTATTTTTAATACATACTTTCTCTGAGGAGAACTAAAATAAGGAGGGGACTTTGAAGTTGATATTTCTAGGCATTTTTTTGTGAGTGCAGTTGACAAAACTACACAAGATGTGATATGATGTATGCCATCTATGTAAATTTGAATGTGTCCCGTAATAAGGAATTTTCTCTGTTATGAGGCTTTTTTTTTTTTTTTTAAATGAGATGTGAAGAGATTGAGGAGCCTCAATTAACTAAGCACTAAAGCTCCTTCTCGTTTTGCACAGCTGTGGGTCCACTTAGCATTTCTGGAAAACTAGGTCCTGACTGATGTGCCCAAGACCTTGCAGGAGCCGGTGAGCCATAAACTCTATAAAGCTGCTTGTGGATTTCTAAAAAAGTAAATAAATAGCAAATGTACTTTTCAGTTTTTCCCCAATTGTGTTGTTAATTTGGCATGTCTTATAAAGTTTACTGGATGTAACTCAGCAAGAATAAAATATAACACTTTCTGCTTCTAGACAGGAAAGATATTTTTAAGATATCAGTAATGCCTTTTCATAAAATGGTAAGAATACATATGGAATCAGGATATGTTCTGTTAAGTCTAAAGAGAAGGCCAGTATTGGAGTTTGAGCGCCACTTTGATTTCCAAGTGGTAAGTGTGTTATCCTTTGTCTTTCCAATTTTAAAAGTAGGCACAGCGAGGGCAAGGTTTCCTGCTGCTGTAAAGCTGAGAACAGCCGTTCATTCCCCCCTGTTTGCTTTAGCTGGGGGGATTTACCTCAGACTTGTAATGCAGACATACATAATTTTTAGTCCTGTAGAATATTGCCACAGGGAAATTCAACTGTGAGCATAAAAATTGTCTTGTCTGAATCGTATAGTGAAACTCTTGTGAGAAGTCACTTGGAGGGAGTGAGGAGGCATACACAGACAATTCCACTGTTTCTCCATCAGAGAAAGCTTTTGGTGCAATAAAGTGGTCATTTACTCATATTGCTATATTCTAAGTGTTAATCTTTCAGTTAAAAAAAAAAACCACAAGGCAACTTTAGCTATTGCAAAGGAACAGTTGAAGCGAGTTACAAAGAAAGATTTTTACTTTAAGGGTTTTTTTATAGAAATGCAAATTGATTTGTTTGGAGTAATGCTTGCAGATAGCTCTGCAGAAATGAATTTGTAACTAACGGCTTAGAGTGGAAAAAACGGTTTAGCTGTTTCTCCTGAAAAGATGAGGGAGAGAACCAAGGAATCTCTCGGATGTGCCAAGCTTGTGGCAATGTGCTTTTTGAAGCGTTTTATGTGGTGATTTGAGATCTTGTTAAAACCTGGAACAACTCACAGTGCATATATACATATGTTGACTTCTTCGAGAACAGATTGGGAAGGCGACCGCTTGGCGCTGTCAGCGCTCCTTTGTTCTCTGCCGCGCGTGCCATGTGCGAGTGAGACAAAGGTGTGGGTGCGATCCAGGCTTCGGATATGTAACGGCAAGTAAGACGTAATCATATGCCTGAATGTTCCCTTCTGGTTTTTGAGAAGATATTTAAAAATAAGGGATATAAAAACCAGATGAATGTTACAAATATGAAGCTACCACACATTCCAAGTTGGCTTGTTAGCTTTGTTCAAACTGCCCTCCACAAATAGTTCTGATGATTATGCCACAAGTTTAATGATGCCATGGGACTCTTTGTCACCGCGCAGGGCAGCAGGGCAGAAGTTTTCTCTTATTCGTCTTTTCTTTCTAAAGTAGGAGGAAAAGCCCTAAATGTGCTGTTCAAACACGTGAAAGAATGCACCATCTTGTTCCTTATTTAGCAAAGGTTATGCAGGCTTGTTCTGCAGCACCAGCTTTTATTAGTAAAGCATTGGGATTTTTTGTAACAAGTTAGAGCAGCTACTTGCTGTCGGACCACCTGAGTAGAGCCCTGACCAGAAGTTTCCTTTCATTACACGTACAGTTAGTATCAGGAAACGTGATCCCAATAATGTTTAAAAACTTGAAATAACTGTCATGAACCTGATAAGAGGCTGCAAAGTTTTTAAGGACTTTCCATCCAATGGTATATTTTCCATACAAAGCAACTACCAACAAGCCAGCCCCTTTCCTCTATTCTCTAACAAAGCTCCCAGTGTCCAAATCAGCTCCAAATGTGCTTTCGCTCCTCACACTGAAGATGATGATCAGATGTGAACAAAAGCTACTGTGCAGAGCTCTCTTAAGAAATCCAAATAGGTTTTGGAAGAACTTTTTATAGCAAATCAAGGGTTTGAGTGTTTAGAGTCAAGCTGATAATTTTGTTCTCAAAAGTGGAATCCCAATATCGTCTTTCATTTTCCACTTGCTATTACAGTATGAATTACCTTTTGACACGTTTTATAACTTTAAAAAAAATTCTCCAAAGGACCAAGACTTCAAGCAGGAGTACAAATAACTCCTGTTGATAGTTCCATGTCATGGGAGAAGACTTGGTTCCTGAAATTGCTGCTGTGTGAGTAGTCGTCTTGGGCAGCGCATTGCTAACACCACAGCGTAGTACCCAGCGCTGTCTAAAGCTCTTGCACTTCTCGTTGGCACCGTGTCACGTATCTAAATTTTCCTATGAAAGGGATACCGAGCGGCCCGACTGCACAAAGTTCTTTGTTTTCCCCTCCCGCGCTGGCACGCGCCAGCACTAGCTCTGAGGGTGCTTGTTTAAGAAATCCTGGGCCTCGGTCTGCATTCCTCAGTGTCAGCCTCCGGTAGCTGCAGCGCAACATTGGGATATAGCGTAAGTTGAAAATGCAGTCCTATTGACTTCAATGTCAGTTAATGCTTAAAATGTTCTCCAGTAGATAGTAGTTGCACAGCATTGGTATACTACGAATACACTACAGCTTGAATTTAAAGTTCCTTTGTTGATTATTCCTTCCTGAAACTTTAATTCCAACAAAAAATGACAGTCACGTCTTATACGGAGTCACACGCAGTAAGTAATTATCAGAATTTAGTCTTTACATATGGGTAGTTGCAGAAGATGTCAAAAAGATTAAACTATCAAGAAATTATGAAAGTAAATTTTAATTTGGCCGTGTTCTTGCAGCATATGCTTGGGCTAAAATCTGATATCAGTATTTCAATGTGCGTAGCTAAAATTAAATATCACGAGGTGTAGCGGGAAGAGTTGTAAGCTTAGTCATCTCAAGAAGTTTGACCACTTCTTTCACAAAGGTTTTGTTGTATGACGCAAATAGTGAAAATTACATCCTTTAATGACAGAATATGGACATTTCCTGATTAAAGATTTTTTTTTTAACCAAAAGTGTAAAAAAAAAAAAAAACCAAAAAAAAACAAACAAACCCACAAACCCCTCTGTTAGAAAACCAGTAGTTAATGGCTTTTCAGGAAAGAGAACTGGTTAACAATTACCATTAACAAGGACTTTCACCATCAGTGTTAATAGAATTTTTGTGGTTCTTGACAGTTTTTTTCATTATAAATGCCTTTTCAATTCTAGCCTAGAAAAGGGATGAGGATTTGCAAAAAACCTTTTAAGACAATGGCATTTTTAAATTACTTTACCAGCCTTTTGCAGATGGAACATACAACTGTGGTTTTTATTTAAATAAGAAAACTTGATGCAAGTCAGTTCTGTGATGTACGTGTTGCACTTTAGAACTTATCTTCAATTTTATCAGATTGAATGACACTTACAGTGAGTAACGTGGGCCTTGGATTCTTTTTGTCTTTGCATGTGTTCATGAGGAGTGTTTCCTAGTATCACAGTATCAGGATCCTGAATGTACAGGTACTACGTGGTAATGCTGCAGTGTCTGTTAGCAAATCTTTGAAAGAAAACTTAGAAATTCAATAGAACAGCAAAACAAAGGACTTTCTGCTCCACAGAATTCACTCAGGTGGTATTTATTGCAGAAACTGGACACTGCATCAAAAGAACAGAATTAGTGACTAAGATGTGATGAGATATTTCTTCATCTTTACTGTTTCTGGACAGTTTAATACATTTATTTAGCTTGGGCACAAGTTAGCACTTATAAGTAAAATCATCAGACTTGACTGTTGAGGTAAAAGCGACAACTAATTAAACATTAAAAGGTAATTTTTCAATCGTATTTGTTTGTGAAAACTGTTTTTCATAGTATCTGGTTTGACATGTAGCATGGTTATTTACATGATGTATGTTAAAAACTACTACATTAGAAGGTTGTGCCCCTCTATGACTACCTTTGCATTTGACAAACCCTGGAGAATCAGGTGTAATATGTAAAAGCTGACAACTTGGTCAGGAGTTGGCTTAGCTAAAAAATAGGTGAAAGTTGGAGGATTTATTACTTCAGCAACCATATTCTGAAATGACTAAGGTTCTGTGTGAACACAGATTACCTTTTACATAGTGCACTGAATCAAGGCTGCTGTGATAGTAGTAGTATTATTTCTATATTCTCCCATTACTTAGAAACCATTAGTAGATGTGACTGCAGCTTTTTTCGCAATGGTTAAATTTGACACAGCATTCTAATGGGAGAGCTTCCACAGAAACTGGGAGCTGTTGTGCCAACTTAGGCTAGGAAACACCTGGACCTTAAGTTTTGACTTCCTTGTTTACTCTTCACCCTTTCCCATTTGGCCTCTTTCATGCCTCTTCCCATTCAGCTCTTTGATAGCTTCTGGGCTACTGATAAGCTCTACATTTCTTTAAAAATAAGAGGGTTTTTTCTTTCTTTTTTCTTATCAAACTGTGGCAAATTTACTCAGAGAGAATGCAGAATTTTCCCCTGGCTGAATTTGGTATTTCAATGTGGACTTTTTAGGACAAAAGCTGGAGAGTGGTAAGAAAGCTACTGTCTGTTGATGGTGAGGAAGCACATCTTCAGCACTGAAAACAGGAATCCAGTCTCCATAAGAAATGAGGCTGTTATGTGCATGTCACTGAGACTCTGGAATCATTTATTAAAAATAAATCAGCATTGTGTCACTTAGCTAATGAAATATATTGCCATAAATTGCTCTTCTTTTTTTTTTTTTTTTTTTTTAGATGCTGGAAGTCCTTTTTGATTTACTTTACCAGAAATGACTGTGCTAATATGGTGGGTTTGAGACATTCAGCTTCTGTTCTTATCATGCAATCTTTCTGCAGAACATAAAAGTGATCAACATAGGCACAGCTTCATGGCTAATTTCTTTTCATGTTGTGTATTCCTCTATCAATAACCTTTCTGACTCCCTTTCTACTTCATTAACATGATGGAAGATTTTTACCTTGAAATGTGACAATACAGATCAATAAGTACTGGGTAAAATGTGCTTTGCCTGTTTTGATTTCTGTGTTTCCACTATCATTGATTCTTTTCTTTATACGAAAAGAGTGTTGTTACAAGAAACAAAAGCTCAGCCTTTGCTTCCTTGAAATCTTGGAACAGCGAGTTTCATACTCAGCTTATCTGTAGTACAAACACGACATTTTCCAGAAGGCCAAGTTTGGACTAGCTAGCTATGCAATGTCCGAGCCAAGCAGAGTCGAAGAGGGAGAAATGAAACTGGTATCCTCGCTCCGAGAGGGGCTATAGATTTTTGTATTAAGCGGTGCATTAGTGGTCCCTGCTGTTCACCGGCTTCTTTGGAGTCCTTTGGTTTTCTTACATTTATTGAAGAATAAAGGGCTACTTCTAGTTTGAGGGTTTTTTTCCTTTTTTTTTTTTTTTTTTTTTTTTTTTTTACCTTAAACTTAGCCTAGAGGAAACCTAAGGAAGCTGCTTCCACCAAATGGATGCAGTAACTTAGAGCTTTTTTGTAATGTTTTCTCTTATTAATATTATTTTCACTCTCAATGCTCGTATTGCAACTCCTGCGCTGTGATTCTCACCCTCCCTAGAGAGAATTTGAAATAGACAAATGATGTGATTGATAGTTCAACGCACCCTCTTTTAACATGAAGAATGAAAAGAAACACTCACCCTTCCAGGGTAATTTTATTTTCTAGCAAAAAATCTTTTTGATCAATTCTGAATTTCTGCTGCGGTTGCATATAATCTTTGTATAGCATCGTCAATAAAAGACAAGTTCTCTAAAAGTATACAAACATGGTTTGTTTACTACTTTGTTTTGAACTTATTTAATCTGCATGATCGACAACAATCATCTATTAGGCTGATTTTAATTTTCAGCCTAAATTATAATGGCTTGAAATGTATAACTGATTCAAAATGTAACTGACCTGCTGTTTTGGGAGGCAAGGCAACAAGGTAGACCCACCTCTCCTGATGTGCCTTTTCACTGCCCCACGTTGCTTTTCTGTGTTGTTCCTCCACAGTCAGTGGTGGTGTTCTGAAGCCAGAGAAAAATGAGAAGGCTTCTTTACAGCTTCCAGGAATAGAGTTTTTTTAGGATCATACCAAGAATGTGTTTGGTCAAGACTTGAGAACGTGTAGGTGCTCGTGGGGGAAAGGTGTCTCCTGGCATAGTGCTGAAGGACCAAGCTAGGAGTACGCCGGTGGCACGGTACCACTGAAATTCACGGTTAGTAATCGCTGACCCACGTTAATTTCTGAATCATGCAAGGGATTTGCTTGGGAGTACCGTGTCGGCCATTCAGCGTGCCAGAGACTGTTCTAATAACTTGCTATGTTCCGCATTGTTAACAACGTTATAACAAAGACCATCATGTGCTTCTGCCAACAATTGTTTAATTTGCTGGTAGAGACATGGCCTGAGAACCTCGGCGTGTTGAAGCTACGCAGAAAGTATGCTCATTCAACCAAAATGTCTTTGGCAAGTATTCTTATTGAATTCCTAGTCTAGAAAGGATAGAGAAAGCAAATATAGCGACTGGGTTTTGCACTCTGAAAGGCTGCTGATGGGACTTTGCATGTTTTGTCCCATGTGCTACATTTTGTACTGCCAAATTTTGGCATGGGGCGGGGGGGCAGGTAATAGCTATTACTATTATACTAGTATTAGCTACTTTTTGTGAGATACACATACTTAGCATTTATCTACAGCATTTATAATAAAACAACAAGACCTTGGAGAAACAGATCTTGACACTTTTCATGCCAGATCTGTTCTCCCAGAAACTGCCAGATGGGATTTCTTCCTGGAGGATTAACTGCTTCTTCCTCTTCCTCATCCTCTTGTCTTAAACCAAGTACTTAAACAGCTCAGGAAGTTTGACAAACCCCAATTCTTACTAAGTAAACGTTATGTTTGTCTTTATACTAAAGTCTTGCTTAGGGATGGTTCCATAGCATCTGGATAAGGTTAGCCTTTTCATTTCCAGAATTTCGAATCTAATGTTTGTGTTAATACGTTCCTGCTTCACAATGGTCAGATACCAGAGGGATTGAGTTAGAACTCTTGTTCAAATCATCTTTTTTCAGATTAAAGTGGATTTGCTTGTTTTCTCACTAGTGCCCCAGTCTTTGTTTAAAGTGATCTGGCAGTTCCTACTCCATAAACTGAAGGACTTGCTTGTTTAACCTGAAGGTAGAATCTATTGAAGGTTAAAAAAGTAAATGCAGCAGTTCAATGGGAATTGAATATTTAGGTGTTTTGATTATTCCACTCATGCTCATTTTAGGGACCTGAATAACTTGAGTTAATCTCGCTCTTATGATTAAAGATGTAGTTGCATTAAGTGTTTCAGGGAAAAGCACAGGGCAGGTGTATAGTGTATTACCTGCCCTGGTAGCTGCTTATCCGCACGTTCTTCCTCTGCACTACCCACTGCGCTATAGCTGCAAATTAATCATCTTCTCTGTGATCTGACTGTGTACATGAGCAGTTACCACTGCTCTCCCCTACATGGTTTGCTCAACTTTTCTCGTTGATTTTTTTTTTTCTTAACACCAAAAAGTTTCCAAAAACCCATCCCTGCTTTCTGTCTCTATCTTTTGATTTGAGCAGCAAATTGGAATAACTTCTCTTTAAAAAGTGAAGATTAATATTTTGGAGAAAGTTTCAAAATCGGACAAAACCCCCTCCACACAAACCAAACAAAAGAAACAGGAAAAATCCTTCTGCAGAGCATTTAAATGGTAAAAATAAATCTATGTAATTATTTGATAGTATAAATATTAGCCTGAATAGTCTCAGGTATCTGCTGCATAGAAATTATGTGTTTTTACAGTCTTAACCTTGGCTTATTTCCTTCTATAAAACTCAGCTTTAGTCTTGATTTAAAACGAACGCACACTGCTTTCATGCAAGTTTGAGTCTTCTGGTAAAGTTACTTATAAAGATGAAAGCACAAAATTCTATCAAATTCCTTACATCTACTTGAAGTGGGTCCCTGGTTGGTAAATACTCAAATCCCTCCCCCTCAAAAAAACCTGTCTAAATAGATTTCATAAGCCTTAACCTTTTGTGAATCACTCCTTGTTAAAGATATTGATACATTTCAATGGCCATAATTTATCAACAAATTAAAATGGCTATTATAAGTTGATATGTTTATTATATTGGGGTAATTTTTTCATTAGTTCTGCCCACCTTCACCCATTTTTGGTGTTGGTATATTTTGGTATATTTTGATTATGCACCGCAAGGAAGTCTGGACAAAATTTATGCACTTACTTTATCAAACAGACTAGATATATAAACTCATACTTTTTCATACATTCATAACAGTATTCAATATATTTTGTTTGAGTTAATATAAATTAATCCTAACAGAACAATAACGTGTAGTGCACTCTGTACAGGGGGAATCCGTCCTTAAATGAGACAGACAATCCCATTCAGTAGAAGAATTGTAAATGCCAAGATATGGTTGGAAAGAATGAACGTTGCCAAAGTGGTATGTAGTGTTGTAAGAATATGTTATAGCGTGCTTTCTGTTGAACTTAAGCAATATGCAGGAAAGTAATGGAGAAGCCTCATGTTTAGGATTGTTTTCTGAAAAACAAGAAAAAAGGGACTGTTTACATTTTCTTTTTTTTTTTTTTTTTTTTAAAGTGCTCCAAAAAAATCCAAAGTACTTTTTAAAGTGAAAATTTCTAAATTAGTTTTTTGTCTAAGAAGCAAAATTACAGATTTTCTATACCTTTCTAAATAATAAAAGAGGGAGATGGGAAGCCTGTTAGCAAATGGAAAGGCTTTTATTGCATCCATGTAGTACGGCTACCTCGCAGAGCAAAACACCTCAGTTCTCTTACGTCCTTGTATTCCCAACTGAAATGAATGAGTCTGAACAAATACAACCACTATGACAGCACTTCATTTTATAATTTTCATCACAGTCCTGTTCCCAGGCTAACATGTTTATTTGAAGCATGTATGTCTGTTCTTGACTGCACTGTTGCCTCCAGATATATATGACTACAGGCTGTGAGGGGCTAATGACAGTCCCTGTATGAAGGAAAATGCGTTTTGTAATGTGTTTTGTCTAGCTCGCTATCAGTGGATCTTGATCATTTGTCCCTGGAGGCCCTTATGGCGGCCCATAAAAACATTAGTGGCAAAGACAAATAAAGTGGTGCCAAGAATTAAGATGCTGGAGGGACACTGGTCCAAGAAGTGCAGGTTCAAATTTGAATATAATCAATCATATATATTTGATCGTATCATTAATGTAATTTTGTCATTGACTTCAATTTGGCCTGCAGTTAAGTCACAGAGACATCTTTCTCACAGAGAATTTTTCTGGCTCCCTTTTGACACCAGAAAGTAATACTTTGCACTGCAGGATCTCCATCAGCCTGGACTGTGTTGTATTAGTCAATACCGGATATCTAACACTATAAGTTAAATTGAATAAAACTTGATTTTAGTCAAGTCTTGAAAGTTTTGTGTCTAATGGTGCTAAATGATGGCTTCTAGCATTTTGATATCCACAAATGAGAATTGAAGAAGAGACCAGTCTTTCATTCTGTGGTGCTAAACCCATACTAGTTTTGAAAATGTGAATATTCTTCTTATGGCAACTTGGAGTAAAATGTGCAAGCCATTTATCTGGGGGAGGCGGGGAGGAACAAAACTAAAGCCCACAAAACTCCCAAGCTCTTTCTCAGATGAGACTTTTTGGCTATCTTTTGTTTTGAAGGTGAAACAGAACAAAAATAGAATTATGATAGTTATTGGCAGAAAAGGTTGCCCTATTTATTAACATGTTCCACGTTGCTAGTTTTTGTTTTCCAATAAAACCTTCTGGGAGAATGTCAGAATATGGTTATATGTTTAAGTCTAATCTAAAAGGACCTTCCTTCACAACACAATAGGAATTTTTTTTTTTTTTCTTCCTTATGGCTAAAAAATTATGTAGTTCTAGACTTTTATCCAAGGGATTGGCTTTCTTCTGTATAGCCCACTTTTGTGTGCTACAGCTCTGGTGTTCCTTGACTAAACAGCAATTTAAGCCAGTGTTAAACTCAACCGTGGTTGATTAACACATGGCACTTTTGCAGAAGATTGGATCTCATCTGTAGTGCTCTGCTTGGCTCAAGTTTGTCTGGGATCAGGTAGTTAAGTGTCTAAAAAGGACAAAGTGCTTTATCGAATCATTTCAGTATTGCGGTAATTGCTTTCCTGGGTCACATAAACTGATTTTAAAAAGCTATCTTTTATCTTTTGTGCTATCTTTCATCTTTCAAATGCTATCTTAGTCACAAGAATGGTATTTTAGGATGCCTATGCATCAAGGCGACTCAGTTTGTGTTCAGAACAAGTTTTAATTCTAAAACCTGGCCTTTGTTAAAATTTTTAAAGCATTTTCATATGATTTTTCTGCAGTGTACAGTTCTGTAACTTTTAATATTCCATTTGCTATAAGGAAGTAAATTTCATTAATTGTTGCTGTAACAGCAACCTTCCTTGACAAAAGGGATTTCAAAGCTACAATGTCACTAATATCTTTGTAACTAAATTACATTTTATACAAGTAGGTCTCACGAAGTAATAAAAAGTGTATTTTCAAAAATTTAAAAGGAATTTGAAAAAGTTTTGTGGTGCAGGACTGATTTTCTGGACTGAAAGCTAGATTTTCTTTGGAAATATTTGGGGTGCCAAAAAAGCATTTTTCAATATTTTTATCATCACAAATTTAAATTTGGTTTCATTCCAGTGAGGCACAAGGCAGTTAATGAGTATTCTTTTGAACGTATGCCTTTAAATTCTCTATTTCCTGCACATAGTATGAATTATCATTATTTACTGCTAGTTGCTTTTTGAAAGAGGAGTTCATGACGAAGGGACTTATGGCTGAAGACCGTTACTTTAACTGACTACCTTGAGACTGTTCATGTGGCTTTTTCTCTCGTGTCGCTTTGGAAACAGGAAAGCGGCCTCAAAAAAGATGGAAAGGGTTCAGAAGGTTGGCTGGATGCCACCTCAGCTATTGCAGGACTGACCTGCAGTTTTGTTACTGCCCCTGCTCTTAGTCCTTACCTCAGGAGAGGCCTTGACCAGACATCACCGGCGTCTGGCTATTTTCAGGCCCCAGGAGTCAATGTGACAGTAGCCTGAAGGAACAAATGGTGGAACTCGTTAAAAAAAACGTTGTCCTCAAGTTCTTCCTGACCCAGGTGCCAGAATGAAATAACTAAGAATTTCTTGCTAGGGTGTAACTGAGCTTGGCTTGATAGATGTCATATTTCAAAAGCCTGAGCCTGTCAACGGTTGATGAAATGCTGTCTCTGCCTTCAAAATAAACAGAAACTTTTCTGTGTTTAGTTCTTGAAGGGAAGAATCGAATACAATTAACAGTTTATGCACTATGTAAACCACACGTTAACCTTTTAAACCTAAGGTTTGCAGACTTTAAACAGTTTAGAAAATTTCTCAATAAAATTATCTGCTTTCTTTCGCAGTACGTAGAATGCAGAGAGATAATTTTCTCAAGAGCACTGTTCTTCTTTCCTTGCACGCTTGAAGCCTGAGCTCGCCGAACCGAGCTTTTCTGCGGCTGCAACCGCGCAGGACCTCCGCCTGCTTGTCAAAGCCGCTGTCCCAGTGCCGCTTGGTGCTCCGGCAGCACCGTGGCCCAGGGACAGAGTCCTCTGCTGGGCTGGAGCTCACCCTCTCGGGAAGCGTGCTACCTCTTGGTAGCATCAGCAGGCTTGGGGTTAAAGTATGGTCTGCTACAAACAATGCCCCAGTGAATTCAAAACCATCAATGGATTTTGGATGAGACCCAACGTACATAAAAGGCAGCCAGAAATGATTGATGATGGGATGGAAAAATTCAAGAAATCCCCTGCCATCTGGTACCTTTGATAGTTTGCTGGCACGATGTCTTGCAGGTTCCTGTACATGCTGCCTTTGAGAATGGGTGTAAATATTGGTCTCTGCCATTATCAGTGCAAGATGTAAATACGTTTGGGAGGAAGGGTGTAACAATAAACTGACCAAGATCAGTTATGTGCAGAGAAAAAGAAAGCAAGCTCTACTTCAAAGTAACCTGTAGGTATTATCTATTACCAATTACAGCTTCGACAGTTAACTGTTGACAATACTTGGTATGTAGCATTGGTTACTGCTGTTTTCCTAATGGGATTACATGAACTTCAATTTATATTACTACACTTTCAGCAAGTGCTATTCTGAGTTAACAAAAAAATTCTGTAATCTCTCTAGCTAATCCAAGCATAACTGTGTATAGCATGGAGCAACCAAGGGTAAGAGATTGAGTTTTATAGGCCGGGGTGCAGCTCTTCTGTTTTTGATTGTGTAAGCCTTTATTATGATTTTACTAATTAATCAAAAAATAAAATAAACCAAAAGATCTCTGAATCGGATGAAAAACTCCATATAATCGGAGTTTGGAAAGAAGATAGATTGCTGCTTCATGCCTAGCTTTTTGTCTCGGTGTTTGTAGCGAAAGACTCATGCATACAGAAGAATTTCAAATTCAGAATAACACGACAGTTTCTGAAGTCAGAATTACTTCATAAATTGAGTGGTTTCATTACCACTGACAGCAGGCTTAAAATGCTCATTATTGTAGTACAGATGTATGGTGTGGAACAGCTAATGTGACTAATACAATTTGTACCAAACCTACCTGACAAATACCAAGTGCCAAGTTCAGTAGCAAACAACTTTTAATCATTTCACCATGCTACCTGCTCTGAAAGGACATATAATTTATGCTGTGGATGTGATTTCCTCAATGAAGCACTTCTGAGGAGAGATAAAATGTGTGGTATAGGTAGGCCAAACCAGATGTTTAAATTATACCTTTACCAAAACCACCTGATGAATGACACGTGTCTGTCATACATGAACGGTAGTTGTTGAGTTCAGATTACTCTGCATGTGTAGATGGCAGTGAAATACTTTCAAGGCCACCAATTAAGTTTTGTGAGAACAGATCTATCCGGTGTACCAAACCAGATTGAACATGCTGTCTAGTGCCTCAAGTTCATGAAAGAAAGTTTCCCAGGAAAAAAAATCTAGTGTATGCAAAATGAATCAATTGCAACAAAGTAGGCAATGAAATGTTGGAGGTCTGTTTGTTTTGCATTTATTTTGAACTTGGCATTTTTATTATTCTATGGGAATGGAACTCTGCATTGCTGTTCATATGCATGTATTCATGTACCTGTTTACAGCTTGTTATGCTGTCAGTTATGAATTGGGGGAAAAAAAGTTAGTCCCCTTCATGGATCTATACCACAGCTGTAACTTCAACACAGCCCCTGGTATTGTCAAGCTGGGTAGAATATAGATTTTCTTTCTGGGGAAAAAAAAAATTCAAAGGACACGGGGCTGCCTTATAATGTTTAGGGCAATAAAAATTGTGTGTTTTTTTCCTAATTGCAGAAACTTGTAGTTAATATTTTCATGACAGTCATAGTTCATTTTCGCTTTGCAAAATTAATTGTGCGCAATTTTTCTACAGAATCGAGTAATTCATTCTAGATGGTATTTCTTTTAGTAACTGATGAACTATAGCATCTCATAGTATCTGCGTACTTGAATTTTATGTGCAGTAGTAGTAGTGGTGATTTGTGCTCTGAAACATTTTGTGAAGCCTTTGGGTTAATCTGTGTTAAATTATGTCTGTCACCGACTGTACCATGTAAGATGACTGGAATGCGACTGTACAGGAATATTTGCTTTCATTTTTAGAGTTTGCGTGGTCAAAATTTCTGTTCGCTCCTCTGAACTGACTTAATGGAACAGAGATAAGGGTTCACTTAAAACAAAAACAAAACAACAAAAAAACCCCAATTCCTTAACAACAAGCTCTTGGTATGTTCAGCTCTTATGACCACTGTGTTCACACAGCTGTACTATCTCCTTATTAGTATTTTTAGCTGAACTCTTGTAGTCTTGGATAGAAAGTCAAGTACTTTGAAACATCAGCTCCGATGATCCAGAGATATGTAGGGAAAATGGTATGATATGTCCTCCTGTAATGATTCACTGGTATTTGTGATTCAACGGATTTATTGGAAACGAAACGAACTTTATGGGAGCTTAAAGATGGCTATTGCAAATAGTACTGTAAAAAAATCTTTCATGATTTTAATTGCGCATGGAAGCAACGAAGCCTCTAAACTTGGTATTTCCTCTAAGAATATTATGACCTCAGGATAATGTCACTAGAACTATTCCCATTTCTTTTCAATCCTGTATAAGGGAAACAAAGGAAAACTAAGACCAGTAGTATTATGTAAGCTATCCAGACTAAAATTCATTCCAAATGCTTTTCAATACAGCAAAGCATTCCTTTCGTCTACTCAATGACAATTAGAAGTGAAAGCTGTGTAGTTTATTTGAAAACCATCTAAGCAATGCCCAAAAATGTTATAAGCAGTGATAGAAATGAGATTCCCCCCCCCTGCTACCAGCTACCCTAGTATTCTGCCTGCTTCATGTTACTCTCTAATTTAGCAACTCAGATATTTCGGGTACATTTACTATGAAAAGGAGTAGCAACAACACTGTAAAATCCTGCATGTTAGGTTTTATTTTATTATTACTTTTTAGGTGATGTGTGAAAATATGATACCTTTTTAAGCAATTGCTTTGGAATGAAGACACTGATAAAACAAAGATTTCCTCACATAAGGAGTAATAACACTCTGCATCCTTCATTCAGGCAAAAAGTGCCTGAAGCATCTCAAAAAATATTAGAAATGTTCGTCAAATTGAGCCTTAGACTGTGCCTGGATAATAGTGGTTAACTGAATACAGAGCCTAGGATTTTTGCATAAAATCACAGAATAAGATGATGATGATAATGACAACTCTACTCTTTTGATTGCACAATTCATTCAGGTTTAATAGTAGCAGTATTAACAAACGTAAAATTAATGAAAGCTCAGTATTCATTCTTCTGGCAAAATGCCAATGCCTTTATAGAGAAGAACAATTGCGCTCTATCTTGTTAAACGTTCTGGGCCTGATTTTTCCAACATGAAGGATTTAGATTGCCTTTTTATCATTTTAAAATAACATCACTAGAATAATACAGGTAGCACAGTTATGTTTCCCTCTCTATATAACTTCATTTAATGCTTTGCAGTGTCCTATCCTTTGGGACTTTCTAGATTGCTGAGTCAAACTGCAGCGCTGTTACATTTCCGATGCCTAGATGAGAAGATACTGGGAAACGATGTGGTTTGAGTCAAAGAATATCTCCCAAAAACCTAGGAAACATTTAATGCACTCAAATATTGTAGAAAGTATCTGGAATACTTCTAAGACATAGCAAAGCTACCAGGTAGAAAAATATACCTGTTTTCTTTATGAAGGTTTTTCCCACTATTCAACTGAAGCATGTATTTCAAACTTTCCCATTAACTCACACAAAAATTTAATACAAAGAAACACCCTCTTAGCAGAAGCGTAATTGATGCAGACTAGGTATTTCCATGGCAAATGGTCTGTCTTCTGTGGTGGGCTGTATGCTGTCTAATGGCTTTTTAAAAATGAAGGTGTATTTAAAACAAACCAAACCACAAATGGTACCCAAAAGGCATGTTATCTTGAAAATATCTACCACCTTGTGGTATTTGGAGGGAGCTCAAACCTTCAAGACTGTTACTCTCTTGATATCCATAAAGACTCATCTCTGTCTTTGAACACATGAGGGCACGCACTTACTTTAGCATTCTTTTTCTGTAGCTTCGGAAACAGCTGGCAGGGTAGCTGCCAGGTCCCTCTGCGAGGCTGAGACTTTTGCTGATCTGTCATATACTGCTTGCTGAAAATGGGAGATATAGGACCGCGGCAAGGGAGGCAACACCCAGGTCTTTTCCTTTGTGCTTATTAAATTCTGACTTTGAATGTATGACACTGGGTTTTTTTATATTTATAGCATTTTGGATTTCCTGTCATATTCAAGTCTTAATCTGTCACCGTAAGGTACTGTTTCAGGCCACTTGATTTTCTTTTTGCTTAACAAATTCCAATTGTCTTGTCTGAGGTGACACAGGCTCGCTGTCACGGAAGGTCAGCACTGTTCCCAACGCAACTGTTTGCAAGCTGAATGGAAATGGGTAGATGAGAGATGGCTGCGAGCCCCATTTTCCACAATGAGTGTTCATGCTCTCCTAGGCTACATTAAGTTTTCCAATATTTTTTAAAGAGAACCATGCCTTTTCCTGGGGTTAAATGCTGATGTTTACGTGAATGTTAGTGTTCTTGCTCTGATCTGCTTAGCTACATCGGCTTTATGTACTATACTAATTTAAGTCATTAAAGAAGGTAGAGGATTTGAAATAGGAATTGACGACTCAGTTTTTCAGTGTTTTTTGAGCCTTTTCCCCAGCAATGCTTTTGCTTATTTGAGTGACTCGTGTGGTTTCTGCTATAGCCAAGTTTTCAGAAGCAAATGTAGCGAGAGTTTGTAGCACCAGCGGTATTTTGGGAAAACACTGATGCGAGAAGTTTGCACGAGCTTGCTGAACTATAGCTGTGTTGATGGCTTTGAGTTTAATGGCACGTTATGAAAGGAAGGCACGTGGCCTAGTGATTAGACCAGGGCATTGGGGTTTCTCAATTCTCTTTTCAACAGTTCTACAGTCTTGCTTGGGTGGCTTTGAGTAAATCAGCTGAGCTTTTTGAAGCTCAGTTTACTCATTCATAAAACTGCTTTAATACCTGTGATCTAAGGTTGCTGTGTGCCTTCCGCTATTAAAGTTAAAAACTTAATTGCTGTATATTTGTATATTGCTATTATTGTTAATTATCAGTGCGTTCAAAAACTGAGGGAATCCAATTATAAAAATGGACTACTGGTATCAGAAAAATAACACAAAATGTAACTGCAATTACAGATAATTTTGACAGTGAATGAAGTACAGTACAAACTGCCAGTGGTACATAACTGAAGGTCCAAATCAAGAGAAACTATAGGGCTATCTAGAATAACAATAATTAGTAGCTATTTATTATAATTTTCTTTGCACCAGTAAAACTGGTGTTGGCCTTATAATTTCTGGAAGTTTATTGTCATTCTATGTAAGTATAGGTCAGTCCATTTGAAGGGGTATGGCAGAATTCACTGTCTTGAAATACGTTTGGCTTTTCTTATTATAATGAAACGCTATTGACCTTGGGGAGCTACTCAGCAAAAGTTAAGCTGCATCTGAAAAGCCTAGCAAGCCATACAAAATAATTTTGCTTCCGCAAATGTATTTTCTTTCTATATTTTTCTGGCATTATGTGGTATTTTTGTGTTCTCCGATTTAACACATCGGGAATGTGGATTTTACAATGTTGTCAACGTTACAAGGTGACACGTCCATAGGACTTGTGACTTTGTGATTCTGGTGGGTGTCACTGAAGTGAGCAGCTGCCCAGTCACAGCAGAGAGGTTATTCCCGCTCCCCTTCCCTCCTGTTCCCAGCGCTTGCTCCCACCCGCAGCACACAGTACACACCAGCTCCCATGTGCGTTGAGCCCTTCAGCGAGCTGCTTCACCATGCAAACCCTGCAGACAACCTTTTTTTTTTTTTTTCCCCTGCTGATTTAATTTTCTGTTATGTTAGCTAACTGAAACGGCCCAGGGAGGAATCTGATGGATGCCAGAGCAAGAGCAAGGGAACAGGCAGGAGCATGTAGCTGGAAGAGGGGGGAGCAAGTTTGGTGGGGTGCAGAAGCAAAATGCTTTTGTGACCAGCTGGAAGGACTTACTGCTGCCAGAACTGTATATAGCTCGTTGCCTTCCAATCGGCAGTTTCTCATTTTGTGGCAGATGTCAGTGTTGACAGATTTTGGAGTCTCTCTCCTGAAGTTTGCAAAGAACATTTTTTTTTCTTCTTTCTTTCATTTTGTCTTCCTTATTTGCTGCTTTGTGTCTTTTTGTTGTGACCATTAAGTAAAATGATGATGCCGGTATAACAGAGCTTATTTAATAATCCCTTATCTATACACAAAGGCGCTCTTCTCCTCCCACTTTTTTCATACCATCCATAATCTCCAGAGAGAACCCTGTGGTACATCATTTCAAGTGGGTGGCCAGCCTGTGCATATTTGAGCCCTCCCGGATTTGCCTGTGGAAGCTGGAATGTCTGCAGTGTGGGCTCTATTGTTCTCCACTTTCTAGAGACTTGTGGACGACTGCATGACACAATATTAAAAATATTCCCGACCATTAAACATTTCTTGTCTTTTCCTACTCTATTGGATTTTGAGCTATTTCCACTTCTTAAGAATTTTCTACATAAATGGCAGGCTACATAATCACTTGAGCACTGGGCTATACTTGGCCCCTTCTTGCTGTCTCTTTCCATAAACCCGGGTTAATCAGGTGTGGCTTGCAAGGATTTGCAGAATCTGAAAGACACAACAGCAGGGATGGAAGTTTCCCCATGGAAATGCTTGAGCTCATATGACAAAGTAACTGTTTTTATTAGAACTGCACTTAAAAAGAATAATTATTACAATATACTGATTTACGGGGCAAAGTGTAACAGAGCAGTTGGCCACATTCTTCTGTTAGCCTTTTGTCTTTTTTAGACTTTAATGGTGCTTCAAAACATGTTTTCTTGTTACCCTTGTACAAGCCAAAAGCGAGTCCAGTACCATGTAAATCCAGTTTGTTGTAAACTGAATCTGGTACTATGTAAAAGTTTCTTACTCGGTGTTTCTGTGTGTCTCAGGTCGTGTTAAAAGTATTTTCTCCCTGATAGTCTGAAAGAAGCAGAAGGAGCTGTTACCCTCCTAAGCTTTGACCGTTAACAAAACACTCACCATGACTGAGAACTTTTATTGTCAATACATCCAAGCAGAGAGACTAAGAATTTCATTAACTTATACGGTACTGTTGACTCTGCGCTGTTTTGCGGCTCAATCTACATGTAGAAAAAGTCCTGGTGAAATGTATTTGCTTTGTGCTTCTCTTCCTTACAAACTACCACACTTGCTCTGTATGAATGGGAAAGCTGAGATTTTTATTCTATTCCTGCTGAATTAGAAAACGTTGAACGGTTCAATCTAGGGGAACATCCGCTGTCCTCGCAGAATTTTGGATCAGGCAATACATAAGGATAGTCAGTCCTTCAACCTTCAGGTTTTTTCAGACTTCTCAAACCTTTCATAATGCAGCAAAGTGAGTAAAATTGCCAGTTCAGTCACCACTAGAAAGATATTCTACTTCCAGTTTGCAGTTTTAAAACATGTAAGGATTAGAAACGCACCTCTTTATGAAAAGATATTGCTAATATTTTTCTGTCCTTCATTCTACAGGAGATATGTGCTTTTTGTATGAATATTTTTTTCAAACGTTAAACTACCCATTTGTAGAGCATTGATATTTTCCTTCAAAGCAAGTTCTTCTAACCGAGCAACGGCAATGTCCATGAAATCTCTTGAGAGCTTAGTCCAATTTACACTGGCAAACTCGGTGTTATGCATCTGCCTCCTGAGAAGAGATGGTGCCAGTGACCATTTCTTATAAACATGTGCTGACATTAGTCTTAAATCCTTGCCTTTAGGTTATTTTCACTTAAATTACATTGGGCTGTCATCCATCAATTTTGAATATGTTAATTAAGGACATTATTACGCACACGTGGAGTCTGAGTAATGGGGGCTGGCTGGGCCCTGGGGAGGTCTCTGGCCCAAGGCGATGCTGTCGGTGGGGCTGCCCGCCGGGACAGACCTGGCACGTCCTGAAATCCCCCAAGGACGAGAGCCCCTTTGGGCAACCTGAGCCACCACCCGACTGCCCTCATAGGGAAAACGTTTCTCCTTCTACCTAGCCTAAAACTCTGTCATTTGAAACTTGTCTTTTGTCCTACTTCCATGCACCTCCGCAAAAAGCCCGGCTCCATCTTCTCCATAACATCCCTGTAGATGCCCAGGGCTGCTGTTAGGTGCCTCCAAAGCCATCTCTTCTCCAGGCTGAGCAAGCCCAGCTCTCCTGAAGCCCAACTCACAGGGCATGTGCTCCAGCCATCTGACATGCTGGTCCAATAAAGTTGCTGCCATTGGTGTTTTGTTTAGTAAAAGTTCCCTGATTTTTGGTATGTACTTGCCATGATTTTTGTAGCTGTTAATTTCTAATAGTGTTTATGCAATGTTGTTGCTGTTCAACGCAACAGCTGAATAGCAAAAACTATTGGATTGCCTAATGGATTACCTCGAACTACTTCAGTTTCTATGGTGGTAAACAGTGCCTACCCATATTATGCAATTCCTATGGAGAAAAGTGTCATCTGTACGATGCTATATTCTCTGTGTGGTTTTGGGGCACACAACTGGCTAAATACTGAAAATGTAGAAAGCTTCGTGTGGTAACTTGAAAACATAGTATCCCACGTATTCCTTATGGTATTATGTAAAGACAATATTTTTAAAACTTTCATTACTCAATTTCATATCTTAAATTGTTTTGAAGTATACTCTGAGATGTAAAGTTTATGAATTTTTGCACTGTAAAATCTGCATGAATATTTTCCAGGGTATTTTTTTCTTCATTTTATATGAAATCTGAAAGGTAATAGTAAGGATTTTGTATTCTACTCTGCCACATGAACAGATTATGGACAATATTTAGGTCTTCGTTAAAAGTTTATTAAAGAAAATGAGAGTCAGCCTGACTGCATTCACCCTAACATAACTGTTGATTTAACCAAAAAGTTATTGTGTACAAATCAGATTATTTGGTTGCTTAAACTTAGTCTTAAAACTATTGTACAAGTACTGCTTTACCAGCTCCATGTGTGGATAATGGTCAAACATGGATAGATTGGATTTTGTACTGGAGGGACTCCAACGATTTGCATCATTTGACATGTATTTTTACGTGCATTCATATTGACCAAGGCATTGTTTTCAGTCTCTTTTATTTGGAATTTATTGACAACAAAACCCCCACAAAACTGAAGTAATAATCATGTATATATTGAAGTGAAAGAAAAGGTAAAACAGCTAAATTTGACCAGTGTTTCAAACTCATGCTCTTTGAAAAATTGAAGGTCAACATAAATATATTATCAGATGCACGTTTGTAATGAAAAAATGCTTTTATCCCTATCAAAAAAGTAGCTAGCAGTTTGAAGATATATGAGGTTTTATTGTATACTTCTAAATCCTTTAAGAGAGTTAATCTGTATGCTTTAGATGGTGAGATCTAAAAATATGTTTATTCAACAGCTAGAATATGCTTCTATTGGAAAGAAAAAGGAGTAAGAATTTTGGTTGTTGAAATGCCCTTTTTTTCTTTAATTCACATAGCTTACCAGAGCCTTTCATGTCCTTTTAAAGCCAATGAATGTTCTGGGGAATAATACCTCTTGCTTTGAACTGTCCAAATGAAATATCAGACTTCAGATAAAAAAGCTAAAGTCTGCCAGAAAAGAAATCAATAAAATCCTGCAGCTTTACAGTACAATACATGCATGGGTTGAGGTGGGTTGGAAATAAAGGAAGGTGAGGTGGACTTGAGTATTTCCAGAAATATCACACAATTGATGGTAGAAGCTTTACTGTTTTCCTATATCTAGCTGTGCACGTGCCAAACGGTATTTTTTTTCATCGTGTTGTTCAAAGTAAGATGAAGTTGGTTGGGCTTTCTGAAGTGACTAATTTACCTGGTGAATAAAGGGCTTCCTGCTGACCCGTACTTCAGTTTACCATGTAAGGAAAGCTTTCATCTGGTTTAATGGTGTTTAGTACAGCTTAGTAGCCTTGGGCCTATGACATAATCCACTACACCATATAAGGCTTCCTTGGGTAGAATTACTCGTTGACATTTTGTTCTGTTACTGCTTTGCAGTGTTACTGAGTATTTGAAGATTTTAGCTAATTAATTGTCTTCAACTGTAATTAAAATTGTAGTCATTGGGATAAAGAAAAGTTAAGTTTCTTACGACGATGCTGAATCGCTCATCTGACACAGTGAACGCTAAAAATAAGAATTCAGTAATCTAATTATAAAGGATGGTTGAGTTAGCTTTACTTTGGATAACTTCAACTATCATTGGTTTGTGTTGCTTGATAGTTTTCATTTTCTTAAGAAAAGGGGAAGCCCCATTTGTCTGCCAAATTAACTGTTTTATTTTTTTTGTTCACACCTATCTTTATTTTCTATTCTTCAAAAATTTTGGTAACTTCTGCACTCTTTAGATCCTGTCAGGAGCACAGCAATCGCCTCACATCACAAGTCTTACAGGCGTTAATCCATGCATTAGAAGGGCCCCAAATCGGTATCTACCGAACTCCTTCCCAAAACCTCACTTGAGCAAAATACATGAGAGAAGTTCACTTTGTAATGATAGCACAGTTGTGGCAACCAGTCTCACAGTTTACTCAGGCTTTTTATGAAAATGGTTTTGTTTGGTTTAAACCTATTTTTGAGAACTAGTTAGAGGGAGAAAAATGTTTTCCATGTCATAATGCATGGTTCATATCAAACTGGAAATTCAACGCTGAATTTCATCTCACGTTTTTTTAACCAGTGACTCAGTACCATGAGATCGTTCTGCAGTTCTTCCTTCTTTGTCCTTAAATTCTGTGAATAATTTATTATCAGCAACAAATGCTATTACTTCACTGTTCACTCTTTTTTTCCTCCTCGTGTACAAATATCTTGAGCGGCTTAGGTCCCAGTACATTATCCGCTAATAATTTTTCTGCTATTATGAAATCTATCCGTTTATTCTTGTCTTTTGTTCCTATCTTTTAAATAGGTATTAATCTATTTTTAAAAATAATTAAAAAAAAAAAAAAAAAGCTTTGTATGTTATAGCACCTTAGCTGTTGGGGGGGTTTAAGAAACTTTGGTGAGAGAAATTGTTGAAAGGTTTTTTGGAAACAAACATACACTATACCGGGTGCCTTATTCTTGGTCATGTGCTTGTCTGCTTCTAGTAGCTTTGAGACATGATTTTTATGCTTGAGAGCCATGGATTTTTCTGTATTTAATTATCTACACATCTAAAAAGTCTAGGTTTTGTCTCATTATTGGCAATATATCAGGCTAGGAATTCATACCTATTGCTTGCAGGGTGTACCGGGCAGATGTGTTTAAACAGCAGGCACCTATGGTCTCAATACCTCTTGCGTGTCAGCCATTTCAAATGATGGGGTAAATCACTACAAATAATCCTACAGTTTCTTATTTACCCTTCTAGAAAACCAAACCCACAGAATATGCAATTCTATTGGTGATTTTTTTACAAGACAGATTATCATCAAGATATATATTTGGGGGTTTTAAGGTTGCAGTTATTTTGATGCTTCAAATGGCTCTCTTCCTGAACACTACTCTTAGCTCTGTTTCGCTGAATATAGCAAAGGCTTAGAAATATGGGCTTACTTTATACTATTAATTTTTATTATTTATATTTTGTGTTATTAGTCCAATAAAAAATAAGACTGTAAGGCACTGTTTACCTTTGAAGCACGCAAATAATTCAGATTCAGTGAAATAATGAGTGCCCTTAGAGATATGTTTGTGCGTTTTTTGCATATGAATTTTGACAGATAAGATTGGTACCCTCTCCACTCTTCCAGCAGTTTTATGGCATAAACTGTGCATCATGAGTTGTCTACCTCCCCAAAATATGAACTACAGATTTGTACAGGACTTAAAGCACTTTGAGACCAAAATCTGCTTAGCATCCCGACTTAGCTGGGGGCTTCGGTTTGGTATTTTGTTAAAGGCTACCCCTTATGATGCTCTGAAATTTTTCCTGTGTAGACTCCTGCTACCAATTGGAAAAGTATCTGATCAAATGAATATTGTTTAAAAAAATCAGACAACTCAGAGAATCAAATTTCTAAACAATTCTGGCATGCAGGAGAGAGTTCTGCTTTTTCCTCAATTGTATTTACCCAGAATGGTCACATACCCCATAAAAACCGGATTGTGTTTTTCTCTTTAGGAGAGAATGATTTCTCCCTTTTAAAACACATAAATCATTGAATCTTCCCAGTTCCACAAAAAACCCTGTGTACCGCAGTACAATTAGAGCCGTAGGGGAGTTAATTTTGTAAGCAGCAGGCGGACGGTGCAAGCGAACGGCTGTGTGCTCTGTATTCTGCTGTTGTCCTGGCACAATGTTCCTTGCAAACTGCGGATCAAATGTCACTTCAGTTCACCAAGGACAGTGAAAAACAATGTTAAAAGAGATTTCAGTCTCGGCTAACCTGATGTTTGGCTTGCAGGTCAGAAAAATGTTCATTCAGGTTTGAATCACTATAAGATAGGAAAGGATGGTCATAAAAAAAAATGCTGTTACATTTTAAAAACAACTTGGGAGGATCAAAGAGTGAAGAACCCCCATGAATAAGTCAGGTATGATATTGTAGTCCCATGTGTCTGCTTTGTCCTTTTGTGAGCTCACACTAAGTTAATGGAAGTTTATATGCGTTTCTCTGAGTTCTCATCTTATGTTAAATTAATAATGAACGTGCTCAGATAAACCAAAAATCTCCCCAAACCCTTGGCCAAATACCATAAGCAACAGATTTACAGATTCGGGAAAGAATATTACTTCATTATGGTATGCTATCTTGGGATTTTTTACAAGTACTTTCCTTACCGTGTTGTGAAATGTATCTGTAGCATTACAAAAAATAAGCTAAATGTGAAATACAAATAAGCAGCGCGTGGGATCAGGACTTCAAGTATTTATCACTGATTATCTCCAATTATGGAAACATATAAGCCACCCAGAACATGTGTTGTCCATATGGGCAATTTCCTGCTAAAATTAAAAAGTCGTGTCCTCTACCCAGTAACTTTGTAAATTAGATACTAAATTTTTGGTAGGGACAACTAAAATCCTAATTACAAGGCTTAAAAGATGGGGATGTTTTGGAAAATCCCCGCAAAAATCAATTTTTTTTTTTTTTTTTTTAATAATATATAATATGTATGTGAACACCTCTGACAGATCTGGAGCAATATACAGATCTGGTGGGTTGTATTTATATATGGTTAGACCTACCAAGTTAGTTATTTACTAGCAGCCAGCTGGCAGAATCTTGCTTTTATAATAGATAAATTTGTGAATGACATGAAAATGATAGGACCAATCTTATGCTATTGTTCATGTGCCAGTGGAACTATGCCAATTTTTAAATCAGCTGAGGATTATCCTGGTCGTTTTCTGTTGTTCAATGTTTCTTTCTGATGTAGTTTAGAATTTGCAGGCTGTGAAGAACAAAAGGCTAATTTTTTAAACACGATTCAACAGGAGCAAAAGGATTTGTTGTATCCTTCAGATTAGTCAGATAAATCTCTGAAGCTGTAACTTTGGCTCTATGTCCTAAAATGCCATTATTCATTGTCTTCCCATATTTATCAAGTACAGTGGAATCTAGAGTACTACTTAGGGTGTGGGACGTCTCTTGCCACTGCTAGGAAAGGTGATTAAAGAAACAAGATGACTGAAATGAAAAGAGATTATTAAGGTGGTATACAAAAGTTTATGTATATGGAAGATGAAAACACCTAAAGCTAATAAGCTAAAAAATAAGCTAAACTTATTTAAGATATGGAAAAAGAAGTATGGAAGACTAGACTGAAAGAAATATTCTACTTGAACTAGCTATCTTTTCTGATGTTGGTCTTGTCAGTGAGAGTTAAGACTAAAAACTGAGCTGACATATGACTATTACAAAAACAATTTGTGTTTATTAGGTGCTGCATGTTTGAATTAATTTGTAGCTACTGATTTTATTGGTACTATGATTTGAAATTTAACTGTAATTGAGCATCTTTTAAAATGTTGATGAATACCATGGGATAAAAATGATGAGACAATCTTTCTGGAGCAACATACAGATTAGTTTGCGCAGTGTCGTGCTAGCAGTCTGACTGCCTAATTTCTCAAACCAAAGTCAGAAAGCACAGAAAGCAAATTGAGAATTTCTGCGGAAAAAGAATTGAGAACCAAACAGAAAGCATAACAAAGCCATGACGTAAAGCACTGTGTACAGCATCCTCAGTGTGCTCTATGGCCCTGGCTACCTCACCTGAAACACAACACAGCAGAGCTAGAAGTACCTGGGAAAGGGCCGGAGTCGGAGAACGGCCTCTTTCCCAGGGAGAAAGCAAATGGCTAAAAGTGGTCGGACTGGGAAAGAAGCCATCAAACTAAGACTAGAAAGAAGATTGCAAGCAGGGATCCATTATCTACTCTTTGGCATAACCCAGGGATTGGAAGGTACTCCACGACAGGATCAGATGAGCAGAAACAAGGCAAAACGAAACACAGAAGGACACGCTTTGCCTTGCTACTATGTGTTGTAGAGTTCAAGATTTCAAAGGGAGTTAAAGAAACTTGAAGGATGTGTCAGGGGCAACAGAAAACCTGGCTCTCATGTTGGAGCTCTCCAGGCCACGCACCTCGGGAAGCCGGCAGGCCTTGCTAGCAGAGTAATCAGTCTCCATCCGACCTTTTTCCAGTAACCCTATACTGATATCCCTCAGAAATGTGGTATTAGGCTAGACAGGCATTTTCCAGAGCCAGTATGCCCTGGCTAACCAGGTGAGGATTGATGCTACGTTAGGTCAGCCTGGCAATGGCTGTCTCTGTAAGTCTCGTGTTCCCCAGGATCTTCCTGCCTGCCCCAAAGCCTTCAGTGTCACCAGCGGTCATTGGAAGACATTTGGCTGCCCCATTGCTTCTGTGTGACCGGTTCCCCATATGTTGATCTAGACGAAATGGGGGTCCATGCCATTATCTTCTACATATGATGCAAGACAGATGATGACAGCATTTATTAAGGTGTCCCGGGTGCTTCGTTTGGAGACATACTATGTTTAAATAAGGAATACTTTTTATCTTGAATCACACTTACGGCAGGTTAAAGTAAAACTTTAATTAAGACATTGCCTCACGGTGAGGTCAGCTATGTTTATGGGAGTTTTGCTGTTCAGCTGCAGCATAGCCAGGGTGCCACGTTGCTCTGCTGCAGAGGACAGGAAAGATCGGTCAACTGTTCCTCACTATGAGGTATTTGTGAGAAAAATGGTGCGATGGAGCTCTACGCTTGTATCTCGGGGAATTCACAGCGAGTGAGCAAACATGCCTGAAGAGAAGGGGAGCTTGTATATGTTAAGCTGCACGCCCTTCTCTACGACATCTTCACCAGGACAGCGTTCTTCAGGGCTGATCCCGAGCAGTTCCACCAACAGTTTCTGGGTTTTCCTCTCACTAGCGGGACAAAGGAAAGCATAGATTCAGAATAACAGAGCATGGGTTTTTTGCTTACAAGTGTGACAGATGACTGGACTTAAAGGTCTTGCCCAAAGCTTTCTTGAAATCGATGTAAAAAATGACATGAATTTAAATAAGCTTTAGCTAGAGTCAACACCTCTGCATCCTAAATGCGCATGTCATACAGGAGACAGACACCAGCAACTGTGAGCCAAGACAATCCCCCAGACATCTTCTATATATAAGGAAGGATTCTGTTGCAAAGGCATATTGATATAATTAATAATGCATATAAAAATTAATCGATCATATTTCAGAGTTTTTATACCAGCTTTTTATGCTTTTATTTGATATTACTCTTTTTAGAAGAAATGAGCTTATACAATGCAACTGAAAATCATCTGAGAGTACAACTCTAATAAATCCCCCTGTTCTGGGTTTGACTGTAGAAATGAGATGGAGGTTTCTCTGGAGCAGTAAGTTAATTTCAACTGACATCACTGACATTTGCAATTTGAAGGACTGTGAATCTGAATTTCCCATGGGAAAAATCTTCCTTTGGAGAACCTAAACGGGCTTGGCCTGAGTGAGCTTTCTGACTTCTGTTACTTACCTCATCTTCTGATGTTTATACTTGTCTTACAGAACCACAGGAAGTCCTCCTACACCATTTCTCTTTGTTTTCTGTCTTTTATACGTGATATGAAGTAAAAAGAGGCTACCCACTTAAATAGTAGGGTATGGTTCTTATCAGCCTAGACTTTATCATAAGGTATGTGTTCATATTAAACCAATGTAAACACTAAGCACAGATCTTTAACCAGATATGGCAAATCTTGATCGATAATCAAAATAATCAATTGGTAATCAACCGATTTAGTTTGGCTATATCAATACTCAAGACACTTTGCATAAGTGTTTGTTATATGTCACTTCCCTTTCTTACGAGTCATGATTCATATTCACTAATAACGGGACTGGAAGAGGTTAAATAATTCGCTTTATTGTGCAGCATGTCCCTTGCAGGACCAGGGGAGGACCTCAGACTGCCCATCTTGCAGAGTCACTGTAGAATTAGTGCCTGCGTTGTCATTCAAATAAAGATTATAAAAATTTTTTTATGAGAAAATAAAATGTAATGGCAAGCACAACTATCAGTTTAATCATCTACTGCAAGAGTTTTCACTGTTAGAATGAAGAAACTTCTCTGTGTTTACTGTAAATCATATTTATGCATTCCTTTCTAGCCCCACAAATGCCATAATTGACCTTTAGAGGAACTGAAAGGCTCCTTATTTGTTAAAGCACCAGCTTGCACATCTGGTTTTTGCTGCATCAGCTGACAGTGGTTGTAATATTAAATGTGTTCACAGACCTTCAGTTTTCACCTTGGTGATGCTGTTTTAAGATACCATTACCACGTTAAACTTCATTTTGTGTTTGTTGAATAAATGAGAGTAGAACTCATCTTTATGAATAAATTTCACTCTGCATTCATTTTATTAATTATCTGAGAATTTAAGTAGTTAATATCACTACAGTTCACTGTGTTGGGATAAATTTTCAGTCTTTCCTACAGACTGAATAAATTTTGTTTGACCTATAAACCAATATTTAAAAAAAAAAAAAAATCATAGTAGACATCAGAGTTTTACCAATAATGAAGACAACTCATACAGCGATCTTGTATTTTCTCATTGCTTGGAGAGGAAAACAGAAGGAACAGTCTCCAGTATAGTTTCTTCATTTTTGTATGAAATTAGCTAACATATTACTATAAATATGCTTTCAGATTTGTGAAGGGGAGTTTAAAGATGTTCTTCTCCGAGTGCTCAGATATTGGCTTTGTTTCATGCTGACAAGTTTGATCTGATCTAGTCTCTCTTTCATTCTGATCTCTCTAGTGTTGTGGTACTTAGGCATATTTTATATCTAGAAATTACCATCTAGTCTGGATTTAGGTTGATTATTAAAATAACTATTCTTCATGGCAACAACAAAGCTAGTGTCTCATTGGGTACTGTTGAGTTTCTATTAAAATCAGAATAGCTGTTAGGTTTATTTTTTATATTCAATGCTATTACCTCTAAAATGCTATGAAAACAGCTTAATGTCAAACCTGTATAACAAAAATGTAATGCAGAAATAAAAATATATTGATTAAAAAAATTTTTAATGTAATTATAGAATTAGGTGTGTTAAACTTGTTTCCAAAAGACAACAGTGTTGGAAAGGCTGCATCTGGTCTGCTTTGGAACTGTAGGGTCAAAATAATTTCATGATCCATTCCTAGTGGTTATCCCATGATAAAATATTTTACTCTGAAGAATTTCTATTATGATTTGTTGGGTATGAAAATATACATCCCGTTTATCCTAAATGTACAGGTGTGTAGTGAAGACAAACTTAATTTCAATGAAGACGGCTTTTGTTGTGAAACAAGTGGCTGTGGCACTGCGATGACCAAGGCAGAGAGTCAGTGTGTTTTTCCATGATCGAATTAAAAATACAAATTTAAAAGCTTATGTTAAAACAACTTTGAAAAATCAGAATGTCCAAAACTTAAAAAATTGTGCTTCTGAAGTTGACGATGAAAAAAAAACTTCTTCTCTGTGAGATGAACCTTAATTGCACAGAACGCAATGTTTTTGCCCTACACGAGTGAAAATGTATATGCTATGTAATTGCAGATTGTAGCGTAACAGATGCAGAAGATGCTAATTCAGATTCTACAAGCAGCTCTAAAGTTGCCATTCCCAAGTGTTCACGTACTTGATTTTCCAAGTACAATAAAGTTGTTCAATGAATTTTTTTTTTTTTTTTTTTTTTAAATTGAAGCTATGCATCAAATGCAGTACTAATCCTGATTTTTATCAGCTACCTGAAAAGTATTTCAGGATCTCAGCTGTACTGTGAGAAATGCAGGCTGTATAATAAGGACGTGCAATTCTAAATTTTGTGAGACTTTAAATGAAAGCAGATGGCACAGACTGTAAAAATAATCAAGCCGACTAACACAGGTATATTCCTAAAATGCATCAAGGGTTCAGAAGTACTGGAGTATCTGCTGCTTCTTGTGGTACTTCATTTCAACACTTTTATTCATTTGGGATGAGAATGTAACTCAGGAACTGGTGCGCTTTTCATCTTTTTAATCTGAAGTATGGTCAAGGACCACTCTAGGGCTGAATTTGGGTTGTTCTGACTATATTTATCTATGTATCTGTCACAGTGGGAATTATTTTTCTTTATTTTTCGGTTTCAGAAATTCCTAGAAGGACTGTAAGCCTTTAGCACTACTGTGTTGAAAGATTCTCTCTTTTCAGTTTTTAAGTTGATGTGACAAATATAAGGGGAACTGCTGGAGCTATGCGGTGAAGTAGGATCATGCTGTCAGAGCCTACCGCTAGGAAACAGAAGGGAAGGAAATGATGAGAAAATGAGCTGTGGGGAAATTTAGCATTTATGGCTTTCACTTTTTTTCCTATATTTTTATCTTTAGTGTTCCAGAGGGCCATTGTGTTTCCTGTTAATTTGCTCCACTTTTAGGTGGTCAGATGGTACTGTCGCTAGAGGACATAAAAATAACTGTAGGTCTTATCAGAAGCAAAACCGAAGCTGAAACACAGGTCAAAGTTGAATTTTTAGCTTAATCTACAGGTCTGCTTGAGTACAGCACTGGAAAATTGAAAGTTAGCAGAGCTCATGGCTAGAAAAAGGAAGAAAGTTATAACAATTGCACCTGCTGGGTCATTTTGAGGTTCTCCAATCCTTAGTTTACAAGTGCTGAAGGACTTAAAACCTTTGTGCTACAGGGGAAAGCAGAACTAGGATTTTTTTGAGGTGGATTTAGTTAGTCAATAGGAAAATGGTTTTATGTAATACACTTAAAGAGATTCAGTTTGAGATGTTAAAAACTAATTTTATGAGACAGTATATTACTGTCTATGATGAAATTTGTACGTGAGGTCAAAGGAAAACTGGTCATCTTAACGTTATTTCACAGTTTGATCTGTTTTTTTTTCCCTGAAGTATCCTGGGGTGTGGATTTTGCAGTCCGGCCACAATCCTGTAGCTATTTGTTAATACATGAGAATAAGAGATTGAGATGCTTTTAAAAACAATAATAAAATTGACCCCTTACTTGTTAAAATGCCTTGTTTCTGAGTCTTGGAAGAATGGTGCTTAGATGGTATCACTGGGAAACAGCCACTGTGCCTCACCATTTCCTGGGGGGGGAAATGCTCCCATTCAGCGAGGGCTTTTCCCTGGTTAGCGTGTATATCTCGTGTGTATGTTTTGTTTGCTGGCTTCAGTCTTTCTCGTGTATATGCATAATGAAAAAAAACCCCCACAACATAGATATGAAAGTATGAAAGCCATAATCACAAATGTCTCTGGTCACATACATGGCTGCATGGGTTCACCTCCTGAAAATGACACACTTAAATTTCTCTTGAAGCCAAGTAACCTGCACAAGGGTCTAGATTTCAGAAAGGTATTCAGTCTATGCCAACAAGGCTCTCCTAATAGATTGCAAGAATTAGAAATTTCTATTAATTCAGTATCACGTGATGGGGAGCACGAGCTCTGATTAGATGATAAGTGAAGTGATCTTTGTACATTCAGTAGCTGTTAGGCCATATGATCATTTCTTTTGGGCTCTGTTTCTCAGAGGATACAGTGAAAATCTGCTTTTTCCAGAAATGAGGATGAAGAGGGATAGTGATGGGCAGTTTTTTATTGACTGATGGACAATTCTTCTACAAATGTGTTCATCATCAATCCTTAATAGAAAATTTTGAAGCCTAAACATCAAACTTCATTCAGATTAATGTGGTTTATAAAAAAATACATCGATTTCCATAGTTAGAATTACATTACTTCCTTACCTCTGAATCTTTCCACATAGACTCCTGTTGTACCTGCTCTGGGTGATATAAGAAGCAGCAATTTTTTTTTTTTTATTTTAATCCTTGGGATTTGTTCAGAGATGCTCCAGCCTTTCACCCCTAATATCATCTGCCCAAATGTTCTGCAGGAATCCCCTCTTACCTGTCAGCAGTGCAGCCTGCTCAGGAACTCGAGCAAGCCTTGTACTATAACCTGAAGAAGACAAGGTACAGATTTTTTTTTTTGGTGTGTGTTCTGGAAAGATGATCCTCAGTCCAGGAGCTGCTGTTCAGGCAGCTCTGCCTTGTGTTCTTTTTAATTAGCTGTCTGCTCTTACTGCAAACTGCTGCTGCAGTGAGCCCGCAGATGGAAATTTTCTCTAAGACAGCTTTGCATTGCTCCAGCAATGTTTTCTGGCTCGAGCAGAGCTGCTCTGCCAGAGCCCTGCTTGGGAACTCGGGACCGTACACAGGGATGAAGGGACAAGCCATGCTAAAGCAGCTTAGCTATAGTGTCAGTGTACCACTAAATGACTTTTTTTTTTTTTCTTTTTTTCTTTTTTGTCTCTCTGCAAATTGAAGACATATCTCTGACAGAAAGATGGCATTCGGAAGGAAGCAGCAGCTTCCTTAGTTTAGGGAATTTTAGGGTGTCTGAATATCTGTCTCCAGGGAAACCTTGACGCTGCTCTGAACACATCAAGGATGAGCTTAAAGCTACATCGGTCGCTCCTTTCCCCTAAATGATGTCTACTGTAATACTTGTTAGCCAAGGTGTAACAGAAAAAAGTGTTGTGTAAAAATCATGACAAAGATGTGTTTGGTAGGACTGGGGAACAAGTACTGGTCTTGCACAACTTCCTATTCCATTTTGCACATGATGCTAGAAAATCTGTGTAATAGTTGAAATATTAATTCATTGGAATTCAGATTATTTGATTACTTAGCTTTCTGTGAGTATTTAAACTTAATAGGGGATATGGTATAAAAAAAAAAAAAAAACAAACACCAAAAAAACCCATCAGGAATGATTAAATACGTAATCCTATAACATACTGTATTTCTATGAGTCCCTATGAGATTTCTTTGGCAAATCTGGGATACTCTCCTACAGCAACGTTCTGTGTTATGGTGGCTATAAAATGTCATGTCTTCTAGCTGAGGCAGTGTGAAAATGAAATGAGAGGCCTTGTCTCTGAATTATGGGGGAATAAAAAAGAATAAATTATCCAGAGAGGTAGCAAGATTCTTGTAATCTTTCATGGCATCCCATGAATACTGGAGTGAATCTGTGGGTTGGTTTGTTTTTTTTTCATTTGATTTGCTTAGTAAAGTAATTGGATAAAGAGGAAAATACTTAAGCTGGTAAAACTACTAAAACAAATTATGAGATCCCATACATGCTTGCTTTCCTAGTTATAAATAAACTCGGAGCTCCCTCTAGTGAGAGT
The DNA here is from genome assembly GCA_028022735.1 of Gypaetus barbatus. Classification (NCBI taxonomy): domain Eukaryota; kingdom Metazoa; phylum Chordata; class Aves; order Accipitriformes; family Accipitridae; genus Gypaetus; species Gypaetus barbatus. The sequence goes on along the minus strand of CM051549.1, from coordinate 27,142,398 downwards.
TCAAAAGACAATGATACGGTTTTGTCTCTGAGTTAGCAAGTTTTCAAGTAAAATCAAACATTCCATTAGTGCAGCAAGCACAAATAATTAAACAAATATGGCTAATGAATTTAAATAATTTAGGAGGTGCAAAAATGTAGGAACATTTCCTCTGCAGTTCCCTGTTTCTCAGCCCTCAAAATGTTGTAACTGATTTCCAGTCAGTGTGTCTCACTGTTTTTTTCCTCTTTGACTGCCTTCATGGACTATTTATAAACGAGTTCCATAGTTCAGGTTCGGCTTGGGAATCATAAGCAATTTTTTTTGCTCTTCTGAAGTACAGTATCTCAATGATTTGAGCCAGTACACTTGCCAGATGTGTTTTCTCATGAGTTTTCCATTATTTCCTGCTCCCAGTCATTAGCGTGTGAAATGCCTTTCCTGTGATATTTTGGTGCTTCAAGGCCTGATTGCAGTAGGAATATGAAGAAGCATTGACAACTGTGAAGATGAAGAATTGTCAAGGAGTCCTTCAATTAGGTTAATTTTGGCTTTGTTTTGAGAAATGGGGGGGAAGAGAAGGCTCAGATCATCAGTTGATATAAATAAACTCTATTTTAGGCCCAAATCAGATCTGTCCCAAGTTACTTAGGGGGGAGCAGTATCCGGTCTGCCTATATCTAGTCATCTTTTTTCACTCTGTCAATGCCCAGAGAGCCCAAACAAAATCAGACGCTCGCTATAATAGGAAAGGCTCGTACATATTGTATGAGAAATCACCAGTGCTCCAAAGTCCTCATGAGCTAAATATAACGTAGATAAGACCTAGAAGAAAGGAAAGCGGTGTTATCCCAGTTGATAGGGGGAAAAAAGTTGGTACTATTTCCATAAAGGAATCAAGGATTTGTCCTCGCTGTTGGGTAGAGGTACATATGGGCTCGCTCTACCTAGCCCTGAGCCTCCTTGCCTGAAATAATAAAACCTACTGGGAGGAAAGGTATCTCCATTGGCTTACAGTCCTCTGTCAGTGTGTTTAATCTGCTGGACCACAGCAGGCTCTTGTTTTGCTGCCTCAGAAACAGACGAATCAAGGTGTTTATTGACCGCATCTGACTTGGATGCCCCTCTCTGCTAATAGGCATTCTTCGGGTTTTATGCTGCCAACAATTTGTAGCCCTAGCCTAAGGCTGAATCCAGACAAGCTTATTTCTAGCTGTCCTGACTGTAGGCTTTGATCATGCTGGCATTCATTAAGCATGCTTCTCCTACTCAAAAACCTCAGTTCAGACTTTGTTAGGAAAGTTCAGAATTTAATTGCAGCTAGTAAATGCTATTCATCGCTGAAACTGCATAAGCAAGCACCTTCTAGAGTTCACTTTTAAAATGAAATACTGAAAAGGTTTGGATTGACTGAGTGCCTGTGCTGAATTAACTGTTTAAGGGGGACAGGAGGTATCAAGAGAGGTTCTGGGGTCTTTCTATATGTATTTTTTTAAGGTAGTATGTTAATTTCTTCTGTACAGGATGTTCTCTCTTAAGTTATCTACCCCTAGTTAGCTTCACGAAGCTAGTCTGCATTCACTGTGTTTATTAACTGATGCTTTCAGAGTCATTTCTACTTGAACTATTTATATGATGCCCTAATCATATCACATCTCTGCAGAATAAGCAGAGCAGTGCAGCTCGGCCATGCTGATCTTTGACCCCAGTGTATCTTTATGTCAGAGAAATGGAAATACCATTTCCAGTAGCTGTTTCTGTGAGATAGGTTGCAGTACCAGATTCGTTCTTTTAGGGAATTTTTGTTTGGATACCTGCAGGAAGACTTTGGCACTTCTTTATTCCCTATGTGATCAGGAGATATATCTGACTGAATCAATATTATTTAGGCTTCAGTATGCGATGCTTTATAGACTCCTCTTTTTCTTTTTTTTTCTTTTTTTTTCTTTTTTTCTTTTTTCTTTTTTTCTTTTTTTTTTTTTCTTTCATAGTCTGCACATACTCTTCGAAGAACCTCTCTGAAGTTGATGGTTTTATGATCTGTTTTCCTTAGGAAGCATATAGCACTTATAATGAAACTTGGCCTTTGACTTACATTCTTTGTCTTAAGTTTATTTTTAAGGTTGTTTCTTGTATGAGAGTTTGAGGTGAAATTTTTTTAGTGGGCATTTCCCAAATGCTGTTAGTGAAGAACTGGTGCAGACTGGGGAAATAAACAATTGTATTGGGGATAGTTGTCAGGACCTTGTCCTGCTGATTTCTTTCCAAAGGTGCCTTTGAGGACCCTTTCTATAAGGTCATGACATTTAAATGTTCATAGTTCTGACTACTACTTTGGTGTCCTATCCAAAGAATCTGTAGGAATCGTGCTGCTGCAAGCTATCTCTTTAATTTATTCAATAAGGAATAATAAACCTGTGTTATTTAAATAGAAAAATTTAGAGAAATTTTGGGAAAAAGATTTTCAGCTGTTTTCTTTCATGATGCTGTTGAAGTGACAGTAAACACGAGAAAAACACAAGAGCATGCTGAAAAGCCATTCATTCCCCCTGAAGCTAAAGTCTCACAATTTTCCACCCAGCTGATGGGAGAGCAGTAGAAATCACTTGGCCTTGAGGCAAGATAACTCTCAAATAGTAACAGTTCAGATGTTAAAGCCAGTCTTGTTCATTTCTAATGATTACTGGCATGAGTGAGCGGGTTTTAAAACTTACACTGTTCCCTGGAAATTAATTCTGAAAAAACCATTATATTCCCATTTTACTTAAATCATTTTTCTTTTAACAGAATAGTGTTTCATATTTCTTCATTTTCATACCATTAGTCTACACATTGAGAATAGATTCAATTATCCTTTTGGGTGTCTACTTTTAGATTTAAGTTGTAATTGTGATAATGGATATTATCAATCTTTCAATTAGTTTCAATGCTTCTAAAAAATATCCAAATGAACGTACGGGAGGATTTACTGAAAACTGGAGTGTAATCTGTCCAGATCAAGAACGGTACATATGACAGTAAACAACACCCTTTTCTGTTCTTTGACATTATCACTTTTGACCATATCACCTGGGCACATCCTCAAAACTGCAGATTCACACATAGAAGTTAAACTCGTATGGCTGAAAAGAATCTCATGGCATTCAGCATATCACAGTTTCTTATTCTACTTTGTGTCACAGCCTTTCTGGTTTGCCAGGTTGCCAGCAGCTCCATTGCTATTGCCCTCCCCCAGATAGAATTATTTCAATGTTATGATCTTTATACAAACACTGCAGAAATTATTTTCCTGTTTATATTATTTACAGAACTACCCAAGGGAAACATGCCATTGCTAAAGGAACCAAAATTTCATCCATTGGAGACTTATTATTTGCTCTAATAAAGTATGCTAAGGTAGTATCTTTGATTCTAGCCTTTATCATTCTAGAATGATAATGTGTTTCATAAATATCAAAACATGTAAAGGAGCGTCCTTTTAATAAGCCTGACTGCTTCCACTGGAAGTCTGCCTGAGCTTCTACAGTGTTTTCCAGAGTCCTATGTTTGCTGATGTTCTGACCTATGATTTGGATTTACTTATTTAATAGAAATTAAGTTCTTTGAGAATCCTGATTTTATTCCGATACGTTGCTCTTCAAATTATGAATGCTGTCTGCTAAAAGTGAACAATTACTAATTACAAATGCTGGACACGCCTCCGAGATGGTCCTTTTCTAAAATGCTCATCTAAACAGACATTTCTGTTTTGGAGGGGGGAAGGCTGACGCAAAGAGAGAAGGAAGTGTCAGATAAACAGGAGGAATACGAGTTTGAAGGCTGCTGGTAAAGCTGCTGTGCGAGGAGGTACTGCTGGCTACGTTCAGAGAGCACTTACTGGTACCTGGGGTGGGCTGCCAAGGCGACCGAGACCTCAGGACTGAGCTGTTGAGGCTCTTTGATGCCACACAGTCAACCTGCATCAACATCATTTTCTCCTGTTGGTGCTGCAAAGAAATACAAAGCCTTTAGCTCTGCCACAGGTATTAAAAGGAATCCTAATAACCGGTCTCTGTGTTAGCAGGGTAAAACTCGTTGGTTTTTTGTTTTGTTTTGTTTTGTTTTTTCACTAGTGCTGTAATAGAATTATTTCTCACCTCACACTCCAGTGCAACGTGTGCCTGGTGTATCTATGTGGACCATGTCGGCCTGCCAGACTAACTCAAGGGACACAGGTGAATGCTGTAGTTGCCTATGCTAAGGGGCCTGAAAAGAAATTCCAGACTTTTACTTGTCTGCCAAAAATGACCTTTCAGTTAGGACTGTAGAAGACAGCAAGGTCAAAGCCAGACTGGACTTCGGAATTACACTTTTGTTATTAACTGGGAAGCTTGGTATGTCACACAAATTAATTGCTTGGCATTTGTCTCAGTGATACAAGGAGAACTTAACTCTCGAGGCCGAGCGGAACAGCTCCAAAGCGCATGCCGATCAACACTAGTCAGTAGCCTGCTGGTTAGGCTGCCCTCGGGCGACAGCTGAGGTTGGCGGTCCTTGCTCCACATCACGGTGGGAGGTTTTCCAAACGCCTCCCACCGCTGCACAAACCTGATCTGAGTGTGTAAGGCGAGATTTTTTTTTTTTTTTTTTTTTTTTCTTTCCCCCCTCTCCAAACACACTCAAGATACACCCTGGTGATCTAGGAATACAGCTGGGCCGTAGTGGTTACACATAGATATTGTTAAATAGAAGATCTGCATGGATTCAAATGAGCTGTTCGATACACTTCTAGTACTTCCCAAGTCCCAGGGCTAATCGTGGAATGATAGGGGGGTTTGGGTTGGAAGGGACCTTTAAAGGTCATCTAGTCCAACCCAGCTGTAGTGAGCAGGGACATCTTCCACTTGACCAGGTTGCTCAGAGCCCCATCCAACCTGACCTGGAATGTTTCCAGGGATGGGGCATCCACAACCTCTCTGGGCAACCTGTGCCAGTGTTTTACCACCCTCATCGTAAAAAAAATCTCCTCTTTATATCTAGTCTGAATCTACCCTCTTTCAGTTTAAAGCCATTACTCTTTGTCCTATCGGTACAGGCCCTATTAAGAAGTACCAAATAAGAGCAGAGGAAAGCATTTCTACTGCTATATTTTTTTATTTATTGTTTTGGGGTTTTTGAAATTGTTTATTGCCTAACCTTGAAAAGAGCTCCTAATGAAGCAGCTAGAAGGGACCTTCATGCTGACTTTCCCAACGTTTTCCAATGTTGGATGTGCAAAAACGTATGTGCTGTGCGCATGTACCTGTACATACGTATACAGTCCTAAAAAACTTCCATTTATGATATCTGGGGATTACTCAGTCTTCTTTCTGACCATTCCCACTGGCAGTATAAGCCATGATATTAGTTTGTCTTGGAGTAAATTATTTCAAAATATCTCTAAAAGACTGTTATTTGAAACCCCTTTTCATGTAATTTTGTATAAGTGAAATCTTTATGTGGAAAAGGTTTAAAAAAATCTTAAATGCTCTCCAAGTGTCTGTATTTATTACAGATAGCCATCTGCTTTTCCTTTTTCCTTTGAGCTGACTTCAGTGGGATCGATCCATGCAGTGAGTCAATCTGTACCCCATGATTACAGGACTGGGGCTTTTGCTTCTCCTTTTTGAACAGTTTCGTGTACTCAAGAGTAGGGGAACAAGGGAAAAAAAAAAAATCTGTGGAGGATGTTTTGTAATTTGATACACCTTTAGAAGTCTCTCAAAAAGTAAATACTTCTGAGGTGCTTAATTTTGGGGAGTTCCTGGTAGACACTGAGCTGGTTTTGTATTTCCCAACACTGTCTTCATCCAACTAATGACAGTCTGAAAGAGCCGGTGTTTGGGAGCAGCTGTAGAAATACCCATTTTAGAATGTATAAAAAATAGGACGGGCAGAAACCAAAAGGGACAATTTAAATGTTCCCTCTTTTTATCATTTTTAGGCACTGGTTCTATAAATTTCATGACGTTTTAAGGATTTAGAGATGGTACAGTTGCATACCAGAACATATCAGCAAAAGAAATCTCTGGAATTGCTACCTTTTAAAAGAATTGTCTGTTATTTCTGGATGAGGGAACCTGGAGTGTAGGAAAGCTACTGTATTGGAAAGTATCTATGCTGTGATAAAAATGAAATATTTAATTTTAGAAACTGGAAAATAGAGTTAGATCTTATGTTACTGTTAGGAACTGCATAGAAGGTTGATTTAGATGACTGACTTAGCATCACAGAAGACTTGTAACGGAAAAGAGGGGTATTCTCTAGTGCCGTATGTATTTACACAATTAGTTTTTAGGCCGCTAATATCCTTTTTCTTTCTCCCACTTTCATTACTGTTCTTCAATTTCTGCAATTAAATAAAAGGAAGACAAATCTTTGTTACTCTACAATCCCAGTTCAGCTCTAGAGAAGATCAGGCCTAAGAACATGATTCCTATTCTCTGCTACCAGTGACTTTTACTAATTAAATTGTATATACTCCCTTTTCAGTTTAGGTCTGACAATTTTTTTTTCTCTAGATACTGGCATTGTAGATGCTTAAGTAGTAACCTCAGTGTAAATATTTGCCCCTACTCCAATTTTTTTCTCAGTGTTCTCCTTATAAGTTAGGTTGGAGATTATGAAACCACAATTTATGAAAACTTCTTTTTCTTTTTTTATTGCTCTGATCTTTCAAAAGAGTTTAAACTTGATGCACTCTTCACAAAGGAAGAGGCTGTTTGCCAATGGCTTTGTTTCAAGAGTCACATTACACCATGTTTTCCAATTATTCAAAATATTAAGAAGCATATAGAGGGCAATAAAGTCTATAAAAACATCTTGCTTGCCTTTCATTTATATATATATGAATTCTGTTTTCAAATCTGTTTTCCTAAGTATTTAGTTTCTTCTTCACGCTTTTTTATATTTAATGTCATATAGTTTCCACATCTTATCTTTTTTTTTTTCCCCCTTTGTTAGTTACCACCTGTGTATTTGGAATCTGCCTCAATTCTTTAGACTTATAGGATATCAGGGCTGTGCATGTGTTTGCGTGTTAGTGAGTGTATAATCAACTTTTGCTAGTAATTACAGATGATATTCAGGTAGCTTACCTTTTTTTGCTCTCTAAACGTGTCTTTCTTTTGGTAGACCCTTACAGGAAACATGGTGTTGGAGAGATGCATGGGAGATTTTTGCAAAGATATTGCAGATAATTCGATTGAAAATGGAAGTTAACTTCCTTTCAGACTTTGCTGATCTTCTCAGCACCACCTGTGGCCTGAATCCAGCTGAGTTCCTGCCCCAGTTTCCATTTCTGTGAGCAGACATACCCCAGTCAATCCCAGTCCTGCCAGTGGGCAACCCCACACTTATTTTATTGCTGGAGCCTGGTGCTGTCGGCATGTTTACACAGCCCCTCAGCTGAACATAACTTATACCCAGCACAGCTACTCAGGAAACTTTTTTTAATGCTTTTAGCATGTACGTACCAGCATTCCTGCTTCAGCAAAGCAGCTGGGTAGGTCATGGGCCGGGAAAAGAAGAATGTAGAAGCTGTCATAGCTGTCTGTGATAGCAGGGGGACAACACCGTGTTCTTAAAAGATTCATGGAGTGCTATGTCTCGGAGCATGTAGTGGAGTGTAAACCTCCCAAATTCCAGGTGTCTTCTATCTACCAGATGTTTCCTTTTTCTCTTACCAAAGCTGTTCTAGGAGGCACTGGTTCATATAAATTATTAAGTATTTATCATAGCAGCAATTTTCACCCAGCTGAAATCACATGCCATCAAATACCTTCTCCTGTGGTGAGATAAATATTTAATTGGTGTGACATGGGCTTGGGGAGAGCAGAGATTCGAATTATTTCTTACACTTTGTAGGAGAACATTTACCATGATACTCGTGGCTGGTTGGTACTGGTACATGCAGCTCCATTAATAACCAGGGAAAAGGGGAGGAAAACCTAGGACTGAATGCTGAGGTGTGGGTAGGGTGCAGACAGACAGGTCCAAGGCAAGGAAGGCATAGAAAAGAAAGATTTGAGATTCTTTGAAAATTATAATATCCTTAATATCTTGTCTGTCCCTCATTCCACCGCTTCTTAAAATAGCGATAACAGCACTGTTGTTCCCTAGAGGACAAAACTCATGGATCATGATGGTATGAGGTTTTTAAATTGTTCCTCGCAATTATTTGTAACTGGATTGTTTTCATCACATCTTGGTTGTGACTTCTGGTTTCAGCAGTCTCTGTTTCAAAAAAAAAAAAAAAAGCTGAGGTTTTCACCTATTGACATTTCTTTCAAAATACAAAGCTGTGGTTGAAAAACAAGAACCAATAACAGTGAATGGTTCAGTATTTTTTAAACAAGGTCAGATAAAGAAACAGAAGCAGGGCTCCTTCATGGAGGGTGGAGTAGTTCCTACCAGCCCCTGCCTTCTGCAAGTGATGATCTATTTCCAGCCCACCTAGCAACAGGAAAATCTGCATCCATGTTATTGTCATGCTACCTCTGTGGCATCCGTGTAGTCCTCTCCTTTCAGGCTTGTAAGGGAAGCTACGTCAGTGTACTTCATGGGCTGCTTCAAGTCCTGTGTCTTACCTGGTTTTGAGAATAAATCCATCTGTATGCATAAAATGCTTTAGGTGCTCGGTGGATAAAGCTGCACGAGCACAGAAGCAGTGCAAGCTATCCCCTGGAAAGGGAGAAGAGCAGTAGCTGTCAGCTGTTCTCTGAGTGGGGTAATTTTTTTATTTTTATCACTCAGGCTCGAGTTGGTTTACACCAAAGGGAGGACCCCATGGCACAAATAACTCAGACAAATAATTAATTGATTTATCTGAAATAAATCCAAGGCTCTTCGGGAAGTTGCAGCATGCTTCCTCCTCCTGAGGCCTCTCCCGAAATCTGCATCTCAGACAAAAGCGTAAAAATGACAAGTGCCTCATATTCAGACAGCTGTTGCAGGGAGATATCAGCGAGCATTTTCCTTCCACCATACCTGAGCATTGTTTTGCACATTTTATTTCTCCAGTTCTGACAGGACAGACTTGAAAGTCAGAAAAAAGTTCAACCATCCAAGCCCACATTCCTCCTTTACCTCCCATTCTCGTCTGCTGCTCTTTTCTGTGAACACAGGCTCCTTTTCCCAGTGTAAACAGTATCCCCTTTGCTACTCCTTTCCTGCAGAACAATTCAACAACACCAAGATTAACTGATTTATGTTATTACCATTTTTCCTGCCACATGTCACCAGGGTGGTCCTCCCTTTCAAGTCCAGGGAAGAGGTCCAGATACACGATGTTTGTAGCAATAGAGATTGTCTTTATACGTGTACATTCCTAACAGGGTAGACAGTTTGCAGAGAGTATGCTGTGATTTTTCTCTGGGGGGGGAGGGGAAAAAAAAAAAAAAAGGATGCCAGAGCCATAATTTTTAAAGGAACAGTGAAAAACTTTAACTCCAATTAACCATTCTTGACAACGCTAGTTGTGAAGCTAGATTAGTTCTCTCAAGCTTATTCAGTTTTTGCAACATTTTACTCAGAACATGAACACATCTATATATTGGGTTTATGCACGTTTTCCTTTTTTGCTCCTTTTCCATTTAATTCTTCTATGAGCCATCAGCAAACAGGAAATGGATTTACAATCTTTCTTTTCTCTAAATTTTACTTTTACCTGATTTCTCATACAGTTTACTTCTGACTTTCTTGGACTGTGGTTATCTTGCAACCTCCTAAGCTTAAAGCATCAGCTGATCTTTAACGGGGTGCATTTCCTCTGCTCCTCACCCTCCCTACTACAGATACATGATTTGTTCTTGCTGTGGTTTTTCATGTTAGTATTATTATATTGCTATGTGCTAGTATTATTATGCTGTTATGATACTATCTTTATTGCTGGTATAAATTTGCCCTCATAAAAAGGGAATCTCTTTTTTGCAATATGCAGAATTTAGTTCAATTCTAAAATGCCAAGAAATTCAACTTTATTATTTTCTTGGTGACTGAATGACAGAAAAGCAGATGTCTTCAGAATAAATAAATATCTGCTCACCATTACTATTTCTTTGTAATGAAAATTTCTCTTCAGACTAGTTTTGTTTTGCTGCTATGTTCGATTTAGGGGGTTTTATTATTATTATTATTATTTTTGTTTTATTTCCTTACCTGAGGAGACCAGGTCTAAATGTAAAATGTGTGGTACTACAGTACCATAATATCTAATATAGTCCATGTTTCACTGGACAATGAACAGTCAGTTTTATTTACTGTAATCCTAAATAAATCTTTTTCGGTATTTAAAGTCCCTGTCAGTTTGATAACCAAGTCCTGTTCAGCCGAAAATAACCTAGCGTTATTTACATTGGCCAGTGGATGTCACTGTTCCAATGCAAATATAACTAAAAATAGCCATGGATAACGTTGACTAGTGATACCAATGAATTAAAACAAAAAAAAAAGGGCTATGTTAATAAGCCGTTATTGATGTGAATCATTAAAGTTGGGGATAAGAAAAAAATATAGGCAATTAACCTATTCCACCTCTTGGTTGGGATTACTTACTCTGGTGTGCGCGCCTTTGGTGCACAGCACCGAATCACCTGCATCCCGCTGCTCAGGGCCGTTAGGGATAAGGTGGAAACAGGCTGTGGCTGAGGGAGCACCTCTGGCAATCTTCTCCTTATAGCTCCATCACCCTGATGGGACTTGGAAGCATTTTTGTCATATGCATCCAGTCATGTGATGGGAACCATCTTTTATCCAGAAGCTACATTTACATTTGAAAAACATGGCATTGGATGCTATTATAAACTCTATTCCATAACTAACGGCAACAAATTTGTTTGTTAGGCTACAGAATCAACATGGGGTACCAGGCTCGCATATTTTCTTGACATCTTTTTTGCTGCCTTTTGTCAATCAGCTACTAATCACATAATTTATGGCCTTCATTGTTCATTGCTGTTACAACACTGGTTAGTATAAACAGAATGATTGCTTGGAGTGATGACAAATCTCTCATACGCACACATATTTTTTTAATATATATATATACACATAAATGTATATATTAAAAAGTATGGTTTTGTCTCAACTACCACTACATGACTCAAAAAGTGGTATACTTGGAGATGTAGAACTGGAAAAGAGTGGTCAGAAAAAAATGTATGACTTTCAGGGGGCTCTGAGGATTATTTTTCTCCCTTCTCCTTTCCGCACCTCCACCTGCCTTTCCCAGAAGAACCTTGGCTCCCTACACAATGCCCCACTGCACTTTTTAGCACAATCTGCTAAAACCTGCTATGTTACCGTGATTCTTTTCCTGGAAAAAGTAGTGAGAAACATGCATATGTGTATTTGTACGTATATATTTGTGTAAATGGGTGTATACGTATAGATACAGATACACAGAGCTCGACTTGCTGAAAATTGGCAGAGGCAGCCTGAGCTATCCTGTCCAAGCCTAGCTGACTGTTTTCAGAACGCCGTGGATTCCTCTAGGCTGTTCTTGACTATGGGTTTTGCAGCCGTAAAGTTTCCCAGGTAAAATTCTCACCTGATGTCGAATTGAGCTTTGTTTGACTTGTAAGACTGTTAACAGCAGAAACATGGAAAAACATGGGGCTTTTCATTTGGGATAATATTTGTTTAAAGCTAAAACTGCTAATAACGTGCCCTACTTCTCTTAAAATGTTCAATTTGTAGTGATCATGCTTCCTCTCCGTAAGCACCTCTCCGTTTGTCATCTGAGGTTCTAGCATGTCTTGCTTCAGTCACACCAGTTAACTGAGCTAGAAACTTAGGTTTTGCCAGTGATCTGGCAAAACATTTTCCTGAAGTAGTTAAAAATATGATGCTGCTTCTCTGAAGCTTAAAATAGGTGGTAGAATGGCTGAAACCTACCTACCTACTGGCTTTTCCTATGTGCATGCAGGCTGGGAAAAGTGGTATATTTGCCAGGTTATCTTCTTTTTCTCTACGCACGCTGTATTGGGGACCTATCCTTAAGCATTCTGCTATACTGTTTTGGGGAACCAAAGGATCTGGTTGAAGTGACACAGTGTACGCTTGCAACTGCGCAACTTACGCGATCTTACTGGAATGCGATTTCTTTACACTTCTAAAGGAAAAAAGGAGAGGAGAATGCTTCAATAGTAATTTTAAATAAATGTTTTGCCGCTGTTCCTAAACCTCTGAGTGCACATCATAAAGCCATCAAGCTCCTCTGCAGCGCTGACAGTATGTGCTTTTGAGATAAATGGTGAAACAAGGAGCATGTGACAGGCTGAGGTGAACTGGCATTTTCATTTTGAGAAACTGCAGTCCTTGGATTTGGACAACGACATAGAAAAGTACTATATATCTCTTGTTTTCAGTTAGTAGAGGGAAATGATAGCTATCGATTTCAAGTGCAAAGCTTTTGTACGTATTATAAAAACAAGAAGCTCAAATGAGTACGCAAAAACAATTTGCAGATTTTGCCTTGGGTGCATTGAGACTGACAAATATTTTTCGGCTCTTGACAGCTTACTTAATCTGTATAGTTCTAAATGATGCTGAAATAAGATACAGTACAGTAAGTCAGTTCACGTTACTTCTGCAGTGGTAATAGTCAGGAACAACACTCACTTAAAGAGCAGTACAAACCGCTGAACACCACTGAACAGGCTGTTGAGATGTAGCATTTTAGAGCATGTGAAAACAAAACGCTATAGACAAGCAAGAAGTAGGTACGTACTGATATTTTTTTTCTATTTTCTTTTTGCGATGATCATGGAAATAGAACTGATTACTCGTGTGTCTTCATGCACTACCAAATATATGTTTTTCAATAAATAAAATGCATGCAAATAAATTGAGAGATCAAAACTGCTAGTGTCTTACAGATGAGCATTTTAAAAAAGTTTTTAATTTACTAGAATATATTTTCAGAGTCACTAGCATGGATAACTTACTAAAAACAATGAAGTATTGTGTAATTAATCAGTAAAATGCCATATTAACATAATAATCATGAATATTTACATTACAAAAACATTGCTATTTCTAAAGATTTTGAATGGCTAGAATCCTACCTTATTCAAACAGAAAAAGCAGTGTTGGAAAGCTGTGTCTGTGCATACACTATGATTACCTTAATTTACAACTATCTTATTAGTTAAAATAAATGCAATTCCATAGTGTGCAATTCCACTTTGAAAATAGTCAGCCTTTTTTCAGGTTGTTTAGAACCAGGTATTGAATAGCTATTAAATTTATTTCCCATGAAAGCCTTTTAAAAATGGATTTGGAAATAGAGTCCTAAATTGTCCTACCAACTTAAAGGTAAATAACCTGTTATACTTAAATAGAAGGTATTACATACAGTGCTTCCAGCTTTCTGTTAATTCAGGCCTGCAAGATAGCATAAATGAATGTAGCCAGTGGGATGAAGCAAGATGGAAAACTTGGCCTGAATTAAAATAGATTATAGATTCAGTTATTCAGTAGCTTTATTTATGTATATCATTCTGTCATTTGTGTTAAGTGAAATGAAGATAGTTAACCATTCCTAATGAAGATAAAAGCCTTATGAACTTTTATCCTAATCTTGAACCGCAAACATCTCAGACATTCTTACGCTTCTCCTTCAACGCAATCCCACCTCAAAAGCTAGTAACTATAAAACAATCTAGTAACACATTTCTCAATAGGTTTAGCAATCCAAACTGTAGAAAGTGGGTTTGGGAAGAAGCATCCATTATCCCTATTTCTCTGTTGAAGTCGGATGGAATTTGAAAGTCTCTCTTCCCCAGGGTGGGCCCTGGCAACAAGCTGGTCCCCTTACCGAACCCGGGAGCCTGTGGGAATGTCTTTCCTGCTTTATGTCCTAGATAAAGTCTATAGACTATACATAGAGAGAGATATAGAGATAGTACCTGTACGTATTCCTTCATGTTCTAAATGAAAGTACGTCATATTTCTTGCATAGATGCCTTATAGGGAAAAAATGAAAGGAAGGGAGGCAGAACAAATTCTTTGCATACTATTTGCTTTGTCTAAAGAACATCATGTTAAAAATGCTTTATGCTCTTCCATCTGCTGTAAAAGCTAAAAGAAAAATGCCATTCTTCTTTCAGGAGTAAAAAAAATATTTTATCCTTTGCACTGATATTTGCACACTTTCACAACTTTTCCAATCTCAATTGAAAAGAAAAGGAAAAAAGAAAAAGCTAGGCTAGAAATATCCTCTTCAGAGAAGAAAACCTTTCTTTCACTGTAATAGCTTAGAAAATTATACCTAAAGGTATATGAAGCTAACTGCATTTTTGTATTCTTTCTGTGGCCACACACAACTCATTTTTTCAATGTATGGCATCTTTTAAATGCAAAAGACTCAGGATAAGAAAACTAAAGGAATACAACACTGCCTGAAACTGAAAAGAAGAATTTAAATTGGAAAAGGAGGAGGAGGAGAAAAATTAAAAAGAAATCTGTTTTTTGGTTAACCCTGATTTACATTCTGGTTTTGTGGGTGTGTCTGGTGAGTAGTCCACAAGTCCCAGCATTCATACTCTTGTTTATTATTCTTTAACAGTATATGCTACGTGTTCCAAGAGATTTTTTTTTTTTTTTTTTTTTTTTTTTTTTTTTACAGCATTTGGCATGCAATTACTATTTTTCCAGGATACAAGTAATGTACAAATACCCTGTCTGCAGTGAGTTCATTTGGCTCATGTAAGAGTCGTAGAAATAAATATATCTTCAGAGGGTAAGCCATGTTTTTACAGACTAATAGACTATCTGTGTGTGCATAGGAACAAAGTGTAATCTAGAGATCTTTTAAAATAAATCCTTGAGAATATTGACAGCTGATTTGACTGGAGTTCTTTTAGCTCATATGGAGCCTATGACAGTGCCATTAAATGAGTCTGGTGTTTATAGAGAAGGAAAGTGCTCCTCTCCCATCATCCACTTCCTGATGTCTAATTTTTCCTCAGCTATCATGCACTCCTGCCTTACTTTGACTTTCTGGGTTGCAAATCCAACAAGACAGTATTCAAATTCTGAAACATTTGTTCTTCATGACTCCTTAAAACAGAAATACATAAGCTTTTTTATTATTTGAAATTTCCAGAGACATTGATAAATCATGACCAAATTAATCACAAATCTTGAAAATCTTTCCCCACTTTTCCATCAGACTTAGGTATTTTGAAAATCTACATAAAATACTCAGTTATGGAACAAAGCACTGTACTTTTGTCCTATAATAGAAAGAAAAAAAGGAAAAAAAGCTGCATTTTTTTTTTTTTTTTAAAGCCCACATTATTGCATTTGGATGTGATGTTAAGCACACTCAGAGAGATCAATTTTATAAAAAAGCATCTGCAATATTACTATTGCTTATCTTCTTGTTGTGTAATAGTATAGCTCTTCCCAGGTCAGAATACAGGCTCACTAGGCCAGATGGCACCATGCTAATTTCTCTGCAAAACATTGTCTACAGCATTAATGCTAGGAGACATGAGTCTTGTGGGAGTTCACCTGGTATAGCCAAGCAGGCAAGTTCTGTGGTGGTGGAATGCAGAATTCTGTGGGATGGGATAACCCACCTCAGTATGTTTCTTCCAAAATGATGGGGAGGTGATTGATGCATGGTAAATACGCGTGTGGGCTTGCAGCTCACGTGTTTGGCATCAATCCGCTCTCAGATGCCGCTGCCAGAGAAAATACACGCCATACGTCTAGTGGAGAGCTGGAATGAGGACATAGTACCCGGTGTGGGGTTTTGCAGCCATGAAGGAGTCTAGAAATGCAACAGGAAACGAGGCCAAAGCTGCATGTAAGCATGATGCTGACGAGAGAAATTTCTGTGAAGATGCTAATTGAAACACCCTGTTGTGATTTCACTGATGCTGCTGCAATGAAGAAACAGTCATCTCTGAAGAAATTCTCAGTAGTTCCTTTGCTTTGGAAGATGGCAGGTTGGCTGACAAGGAATGCAGGCATGCTGTGAGATAAATTTAAAATTACCATATCTGAACTTCAGTGTTTTACGCAAGTTGGAAAGGAAAAGTCTGATATTGCTATGCAGTGACATTACATCACTGTGCTAGCTGCTGCCAAGAGGATATCTTAATGTTTCTGTTGAACTATTTTGTTTGTATTACTGTAATCCTAGGACCTTCAGCTGTGGACTTGGACTTTGCTGTTCTGAGTGCTGTAAAGAAATGTATAGCAGGAAAGACTGTCTTTCCTGAATGAACTGTATCAATTAATTTCACTTCTCCCTCATGTGCAGGTAACATGTCAAGCTCACATACTGCTGCCATACTATTTCCATCTTGATGTGCGTGGAAATAGACAAATGACATGCAGGTAGAAGTTTTACATAGTACGTGGCTGGTCACGCTCATAAACAGTGCTTATTCCTCCCCAGTTTCGCCTTTTCTTGCTGCTCCTTTTAATCGTTTGTAAGGTGCCTTTTTTGTCTTTTTTTTTTTTTTTTTTTTTTTTTTTTGTGGGAGAGAGAGGGTAACAAAAATGTAGTTGGGAAAAAGACCGGGTATGTGGCCAAAGAAATCCAAATAGTAAGAACTAAGAGGCTCTAAACAGAACTAGCTTGGAGGTGATGAAAGACTTGGTTGTCAGAAACGCACTGAGCAGTAACAGAGGGTTAATCTCTAAACCAAGGAGCTGATGACCCAGGAAAAAATAGTAAATCTAGGAACAAATACCTAAATTATAACTTTTTTTTTTTTTTTTTTTTTAAACTGTAAATTTAGACTATACAGCTAAGGACTATGTTAACGTCTTGTTTCTAAAAGTTTTTACTACTGTCACTCTTGAGGCTCCTGTGCTGAGAACATAGTACTAAAGAAAAGATGCACAGATTTGCAGAATAGGTCTTTACAGTGGAAATATAAATTAGTAGAAAGATAATTTCATCATTGAAAGTGATTTTTTTTTTTTTTTTTTTTTTTTTTTTTTTTTAGTCTATCTGATTATTTTCTTCTTTACTTGACAAATTAGGCTGCTAATCAGTAATAGAATTATATTGCAGCAGTTTGGTAGTTGGTACTGAAGAGTTGGGTAACAATAATCTTTCTTGCTGTTTTCTTCAGATAAAATGTGATATAAGAAAACTGAGATGTATAATAGAAAAGAAAAATATGACTATGTAGTAGGATGCCTACCTGGAAAATTGGGATAGGTGTGTATATTGGATGCTGCTATTATAGTTCTGTTTTTCTCTCTTCACTTTTTCTTGACATTAGTGTTTTCTGTATAATCTCTTTGCATTATTACAAAAGGATTTTTTAGCACACCGACATTTCACCATCTTTTCACTTCCGTAAAGGTCTGTTTCAAGGATTCCAGTGTATACCAGGCACAAGAATGCTGAACTCCTTAGAATTCTAGTTTGGCATTTTGACCTAAATATTTTAGAACAAAGTTGAGCTGCTTTGCTGAGGGGAATTAAATTTTCCTAAACATATGAACTGTAAATTTCTTTCTGTTTCTTGTGTGAGCTGGCTAAGTTAAGGCCAAAACTGGAAAAGTAACTCTATGCAGGGAAATGATTAGGATGTAAACATGAATCTATAAAACACAAGCTTAAAAATAAGCATGCAATTACAGTGAGCTATGGAATCAAGGCCCAAACACTTTATATCAGTCAGAAAACACAGCCAATTCCATGAATATAAGAAAATTCTATCTAGCTAGAGAGAAAAGGTCTTTTAAATTACCATAGAAATGAAATATTAAAATATGGCAATCAGTGAGATTTCAAGGGTTAGTGTCTTAGCAACACAAAGTAAAATCTTTATAGAAATGTTCAATTTTTTAATTCACCTACTACACACTTTAGCATGCTCCATGATCTGCTTTCTAGACCTTCTCCGTAGTGACTGACGGCTTTATTAGAGCTAATGAAGGGCCTCCTCCTCGTGCTGATGTCTATGGCAAAATTCCCATTGTTTTCAGTAAGATCAGAACATTTGCAAATAATTTTACTGCAAATATTGAACAAGAAAAATTTTTGCATTGCAGAGCTTTAAATGGTACAGAACTGCTCTCCTTGAAAGAGATGGACTCAACAATTCTGTAAACATTAATTTTTCATACTATTTAAATGTATTACATAAAAATTGATAGAAAATCAATAATTTGGGGTGCTGCTGTAAACGTTTAGTGTCCTCACTCAGACAACATTTTAAACTAAGGAATCACGCTGATCTCAAAAATCTTCTTGCAAATTGTTTAGAAATTGTGCTTTGCAAGAATTTTAGAAATTGGTATGTTTGAGAAAGGACCTTTCATTCTGAATTTATATTAATGGTCATTTAGTGTCACCTTGCTATTTTGTGCTTTGATGAGCTGCGTAAGCATATATTCAAAAAAATCCTTCATTACAGATATGAAAAAATAACATAACTTTATAGTTTGTTTTAATAACAGTTCAAAATATTGTGTCTCTACCTCCTAGTTTGAATTAGTCTGGTTCCAACTCCCTTTCATTTGCTTTATATTACATCCTCTGTTATAACCTTTGAAGATCAGCTAATCCAACCTCCTGCTCTGAAGCTTTACCATTGCCATCACCAAACTGGGTCAGATGTAGCTTGGTCAAGGCAAATTTTGAAAATCTTCAAGGTTAGATATTTCACTACTTTGTGGGTAACCTGTTCCTACAGTGCATTACCAATGCTGTAAAAACTTACTCTTAGTGTTCAGTCTGAACCTTGCATACCATCATGTGTGGCTGTTGTCATTAATCAGATCATTTAGCACTAAAAAGAGTTTGGTACTGTCAGCTTTGTAAGTGACTTTCAAGTAATTGTAGGCTGCTGGAACTCCTTAGTTTATTTTTCCGATTAAATAAACCCAACTTCTGCATCTTCTCACAGTTTATATATTGTAGATCCCTGACCATCTTGGGTAGCCCTTTTACGGACCATCTCCAGTTTTCCAACACCCTGAATTGACAGGATGTGAAGCAGGAAAGCTAGACACAAAACTGCAGGTGCAGCTACAGTCATGCCAAGTAAAGGGGATTAATAACCCTTTGATCTGCTGGCTAGATTTCTCCTAAGGTTTGCCTTATTTGCGATGCAAGCGCACAGTTGGCTGGTATTCAAGCTGGTGTTTCCCATAACCTTCAGGTCTTTCCCATCAGAGCTGCTGCTCAGCCTGAATTGGTGTACGGTTTTTTCTTCAGGTGCGGAATTTTGCACTTGCTGAACCTCATGAGTTTCTTCTGGAGTAAGTTTAGTCTTCTTTCTGGCCAATAGTTAACAGCTGGCTATAATTAACTTTTGAGACAGCTATAATTTTTAAGGAAATAATTGGCATATGCCACTTATCACAGGGTAATTAGGTTTTAATTTAAGGTTCTATTTCATGAGACTTTCTGAAAAGCACTATGGAAGTACAAAATTTAATTTAAAACATATCTCTCTCATAGCCTATTTTAGTAGCAAAACAGCTTCCCAATAGAATGCAAAACTGGAGACTCAGTCCTCCTGTTCTTACCAGGCAAAATTTTTACAGATCCCAAGTAATACAGGTGTGCATAGAGCTACACATATTAGGATGAAGTGAGACCAAAATAGCAAATCTTATCTTCTAATCTCTCCTGACAAAGACTCTATCTCACGAAAAAGGCATGTCTATCTATCAAACAGACTTAATGTCAAAACTGAATACCTCAAACCTGAGCAAAAACTCAGTAAGCAGGTACATCAACCTTAAGCTTTTGAGTCATGATTTTGGTTCTGTTGACTTGTAGAGATACAAGGTTCAAGTCTTGTTCTGTTTGATGCTGATCTCTTCACTAAATCCAGAGTTTTGATATATTTAGAAAAGGTTTATAAAATGTTACAGAGAGATAATGTGAGACTTAGCTTAATATAACTACTGATTTTCATAAGATAGAGTATTCATTAGACAGTGAGTGTGAGGGTAGATTTTTATTTTAATAAGATTCAGAGCCAATGTAGCTTGTGCATATGAAGCTTAAGAATGTATGCATTTCCTGAATAACTCAGCCATCAGTTTGTAATTGTTCTGTTGTCTGCACTCTAAAAATACTGTGAAACTGAACCAAACTCTCCTTGTTTACCGAAGAATTATCTTTCCAGATTCTCATATTATCATATTCTACAATTATCAGGCTTAGTCAGTTCATAGTGTGAAGAATTTAATTTAAAACACCTTTGTAGAGATATTTTTTCCTTCTCTTTGCAGACCTTACCTCCAGCTGTCATATCTGTGGTTTCATGTGTATGTGCTATCTACTGCTAAAAATAGAGCTTTATTATTAAGAAACAAGTAGAAAAATAACTCATTTCTGTCCTCAGAATTTAATTGTTCTGCTGGGTTTCCAAGCACTACCTTAGCCTGGCTTTCTCTCGACATCATTCTGTGCACTAATAGGGTCAGATAAATGTTTGAATTCAGGAGCTCTGTAACTCTCCATGGAGGACTGTGGACCAGAAACTAGATGGATGGCCCTGAGTACCAGGCAGCTTGACAGCCTCTTTTCCAAGAGTGTGTGAGACAACCTCTTTAGGCTATAATCTGACTTATCAGCACCTTTTCTTCCCCTCTCTATTTTGTAGATTATTATCCTAAGAGAGCAGATAAGGATCCTCTTTTGTTCACCTCTGGTAAGAAAGGGAGTATAATGTATGCTGCTCTTCTACTTCACCTGCAAGTCAAAGGTGTCAGCCAAGGTCTCTCGGAGAAATAGTTCTGGCCTAGAACCTTAGTAGTAGAAAGAACTATACTTGCTGTTTGCAGACTACATATCGTTATTAACTACGAAGTTTATAGTTTGTATTATACTTATGTTTTTTTCCCTGGTGACTCTCAGCTGCTGGGTATAGATTTGGTTTTAATCCCTACTTATCCATTCTAATATCTACATTAAAGCTTGAAAGTAAACAACAAGGACTTGATTCTACCTCTTCTTTTGGCTTGCTCCTGGTTTTCAAGCATTTGTTGATCAACAAGAGCCAGTCTGGCTGGTCTCCACTTGCCTTATTCTGCCACGCAACAACTATAGTGCTGTCTCTCGGCAGGAAAGAGCTGTTCCCAGCAGTTTTCCTGAAATTGCAGGAGTGCAGAGGAATGCCTCATCTATTACCTTCAGCGTGCAGAAAGCCACCGGAGACTGACAAATGAGTAGGATAATGTCTTCACAGCACCATAGCTTCTGCATCTTTTCCTAAGCTAACTAACAACACCACTTCTGCAAACGTTCCAAACAAAAACAAAATTTGGTCAGCTATCCTGAGGAGGTAAGGTTATTTTTTTCTCTTATGGTAACAGTTGGATGTGTCAGCTGCGCGTTACATAAGAGCAATGTCTGGTATACTCTCGAAAAAAGTGCTGGAGAATACCTCCCTAGTTAGGATGCAATGTTTATTTTATCTATCTACCTATAAGAGCCTTCGTACGGATGCATTGGTTTATATATGACTGTTTAGTACGTTTTCATAGTGGAAAAACATCCTTATACTAAAAAAAAAAAAAAAAAAAAAGCATGTTTTCATCGTGGTTGTTTAACTAAACTGATATAGACAAAGTAGTACAACTTTATAGTACAGACTGGCCTGTAGTAAGGGGTGGCAATCATGTAATTTTTTAAGCAGATGGTATACTACAAACCCCCAGTCAACTACAGGAAAGTTCTATCTTTGCTTTACTGTCGGAGGAAATCTCTGGTACATCTTCTAGCACACAAATGGAGCCACGGACTTTGAAGGAATGATACAGATTTTGCCACTAGCTGCACAGGTTATGATAGGCGATGTAATTAACTTCTGTGGAGTAACTAATGTGTGTATCCCTAAATGGAGGAGATAGATACTGTTAGACGCAGGCTGGAATGTCAGAATGACTGAATTTCGTAGGATCAGAAAAAGAGATTATTGTGGTAGAAAAATTAAAACATTCTGTAGAATGCTGAATGATACTATCGTGAAACTCACTCGGAATCCAGAGAGAATAACATGAGTGGAGGGAGAGAGGGAAAGATATTACAGTCTTAAAAAACTTAATCTTTTTTTCATCTGGAATGAATCTCTTGACATACACTGTAGAGAAAAGGGAAATTATAAGACAAATAGCAAAGAAATGGGCCACATCAGGCCTTGAATGTGCAATTTAGTGCCTTTTTGTAAACAGCTATCTCCAGTAAGATTAAGACTGTAAGTGTAATAAAATATATGAGAAAAAAAGGTGGTGACGTGATGACAGGGATGGAGGGGCTGAAATACAAACTTAGCCCACAACGCCTAGATGTAAATGCACCTATTACTATGTAAGGGAGGTGCAATTCATACTCGGCTTCCCTTCAGCTCACCGGTCACACCTGATGTCCGTCAGAGACCGGCAAGGGTTACGGGAAGGCAATAGCAATAATAAAACCCGCCCGATGACGGATTTTCGGGCGATGCCGGGGCTCGGGCCGGCACCCCCCCTCACAGCGGGGGGGGGCCCACACAGACTTTCCCGCCCAAAGGGCGGGCGCTGACCCCGCCGGTCCCCTCTCCGGCACGACCGGCGCTCACTCCATTCCCCTTCACCGCAGGGTGAGGGAAGCCGCCGGCTCCGAGCCCGCCCCTCGCCACCCCGGGCCCCGCGTTACCGCCTCTCCCCGCCAGGCTGCTGCCGGCGCCATTCCCTCGGCCTCCGCGAGGCGAGGCGGCGGGCCGCTCCGCTCCGCTCCACCCGTTGCCAGAGCAACGACGGCGCCGGGGGCTGCGGGCCGGGCCGGGGCGGGCCGAGCTGGGCCGGGGCGGGCCAGGCCGCGCCGCTGGGTTCCCGCCCCTCCAGCCGCCGCCTTAGCTCCGCAGCCGGCGGGCTGGCAGCCGGCGGGCTGCCGTCCGCCAAGATGGTTCACCATTCGGGCTCCATCCAGTCCTTTAGGCAGCAGAAAGGTCAGTAGAAACCCCTCCGTCCCGTCCCGTCCCGTCCCCCCTCTCCTCCGGCGGTCATCGGGGCGGCCCCCGCGCCGCTGCCCGGGGAGGGAGGGGACACACACGCCGCCTCCAGCGTCCCCGCTACCGTTTCGGTGCAAGTAACGCCCCGGGGGGTGCCAGGTGCATCGTATGTGCATGCCTACACACATGCCTCTGTGTGTGTGTGTGTGTGTGTCCGCATGCGGGCTGACAGCCTGGGTTGTGCTCCGGAGCCGCGCTGATGCTTTCGGGTATTTTACCGGTTTTCAGGTAATAAGGCTGCAGCGCATGGGGAGGGCGGCCGGCGGGGCGAGCCGACCTCCTGTGCCCCGGCGGGGCCAAGGGGACCCGGCCCCCCGGCCCCGGCCCCCGCCAGCCGCTCCCTCGGCGGGAAAGTTTTTCTCCCTGAGAAACGGTACCGCTTGGTTGTTTTCAGTTGTTGTACAGGTGACTTCGGTGATGCCCTCACGCGTGATGTGGACAGGTCGTTCACCCTCTGGAGTTTGCTGCTGCTGTTTCTGGTTTTAGTCTTCATATCATGCTGTTATCCAAGTAAAAATCTTGAGAAAGAAGAATCGCGGTAACGGTGAGGGGGGGGCTCTGGCCTTACGAGTGTGCTTCGGTTCAATCCAGGTATCTGTTTGTTTGTTTGTTTGGGTTTTTTAATTGCAAAACAAAAGCTTTTGCTGGTCAACAAATACAAAGGTAAATCTTTAGTTGTGATTACCATCGCTATAAAACCTTTATTGTGTTTGTGATAGAAAAAAGGTAGTTCCCACAACTAACTTTATTTTTTTTTTTTCTTGATCCTGGAACTGATATTTTTACTACGCTTGGGTTTTTTTTTTTTTTCTCTAATTCTACTTTGACAGAAGATGAAACCAAGATTTCTTTCGTTATGAGCATCCCTTTGCACTCTTCCCGCTGTTTTAGTTGTTAACAAACTCTTTTTTTCTTTGAGTACAGTATGCCTTAAATTATGATTTAATGTGGCATGCTTCGTACATAAATCATGGGTTCACTTATTGGATTTTGCCTCATTCAAGTTCTTCTCTTTGAATGGTTAGTGGGAAATAAATAATTCAAAGCACTTATTCCATTCTGGTAATTCCATAATAAATTTAGCTCCTTGCTGTAGAGGTTTTGCACGTAATGCCTGTCTCGTGTGCAGTAATGAGCAGTGCTGTTTCAAATTGTAAAATGTCTAGTTTAGTCAGTTTCAAAGTTTATTAAGTAGTATAAAAAAATCTTTTTTTCAACTGTCATTGATACGTTTATAAAAGCATCAGGTGTCTAGGAGCCACAGTGTTAATGCTTAGTTTTTCATAAGAAAATATTTCTTACATTACAGCAATGATTAGCAAGAGTCATTGTCAAGGCCCTTCAGGAGCTATTCAGCTGTTCTGTAATAATCTTTAAAAAAAAAAAAAAAAAAAAACCCACCCCAAAACTAACTTCATTATGTTCAAGTTCAGGGATGAAATTTAGTTGCTTGAAACCAAGCTACGCCACGTGATTTATGAAATTGTATGTTTGCGGTAGTCGTAAAACTTCATAATAACCTAGTAGTTTTTGCCAGTTACTTATCGAGAAGTAGATTGTTGTTCTCTCCTCCTTCTTCCTGAAGAAATCCTGATTAAGGCATCTTGCCAGTCATAAGGCTTTGGAAAAGAGAGGATGCTCTTATGGAGCCTGTACAACATTGACTAGTATGCGTATCGATTTCCGTAACATCTCATATGCGGTGTGATGTGTGCTAAATCCACCTGAATGAGTTCAGTTTCTGTTTTTCTCAGCCTACAGCCTTTAGGGATGGGGGAGGACAGCATGAAATCTTGGGCAAAAAGCTATAGAGAAGCTAAGCAAATATAAATAATAAACAAGAACTCATCATCTAATCATGAAGTATTTAAAAGAAGCTGAGAATCTGGTACACTGAAGTTCATAGGCACTGATCTCTCAGCAGCAGAAAGCATCATGTCATTTTTTGTAGTTTTTTCAAATTTGGTATTTTATATCACTCTCCTACTTTAAGATTTCAGTTACTGTCATTTCTAACTTCCTGTAGCTGAGATTTTGACTAAAACAGTAACCTAAATTCCCTTTTTTACAGAATCAGGGGTAATCCTCATGAAATGGCCAACTGCCCATCGCAGCTGTGCCTTGTATGCTTCACTTGCATTGAGACCAAGCTTCATTTCTTTGGGGGGATTGAAAGGGCATTATTTTTATGTGGATTCTCAATTATATAGGATATAAATCACTAAAGATAATAGTTCCTGAAAACAAATAGAAATTAATTTTAACCTTTTTAGAAACAGAGCCAGGTAATTTATTATTGTACTTATTGCTAGGTAACATAATATTCAAACTCACTTGCTGAAGAGAGTTAACTTTTAAGATGGGAGATAGAATGGCCTAGAGAGCATTTTGTTTCCTTACCTACTCTGAGCACTTTGTTCTAGCTGAGGAGACAAGTAGTGGTTTCGGTACCAAAGCTGTCTTCACAAGGCTTGAAAGAATAGGACCAAGTTCTCTACTTTCTTGGGTGTCTAGGAATCTTCAACAGGGAGGAGAAAAGAGGAAAAAAAAAGCATTTATATCCCAAGGATTTGCCTCTGGTTAGAGTTTGGGGGGGGTGGTGGTGTTGGTTTTTTTGTTTTCGTTTTTGTTTTTTTTTTTCTCTCTTTTTTCCTTCTTGACAGAGTGAGGAGGTGTTTTACAGTAGGAGGCTGCCGTTGTTATGTGCCGCCATGGTTTTGTCTTTCCCTTTGTTCAGATTGTGTATGCAGAGTGAAACCCTCAGTTTTCAAAAGCTGCAGCAGAGTCAAAAGACGCTGAGAGTTTCGAAAAAACAAATCTCATTCTTCTTCACCCCCACAATTTTTGTTCTTCTACTTGTATTTGAAAGTATGCCTATCAAAAAGAGCAGTGTCCTAGAGGTAGACTAATCTGTGTCTTTGCACAGTAGTGTGTTAGATCTGTTAAGCCATCTGTATAGCATTTTGTGGCTATTTTTAACCTCTGCTGTGGCAGAAACTGCTTTTTCTGAAATTACTTTCCTCAGGAATATTAACATAGATAAGAATTTTATTATTAAGTATATACTTTTATACTTTTTACCTCTTCAAAAGGTGATGCAACCTATGGCCTCTGAAGAATTATGTCAGAGGAAAAGGGAAGAAATGTTTCTTTTTTACTAGCTTTCTTCCAACCATCCTTTAGAAAAGAAAAATCTCCATCCTCAGACATTAATATACAGTTTTGCTTAAAACTGCTAAGTAAATAGTTACTCAGCAAGGAGAAATAAGAATAAGATAATGCTGATGAGAACAAAGATTGACTCCGTAGAAAATTTGTAGTATAATGATTCCAGGGAAAGACAGCTCATTAGGATTTTGTATTTGATCTCAGTCACAATTGACAGTCTTTTAAATGCAGGACATAAAAGTATACAGTAGGTAGCCTTACGGTAGACTTTGTGTTTTCTGTAACGGGTGTGGGACTGGTGCTAAGCAATTTCTTGTTTTATTAGGGAGCTCTATTGAAAAATTACGTCCTTCAGAAGGAAAGGCAACCTAATTTGCAAGAGGTTCTTCTTTTAACAGATACTTGATGGTGAGTGGGTTTGAATGTTTCCAGCCTGACAGAAGGTAAAACTTGTGTTTAGGGTGCAGGTCAAGGCAATTACGATGCTTAAAATTTTAAATATCTAGGACTTTACTCCTGATGCACAGACTGTAATTTCCTGCATAGTCTGCTGGGTGCTTTTTGACTATTGTTGTTCTTTTTAATACCCCTATCAAAGCTTTTTAATGAAAGAGTTTAAGGCTGGGAAAAAGAAAAGATGTTTATGCCTTAAAAGTGAGTTGCTTTTAGCATGGTGTACGAGCTTTAGGAACATGGACCGCAGGTTAAAAACCAGTGGCTAACTTGGGATGCTTCTCATGCTTCCTGTTCAAGGTGTGTAATGGGACAGGAAGGAATTCAGCAACTTCAGTATGCGTTATGTCTTTGATGAGAGTGCTGATTTAGCTTCTCAAGGGATTTATGTCGAAATTGCATGACTTCTGAAAAAATTAAGTATCTCTACAAAAGGTATATTCCTAGATCTGAACTTCTGATCAGTGCCAAATATTTTGTTTCATTTTATATATTGGCCATCTGAAGTTGTAGCATGGTTTAGATGGATTGAGGGTTGGGTTTAGAACCTCTAAAAAGCTACAGTCATTCTCCCTTCATAGGGGCACTTGTTACTTCATTAACTGGCCTTGTTAAGCCACTTTGAGCTACTTAGAGGACCACTGCTGTTGTAGAGTAGAGGGTTTTTGTTATTGTTATTTTACTCTAATTTTAAGATCTTAATGACCTGCATTCTTTATAAAACAACTTGTGAATTTAATCTGCATTTAACTTTTGAGTTTAAACAAGGGTTTGTAAAGATCACATTTTTTATATCGCTCCAGAGTTTTCAATATTCAGAAACTTGGACTTGTAATTAAGATTCTCGTGGAGAATTCTCCAAGGGTGTTTGATACTTCAGTGGCACCAGAGGACCTAGTAAGCTTAATAACCCAAAGAGACTGCTGAAATTAGTAGAAGATGCAATCCTGTCATACAAAAATTTATGAGAGATTGTGACTCTTTGCTGTTGTTCTCCAGATCAGAAAGGCCAGGTTTCCCTGTCAGCGTGGGTAAAGGAATTTTTAGGGCTCAGCTCTTTCATTTGTATTCCAAGGAGCACTAACATGTACAGAAAATTTCAAAGCTATCCTCATCTTGACGCTGAATGCTGACAGCAATGTAGCTATTAATAAATACACTCCCTTAAAATGATACCGTGTTCAAATAGTGCCATTTCTGGTGCTCTTTCAGGGCACTGAAAAGCAAGGCTCAATTTTTAATGAGGTTTATCTGGCTATATTTGCTCTTATTTCTGTTGCGTGGTACAGCTGCGCAACTTAAGATGCACTTCACCTTTTTCAATCAGACACCTTAGAAGGACCCATAATGTCTTCTTATTCTGGATTATACTCTTGTGGGTTGTAACTTCAATAAAATATAGAGCTTCATTGAAAATAATCATTAAATATGACATATTAAAGCTTTTATTATGCAGGTGCACGAGTGCTGTAGAAATAAGTTAAATATTGGGGTGTTTTTTTTTCACTGAATGAATATTTTAAATGAGAAAGCTGAGGAAATCAGAAATTTTTGGTTTGTCGCATAACTCTGCTATATGACTACAGACGACAATGCTGTGGTAAGATGTCTGGGCATTAGCTTCCTACGTTCTGATTTAAGTATAGCTTGATATAGTACTATCTGTGGAAAAACCTTGTACCTATTCCAAAGCTTTTCAAAACTTCCTCAGTAAGGACCCGTTAAAATAGGCAACCCCCGCCAGCGCTGATTTTCTTTAGAACTCTCATTTTACCATTTATATTTCATTGAGTATCACCACAAAATTGTAAGTTCCAGTTCTGCCTTCATATTTTGGTTGGCTTATTCTGCTTTTTGTCATTTTTGAAATCTGCTAAATGAGGATGATAAATGAAACAACTCTGCCAGTGTAAATTCTGTTGAATATTTGTAATAGTAGCTTCAATATACCAGATTCTGTTAAAACATTTTGCAATAAAATTAGCAGTGGTCAACATATTTTATGATTAAGATATTTTACAGCTCCAACAACCATGAGAAATTGAAACATTGTCATAACTAACAGTACCAAGAGCCCTGTGTTCCAAGAAATGCAGCCAGCTAGGTAGCAACTGGAAAAGTAATGATGCCTTTTTTTTTTCCCCCACTGAAAAGTGAGGAAAAAAATAGCCATTTATATTTTAGACATACTGTGATGGCAGAAATTAACTATACTAAATTCACAAGCTTTCTGAGCAACATGAAGCTCCCTTGTTTTCTGCTTGGGCCTGTCTAAGCTGAAGAGAGTGTCTGTGTTGTCTTGAGTCAGACATGCAATGAGGTTTTCAGAAGGCATCATACATGGGGTTACCCACGTTACAAATCTTAAGTTCCCTTTACCAAGCTTGTTTGAGAATTAGTTCAGTTCTGTGTATCCTAAAGCATATGTTCCAGTCGATTATTTATCGGAGACAAGTGTAACTCAAAACTAAGCTACAGTGTACAGCAATATGCTTTATCAACTCTGATCCTCAATGAATGCAAATTCATCACTGTTTCCTCAGAATGAGATTCTGAGTCTGCCCCAATTTGGTTTATCATCTGGCTTGTGAGGGCTTGAAGCCAGTGCGATCACTTAAGTGAGGAATTGTTCATTTGTCTGACTGGTGAGGTCGCAGTTTAATTCACAATCCATTTGACGATTTTCAATGGGGCTTTGAAGAAGCTGATATCTTAGCTATCCTTTCGGGTCATCTCTAGTATACAATCATCAGGCAAATAGTAACATTTGTGATGTAACTGATCTGCTTAAAGGTAGGGTCTCTTGAGGAAAAAAAGAAACCATGAAAGCATGCTGAATTAGATTCCGTCTCTGCAGCTCTGGAAAAGGAAGTGTAGTTTGAAGAGCATCCCCTATGAAGAGTGTCTGCAGAAACCCCTTTTGGACAACAGATTGCCACTGTTGGTATGGTTTTTGTTTGTTTCTTTAGTAACAACGTAGGACAAGAAGACGCATGGGTTTTCTTGCTTCTTGGCTGTGATTCTTACTGGATTTCTGTGTAGCGCTGGTAGCTCAAGAAGGATACACAAACAAAGGAAACTAGAGCTCTCTCAAATCTGCGTTGAAAAATTCATAAGTACATCACAGTTACTGAAGAGCTGTAGCTAGTCACGTATGCTCCAGATAACTACTGTGATGATGGCAAGCTCTGGCGTTAGAAAATGTTTGAAATGTCATATTCTATTCACTGCTTGTCTGATTCAGTAGAGTTACTCTTGCTTAAAAAATTCCTTACTCCTTACTGTTTGTTTGTTTAGTAACTTTAATAGTATGTCTTTCTAAACCAGAAGGTCTGATGTATATGATACTTGCATTCTGTTATCTTTCTGCTTCAGTAAACCAGTGGAGTTAGTACTTTTAATGAATTAATTGTCCTGAACCGTTAATCACGTTTTGGGGGGGGAGTCCCTTTTTATATTTGGGATATTTTGCGGCAGTCCATTAGATTCCTTTTCTGTGTGGTTGTTCTAAAAGTAACTTAATAGTATGAGAAAATAGCAACAAAAGAGCAAAGGGGATTAAAACAGTGAAAATGCTAGGAGAAGCAGGAAATCCTAAGAATTTTGAAGATTTATGAATGAGTTGAGAGATTATAGGGAAGAATTTTTAAAGCACAACCCACCCCCCACCCCCCCCCCACCCCAAACATAGAAAAGTGAGTATTGATGCAGAGACACAGAAATGGTAGGTGGGTGGGTAGATAGATAGATAAAACAATACCAGGTAGCGAAAGCAGACTGAGCATATTGGAACAGTCTTCTATGTGTAAGCAGTGCTCCTTAGCTGGTTATGCTGAAGTAGGACTGTACACCGGGGATTTGCAGATATCTCAACAGAACCCTCTTCACATAAAGCCATGTCAGCAGCACCAGCTTCAGCACTGAGTATTGATTTCAAAGTCACTTGCTAAAAGAAAAGGGGACAAAGTAACTTATAGAGACAGACGATATTCACATTTCAAAGAAGGTGATACTGCGAGTGTGTGAAAAATAATGAATGTAAGCATGCATAGAGCCAAACACTTCAGAGAGAGAAATTCAGGTACCACCTGAATGCAAAATCCGTTTGTCTGAATACTCTGCAGAGGCTGGATCTTTCAGCTGAAAGAAAAATGCAAGACCTATGCATTACCATTTACTCTCACATAAAATGTTTCTGGTTTTGTGTTGGCATCATACCTAAAATTGAAACATGGTAACGCATATTGCTGGATTTTGAATAGACTCAGTGGAGAGGCCTGGGGACCTGAATTGCTCTTGTGCGGAAAACTTCCATTTTGCTGATACATTTAAAGATAGATGAGAGGTGCGTATTTATATTTTTATATATTTTTAAAATTTACTTTTTATATGTATTAAGCATTCAATAAACGCTTGTACATCTCTGGAGGCTGATCCTTTGCAGAGGAAGGTTGTAGTTTCGAAGCTATTTAGGTGAAATTCCACTGAACGCTGTCACAGTTGGGGGGCTTTGAATCACTCGCAATCAGATTTTTTAAAAGATTTTGCACAGACGCAGGCAAGTACTCTGTTTAATAGTGCTTAGATAGATAACAACGCAGTAATTGTTAGGAGTTAAGCACCTAATGCTGTTTGCAAGGTATTGGAATTTAATGCATTCCAATACTTTAAAAAGCTTACCCTAAATATCTAAAACTTTTTTTTTTTATACAAGTCTATGTTCACCAGAAAATTCAATTCTTTCTTAAAAATATGAATTTAGACCTGAATAGCTGTTGCTGGTTACCTCTTTTATAGATGCATTCGTTCTGGTGTAGTTCGGGCTACGCCCAGAGTTAGCCCAGGGTTCTGGCTTAGGCAAGCTGCAAGCTTCATCATAAGTCAGCTAAGCCTCCTGAGTACAACTGATAGATAGTGTGTGTATATCGTTGAAGCAACTGCAAACTAAAGAAGGTATAAAAGCCACGGATCCCTGGCAGCAGCTCTCTGCAGCACATCACAGGCTGAGTTGTCCCTGCCTGGGGATATGGGAGACATTATGGGATGCAGGGGGAGAGCATTTGAGGACTGTACAAGTCTTGTTAGGGGAGGAAACAAATCAGGGAAAAGGGAATCAACATGCTTTAGGATTGACATTTTACAATCACTACAAAACCTTTTTCTAATATGCAAAAGCAAGGATTTTTCAGATAAAATGTTCTGCACTGCAGTTTGCTTATATTACAATATTATAAGCAGGTGCTGTTGTCTATTCAGCAACCACCAATGCATTGCTCTTGCTATTGTGAAGTGCCTTGCCATATAGGGTTCAGTAAAAAAGGAGGAGAAGGATTTTCAGAAGCACAAATAGTTGGTAGGAATAAATGAATAATGCACAGGAGCTTAACTACGTTGGTATTAATAATTCACACTTTTAAGAAACACAGGACTTTGAAGTTGCTCTTTTAGAAATCCAGCATCTAAATAAAATGGAAGAACGGAGTGGAAAAACAGCCTGTCATAAGAAAGCACTTATCATTACTGCTGTCCTTCCTGAAACGTGGTTGGACTCAAAGGTATTGCATGATGATTGATTTGCTAATTATCTTGAGTATACTTGAACATAAATAAAACTTTGCCATAAAGATTTTTATGGATGTAGTCTGCACAGAAGCCCCACGTACTCTCACTGATAACAATGGGATTTCAATGGGTGTACCTGAGATTTTGATTGGATTTGATTTGATGGGGTTTAGCTATGAACAAGAAATGATGCGTCCTGTGTCTCATTATCAAATGTAAGTAGTGGGTGAAGAGGAATTAAAAAGATTGTATTAGTCATGCTCCAAAATGATAAGGAGAACAGGCTAATGAGGTGAGAACAATACTTCAAATTTTGGCCCCACGTAAAGGGAAATTTCCTCATCTTTATCTTCTAGACTGTCAGAGGTTTTTCCAAGGCTGAGGCACGAAGTAACTACTTTTTAGGATATTACTCTGAATTAAATATAATGTGTCGTTAGGGATCAATCCTAACTTTCTGTTATTTTGTACTGTAGGAAAGGAGCATGTCCAACTTTCTATTATTTTATGTTATAGGAAATCTAGAAATAAACATGAGATTGACTTGTATTCAATCTGAGGAATAAACAAAGTGTTTTGAAATTTGCATTCATAAGTGCTTGTACTTTACTGAAAAGATTTTCTTCAGAAAGAAAAATGATGCTTTGTATCCTAATGACAAGGCTTTAGATCTGTTTATCAGTCTGGACTGTTTTCCATCTTGGTTCCCACTTGTACATTTATGTCTAGTTCTGGCACTTTGGTTCTGGAGTAGGTTATCTGAGGGGCCACAGATTTGGTTTCTGGGGTGTTTGCGATTTGGTTGTATGGAAGATAAGTCTAGTGCCTAGCATCCAACAGGAGCAGTACTGTAGTCATTGTGATTATTTAGTGATACAAATAATCTTTCACTGTTTTGCCTTTTATTAGACTTAGTGATCAGTTTGGTGAGATTTGGAAAGTAAAACTTTTCTTTAGATCACATGGGACTTCCCTAGAGCTTTCTGATGCTGTTGTGTCTCTCACAAGTGTATTAGCTGGTCAGGTAAAAAGCCTCCTTCATGTCTTGAATCGCTTCTGTATTATTACTAGGAGTGAACTGCAAGGAAGCAAGCTGTGCTTGTTACCTAAGAGTGCCATCATCTAGTTCATATGTAATCTCTTAGAAATTATTAATTTCATACCTATGGCCATCCATAGGTATTTGCTGTCAGACTTTTTTGCCTGGGCAGAAGGAATCCAAGTTTCTTGACAGGCTGGAATGAAAACAAGGCAAGGCAAGGAATCAAGAAATTGATTAAACTGGCTATTCAGCAATTTTTTTCCCTTTAACAAGCTAAAAAGAGAAAGAGACAAATGCCTTCAAAAGAAATATTCCTTTAACTTAGAAAAGCGCTTTTACCAGTGCTATATTCTGTCTGAGGTTAACAATCATCACTCCAATCCTGCAATTGTTTTACATTTTTTTGAGAGTAACCCTGGGCTGCTCTGAAAGCCTTGTAATATAAGGAAAAAAGAAGAAATGTCTTTGGTATGGATGGTTAGTGAAAACTGCAATTAATAAAAGTATTAGGCATGACTTCTTGACAAAATACTATGTAAAATTCCAGGAAAAAGAGAGAGATCTGGGAAAAGAGAGAGAAACACTTGGAAACTTGATGTTTTTTAAGGTGAATATTAAAACTGGTTTGTGCTCTCTGCTTACCAGATCTCATATTGCGAGTAGATGATGACTGTGTCTCATTAAAATGAGCAGTTGTCTTTATAATACACTGAGCAGTATAGAAAATGTTTTTTTTTTTTTCAAAACAGTGAATATTTTTTTGTGGGGCTGTTATTTTTTGTTCAGTTCTTTATTATCTTCCAGGAAGGCGTTCCTGTATGCCATATAAGTTTCAAAATTCAACTATATAAAAAGAGCACTGGGGATGTTTTTCAGAGTCTTTCTTTTTTTAGCATGTAGAACAATTAGTTCAAAAATACCAAAATCATTATGTAAAAAAGGTAATAGAAGAAATAGTAATGTGATGCTCGTCCTTGAATTAAGGGAAGGAAAAAAAAAAACCACCAAGATGGGTTTTGTAGTTTAGAGTACATCAGTGGGACATATTCCCCCCTGCCTCCCCAAACTCTGAAGCTGTGGCTTTTTTAAAGCTGCTGTAGAAAAAATTAAGAAGAAATAACACTTTTTTTATTTTCCAACTTTTAACTGTGAACACTTTTCTTGTTCACACAGAAGCTCCCAGGAGAAACGAATTTTAAGATGTCAACTCGAAATGCCATGCAGAGGTGGAATAATTAGGGTATCATGATTTTAATTTTCTTTCTGGTTTTTGATAATTATTCACTTGTCTCTAGTGCCAGTCACTTTCTTTTTACTGGAATTTTAATAGGCTGTTTTGAAAGCTGTGTTAGTGTGACTGGTTGTAAGAGCTGATAAAATTTCAAGAAAATTCTGGTCCTGTGAAAATTTGGACTTACTGCTGTAGTGTCCCCGTTTTGAGCATTTCTGGCCAGTTCTGTTGGTGGTGTTACCAATTCATGACTAGGCAGCTAAAAAGAGGAAAGTTACAGAAGGATTGCAAAGCTGCCTCACTTGGTATCTGGTCAACTGGGAAACGCTGTGAAGGAACTATCTTATAAATTGAAGGTTTAAGGTAGATCCTCTCTCTTTTGTTCTCTGAATGCTCAGATAATCTAACCTGGTAATGCTGGAGGTGTTCAGAAAAATACCAGATAACACCAGATAGAATATATAGAGAAGAACCAAGAGAAAATTAGTGGTTTTATTCTGTTACCTCTATTGAGGCCTGAAATGGTAGACGTTTGAAGTGATGAAGTGACAGAACATGCTCCACCACTCCACCAAGGACAAGACTTCATTGCTAGGTTTCCCTACCATGCAAATATCTGTTTGTGGGTTTTTTGTAATTAGGTCATTCTTTGTGACCACGGTATTTATATAATTTATTCGTTAGAGATCAAGCTACCACCTTCCTCCCTTCCCATCCCAGTTTTCGGGTTTTCCAGTTTCCCTTTCAACTTTCCAGTACTTTGTGTAGAAAACTATGCTGTTAGGAAGAGCGTATCAGAGGTACCTGTTACTTTGTGCTTATCAGAGCCCTCTTATAACTTACAGAGAGATAGGGAGAGAATAAGCAGCTGGAAGGAAGGCTGAAGCTTTGGTAGCTGCCTCTCACTGTTGAATATGTGAAGCTATTTCTTCCTCTGCACTCACCTGGGGATCCTTGAGTGATACTGGGGCCTTGAAATAGCCCATTTCTACATGGTTATGAGATTTTAGTTCATCACCAGCATGCTTGTTAAGCTGCCAAATGTACATTTATATTTTATATGTCCGGTATACGTATCCATACCTCAGAGAAAGGAAGCAGCTATCAGTGAAAAGATGCTAGACTCTTAAACCATCACTCTTACATTAATTATGTGAGCATTAATGCACCATGAGGAAGCAAATGATGGCAGCTGAATTCAAACCAGCAGCAGCTTTGTCCAGAACATTTCATGGCTTTCATCAAGAATATCCTCAAAATGTATACTCTTATGAAAAATACATTTTAGTTTAGAGATTTTAGCCTTTTAGTGTACATTAGCCTATTTTAGCTTCATTAAGGTATTTTCCTCTTCTTTTTTCCTCTCTTCATTTGAAATTCACTGTTTTTAGGAGGTGAAGGGCTGGAGGGGAGAGGGGCAACACTCCATTTTGTTGTTGCTACTACTTTCATTCATTTTTTCCTCTTCGTGTTTATTAGATGATTATTTAATACAGTTTCCACTGGAAAGTGCGTATTAATATGGTTTTGGTTATGTGCTTTCTTTCCCATGCTGTTTTGCTTTTCATTTCGTGTGCTCATTTTTCTTGTAATGATCTATCTTTTGTAAACACAAGGTTTACCTCACTGATTCTGTTGAGTTAATTATAAAATTTCATTTTATACTTGCTAAATATTTGAGTGCTGAAGTCACAGTAAAATACTCTAGCCTAAAAATTGACTATAACTATTGGATGAAGATATATTTTATGCTACACAGTAATTGCTGAGTTACCAATTTTGTGACTTTTTTTTTTTTCTTTTGCTTGCTAATATCTTAGGTAGTAGATACAAATCTGCATTACTATTGTAAGCTTTCTCACAAGTAATTCTAGATGTTGCTGGACATGTGAGCTTCTAGATGTGAGCAGTTCATTATATGTTGATAATAAGACTTCACTCTTTTTTCTTTTTTTTTTTTCTTTTTTCCGAAGAACTGGCATCATGGATGCTAGTAAGATTATAACTGCATATGAGGTCCTTGTATACTAAGAAGTGAACCAAACTAATACATTTGATGAGAACTACTTCAGCATCTATCAACAGCACAGTAGAGCTCTAGGGTGCTGATAGCAGATTGCCTGGTTTTTTGCCTGCAAATTTTCTGAGTTTTAAAATACCACAGCACTGATGGTCCAGTTCTCTTCAGATTTGTAAAATATGCTTGTATTTGTCATTTTTCACAAGAAAACATAGCTAAGATCCTGACCAAAAATTACATATAATTCATTTATAGTGGTCAAAAAAATCTGAAGATACTGATTAATCTCTCTCCTTCCCCCTCCCCCCCTTCTTTTTTTTTTTTAATAATCCACTAATCTGGGCATCCAGTAGGTAAATAATCTATGACACTGTGTTAAGGAAGCAGACAGAGACTGAAATACTGATGGTTCCCATCCAAGAGCCTGCACTGAGAGAAAGTAAAGGTGGGGGGGAAGAGAGACTTGAGATACTGGGAAAGGGGAGAGGATCCTAACCCTGCTAGTTATATCTGTGCTAATAATTTTTCCCAATGCAGGAAAATATACTAGTCAGAATAGGAAATGACACTTTTTAATAAATGCCTTATGAGAAGTTAGTTATTCTTATAAAGAGATTATCAATTCATGATCATCTTCTCTTCCTATTTTTCTCTCATGAATTTCTCTCAGTTTAATGCAAATCTGCATTGTAATCTTTTTATAAAATCATGCCAGAGGTTAGGTTTTGCATTAATTTTACTTCATGAAAAAGGGGGTCTTGAGGACAGTACCAGGAAATGTGTGACAACTGCTTAAGGAATAGAGCTGTTTCACAGTCTCACAATTGTAGGTGCTGAATGAATATATGATGTGAGTCCATTTTCCACAAATAGTATTTTTTCCAGTGCAGGAAGTCATGCGAAAACTCAGTCTGTAATAGTGGGGAAACTGACTGTCCTAAATACAACACAGTTTCTCTTTCTTGGTAAGCAGATGGTATTTGCACAGAGTTGTCCCTTGCTCTATTTGGAAGTTGTTATTTCACTGAGAATAGTTGCAGCTGGAGTATTGCATGCTCCTAAAACTGCAGAATATAAGCAACTTTGTCTATGGCCAAGTTCTCCAAAACAGACATACATATTTTTAATAAAAAAGTGCAGGAAAAATAGCACTTCTCAGTAGATCACTTAGGTAAACATAAGACTATAGAGAAAGGACTCAGAATTTCCATTTCTTTGGCTTTACAAAACCTTTATATTTTTGGCAGTACTCTAAAATAAGAAAGTAAACTAAACTACGACACAGTAAAACTTGCGTACTTACCTTTCGTAGTATTTATGCAAATTTATTTTAAACTCAAGAATGAGATATTTGAACAGTAAAATATCCCTTACAAACGTTATGAATATAAAAAGAGATGTAGTTCAGTGGGACCATCTGCCATATCAACTTGCAACTTTATCTTACACATACAGAAAGTAAAGCTTTCTATTTTGATAGGTGTACCTTCCAATAACAGCCACCTTGAATTTGCTGGACATCTGACTAGCCAAGGTAAGTTCCTTTCAGGAAACTCTTTAAAAGCGGATATGATTGTGTCAAAAGACATCTCTACTCCTTTGCATTTTTTTATTCCCTTATTTCCTTTCTCTGTTAGTTTGAAGAACTCGGGAGATTCTTCTTAATCGACCGTTTGTGACTTCTCATTGCCACTTCTGTTACCATATTTTGAACCTTCATCACTCGCACTTTTTATATATCTTTTTTTTTTTTTTTTTTTTTTTTTTTAAGAAATCTTTGTCTTTGTTCTGCTGTAGTTGCTTTACTAGCTTAACTCTTTCTCCAGGCTTCCTCCCCTGCCCCCACCTTGCTCTGAGGAAAAGCTTCCAGAACTGTATAAGAAATTAGGTCAGAAGGTGTCTCTGGAGGCATCTAGTCTAAAACTCTGCTCTAAGCAGCCAGACTTCAAAGCTAGGTCAAGTTGCTCAGAGCCTTATCCAGTCAGGTTTGAAGATCTCCTGCCCACAGCCCTCTCTGGACCTGTGTTTCACCACTCTCACTGGGGTAAATTATTTCCTTATGACCATTTGAAATTTTCCACATTGCATCTTGTGACTGTTCTCTTGTGTCTTTTTGCTGGACACCTATGTCTGTCTCGCTTCTCTCTGTAACTTCCTTTTTTAGGTAGTGGAGTTATCTGCTATTAGTGGCCTGGATGTGCACTTAAGTTGTCCCTTAGACTTCTCCAGTGAAGTGTTGTTTCACCAGCTGCTCTTCCTGTGCCATGTGCTCCAGCTTTTTAACTGTCTTAATAACCCTCCCTTGGACTGTCTTCAGCATGTTAAGGTCTCCTGTACAGGGAGGCCCCGAAACTGGGCACTGTTCAAGATGTGGCTGCAGGAGGGTCAACTGGAGAGGAATAATCTCTTCCCTTGACCTCCTGGCTTCACACTCGTCAAAGCAGCTCAACAAGGAACCAGCCTTCGTTTCTGCAAGGGCTTACTGCTGACTGCACTGGGAGTCAGCGTTTTGAGAGGTGCACTGTCAGTTGTTATAGCCAATAGCCATCACCATGAATTTCTAAATTAAATTGTTTTGTTGGTTTCAACTAGTATTAGGGCTTTCACCAACAAAGTGAGCAGGGAACTATTCAAAAGAAGTACGCGTGGCTCTATCATTTCATATGAATGATTTAGCCGCTAGAGTGGCTAATGTTTGCCTTGAGAAGCAGAAGCTTGTGAAGTATTTGAATAGGTAACAGGTCATATATGAAACTTTGATTTCAAGGCTCCAAATACTGAACACCTTCTAATTTGAAGTCCTGGCTGTAGTTGGAAGTTCACACAGGCATAGATGACTCATGGAAGGGCAGGTCACCAACTATAGATGAGCTCTGCTATTTTTATTTATTTTTAACCCAATACAGCGAACGAATTGGGCTTCAAAAGCTGCCATCAAAAGAATAACTATAATCAAGTCATGTAGCCTACCATTAGCAAAACAAAAAGAGCAAAAACCCCTCACCCTCCCCAAACCAACCCTTTGGGCCTTTTTTGTGAGGGGTGAAAAAAACCCCACTAATGGGGGACTTCTCATCGGTTTGTCAGTTTATCAGTCAGAAATAGGACTCTAGCAGTGATTTGAGTACTTAAGAAAACTGCGTTCTTGGGGAAAGTGGTCCACCCTCCTGGAGTGAAATAGAGAAGTGCACAGAGTTTACAGATAGAGCTTTGGAAGAAGTTGAAGGCAATTGAATGCACTAAAGAGAAGTAGTCACATCTGACAAAAAAGGCTGATGAGCCTCAAGAGATGTGAGATACGTATCTGTAACCATTGTCATTTACCTTGGTGTGCAAACCAGGATGATTTGGGTGTCTTTGGATGCAAGGCAGAATTATTTGCCACAACTTTCCAGGAAGAAATCTGTTTGGTTTTTTTTTTTCCCCAGTATCTTTTTACTTGCTATGTTTGGCTTTTTTAATTTTATTTTTTAATAATTCATTAAAAGCTTTAAAGCACTAGTAAACCATTCCATTAGTGTCCACTAACCACACCTAGGATTCAAATCACTTACGAGAATATTTACTGGCTAAACCTGAAGTTATAATTTTATCCTTTTATTAACTGTGTTTGAAAGAAAAGGAAAACTTTGCAGTCAATCTGGTTTTGTTGAATAATGTTAGCACTGACCCTATTGAATAGAGATGGCTTTACTGGAGTTTTACAAGAATTTTAATTTCTTATTTATTTTTCAGTCAGATCGGGATTTCACTTGACAATTTTGATAAATCCAACATTTAATTTATGGAATGACGTTTCAAATCGCATAAGTAACTTCCATTGTTAATACCAGTGATTCAGTGAAGGCAGGGAATATTTTACATCTAGTTTGAGGTTCCATTTAATAAGCATTCAAAAGTTCATTTGCTAATCTGAGTTCAGTGACCATTCTGTCCTCCACACCTGATTGAAGATCTGTAAGAAAATTTCAGTTCTTTAACTGTGAGCTTTCTTGGCACTGCTTCTTCCAATCTTGTTTGACAGTTTTAAAAGATAGGGAAGCGCAAGCAATTTTTCATTCAACCACTTTTTTCTAGGAAAAAAGAGAAGCTTTGAAGAAGTTTAAATTTTAGAGTAGCAGAAGAGTGAAGACTTTTTTTTCCTGAAGTTTTCATTTTAGAAGTTCTTTAACTTAAAAATATAAACAAAGGATTTTTTTCTATTTAAATAAAATGTTTTTGAGGCAGAAATGAATGATTTTGATCTTTCAGGTGTAACAGAAAAAGAAGACGTTACAATTAATTGGAAGAATTGTGTAAATTTTTTTTTTTCAAGGTAGTTGCTTATATAACCAGTCTGTAACTTCTTTACCATTATGCAGAAGCTAGTTCTGTATGGCGTTGTCAGAGCTTTAGAACAGAAAGCTGATCTTTTGCATTTGCCTCACTAAAATGTTGTATGAATATTATAGGAAAGCACGGTGCTTTTAGTTTGTTTTAAGAAGATACTCTTTTAAGTTTGGTTTTTTTTTTTAAGATAAAATATGTAATATTTATTTCCATTGTCATCAATATCTCTTTGTGCTTCAGTAACTAGTCCAGCAAGAACATAATCAAAATGATCAGCTACAGTGATGAAGTGTTTCTAATGATAATGTGCAAAGGTTTTCTATCAGCAAAATTTATTTCCCTTAGTATCTGGAGACAACTTTGGAAATCAAAGGCTGAAAGATTGTGGAGGCACACAGCTGGAATCACTGCAGCAGAAAACGTTTAATCTTTTGGCTTTCCTGCAAATACCGAGTAAGATTATTTTTTATTTTATCTGAAATTGAATCTAAGCAGTTGGCCGGATGTAGTATTATGGTATTAATTCAGTAGCATGGCTGAAAATCCATTTGGTGAATTTGGTTCTATTGGGAAGTTTTAGATTTCTTTTTATGGTGGAAGTAGAAATGTAGTTCTCATTGGAAGCCAGTTTTAATTTTACAAGTGCTGTCCAAATTTCATGTAATAAAGCAAAATAATTGCTCTTATGTAAATACAAAAAAATGAGAGGAAGAATAGAGTTGAGATTCCCCTTTTTCTTTTCTAGAATGTATTCTTATTTCTTTTGCTATTTTACCTGAAGGAATATAAAGCATAATAGTGGGTACAGCTGCAGAGCTTTCAGCTGAAGCCAGGAAAGAATACAGAAGTCTTACTGGATCAAGGGAATGTTTCTTCTACTGAATTGCTTCACAACAAACATTTTGTAAGTTGATTTTCCCCTTGTTTATGGCAGTCAAACTCCAAAACACTTTTAAAAACAGTGAACACATAAAAGTTATTCCCCAAACTCCTGTCTTCCTTTTCTCTCTCCCTCATATAATAGCATCTCCCCCCCAACCCCGCTTTTCCCTGTTGTCTTTTAGGCAAGAAAAACTTACCCAAATGTCTTAGGCATAAAAAATAATAATTCCTTAAAACCAATTGCTGATTGATTTTTACTTGGTTGCCATTTGATTTTGGCTTACTGGTATGTAGCTCTCCTTATCCCTTATGATAAGGATTTCCCTTGCATCCTTTGCATCCTTTGCATAAAACTTTCAGGTCAAAACAGAAGGATGACAAATTTCTTTACTGAGAGGGCGGTCAAACACTAGAACAGGCTTCCTAGAGAGGTGGTTGATGCCCCAAGCGTCTCAGTATGCCCTTAATAACGTTCTTTAACTTTTGGTCAGCCCTGAAGTCGTCAGGCAGTTGGACTAGATGATTGTTGTAGGTCCCTTCCAACTTAAATTATTCTATTCTTCATTCTGTTCTAAATTTATTTTCTCCTGGTGAGACTAGGAAGCTCTTTCTTGCCTGTTTCTCTCTGGTAGTGGCAGTCTTCTGGGTGTTGAAGCTTATAACCTGAACCAAGAAGCTTTACGCTCTTTCATAATACCCAAGGCATTTCACTTTCTCCTGATACAGAAGGAGAGTGTGCAAATTAGCTGTCATCTTTAAACTGCTCTTACTTCACTGGAGTCCTGGGCAGCCCCAGGGTTGGAGGTTCCCACGTGGTACTTCAGACAGCCTTGGCAACGCACTAGCTTGTGAAAAGATCTAGCTCTGCAGCCTGCTTCTCATTAGTCTTCCTTTTACCTTCCTCTCCCTGAAAATGCCGCTGTCCCCTGCGAACGGCCTTGGAAGGATATGAGCTCGGTGTCTTCTATAATGACTTGACTGGAACAATCTCTCACTGGTCAGAATGGGACATTTAAGGCTGTTGAAAAGGCAGCCTGCTGCTTCTGTGGATGGGAGGACAGGAAAAGCAGGAAGGTCCATAGCTAAGTTCTTGGCAGCCTAGCAGGGACTGTGTCATTACAAATAATTAAAAAAACCTTCCAGGTATGGAAAAAAAAATGGAAGGCGACTTTGCCGTTTTATTCAGAAGACGCTTATTGTCCTACATTGGAAGTGTTCTGCGTGGCTTATGAAGTGAAAGGAGGCATCTATAAATACGAATCATTAGAAAATAGTTTTCAGGTTCTGTAAATCATGGTTTGTCATTGCTTTGTATGCTGATGCTTAGAACTGGTTGTCAGCTGAACATTGCTGCCTTTAGAATTAATTTATCATCAGGCTTTTTGTTGAAGTGTACTTGGAAAAAGTCTTTGTACATTTTCACTCTTTTTCTCTGTTTAGGGATATGTTTCTTTCAAAAAGATTATCAGCCCTGGCAATTTATTTAGAAGTTCTGTTCCTGTTCCTCCTATTTCCTTTATTTTACACTAATCTATTATTTGTGATGGGAAACAAGATTGCACAGAAAAAGGAGGCACTGGGACATCGTCTACTTATGCTGATTTCATATTAATTACCATTCTTTACATATCTAACTATAAACAATATGTTATAACCTCTAGAAGAACAAGAGGTTTTTAAGTGAACCTCAAATGCCAAGTAAATTTTGCATGTGTGTGTATATATATATATAGGAAAAAAAGAATTAATTTCATGTTTTACGTACAGTTTTGTGAGAATATTTCTGACAAAAGATACTTAACTTTGGAGGTGTTCAGCCCCATTATCTTCAACCAAGGTAAGTAATTTTTTATGGGTGATGTCAGCAAGAGCTATCACGTTTAGCCTAGCTGGGGACCTAAGCAATGTAAA
This sequence comes from Gypaetus barbatus, assembly GCA_028022735.1. Lineage (NCBI taxonomy): Eukaryota > Metazoa > Chordata > Aves > Accipitriformes > Accipitridae > Gypaetus > Gypaetus barbatus. The sequence goes on along the minus strand of CM051549.1, from coordinate 27,098,815 downwards.
TCCAGAAGAGTGCTATAAAGTTTTGTCATAGCACCAGATAAAATTTTGGACCCATTTTTGTTGTCTTAGCAAGTTGTGATAGAAAGGCAGATTTTGGCAGGCAGTTTGATGTAATGATTTGCCTATATGATGGGGTGAAGAAAGGAGTGGACAGTGAGAAATGGTTTGGAGTCCTATTAGCAACTGGTCTCATCGTGTCTTCTTCAGCATGACCCCTTATTAGGGATATCTGTCAGGATGAGAGCATGTCGGCTGAGATGGCTAGAAGTATATAGACATAAAGAAGCGTTCTTTACTGGACATAGTGGCTGAGGATGAGTATTCAGAAAAAAACCCAAACAAAACCAAACAGACTTCAGGCTAGCAAATCTTGAGGATTGAAGTATCTTTATTTCTGAAGTCCTGATATGGTTGATCCATCTACCGTGAATTAATACCTTGTTATATTTGTTCATTAGATGTTAGTCTGCTGTTTAATCAACATTTTCCCAAGTCAGTATCATTCTCGCGCCTTTGATTTTGGTCCCTAGGTCCACACACTGTGCTGGGTGGTTAGAATGGGCTTTTTAGTCAAGTTTCACTCATCTGAACACTGCTTCGGGCAAACTGGATGGTATTCATGTTGACTTATGCTAATGCTGATAAATTTGGAAAATCTTGAAGATGGTGTAAGTCATTTTCCCTTTTACAGCAAGAATCCAAACCTTGTGACATGATCCACCGCTTGCATGTATGCCAATGAAATTGCTGGGTTCTTTGCCAGGAGCACATTATGTGCTTTTCTGGGTGGGCTCAGAATGATTCTTCTTTGCGGGTCTGAGCTACAGGGACAGTATTATGGTAAACAAAGATCATTGCGTTGCTTATGTCTAAGTCTGTCTTTAACAAAAGTAAGAAAAATTGAAAAAATAAATTCCGGTAGGTATACGTGTCTTCCCGTTGAGTGAAATGAGTTAGTTGCAAAGTGTGAATTTTGCAATCTCACTAGTGTAAGCTGTTCATACTATTATATTCACCTTTTTTCATCTCCTTAAAAATTAAAGCATTTTTCTTTTTTCCACCCTTTTTTTCCACCAAAATGTACAGAAGTGGTTTCCAAATCCTAAAATGGAAGCAGTAATTTTAAAAAGGCCCGTAATTACCTATAGAAAAGCTTTCCCTGGATTTAACTTGGACTCTGATTTTATGTTGGATATGATGCCTCTACATTTGATTACACAGAATACATAACAATATAATTCTAAAGGCAATTCTCTAAGAGTGAAAGTGAGGCAAGTTTTGCAGTGATAGAGAAAATATATTTTATTAGCTAGCATAATTAGAAATGTTAGACAAGCTTCTAAGCATGTAAGAACTTTTTGCAAATCTGAAATAAAAGCTGTATCTTCAAATGTAAATTAAGAAATTGTTGTGAGATTAATAACATCCATTAAACGCAGTCTGCTATGTCTTCTTTCAGATGATCTAATTGATTTAACGGAATTTTAAATTAATCAGGGTCGTCTTGGTATTTGATAACTGTTATTCCGCTATGGTTAGAAATAGTTACAATTTTATGCTGTGATATTACAAAGCTATGCACGCACACTTGTTTTGTTATAGGAAAGTTTGATGTTAATGAATACAATTTACACAATATTGAATACCTCTTGAATGTCTCTTAACTTTGAGCACGAGTAGTCCTCTCAAATAATACGTGGGACTACATGTTATTAAATTGAGGCTCTGTGCGTTGCACTGTAGCAGTTACTGTGATAAGTGCTAACCTAAAAGTTAGGTTGAAACTTTTTCAGATTGCCTGTCTCCATTTCTAGGTATGAAATCAAACAGTTGTGGGTTAATAAAAGTATTGACATACAATTTGAATGGTTTCAAAGTATGTTTCGCTTACAGAATACCTTCCATTAAATTTTATGTAACTCCAACTCCAGTGTCTGCTGAGAGCTGCACCTTGAACAGTACTCAAGCTACTTTTTGATGCATATTTGAATTTAATATCTGTGAATTTTTCTGCCTATCCTATACTCTAGTATGTTCCCCAGAGGCAACTTCTCTTTCTTGTGTTAAACGTGATTTTTTTCCCTCTCTGCCTTATCACCATCTTCACCTTTTGTAAACTAATGCATTCTCTGTTATTGAATATTCTAATAGATAAACAGTATAGTAGCATGAACTGTGATTAATTTTTTCCTTTTAATGTTAGGTAACTGTATAGCCACAGGAAAAAAAAGCATATTTCCTTAGACATTTGATATGGTGTGATGTTCCAGCCATTTTGCTGTGCTCTCATCTTGTTATAAACTAATTCTGTTTGATGTGACACCAATATACTGCATAAAAATGTGTTTAATTCAAAAATTGCCAAGCAAGGAGAGGAACATAAACTTTTATTTTTAGACTGTACTCCAAATTCTTTCTAGAGTCAACTGTATTTTCTTGGGCTTTCTAATGTCTTCACTATCCACAGGCTTCAGGCCATGAAGCTACCCTTATCCTGCAGTGTTAAATTATTTTTTGCAGGATGCTAAAAATACAGAACTTTGAAAATATTTTGAGACAAAATTTTGAGTGCTTTCCTGGTCCCCAGTTCCTGTATGACTCTGTATTAATAAGATGATTAAATGCAATCTGTGATACTGATTCTTGTGAGATCCTGCAATCTACTTTAAAAATACATCTACGATTAACTTGATGGTATTTGTACCTCCAAGTTAAAAAAAATAATTTAAGTTCTCCAGGTATTTTAAGTTAGATAGTGAGACAATTCCTTATTTAAGCATTATGTTTAATAAGAGAAACTGTACACTTATTTTAAATTTATACTTTGCAGTGGCCATCATTTTATTTTACGTAATGCAAAAATCAGTGAAGCTAATACTCTTCAGCCTGTAGCGATTCTGGAAATCTTGTTTTATGAGCCATTTTCAGTCATCCTACCTGTAATAGCTGAGCTTGTGGCAGTAACACATACTTAACGACAGCCTTGCCTCCCTGTAGACCATAGTGACTACCACCTCTGGCTTTCAAGGTGGTTCTGTAGCTTCGTGCTGTACAGCTTCCTTGCTACCAGGAAGGGTGGAGTTAATTTATGTGAAAGGTTATATGACCTGTGCTATGTGGGAGATCAGACTATGGCCTTCTCTAAGAAAGAACGTAAAATCTGTATCTTAATATGCTTGATAGGTTCAGCAGGATGCTTCATTTGCGGTTGCAATATAGTGGCAAAGATAAGATCAGTCTTAGTAGCTGGATCCAGTTACAGTGTGTGTGTTCAATGGAAGGGCATTATCAGGAAAGACGTTTTGTCACTTTAATGTCTCATGTGCGTGTATGTGTGCTAAGACATGCATCCTGCAGGATGCACAGTTCTGCAGCCTCTCCTGAACCTGTTGCAAATTACATCTTTTTCTACCACAGGCACTGAGTTGGTTGGAAGGATGTTCAAACTCTCTATGAGAGGAGATGCAGTGGCTATTACAAGAAGTGACAAAAAAATGGTTAAAATGTATTTGCATTTGGGTTTGAAATAGAGAAATAAAACTTATGTTCTATATGAGCAATTCTGTAATTTCATAAGGTTATGAAACATTAATAAAAGACATCCTTCTGTTAAAAGACATTATTCATTAAAAGAAAAAATATCTTACAGTAATACTGAAATCTAAATCAGGTGCAAAGATGAACGTAGAAGAGTTGCGTAGTTCTGTACATTTTGCTTAATTGTGTTTGTTGAAAGGATATCATTTTCTTTTTAAATCATAGGCTTTGAAAGAGCACTGGTAATTTTTTTTCAGATATTTAACCTTTAGAGTTTTTAAGTGCTTTAGTAATGATCTCAACTTTTCCCCTGTAATTTAGGAAAATTATAAAATTACAGATTTTTAAAATAGCTCTGTACACCTCCACAGCATGTCTCAAGACACATTGAGCTGTCTACGTGGGCCTAATGTTCAGGTAGCTGACTTGAGTTTAGTACAAAGGTTGCGGAAGGAGGCTAAAGAAAGCCATCTAATTAACACGCTTTTCGCTGTATCTTGCTCTAAGCAGCCTTTGTCACACGCTAAATCTCATCAGTCACTGAAAGCTAACAGGGAGCTACACCGCAGTTGGTAGAGAAAAAAAATCACTCAGTTCTTCAGCATCACCAACTGTAGTGATCTGCAGGCAAATTCAGGCGAGCAATAATTGCACAGCAATGAACTGCCAACACATGATGAATATGGGTTTCATATATGTGCCATGAGCAACAAAATCGCATCTCAGTTTGTTTCAGTGTGTGCAAACAAATGTGTGAGAAGAAAAACTGAATTTCACTTTCATAGGGGCAAACTGGCAGCTGGGGTTAAGGAGAATCTTCTGTTCTTCTAGGTGTCACAACTTGTTGATGCTTCTGGGTCTCATATCAACATACTGTGTGCCTCTTGGTCAGCCTTTGTGTGTTTGTAACCTCAGACATGCAGTCATCAATTTCTGTGTCTTACCCAAAAGCATTTAGGAGAGAAATGTATGTAGCTCTGCTTCTAGTGTTATGTGATACTGGGGTTTGGCTCTGTAGCCAATGTTGACTTTGTGACAAATGTGTCAGTTACAAAGTTTCCATTTTAAAAAGCTCAGGAGTTATCCTAGATTTTCACAGTGAAAAGTAGACCTATTTAATAAGAAAATTAAAAAATTATGGTCTTGCAAGGGCTTCTGAGCTTGCTTCATCGTGTAATGTTTAGAACAATCTATATCTTGGTCCAGATGGAGCTACAGTCTATCTAATGGAACGTGAACATAGTGCGTTTAGCAGTATTTAACAGGAATTTCTGTTCCTCATTTGTTCAAAGCAGTTCATACACAAGAGTAACGTTACCCATACTGAACGGAGGATACCGACATCTTTGGTTCAGAAAAATGGAAGTCTTGTCTGGCTGAGGCTTCTTAGGAGAACTTGTCTGTGTAGTAAGCATTTCGAACGTTCTTATGTACTGCATTTTTCAGTAATGGGACGACTGTCAAAAAGATGGCTTTTTTTAATTACATACATTATTAATTAGGAGAAATGAATGTTTTCATGAGATAGTTAATTGGCATAGCCATTAGTAATGCCAGATGTTAAGGTCCCTTTAGGGCTTCAGATCCTTGATATTAACCTTACAGGCAGTATTTTTAAAGAAGCAGTAAAATACATGTACTTTTTCCTCAAAACCTTTTTAAGACTCAAAAATATAACCTATGTGTTTCAGATAACCCTCTGACAGAGAAAAAAAAAAATCACCATAGCAGCTGAAAAACAAACTGCTGGTATACAGAGTTCTTAAATAAAAAAAATAAATACGTTAGATTGAATTCCCTCAAGACTAAACTTGGTTAGTTATCTACAGTGTAGGTGCTGCATAGATAGTAGTAGTTTCAGCTACCTACCAGTACATACACTCTGCAATCTGATGGATGTCGTTCTGGGGAATCGGTACTAATTATGCATGTGACTGGGTGTTGCAACTGTTTGGTGCATCTTTTTATTTTTTTAATCAGAAAAATTGGATACTGATAGAAATAACTCAGCAAGTTACTGAAGCAAAATTGTTACTTTTATAATAAAATAAATGGATGAATGGTGTCTTTGAGACCATAGGCAATCTGGAGAGATAGATGATTCAGAATGAGAGGATCCAAAATGTTTAGAAATTAAGCTTCTAAATACTTAAATGGATCACTTATGAGTATATGGCACAGCTCAAGAAATCATTAAAAACAGTTTTGCTTTTATCCTGTCTGCTAGATGTAGGCAGGAAACGTGCTAGAACAGGTAGGAAAGGACCTAAAAATTATTTCCTGTTAATATGGGAAGAAAAACACGACAATTAACTGGAATACATACAATCTGCCAATCCTTTCCCAGTCACATCTTATAGAAGAAATAAGACTTTAAAATAATCTTTATTTCTGAACCAGTAACAGATAAGTATAGTTTTGGGCCTCCTGAGAGTTAAAAAATGTCCGTAACGTTATCATTCACAAGAAAGACAGTGACTTTGTGCAAACAGAAGATAGCATCAACAAGCTATTAAAACCTTGTAAAACGAGCCATTTAAAGCTTGAAGTATCTGCTGACTTAATCAACTAAAACATTAAATTTATGTTGGTAAGTATTAATAAAAAATGGAATTGTTTGAGGTCATCCTGGTGGTTGTGCATAAAGTCACAATTCCAGTAATGCAGAGGAGATTACTCTGGGTGAAACTCCATCAGAATAAAAGGGAACCATGGGAGCAGCACTGAAACACACACGGACTACGTTAAAAGGGGAAGTGAAGAGCAATGAAAATAAGATACCTGTGTAAAATGCAAATGGCTAATAAGGCAGCTAATGTAAAACCAATGGTCAATAGGGTTTAAAGGCAGCAAGGCAGCATTAAAGAAATCTATGACAAATGAAATAAAGTGAACAAAATGCTGCCACAAGGGAAAGAGCCCTTAATTGTTACAGACTGAGATCATGAAAGGCTATACAACAAAAGTCAAAATAGTAAATATTTCTGTAGTTGGGATGAAGCAGAAATCATACATCCACTTATGTGATGCTGTGCAAGGCGTAGGAAGTTTAACTTTTGTAACAAAGGATATTGTCAGAGAGCAGTTAAAATATTTTTAAATCAGCCAGCTTGGAAAATTTAGACTCAAGACTTAATTTAGGTCAATTAATTTGGTTAATTTAGACTTGGTGATTTAGACTCTAGGCAATGGGTGCAGATAGTGGCACATTGGCTTCACCTGTGGTCTAAACCAATGGGATGCAAACCAGCTCCAGTCTGAAATCCAGACAGATTATGTTATGGTTGTGGTGAGCCTGTGCTTTGCCTTTTGCAGTGCTTAATGTTTTGGGATATGCGTAATGCTATCAAAAGAATGGATTAAGTTTTGCAATAGAGGTCTCCTGTCTGCATCTGGTGGTGTATTGTAGTCCTGTTTTGCACTGCCAATAGGTGGGGTACCCCAGGCTGTGTGGGGTCTTGTGCTGCCAAGGCTAGGCAAGGCGAGGCAGTGCCTGAGTTAGCATGCTTGGAGATACAGCACGTTGCATTTGGCACTGTGGTCATGGATGCAGCCATGGGAAACGCCGCTTGGAGGAGGACTTAGTGAAAATAACTGTCTCAGCTTGAGATCTATGTTTGGTGGGAAGAAAAAAATATTAGCGTGACCAGGGGATGGATTTAAATATACAACTAAATACTGGAATGATTTTTGCTTCTGTAGGTTAGGGAGCTGGGAGGGTACGTTTGGAGTACATGGCAGTAACTAGTTGCCTCAAGTAGAAATAAGGTGACATCTAGTCTTGTGCTTTCACCACTACCCCCCAGTATTATGGAAAATGGATTTTCTGTCAGGATACTTGGAGACATCCTAGTTAAGGAAGCACTTGTGATGGGTGCCACAGGTGCTGACTGGAACATGGTCTGCTTTGGCTTGGTGGTATGTATAAGAAGTGTTTTGAGAATGGGCACCTTACTTTGGGGCTCGACCTAAACTAAGGGGGTGAAATTCAGGAACTTGCACAGTGTAGTGGCTTAGACTATGTGATTTCAGCCTTTTGAAATTGTACCTTCATAGTGGGAAAGGCCAGACATACTAATCACCTCCCTGCCTAATAGCTTTTCTGGGTTGGTCTCTGCACAGAGGTGCTTGAGTCTGCTCACGTTCCAAGTGCTGCCGGCTTTCCCAGTACCCTCTGTATGCACCTCCTTTGCGTTCCACCTTTTGAAGTAACATTGTCTTCTTTTCTATGGTAGTTTTACAGAGCAGGAGATGGGTTTTTTAAGTGCGTAGACAGCTATTTTGGTATATCGTTCACATATGGTTTGCTCCATCTTAATGCAACTTTACAGGACTTAAAATGACAAATAATGCAATTACGTATATTTCAGTATATTTCTATCTGCTCCGCATAATTAAAGTATGTAGGTAATGTTTACCATTGCACTGTACCATATTGCATCAATCTCAGACAGACTCAGCCTTAGGAAAGAACTCTCCAGCCAGAATTCGTTATATTTGAACCTTGCTATACCCTGAGTCAGTGGATACCTGTCTGAACAGCAAAGCATGTTTTGTAAAGTCTAAAGACTTGAAGAGCTTTGGCAATATTGTGCTACACGTACTCTGTAGGTAATCCAGGGAAGTACTATTAAGAATAAAAGGCACGCTTCATTTTGTTTTGGATTATTTTTCAGTTTTCACTGAAAAGTTTTCCAAATATATAACTGATATTAATAAAGACCATGGTAAATAAAGTAAAATTGATTAGTGAATGTGTACATAGAATTTAGAAGAAATTTTTCTTGACTGCAGGAATCGAGATACATGTTGCACTTAAGACATGGGAATTGGAGTCAAACTTAATTATCGTCCTGAAATGCCAAAGACTATAACTTCTTTCCGGAATTTGTAAAACTATTAATGGTTTTGAGCCTTCAGGAATGTCAATGCTATGTAAATATCAGCAATCCAGTGTCCAAATATCGTATTCTATTAAAAAATAGCATTAGTAGTCCAATAGCACTCTGGTTTAAATGCTTGTGAAATCAAATGGTGATGATCCTGTCATGCAGAAGGGCTGTATTGTGGGTGTTAGTTGCTAGCTCAGAGAAGGGTGCTGTGTAGTGCTCTGTTTGTTTCTTGGTTTATTATTTTATGGTATGGATGATTATCGCAGCTCCCTGCATGCAGAGAGTGAATTGCAAAATGAGAGATGCTATGATAATGCTGCAGAGATCATGGCTATTTTCTGTATGCTGGATGTGAGAGAGTGTGGCTGTTCCTTGCGAACATATGGGCAAGCTTCCGTATTTCTCCACTGCCTCATAATATTTTGAAGTCACTGCTGCAGTTCTGCAGCTTTTCCTTCTTTCTTGGAGAGTATAACCAGACAGCGATCTTCACATGGGCCTCAGGTTAAAGATCAGAGTACTACCTTACATGGCATGTTTAAACTGATAACAGAAAAGCTGTAGAATTCAAAACTATGCACAAAAGTGGTAAGCTCTTGTTTGCAGTTGGTTTCTTATAAGTGTTGAGACCTTGACAGGATGTCTAAGCTGTCTGCCTATTTGTATCCCTTGCGACATGCACAGCAAATTCACCACAGTGCCTGAAGCAGAGCTCAGGAGTGTCTGGCTGGTGCTCTGGTCTCCTGACTTGTCGACAGAAATCCAGCTTGTGTTATCGAGTCAGTGTCATAAATGACTGTCAAAAGAGGGATAGTGTCAATAGTTTTTTAATGATTTCCCCCCCCTCCCCGCCCCAATACAATACAAGGGGTTTTCTGACTGGTTTAAGAGGAGCTTTTTAAAACAAATTTAAAAGATGGCTGAGACTTATCCCAGATTCAAAACACTAGGACAGCAATATGTATGTAGTGTATAAGACACCAAATGCAGGTTGCAGTCATTCAAATACATTTATTTTAAAATTCTCATTCCAATCTAGACAATGTTTAATGAAATGTTGAAGTACTGTATCCCTTAACCAGATAATATTAATAGCAATAATTTATAATACCTCATTACACATCTCATCCATGACACATTTTGTCCAATTTCTTGCAAAAACAATGTACCAGCAAAGTAGGAAGTGTCGACGATTTAGTACTGAGCACCGTGTAATACTGCATCTGAAACAGATGTATCTTACTTTACTCAGAAGCATGCTTAGCATACAAAGTATTCCCTCCCAGAGATCAGGCCGTAGTCTGTCACTGCTTTAAATGTAAGTACATAAAATAATTATATAGGAGGGCAAGTATAATAATTTGCACAGGTACTAAGAAATCTGAACAGAACTGCTTCACTCTAAGTTATAGGAAAATGCGAGAGGAGAATGAGTTACATAATAGCGGCTAGAAGTCAGAGTAAAAGAAAAGTCTCCTCAGGGGTGATATTAACATTTACAAGAGTAAGAGCAGACTTTAAAGATAGTCTGGCGGAGTGCCAAACACCAGCTCCCATTGTCTTTCTCAAAAGCATGGGCACTGACCTGTCTTCCAAACAAGAGAACTTGAAAAATGCCTGCATAATTGATTTTAAAAGCCATCCAGAATATATTCCCTTTCCATGTGGAAATAGAGATGTCAGAGAGTAAATGAGATAAAAGGATATATCCAGCCTTTCAAATTTAACCCAGGCATTTCTCCTTTCTGAGAATTCCTCTGGGCATGCTCTTCTTCCTCCTATCACCTCAGCAATAATAAAATAAAAATAGTAATACTGGAACGCACCGAACCTGGAAATTCATGAATAATAAGAAATGTTTGCTTAAACAACTCTGCGTTGGCTTCACTTCTGATTGCCTGTTATCCTGATGAACGCCCCGTTACAATGTAGTCTTCGCCCTCTGTGCTACTACCTGAAGACAGATGTATGCTGAGACTTCCTCAGATTTTGAATTACTTTTCCCAGTCCTTCTCTGACTGCACACTGAAGTATCAATGCTATTGTGCCTTCAGCGTGTGTTTGACTGAGCAGAGCGACGGTGGTACTAGACTGCAAATATAACCATTATCTGGCACTTCACTTGACTTGCAGAAATTCTCAGACAATGAGCAGAAGTCAAACTGAAAGTTCCTTGCTTTCTGGAGCATGTAAATATTATTTTTTGTAAAAAAAATATTTGGAATCTGTCTCGATGATCCACAATGTTGATTAAGTAGTCTTAAGTGGTCCAGAAGAATACAGCCAGTTTATAATAAGAGATCTTGGTTTTCTGTCTCTACTCAGATTTTGCTGGAATAGCTTGCCTCTGTGTGACAACTTATTTTTTTTTTTTAATGCTACATTCCAATGTTATCTTTAGTACTATAGGCCTCAATATTTCTCTCCTTTCACCACATTGAGAGCTCTGGTACATGTAGAAGTCACGCTCAAATGGGCACATAAATTTTGCACACGTAAGTATTTTTCAGAAGACATTTATTGTCTCAGTCTGTGCCATCAACTGATTCACAGTCAAAGGGAACAGGAATGTGTCTGAGGGTGATGGCTTTTGGACAGTCTTGCTTTGGGAGGTAACAGTGACTGCTGGAGGTTAAAACCTCAGGACAGTCAAAAACAGGAGCATATTTGCGTTGTTACGGCTGCTTCATTACACAATCAAGTGGTTTTGCTGGGGCAGACAACGAAGGCGGGCTAGACAGCAGACGTTGGGTTTTGGACTAAACTGTTTTAGTGCTGCCGTGCTTCAGTCTTTGCAGTGGGGTAAGTAGCCCTTAGCAGAGGGGCAGGACAGAAAGGTGGGAGTAGAGGCTTTTGAAAGTGATGCAGCTCATTTCCCTTCAGTTTGGAAAGGCGCACTTATGTATTAAACTATTAGATCTTCTCAGTGCAGGGTGAATTGAGCTTTACATGTACCAATAATCATCCATTTCTAAAATTGCTGGTTTGTCCTTTCTAATTGCATTAAAAGCTAACAGAAGTAATAACAATCATGGGGAGATGACGAGCAAAAAGCCCCAGCAGTTTTCTCTGGGGTTTTTGTTTGTTTGGTTGTTTTTTTTGGTTTTTTTTTCCCAGATGTGAACCATGTTGCTAGGCGTATGCTCTAGTCATCTTTAACAGGTTTTACCTCTAAATATTTTATAAAGGACATTGCAGATTGCCTTCCTCCTGCATGGCACTTAGATTCTAAATTATCTTATGATAAATCACTTATTGTGTATCTAGGCTTGAAGATTACTAATTCCAATCAGAACTAAATCCAAACATCGCCTGTTAAGATAACCTTAATCATAATTACTGAAGGCAAAATTGACAACTTTAAGTATATGTGCCTTAGACAACAAAAAAGATGTATTGTATGAATGTGGGAGTAGGACTGTAGTATTTCACTGGTGTTATCTACTCAGATTCTGGCTGGTTTTCAAACAATGAGCTAAGCCCTCCTATACCCAGACAAGAACAGTGTAGGATGACTGAAGGTTTAGTCCTTTCTTCGTTGAGGACACAAATAAATTCACGGTGACCTTTATTTTTCCCCAGTAAATACTTCTCAGTACATGTAGACTTTGAATCAGTTTTTCATACAGGAGGACTGTCATATTTCTCCATTCATCAGAGATTGTCTATCAGTGACAGATGTGCAAGAAACCTAGTTTTTCTGATCCTGAACCCCTATCTTCACATATCTGCCCATAAGTAACGGGTAATATAATTTCAGCTTGCATGTTCATTTGAAATATTAAGAGTGATTTCAATATGATTCACTGCTTTTGTTCTCCTTTAACAGATTTGAATTGATTTCCTTTAATTGAGTTTACTCTTCATACACTTGAGAAGTTTTTCTTGCATCACCAAATAAATCATGGTGATTACTGGTTTCAGCTCTATATACATTTTGTCTACTTTTATTATGTGTTCATTATCATAGCAGTATTTAGAGGCATTTTGAAATGCATATGACCATATAAATGCATATTAAAAGTCTGCACAAAGAGCTTTGAAGCCATTAGTGTCACTTCTGTAGATAAGTACTTAGGGATTCTTAAATCCAGGGATTATTTGACTGCCTCACATGTTGAGCCGCTAAATCCTCATGTGAAATGTAGTATGAAATTTTTGGTGATTATGGATTAGCTTATCACAGAGTTTAGCAGCAAACTCATTTGTCCTCATTGAAAGTAGAAGAGAACTAGTTAAGTTAAGCAAACAGCAAGACTGTCTGATCCTCCGCTGTGGAAGCACACAAGAAAATGAAGAAAGAACAAACCCCTCCAGACGCTTCATTTCTCTCATGTCTTAAAGTTCTTCTGAAAGGTTGGTCCACAGCTTCCTTCTGAAAGAGTTAAAGCCTTTAGCACAGTTTTGGTTGCCGAGATAAAGCCTGCGAGGCTGTGAATCCTAATGGAACTGTTGTAAAAACTAGGCCATCTGCAGGAATGACTTTGCTTGTATCAAACCCTTAAAAGCACCATGTGAGCACAACTGCAGGGATGGATTTCTCCGGCTTCTCCAGTCTTTTGTATTTCTCCAAATTGTATTGACTAATGTATATTTTGTAGTTTTGCGTACCAGAGGCTGGAGAAGAACTTTCCCGAGTCATCTGTTGAAGGCAACTTAAAAATGATATCATGATTTTAGCTTAACATGCAAAGTAAAGGGAAACTAGAAGATGTGATCTCAGTGTGTTGAATTGAAACCAGGGAGTTCCTGGTATTAACTCAGAAACAGCTCTTAAAAGATTATAAAAGTTGATAGGGAAATTACTAGGAACATAAATAGTAAATAGCTGATATATTTTCATATTGTATTTAATATAATGCTGTGTTAACTCTTATTTATTCAGTTATTATTGGAATTCCTTTCATATGTCACTACTATTATTTTTTGTAGACCGTACAGTGCTACTGAGTTCAGAAATGCCAGAACATAAATGGCTTCTGCAGCCTTAATTGCAGATACTGCATAGCATATCCTGTTGGCATTTAATCAGCTCTCTTGCAATTGGCTGCAAAAGAACCCACAAACTCAGAGGAGCATGATGCAAACACTCCTGAAGGATGCTGAAATCTGAGCCACTGCCAGCATGCCTAATCAGTTAAGCCTCAAGCCTCTTAACAAAACTGCAGCATCTCCTGAGTGTGGCTATCATAGCACAGGGCTGAAAGGGTCCTCTTGACATCACTAGGCCATTCCTCCTCATCCACAAGTTAGGATTACTACGTTAGTTCTAACAGATTTGTTTTTAACCTTTTCTAAACAAGAAAAGAAGGAGTTTTTAAAAAAATGTTATCATGCACTCTATTTTAGGGCTAGCTAACATCTGTTAAGAAGTTTTTCCTAGTGTGTAACTCAGTTGGTTTTCTTGTGACTTGAGCTCATTACTGTTTTCCCTGACTGCTGTGGACAGGGAGATCAATTGGCTTCCCTCTCAAATACATTAACAGCTTATGTATTTGAAGGCTGTTACCATGTATTTCTTCATTCTTCTCTTGACTGAACAACCCCAGTTTGTTCAATGCTTCTTCATTGGACATGTGTGCTAACGCTAATTCCATCCCGTATTCTTCTTTGTAGACCAAGTGATCCATTTTTCCCTTCTAAAATGAAATGCTAAGTGTTTCAAGATATTTATCATGTCATACTTTTTCAGTGAAAAAAGGCTATTTTATTAACCTTTGCTCAGAGTAGGGGCCAACTGCTTTTGAATCCATGCTATGACAGTTTTGCATAGTCTCTGAAATCAGAATTCCATATCAAATATAATCAAAAGCCTCACTAAATGGAGGTAGAGGATATACAGTATGCTTCTGTCTATCCGTGAGGCCGGTTATTCTATTTTAGAAAGAAATAGGGGTAGTATAATCAGATTTGTCCCTGGGAAATACATACTGGTATCTACTTGTCTTTCTGTGTTCCTTCTGGTCGGCGGTACGCAACCAGTCATCCAGAGATCCCAGCCATCTGAAGAGGTTATGACAAATAATTAATGTAAGCATGCCGTCTCTCAGAGAATTACATTCTCTTTGTGACCGGTGTTTGTATTCACGGTGTTTGTGATATTTCCAGGGTATTTTAATTAGGATTCCTTTTTCATTCTGTTTCATATGACTGCAGTCATATGCCTTTTTCCCCCTGCATTCTCCCTGGGTGCCAGCAGTGTGCTTTTAGCTTCTTATCACAGAGTTTCCCAGCACGTGTATCGATAAAGCTGGACAAAAGGGCTACCGCATGCCTGAATTACTAGTGTACAAGTTTAAAAATGTGGAGAGTGGAGTGGATGAAGCACATGGCTTTGGAACAAATTATCTAACATATACTAGAGATTTTTTGGAGTTCATACTTTGACCAAATGTGGGTGTATTTTTCTGCACATTTAAAAAGCAAGGCTTTTGCAAATTCATATGCCCCATTCTAAAACATGTGGGCAAGATAGCTCTTCAGTGAAAATGTCAGAATTCTTTTTAGCATTAGCAAATATATTTTTTCCCAATGTTTTTGAAACAGCTAAAGCACTTTTTTTTTTTTTTTTTTTTTTTTTAAATTGAAACTGGCAAAAATTTTAAAAAAGCGTGAGGCACATGCCTGCTGTCAAAGTGGATGGAGTTAGTCAAAATTTTATGAAACTTAAAAGTGGAAATTCTTGGCTGTTAAACTATAGGAGGTTTTAGGCATCAATTTATTTTTTATTGGTGTATTTTGTAATTCATGTCTGGTGTTGGAACATTTTGGAAAAATACACAAATATACATACCATTGCTGCTATTTACTGCAAGTTATGAGACGAACAACTACATAACGGTGCAAGGAAGATGAGAAGGTATATATTAGAAGTGATGTTCTCCCTTCTGTGGTACTCAGTAGCACAGCTCTTACCCAGAATTGTCAGTGCTTTCTGCAAGACAGGGCAGAGATGCAAGTGGTGCGAGATGATCTAAACACTTTGTAACCTTCAAGTTCCACTTGCTGTTACAGTAAAGCTTAGGTTTCTTGGAGGGACCTGTAAGGTCCTACTTAGCAAAGAATATCAATCTTATTTTCAGTATATGAGTAATGCATTTAAAACCTGGTTGCATTTTGTTGCCTGCTGATGATGTTGGTGACCATCTTTCGATTTATGTAACTAGGTTCTGACCCTGAAGTCTTGACTAAGGAAAGCGCTTGCACCATAACTACGCACATGATTGAACAGCAAAGAGTATACACTTACTTAGTTCCTACAATTTCAAAATGTTTACAACTGAGTAGTGATGTGCTTAAATCAAAATGCATGGCCGAGCTCTTTGCAGGATTGTGTTCTGTGAGCAGCGTTCCTGCCATGGTGGCCAGGTCCCTGGACATGTGAGGAGAGATGGGTAAGGTACAGCACCTTCTCCCTGGTGACTAGTTATTAGGTCAATGCTCCCTACAGAAAACACATAGACCCTTTCATTTGCCTACACAGTATAGATGACAAATCAGTGAAAAGGTGCTAGACGAGTTCCTTATCTTCCTTATTAAAAAAAAGTGATTTAGAAAAGTGACAGGGTAATTAATATACAGGGGTGGAAAAGTGTGAACCCTCTTTATTGTATTAGTATAATGTTTAAATAACAGATTTTAGTTTCAATGTCTTTAAAAATAACTTATGTCCTTGTTCATGCTCACTAGGTTAAGCCTTTGTTCAAGAATACCTACATGTGTTACCGTCTCTTAGAAATATTTAAACAGTGTGTTTATTTGGAACTTGATTTGACTTGTAATTAGATTTAGCTATATCTTAATAATTCTATTGCCATAGTATGACCACAGGGGCTAAATTAGAAGCAGTAAATGTGTATGCTTTTTCTTTTAACTGCAACAAAGACCTGTTGTACTGTAGATATTTGTACAATTTTATTGACAGGCACCTATACTGCAGTAAACAATCTAGAAAATAAAGAGTGCGTGTGTTCTTTCATTAGCCTTTGCACAAATTAAAATTCCCATGATTTTTTTCTTACAATAAGAAATAATTCAGCCTTTCTCCTATTTTCTGACAGAAGAAAAGGGTCAGTGGAAAGAGAAGTTGCAATGGTAGTAACCAGTTTATAACTGAGGTAATAGCTATAGGTTAAGTTCAGAATTATTTCTGGAATTAGAAACAGAACTAAAAAAAAAAGGATGAAGAAAGAATTAAAAGGATGAGGGTTTGAAGATTTGGCAGGAAAAAGTGACTAATTATGCAATTGTACAGTACCGCTTCCATCAAACCTATGAACTTTGGAATTGGTTATTTATGTTCTCTTTTAACTTGTATTTATAAACTTTGTTATACTTTTTCAGTAAGATGTTGCCATACTGGCTTGGGGATTTTTTTCAGTCATGGATTTATTCTTTTCTGTGGTTTTGGCTTGTTTGTTTGTTTGTTTTTATGTGTGTTGGTCTCTGTGGTTGGTGTTGGTTGGTTTTTTGAACCTGACTGAATTTTTTTTGATGAGGACTTCCACTTGGAATGGAATGGCTGCCTTGGAGAAGGAAGAAAGGCAGATAAAGCTCTCCAAATTATTTCCTCACTAGTTTGTCTTACTGTTACTAACTTTTTTTTTTTTTCCCAACTACCTCAATCTAAGCAGCATATTAATGCCATTAGATGTTTTCTTCTGACTATCTCATCTTAGTTTGTTTACTTTGATACTGCTCTTTAGGTTGTATGTTTATTTTCGACCATTTCATGCCTCTTTAATGAGAGACCTACATGCATGAAAGTGAGAATGCTTTTTTTTTCCACATTAATTACAGCAATTACGATATAGTACTATCTTATACCAAATTTCATGTTTCCTTCAGTAAATGTTTATTTTACTATTTTCAACCATTGAGGTTGTGGTTATACTTCCATTTAAAACAGATAGTTTATTTTACACCTCAATGCTTTATCCTCTGTGGTATTCTGTAACTTGCCTGGTCACAAGAAATGCTACCATGCTCAGCTTTGAAAGTGCCTTTTACAGGACTCCGCTTTCTGCTAAAGGACCATCCATTCTGCACAGTGCACAAAAGTCTATCTTTAGCAATGTACAGGGCTTTTAACTTCTACTATATTGTCTGTCCATGCAAAACTGTGAATTACTGTCTGCTTTGATCTCTCTTCATCTTAATATTTTTGAAAAATATGAAATGTTCACAGAGCTGGGGTTTTCTTCTTTTTTTTTTTTGGCACAAAAAAAATGGTAAATTTTATTTTTGATTTTTTGATTTTTTTTTTTTTTTTTTTTTTACCCATTTGTTTCCAAAGTGTATAATATTTGTATTTTCCACCATCTCTTTTGTTGCACCAATCCATATGCCAAGTATGTACTAATCCTCCTCAAAAAAGGTTTGGGTTTCTCTTTGAGAATACAAATTTTATGGTCGTTCTCCAGTACACTCGAGTATAATCCATAGCAGAATATTATCCCAAAAC
The DNA here is from genome assembly GCA_028022735.1 of Gypaetus barbatus. Taxonomy (NCBI): domain Eukaryota; kingdom Metazoa; phylum Chordata; class Aves; order Accipitriformes; family Accipitridae; genus Gypaetus; species Gypaetus barbatus. The sequence goes on along the minus strand of CM051549.1, from coordinate 27,080,923 downwards.
AAATCTCTTCTGGCATGAATTCAGTTTTTTAATCAGTTTCATTGCACCACTTTTCCTATGGGAATACTGTAAGCCTCAGTCATTGTCCTGAGTACCTTCCGCCTAACTAATTCTCAGCTGAAATTTTGCAGGCATCAGCTTTTCAATTGAATATAATCAACCTACTTGCAGGTTTCCTTTGAATTGGAATCATAGGACTGAGAGCTTGGCATTTCTTATAAACTGCAGCTAGGTAAATGAAATATAAACTCTGTAAATGAAATCTGGGGGCAGAGGGGTGTTTTTCCAGATCTGACTGAAAAAATATAGAGCAGTATTGCTTACGACTGAAAATACGATGACCAGAATAAGTGACTTCTTTTTTTGTAAGTTGGTAAATGCCTAAGCGCTGTTCAGGGCAAGACCTGAAGCAGCACCATGCACCTGATGTATATGTCGTTAACCAGCCATTCCTAATTTTGGATCAATTTCTCCAATTGAAATACAGATTGAAGTAATCTGCAGGTTGATTTTTTTGTTGCTGTTGTCCAAGTCTTACAGAACTAAATTCCAGATAGATTTGCGCCAAAGTCTGAGGAACATTGCGTTATTACTACTCTACTGACTGAGCAGCTCTTTTTAACACTGATTTGCTCTGCACAACGCGTTATCCTTTTTACCAAAGGCAGATCTCATACAGTTTTTATATATTGTTCTGTAAAGATATATGCAGAAAGCTGAGGAAAACCAGAACTTTGTAATCATATTCCTATTAACTTTTTAGTTAAGTACACAAAATAACATGGCTTGGTAATATACTATGCCTTTTGTCTTACCTGAACACCTTTATTGTTGAATCAGTTATAATCTGAATTAGGTCATAGGACCCTACTTCTAATTTGTTGATTTCTAATCTGACGAATCGTGACAGAACGTGAATAAAGACATTTCACAATTCATCTTTCTCATAAAGGAGCTGGTTGCTGTCAGACCTTTTGTCTCCTAAGATGAAAAGGGAATGGAGCCGGTTGGATATGCAAGTGAGAGAAAGCACTAATATCTTGAGTTTTATGCCTTCTTGGGCTGTTCACTCCAGTTGTTTGCTCTTTTGTTTGGCTAGCAAATAGTTATTATAACCTGGCTCAAACCCCTTGATACCTATTCATTTTATGCTTGGTACATTTAAGACCTATCTTGCTCTATTAAAAGGCAATAATGCACTTTCTTCCTTTTCTGTAACCTCATTATGTTTTTGCTAAATCAACTCAGTTATACCAGTGCCTGTCTCCTGAGGCTGCTGTGAGAAAGCATTTTCTGAAGAATTTCAGCAATGAGGCCTGGGGAATAGGCTACTTTGATGAGGACATACAGCCTTCCAGAGGTTTACTATGTTATTGGGTTTGGGGGAGAAAATAGAGTATTTTGTTGAATTTCTAATGTTTTCTGGCAGATACGTTTATAACAACTTTGGAGATCTTCCAGACTAGTCAGCAGCCTTCTGAAGCCTTTTAATTCCCGTGTTCAATTAAGCACAAAAATATTTTGCTTTATTTGCATGCATAGTCATGGCATTAGTCAGGCACCAATTTCATTCTGTTAAAATTCAAGTTTAAATTAGGTAAGACCAGATATTCATTGAGATAAACTTTATAAAAGGTATCGCAGGAAGCTTTAGAATGAAATCACTATTTAAAGCTATTTACTTTTCTTAACTGTGCTTTTAATGGCAAGTAGACCCCCTTGGCAAAAAATCCACTCTGCTTGTCTGAACTGTTCCGTACTTCAAAACTGTTTCTCCCACATTTGTCAGGAAAAATCAAATACATTGGCTGTTACCTGCAAATAAGACACATAAAAGTGCTTAAAGTACATCTCACTAACACGGGTAATGTCAGGAAAGTGTATAATCTTGTTTGTAACATTGATCGTGAGAGAGAGTCTCAAAGTTTTGTACAAAATTAACAGTATGCTGTAACGTGTTAAATTTTGCATGAGTCCTGCCTTACTGATGCACTACGAAAACCAACAATTTGTATTTAACTTGAATACAGGTTTTGTAGACAAAATAAATAAATAAAAAAAAATTCCTTTTTTCCCTTCCATTTTGACCCTCTTCAAAATCCATAAACTAAAATATGTTTCATTAAAAGTAATTTCCTTGTGGAGAAGTTGAGAAAATGAAGTCTTAAAGCATTCTCAATCAGATATAAAGAAAGAGTAGATTTGGGACCTGTATTAGATAATCAAGAAAATAGGGTAAAGTGGTAAAAGGTGAGGATGTAAATCCCTGCTGTTTTCAAAAGTTAGCTGAACCGTGTTGATTCCAAAGTAGGTTATGTGGTTGTACTTAGGTGGGAATACTAACAGTTTTTATGTGTATACGTGGCAATCCATACTATACAGGGGCCTAAAAGGCTTCAAGTAAGTGCTATTGGGGTTGACAGATGGTTGTCTGTAATAGAAACCTTCATTTTTTCCTAATTCTGTGAGCATAAGGTATAGCAGGACTGCTTAGAGATTTCATGAGACAAATGTCTTTATTTCCCCCCAAAACCCCAAAAGAGATTCCTAATCCTGTTTCAATACAGCAACCCTTAAGTCTTGGCATCTCATCGGCTTCTTCCATAAATGTTGCGATTTGGGACAACTCTTCTACATTTTGTAGATACATACTTTCAAATCACAAATGAAAACATGTTTATACTTCCCTTTTTTATTTTATTTCTCTCATCCTGTGAGTTAATTATGTAATTTTTATCAAGGTAAAGCTGTTTAAAGGAACACACCTCATTTTAATTTTACAGCTGATCATTACAAGAATTATCCTGCTAGGTGCCATGTGGGAGCAAGGCCAACCTCCTGCTATATTTAGAAGGAGAGGTTTGTGCAGCTTGCAAGCAATTCCTTAATTCCGGCAGTTGAATTTCCTGCTGCTTCCATAAGGAAATAGGTCTTTGCTTCACTGGCCTGAGTGCAAGAGGTATATAAAGGAAGGAACGTAATTTCTTATTCTCTGCGAGAGCGCTGTAGTAGATCTGTGCTTGGGGTTTTGTTTGTTTGTTGTTTACTCTCCATTTGGCATACTTATGAGACGAACAAGGCCACGACTGTTTGAAAAGAGTTTACAATCAAAGTTGCAGGAACAGAGAATCCTGTTTGCAAATACAACTTAAATGAGAGGAATGTCTTCAATGTTCTTTAAATCCTTCGGTTTTGTTGCACTATTGGTTTGTTTCTCCTGGCACCAAGGGAAAATGCCTAGGTGAAGGTGATGTCGCTAAGGAGTGAAGACAGTTCCATATTAATGGGGATATCACATGCCAACCCAAACACGAATATAAAACTTAAAAATATTAAACCAGTTATTCATGAGTTTTCTAGTGGAGTCCTCTAGGGATCATTTTTAACCCTGGCTGGTATTTTTAGTAGTGGCCCGGAAGTATTTGTAAGATCATCACCACATGAGCGTGTAGAGGCTGTGAGGACTGAACCTCTTACTAAATTGAGTGCTGGCCAGCGATAAACATTTCAGTAGAGAAGTTGGAGATTTTTCCTGGGAAACAGTGTCTCAGAAAGGGATTTTTATTTTTGCAAGGAATAGCTATTTATAAAAGAAAATCACTGTCCATGGAAGGCCTGTAGCCAAAAGGGCTAATGTGACTTTTAAGCCTTTGTGTTTGCTGTTGTTACAGTGCTATTGGAAAGTTGAGTGCTGCTCTATTGTCAAGTCAAGAAAAAAAGCTGAAATGTTGATAGGGTGCCACTAAGCCTTCCTTATAGTGCTATACTGAAGTAGTTCTTTCTAAATAGCTCATCAGAAGAGTAATTTTGATTTGTTTTTTTGAAAAAAAAAAAAAAAAAAAAAAAAAAGGTGTTCTGGTATCAAAATCTATGGCTATCTAAATAAGGAAAGTAATAGCTTTCTATTTCCTAATCTAATGGACAAACTACTATAAAATAAAAAATTAGAAACTGAAGCTTGCACAAAATGTTGATACTATTTACAAGATCTATGGGGAAAAAGTCACCATCTCTGAAAACTGTTATACCAGGATTCAGTGTTTTTCAAATAATCACTAGTTGAATTAACCATATATTTTTTTAAGTCCTGCTATGTGTGTTTTCTTGGAGAACTTTCAGGTAACCCCACCAATTCCTTTCCCTTTCATTAGCTATGTTTCTAGATTGACGGTTATTTCTCACATGTCTAACTTGAGAGAAAAAAAAAGCTACCACAAGTCTAGGCATTTACAATTTACTTAATTGTTTATGTTCCTCTTGTCACAGTATTTACAACTGCAAAAGGTTGAAGTAAAATCATGGTATTTAATGGAAGCAGTCTTCAAAGGCATGATTAATGATATCATTAAACCTCATATTATTTCATAAACACCTTCATAAATCAATGTTATTTGTGTAGTGGGGTGAAGCTTAAAAATATCATCACAATGACTTACTGTCATTCAGGATGTATTTATTGGCTAGCCTAGGAGTTATACTCACCCAAATGGCTACATTTGAAACATTTAATGGGAATAATGTTGGACTCGATCTCTGGTTGGACTTGATGATCTTAAAGGTCTTTTCCAACTTAAATGATTCTATGATTCTGCGATTCTTGTGTTGACCTGTTCACTTCATGATGGAAAAGGCAGTTAAGGTGATCTGAAAAAACACCTTTAGAAAATTGGGATTCATAAGCTTTCATGATATACTGATAGTATTGAAGAGAAATAAGGTTCATCCTTGAAGGCTGTTTTCTCCCATGTTTAGTGTGTGTCGTCCTTTTTTTTTTTTTTTTCTTCCTTCTCGAGAAAAGGGTTGGTTAATTTTCTCCAGTTTTGATAAGGCTTTTTAGTGCGTTTGTTAATATAATAAGAATACTTGATGTTGGGTATTTTGTGGTGTGGGGTTTTTGTTTTTTTTTTTCTGTAAGAATATAAAACAAAGTCAGAGGCTATCCAGTTTGATTCTACCTTTTATATAAAAAAAGGAAAGTATGGGTACATTCCTGACTTACTCAAATACGGGTCTAATATATGAAACTGAATACCCTTTGTATTTGTTGAGATATTAGAAATAGATAAGAAAACTTCTGCTGTTACTGAAGTAATTTATTATTTCTTCATTATTAAGTATCTTTTGGTTATGGTTTCTCAGAATTTATTAGAGTAATTATCCTACATTAAGTTTTCTTTTGTAGATTGCAGCTGCCAATCAGAGTAGGCTTATTCTTTAACAGTAAGTACCTGTTACACCCATTGAGTATTGAAAACTAAATGCTTTTCAAAATTGAGCTGTTTTATACTTGATACTGTAGAAATATGTTTTCACATTAAACTTAAAAGTCATGAAAACCATTGCAAGCTTTTCTTCATATTTTATGTGATTAAAGATTCTAATTATGATGATGCCGTTGACAGAAACATTTGAGATTTATCGGGTTCTCAGTCTGTTTTAATGTGTTTTATGAATGACATTTCATTTTAATTAGTGATGTACGGTGTGTGAAGCCAAAGGCTTTACAGAAGTTTTTTTTACAATTAAGAAGGTATTTTTATCAAGCAAACTCATGATGACATGAGTAGTTGGTAAGACCTGCATGTTGTTGATATCGATTGTGGACATGGTTATATAGCATAACTCTATAAAGCTGATGCTATTGATCTGACTTATATACTAGCTACTCCTGTTCTATGCTAAGGTTTGTGCTGGATTAAGTGGGCAATAGTTACTGGGCTGTTCTTTTTGAAATTAGCACTGGTCCAGCCTTGCTACGGGTGCTTCCAGCATTGTGTTAACAATGCATACTTTCCTCATCTAAAATTAGGAGCAAATGAAATGCTTTTTTTTTTTCTTTTTTTTCTCTTAATAGTAAAGAAATTATCAACTGTACCTGTATTTCACAGAATGAGGCATAGGAGAATTTTTCCTTTATGTTTCTAATGGCCAAAACCTGGAGGCATCTGAGAGCTGGCTTCATTTAGAGTCTTTCTAGATTGACATAATCTTAAGCATGCATTAAATTGTGCATACTGATTTAATGATAAGAAAAGCTCATCATACTCTAGCTCCATCTTTCCTGCCTGCTCTGCCAGGAAGCTATGAGATGGTGTAGTACAGCTGGCTGTTCTGGCTTTGAGCCATGTGGGGATTTGCCTACATAACAGGAATCCCCATCTTCCCCTCGGAAGGAACACTTTCCAAGGCAGAAGTGCTAAAATAAAAGGCAGGATCTGATTAAACCATAAACTTTAACCACCTTTTTCTCCAGTGTGAGAAATTTCTATACTTATGGCATACTCATTTCCATACTCATGCTAAGTGCCAGAGGAATATTTTGTAGGGAGAGAACCAATAAATGCAGTTCAAGTAGAAAAACAAGTTTATTCTTTTTCTGCTAAGTGTATGTATGTCTTTTATTGCAGATCCAAATATCCCTGAACAAGCAAGGTCTGTGTGTCAAAGTTCTAGTTGGAAAGGTACAGATTCTAGAAAACACCCCTATGGAGAAGAAAGGAAGGAATAAAAATAATTTCAGTAAACAATTTAGTGACCCAGTTGATGATGTCATCCACAAGCTGTTTGTGTGCCAGAGCTGGGTAAGCGTTGGCACACAACAGCAAATGCCACCAAAACTAGCCTATCACAGAACTGGACTCTGACACACAAGAAGAGAATGAATTAACTTGTTAAATTTGAATCATGAGGGTAGATCATACTACTAGCGTAACAGCAAATGTGCTCTGAGGTTACTTTGCTGTGACTCACTCTTTCCAAGCAGAAGCAGCATGGTATTAAGGAATCTGTTTGAAATGACGCAGAGGAATATACAGTGAGAGAGAGCAAAAGGGAGTAATTTTCTTTTAAATTGAGGCAGTACCTCATGAAAGAATTGTACTCTTTTTTTATATGTATCACTTAAATTGTTGTTAAAATTGAATGACAGTGTGTGTTATTCACATTACCGTAAATTTCTGTGGTAATAAAGTGATTCATCTTGCTACGCACAGAGACTCCAATACAGAGGCAAGAAACAGTCTTTTTTGTCAACAGTAATAATTATGCTGTAGGGTCCATAATTACTGACAGTGTATCACTGCTTAAGAAATTGATCATTAAAGCCATCCAGAACAATTACAAAATACATCGGTTTATATATTATTCTATAGTACCCATTGCTATGTCTAACTGCTGTAGACTTTGGTCTAATAAACACGTCCATTCGGGAAGAGCTACGAAGAATACTTCTTGAAAACCTTGCAAGTAGCATAGCAGACATGACGTAGCATTGCTCTGTTCTGAACACAGCATCGTTGGTGCTATAGCCCAGTGCCACTGCGTGCTCTGCTGGCACAGAGTATCCATTTCAGAATCATTAAGAAGCGGAGTTCTTTCTGCTCATACCTATTTAAAGACTTATTGCACCTTCTGAGGCGGCAGAAGCTTACCTCTGTCTACCTTAACCTCCTATTAAATTAATACTTAATCTGTCTGACCAAGAACAATCATGCTGTGTTGCAGATCTGGAAGAACCGTCCTCGTTGGACTAATGAAGTTCTGCATTTCTTGATAGAACAACACTTACACTGAAGTGTAAAGCATGTTCGGTGAGCTTGGGGAAGTTTTTAAATGAAAGGCCCTTTTAAACTTTAGCTATTATAGTTAAATATGGGGAGTATCCTGCTAATCGAAGGACCTTCTTTGTGGACTCGTATGTTGAGATTTAGATAAGAGAGAGCCCTGCTGAGTTTGACATCCTTCTTTAAATGGCACAGATTTTGATGGGGAAAATTCCTTGGAAGTTTGTGGCTCTCCAAGCAGCAGAAATGTTTAGATTACTTGTTTGTTTCTAGCACAGAGAGAGTTAATATATATCACTAAGAGACTAAGATTTGTAAGAACATGCTGCAGGATGAATTGTGCTGTCAAGCAGAGAAATAGTGTAGTAAACCAGACTCTCTATGCTAATCTTCTGAGGATCTTTGACAGTGTGTACAGCAATCACAGAAGATCTGCTGATGCTGTACAGACAGGAGGCTTTAGCACTCTTCATAGCAAACTCCATGTATTTAATTTTCCTTGGCATTGGAACCACAGATATTTTGTGTTTTTTTTTTTTTTTTTTCCTCCACCTTACATTTCTGGTAGAGTTGAATAATAATGTATATTTCTAATCTTCATTTACATGAATATTCTTGTTCATAAAGATTTCCCAGATACTTTGGGGACTATGTTTTTTCTTCTGTGGTGTGTTTCCATATAGTTCACTTTGACAGGAAAGGTAGCAGCAGTCTCTTAGAGGTCACGTTGTATTGTTCTTGGTGGAACAAATTGAGGCATTTAAAGAAGAGAGTAGCAAAGATTTCTGGCATTAACTTCTGAATGTATGTACAGGGTCTGGCTGGGATGGAGATAGTTTTCTTCACAGCAGCCTGTATGGTGCTGGTTTTTGGATCTGTGACTAAAAGTGTTGATAACACCTCAGTGTTTTGGTTATTGCTGAGCAGCGCTTGCGCAGCATCATGGCTGCCTCCTTTTTCCCTGCTCTGCTGCGAGCAAGCTGGGGGTGGGCAAGAGGCTGGGAGGGGACACAGCTGGGACAGCTGACCCCAGCTGACCAGAAGATATCCCATGCCATAGAGCATCGCTCTCAGTAATAAAATCTGGGGAGCAGGGAGGTAATCATTGCTCAGAGACTGGCTGGGCATTGGTCTGCTCATGGGCGGTAGTGCATGATTACCGCTGCATTATTGTTTTGGGGGTTTGGTTCCCCCCCGCCCCTTCTTTTCTTCACTTATTAAACTATCTTTACCTCAGCCGGTGAGTTTTTCTCACTCTTGCTCTTCCCATTCTCTCTCCCCATCCTGCTGTGGAGGGTCAGCACGCGGCCGCATGATGCTTAGCTGGTGGCCAGGGTCAACCCACCCCAATGTACAATGCATTTGTCTTTGAAAATGTGTTTCTAATTTTGTAAACAGTTTAAAGCTTCATGAAAAATTAAGAATTCCTATGAATCATGCAAGTAGCTACTGAATTAGGGCAGTATGAGACCTTGGCAAATATGTACAAATATGTTTGCTTTTTAGTAATTTTATTTTTAAGTTGCAACAAGCAATTGCCCAGTGGCAAAGACCGACTTGCAGAGCTGTCTCTTGTCCTTCGCGAGTTCCTTCTGCTCTACCTGTGGCCTGGCTGCTTGCTCCCTGCTTTACACCGTGGTTCCTAGTCTGCACAAACTACGTATCCCCTGATGTGATGTGGCTCTCTTGCTCCCCAGCTTTCAGGCACGCTCCGTTAATTAACTGGCTCGTTGGATGGCTCCGTGCTTCAGCATGCTCTTTCTGCCTGACCTGCCGGTTCCTGGGGTACAGTGTGACTGTAAGCCAAAGCAGGAGAAAAACCCTGTCCCTCATGGAGCTGAATACAGTAGACTAGCTCTTTAATAGACTTAGATTTTGCTCAGTGTTGAATTTCTCAGTTTTTACAAGGGTGGTGTGCATCAAGGCCCTAGATCGAGTCAGAAGGTGTATAATATTGAGCTTCTTTTCCACATAAACTGAGGAAAGCTACTTAATTTCCTTGTATCTCAGAAACAACTGTAAGAGTTGGGCTTTTTCCGCATCATTGCCCAACTATTTTGTTCTAACTGACTTTGAAATGTGGAGGGTTTTGCCACCATGTGCTGCTACAATGTTTTTTCACAAAGGTTACCTAATAGGTAAAAGGATTAAGAGCATTAATATAATTCCATAATGGTGAAGGGGAAATGAATTTTATAGCTTTGAAAGGAAAGTGTAAATATTTTACAGAATGGAATGCTCTTAGCCATCTGTATTTTGGCTGCTTTTTTTATTATTTTATTTTTTTATGTTTTAACTAAATTCACACCTTATAGTGTACAAGAGCCTTTCAGGAGTAGATTTACTTGAAGTTTTTGTAGTGCCTATAAGCATCCTTTGTGCCAAGTACCAGAATACAATATGAGGCATACTTACTGCAGTCACAGTTGTAAGTTCATATTGCCGTTCTATAATTGTTATTAAATACTTATTTACTATCTGCCAAACCTGAACATTTAGAAATATAGCTAATTGTAATTACTGAAGCGGAATAATGAGCATGTTTATGGATAACGTTAGCTGTATATGGCCTTGTTTTTGCAAATATTGACAGATTCAAATTTTGGTTGTCTGACAAATTCCTGAGTTTCTGGGAAGAAATATAAAATGAGAGTTAAATGGGATGAATACTGGTAAAATTATCATCTTGAAGGGATAGCTGTATTTTTTTTTTTTGATTGTAAATAGTTATCACACTCAGAACAGAGACAGCCAGTCATACAAACAAAATGTGCTAAAATAGTATATACCGCCTTGAAAACTGAATTGTTAACCAGTGTAGCAGGTCAGGTGATTTAATTGTTTAAAAGTCTTATACTACATTTTTAGCAAGAATGTCATAAAATAGATTCAGTATTATAACTACTAAGTAATTTTTCACAGTCACAGTTTTAACTTCAGTGAAAAAAAATTCATAAAGCCAATGTTACGGGATTTGGTTCCTTCTCAAATATTAATAGAGAAGTTGTATTGTGTGTTAGTGTAGTAATAAGAAACAGTTAACAGAGTCTGAAGGTCAGCAACAGTTAAACAGAGGAATAAACCCCTCATTTTTTCTCAGAAAAATCTGACTTTTGATATTAATTTTAATCTTATTAAAATGTAGAGTTATTTATGATCAAGCTTAGAGGTACTGATATTTTTTAATTGGAACTGGGGACTGAAGACCTGTGTAGCTGATAGCCTTACTATGTTTTTGCATTAGAAGGCATATGTGAGAACAGTGGGAATACTCAAAATAAATGTGGTTTTATATATAAAAGTGACGTTTTCCAAGGAAGAAACTTGTCTGCCATAGGGAAAAATGAATACTGGACTACCTCTCATTAGCCTTTGATCCAGCAGTGATGGATAGTAGAATGGTAACAAAACAAAATCTGCTTGTTTTAATCACTTGTTCATTTCATAATAACATTTTCAATATTCATGACTTTCTGGAGGTTTACATGGGGGTCTCGTTTTATATTCCTGTTCTTTTATGAAATACCTTGTATTAAGTGAGTGTGTGGATTTGAGTGTCATTAAATTTTCAGGCCTACGTTTTTGTAGCTTAGTGTAATTAAAGTGATATTAATGAGAACACTTTCATAGTGCTGGGGGTAAAAAGGAAGGAATAATGTTCTCATGGCACACTGTAGCACTTTCTAAATCTTAAATGATAAGGGTGATAACATCAACAAAGTTGATGATAATGCATTATTTGGTGTGCATTGACGAACAATTCTGCACTGGCACCGTGGCTGGGGCCTGCACACTGCAGACTGGGCAGGAGTACACTCTGGAGTTGCATCCTGGCAAAGAGCCTTTCAAGTAAAAGAGGCAGAAAATCAGTTCTTTTTTCCCCTTATTTCTTGTCACTATTACATCATCAGCTGTACTTTCCTAGACAAATGCACTTTGATTATTTAGTGTTTCCTGGTGAATTTTTAGAAGCAGTAGAAATTTTAGAAATTATTATTACATTATTACAATTTAGTGTTAATGAGGATCACAGTTAACATAAAGGGAATCTTTGTTTCAGGATTCAGAGAGTTAAAAATAAGTTCCATGCGTTCAAATGACAGATAATGTTGTTAATGCCGGATACCGTATGTGTAAGTTTAGGACACGTAGCCAGTCTCTTGTTTGTGGACAGGCAATACAAGCAGTTATTACATTAAGTTTGTTCTGTCACCAACAAGGTGATAAAATAGAGACCATGCTAATTATAAAAAATCTGAGAGATATTTTGGAAACACAGACTTGTAATGTTAAGATGGGAGAAACTCAGAAGAGTGAATGAGTTTTGCATGGTTTTTAAAATGACACACTGAAAACAGGGATCCCCAAATCACATTTTTCACTTAAATTAACAATCTGATTTTTCAAACATTTTCACTCATACCACACAGTTGACTGGGGCATGCCTGGATGTAGGTGCCTGAACCTAAAGCCAGGCAATACATATGAAAACCCAAAACTGGCATGTGTCCCAGAAGAAAAACTAGAAACAGCTAATAGATTCATCGGAACTTGCAAACAGCTGCATTTCAAAGGAGAAGGTGTTCATGAATCTTTCAGATAGCTTGTGAACATCTTTTGCTTGTATTCGATTTTTTTTGTTTGTTTGCTTGTTTGAGGGGGTTTATTAATTTCTACCACTGAATTAAAATTTTGTTTAGCAATCATAATGTGGGTGACGCTAGGTCCTGTCATTTGCTTCTGAATGACTGTATGACGTGTACCACAGAATCATCAGATTTAGAATATTGTGAATTTGAATTGTGGGATGTTGATGGAAGGATAGGTGGAGAATTCCTGGATTTCGTTCCCAACTCTGTATTCTTCTTTGAACTTTGAATATTTCAAACATTTTTGTTTAGTTGGAGAGTTGCTTATTAAGTGGATGAATCACCTTGAGCTTTCATAATTGGCCATCTGTCTTTGTCATTGCCTAATATGGCAAAGCTTATGTTTTGGTTTTGTTTTGGTTTTTTTTCCCCGGCTTTTTCAGGCATGAATACAAGCAAGAGTGAGACAGTGAAAGAGCATCCACTGAAACCCTCTAGAAGATCTATGCCATGCCTAGCCCAGAGCCAAACACATCCTCAGAGTCTGAGCAAGCATTCGTCATTTCTGCAGCCAAATCGTGTGCAGCCACAGCCCCGGCCTCAGCCTCTAAGTGCAGGGACATCTACAGCTACAGTGGATGTAGTGTCAGAACGAGGTAGGAGGTTTTTCTTTCAGGCTTGTTCCAACACTGGGAATGGAAGGGATCTATGGGAACATCATTTGAAGTTTTGTGGTGTCCTAGATATAATTTTTTAGCATCTTTCATTAAATTATAGGGGCATCTGATAAGCTTTGATTTGTTTAGATATCCACGGTTTGTTGGAGAGATGTTTTTGCACAAAACAGCTAGAAGAGCCGTGGTACCGAGTCCTTGAGTCAATCTCTATAATGTTTGAAGTGAGGCTTAAACTAATTTTTATTTTATTTTTCTGAATTATGAGATTATTTTCTTCTCACTTAAAACAAGACAAGAAAGTGTTCCTGTACGCTGGGGAAGAGCATGAAGGTTTCTGTAGTCTGTCCTAGGAGAGAGAGATTAAAAAAAATACTAGGCTTTTGGCAAGAAATGTCTTTAAGTATGAACATGTAGGAGCAGATGCATTCATTCATCAATAGCAGAATCAGGGAAGAGTGGTGTGGGGAAGAGTGGTGTGGAGAGAATAAGAGAAAAGGGAGAAAATCCCTATGAATTTTAGCTTGTGTTAGAAAAAGGAACTACTTTTATTTTAGGATTTCTATTTTAACAGATAAATATGCCTTAACAGAGAGACTAGTCTCGTTGGAGATCCCAATCACTGTGTATGTCACCTGTTGCCAACTATTGCCATACACTATTGCCAACTGTGTGTGAACCTTTATAGAATAAATTAACTCTGCTGGCTTCTGCTACTAAATTTTGATAAGTCCTTCCTTAATGTTCATAGGCACTAATTATTACTCTAGTAAGTTATTTCACCAAGTTAAACTTATCTCAGGAATAGAGTGAAAGTCTTCAGTAAAGTGATCTTGTTCTTTTTTCCACCAATGGAAAATGCTCTTCAAAATTTCAGCATAAAGTTTTTCATTTGAGTCACTGACAGCTTTGAAAAGTGTTTCTTTTACTTACAAAATACATGTGAATGCTGATATGAATATTGCATTTATTCCAGCTAAAGTGATGGAGACTTTGGAAAACAACTTGCTTAAGCTGTCTAATACGGAATATAGTGATCCTTTTTCAGGTAAGTTTGTGTCTGAACTGGAATAATAATAAATTAATGATTCTTTAATTACACGTGCAGTGTTTAGGTGTGGAAAGGCCATACTTACCCTGAGCTGCCAGTTTTTTTGAAAGAGGACACTAAATGTGGGTAAAGAAATATGTGCTGTCATAAATTTCCTGATACTTTCTCACCTTTTAGACTAACGGTAAATCAGTAAATAGGGACTAGAGACAGAGAAGTATTTTTTTCATACATCCAGTGTAACCTTTTCCCATAACAATACTTCATAATATAATCACTTGGAAGCATGCGTTTGAAATTGCTTTGAAATAGTTGTTGTTATTATTATTCAGTTATTATTATTCCTGTATAGCCATGTTATTTAGTATTGTCACGGCTGCAGTTATGTTGGTTTTTTTGCTTTAGGTAGTCATGTATATTTGCTTTAGATATTCATGTATAAAAAGTGTTCCAATTGGGGGGGGAGTAACGCAGAAAAATAGCTATGATTTGGGCATCAAATATGCCTGCATTGATGCCATTTTGATACTTTAATTAAGTCAAAGAAAGTAGGAAAGGAGTTATTCTTAGAATAATCCCATCCTTGCAACTGCAAAATGAGTCTGTATATACACACACGAGTAGTAATTTGCAAGTTCCAAAATTAATTAATTTTGAAATTCCCTGGCCGTGTGTTACCCATCTGAAGTACACACAGATACTGCTGCACCTTGCACAGCTACTGTGAAAGATCTTTTTGCTCACAGTCAATGTAGCATCAATGTAGAAATTGTATCTTCATGCCGAAGGAAAGAGATCTGCTTTCAGAAAGCTATTTCTGCTCACTTCTCACATGTTATAGCATTGATTTTTCTTGATGCCCAAAATATATGATAGATAAGAGGCTCTTCAAGGTCTCCTAAAGAGGTAGCTACTGGAAATGTGAGTGAAATTGATACTTCCTCCAAAGCAAAATCAAAATGTTCCAGAATCATGACACAGACCAAAAATGTGGCGTGAAGATTGTATAAGAAAAATAATGTATCTCACTAAGGTTGCAGCTGAAGCTACTGCACTCTTTTGGTGTAATTGGTTTCATTGGGTAGGCAAGCACAGGTACTAGAAGATTTCACTGTTATAATTTGCTTCAATTTGTTTTTATAGGCTGTTCTATTTTTTACTAATTGCTTACACATACATGTGCTGATATTACTGCATATTTATGTCTGGCAGCAGTAATTCTTTCTCATAGGAAGTGATGCACTGTTTTTCATTCACATCACCTAGTTTTAACCTCAAAAGAAACGTGGAGGGCTCAGCGACTGAGGAAAAGATAGATTGAGTGTCATCAGCTCAAAATTGTATTAAACTTTGGTGTGGATATTTCTCCTCTGCTCTTTGAAGAGACAGAAAAAATATTTAAATGGTAGCCCTTTGCTAACTTGATTCATTAATTTGCCTGTGTTAATTGAGTCAATCCCAAATTAGATCACTGAAATCTGTGAAGTTATTCTGTATTTACAGCAGTGTAATTGGTTAGGATGTTCAGCTACAAGCAAGAAAGGAAACAGTATTTTTAAGTAAATCCCAGAAGTCAGTAGTAAGAATTGCCTTAGGTAAAAATCAGCAATATCAGTTAGGTTCACAAAGAGAAATCAGGGACAGTTAAAGGTGCATTTAAAAAAAAGGCCTTTCTGTTGGCCTTCAAAATACAGTTTGTGCTTGAGGATCGTATTTATGTGGGTAAGAATTTGTCTCCAAGACTAAAATTTTTTATTTTATCCTGAATCTGGGGGGGAAGTTCAATCAGCAATACTCCATTCCACACACACACCCCCCCCCCCTTTGATTGCCAAATAGGTGAAGACAATGCAGCACTGCTGCATGCTTTATTCGGTACTATGGCACTTTGATGGAGTTTGCAAAATAGGCTGATTAATGGATATCATCTTCTTAGTGAACCTTTTCAAACTGCTCTCCTGAGAACATGGAAAAATGTTGACTTAGGTGAATGTGGTGAATTTTTAATTAGACAGCATAGTGGAACTGTACATAAAATAGGCCAAATGGCTTTCTCCTCTTCCAGAATTCTGTCCATCGACAAACTATCTTCTTGTGAGAAGGGGATTAACAGGCATCAGACGAAAGTCTTTGGTGTACAGTTTCTCTTTTATTTCTGTTGACTATAGATGAGTCCATAAATCTGTTTAGTTAGTGACGTTGATGGATTTATGAAGTAAGACGACAATGTATTACACCTTTGTTAGTGCTAACACAGACGAATGGGATCAAGGACTTTATGGATTTCTGTTCTTTTCTCTGTCAGTTTTAGGTGGTAAGTAGAGTTTTTAGTTTGAGGAATCAGTAAATTCAAGCAAAGTAATAGGCATTGAGCTTCTGTAGCATATAGCATGAACTGTGAGGTTTCAGAAGCACTGGAATGCTCAGTGCTTAGCCAAAGCTTTGTGGAAATTCCCACCCAGTGAAGGTTATGAGTAGGGCTTTCCGAACTTACCTAGGTGGAAATCGCCTATTGCTTGGATCTGGACATTCAGTAAAACATTACGCCTTGCATTTCTCAAAGCATGGTTGTAGAATTTGGCGTTCAGTCCAGAGCAAAATCGTGTTATTGCTTCTACTTACTTGAAAAAGCGTTTTCTTTTCCTATATGTTTGCATTATAGAAGAGTATAAAGTTGTGGTTTAAGTGGCCTTTGTCACTTGTTGAGACCTGAGTTCACAAGAGATAAAACTAAGATGAGGGTTCCCAGTTCACCGAAGAACGTTAATCCCTCCAGCTCCACTGCAGCTTCTTTTAAGATTCTTACTCATCAAATCAGTGAAAGATTCCTGCTTTTTGACTGTTCAGAGAATGCCTTTTTACCTAAGAACTTCTCCAAGAGACCAATATGCCTGCTGACCAACATAATATAGTTATTGAAAAACTCATTACAGTGAATATATTCTCAACAACAAGACACATTTATTTTTGTTGACTCATTTAGCTGCAAGTAGCTAGTCAAATCCTATAACCACACACATGGGGGAATTTTCTGAATAAGCTTTTTGATGAGAACATTCCAATTTGTCAAGACTTCTTCAGAAATATTTACACAAGGTTAGAAGAGGGTAGGATTTCTTGCCGTGAGGGAAACCACTGCCGAGTAACCAGTACCTTGCTGCTGAAGCTGTGTGTCAGGGAAGTGGAAGACTGAGGTTGCAGTTACTGAATTGTACAGGAAAGACCAACTTCGTAACATCAAGTTACAGACTGTCTTGAGGTAATACTTGAAACTTTTCCTGAAAGATGCCTAAAGTTTTTGTTTTAGTATGAAATATGAAGACTTCAGAGCAACTTTTATAGAGGCGATAGAAGTATTTACTGCCTAGGTATATAACACAGGAGAGATGCTTATGTGAAATGACAGAGACAGTCAGGCTAAGCCTCAGTGTGGTATTTTAGGTAACAAGAACAGTATACCTGTGATACATTACTTACCTGGACTACTCTCTCATATTGATGCAAGAGTCACAAATACCTAAAAGGTATAGATTTAGCAAAACAGGAAAAAAACTTTTTTGTACTTCTTTAGAATTGAGTGTCAGGACTTTATAAGAGGTAAATACAAGAAAAAATGAAAATACTTGTATTTGTAGATACGTGTAAATTTGCGTTACACAAGAACCTGGACGTTAAAGCCTGAACTCATTGCTGTAACAGTATAATTCCAGAGTAATCCTTTTTTTAATACATTTGAAAGTCACACCAATGACACTCAGGCATTTGACATTCATTCTCTCAAAGGGAATTCAACATTATACTTTTTTCCAAAGTCTTCTGTCTGTGGATACTTGCTTAAAAAATGTAGTGTATATTTACATTCCCTTCTGTTTTTACTGTGCTTTGTTTTTCTTCTGAAAGACATGCTCAGTAGTCACTTTGATTGTGCCAGCTGGATTTAAATGACATTGCTTTAACTTCAGTTACTGAATTTCTGGCTTTACTGCAGCTACCAATAATTGTTTGTGGCTCTAGTTGGAGCTGAAAAAAATAAGTGGGGAATAGTTAGTTCCCAGTAGCTATATAGTAACTACATACAGAGAGTCACATTAATAAAACTCTGTTTTCCTATAAATATTTGGAAGTTCTAGAAACATAACAGAATTGCAGATATGTTAAGGTTAACTAACGAGTTAGTTAACCGAGGAGCCGCTCCCCTGGTGCAGGGGTATGTCTGTGTGCACATGCATGTATAAAGAAACAGTAATTGGTAAATTTTTAAAATAATGCTTTTCTTTCTCCTTAAAGGCCATCATATGCATAAAGGGAATGAACCTTATCTTTGAATGATCACAAATTTGGCTGGCTGTCTTTCCTAAAAGAAATCTGAATGTAAACAATTTTGATGAAGGTTATTTGCACTAGAATTTTATCTCCACGAACAGTTGAAAAATCCTCTTCCGTAATCTCTGTTAACGTTATAGGAGGTGGTTACTACATATCTTCTGGAGTTTTGAGTGTGGTTTAGAAATCAGTTGACTGAGATTAAGAGAATTTAGCAGTTCATTATTGTTGAACTGAAAATGAAGTACTCTAGTTAAGCTGAAGGGCATTTACATGATTTGCAGGAGAAATTGTTTTACTTTGTTTCAGTAATAGCTCCCTTTTCTAAGAAGAGTAACTTTTTTCTTGCCATAACTGAGATAAACGCTCTCTTCTAATGCATGGTACAGGTGAAAAAGAACTGTGTAAGGTGCAAAGGCTTACAGAACCACTAAATAATATTCCACTGAATGGTCTGATCTTTTCTCAAATTGTCCTTTGGGTTTAGCAAAAGGAATAAAAGGACAGTGGCAGTATTTGGACTGATATGTGACGTGTTTTTCCATGTGCTAGGTCCCTTTCTGTTGTTAAAATTACTATCATTAGTGTTGCCAGGTTTGACTTCCCTTTTTTATGTTCACTTTCAAACACTGAGCCAAATTTACAAAAGGGATTTCTTACTACAATACAGATTAATGCCTTTAAAAATCCAGTTTATCACATACATAGCTAAGGCATCAAGATTTTCGGGAGTTAGGCCATATTGGAAATCCAAATAGACTAGAAGAAAGACTTGTGAATCTGATAGCCTGCTTATTAACTTAAAAATCCAGTTTGCTCTTTCTAACACAGATAAGCATATAAGTAGCTTTCTGCAAATCCTACCATCAGAAATGGTAGAGGATCATCAGAGGATCTGCCCTCCACTGTTAGGCTGAAATACTTCATTTCAAATAAGATGTAAAAAATGAGTAATGGATAACATAATCAATGGAAATTGGCAATCAGGATTTAAATATAATGAGTATCTAATTTTAAGGTTTTTGGCAAATAAACCCAACACTTGATAGCAAATGAAACAACACTAATTTAGTTCTGTTCTTCCTTAGCATGACATGAAATAGTTCCTAGATAGGAACTTGATCATCAATGATGTAGTTCATAATTTTGCTCTAATGGTTACCTTGTATTCTGAATGCATCCTGAATCCAATTACTACAAAGCTTATATATAAGAAACTCCCTTATTTATGTGCCATGCTGCAGTGTAGTGAACTGAGAAATGAAGACCTGAACCAAAATTAACAATCCAACAAAGTGTTGTAATAACTGCATGAAAAAACTTTTTTCAGTGCTCAATTACAGAAGTGCTTGTAAGTGGATTTTTATTAAGTGATGTTGTGATAAACCGAAATGGACAGAATAACCTGTGCAATATATACAATGTTTACATGAAAGGAGAGACTGAAATGTCATGGAGGATATGACTCAAGAAAACCAGGTTCGGTTTCTGCTTCAACAGAGATGTGGTGTTTCCATTGTGACTTTTAGAATAATTTTTTCAGAAGCTTGCGGTCCTTAGGCAATGCCTGCGTAGGTAAGGGCTGTCACATCTATTCTGACTGTGTTGTGAGATGGCTGAAAAACTGCATTAGGACTGCATGAGAAATATTCTGTGTAACGGTTACCACTGTCTGAAAGCTCATGAGAAACTGTACATTAAGAAAAGCCTGCGCTTGTCTGTTATGGTAGTTTTTGATCTATAAATACACATACACAGGTAGCTGAAAAATCTTCCATGCTACATATATAATATAATGTTCCAGGTACACAGCAGAATAAAATAAGCAGACCTAAATCCATCACAATACCACTTATCCAGGTGTCTAGTGATATCCTTCTCCAGGTTATTTATTGTTTCTAGGACTAAAATTGGGACGAAAGAGGATTAATTTCTTGACCAGTAATCCCATTCTTAATAAAGCTTTGCAAGGCCCATCCCTAAATGTGTAAAGGCTCAAAGGATTGACTCGAGTCATCATATCAAAGTTCGTGAAACAGAAACTATTTAGGAATAATTTTTATGTTAATTTTCCTTTCCATAACTATGCCACATTTTAATTGAAAAACATTTGCTATCCTACACTACAGTTATCTAAAATATATTGGTGGATTGCGTGTTGCAGAGAAATTGGGACAAGTGCTTTTTATCCTCTAACTGTCATAAAATTAAAATGCACTCCTGGCCTTTCAGAAAACTATAGTAGAAAGAAACGTAGACAAGAAGTTAAGACGACCCAAAAATGAAGATGCAAAGTGTAGACCAGAAATCAATTTCTAAGCTAAATGCTTCTGCGTTGTTAGGTAAAAGACTCCCAGAAATGAAAGTCTCTCCAACATTTTATCCTGTAAGTGCCCTTAGGGCAAACCTTCCTGTCATGCATCAAGCATAGCAAAACTATATGTCAGGAAGTATAGATAGGTTTTTGTGATGTATGAAAACTGAAGTTACTCATCATGTCTCTATATTACAAGACAGCAAAACAAAGCAACTACTAGGATGAAGAGATCTGTTATCTGCTTGAATAATGCTTGAATCTTTTTTTAAATCACTTTATACTTGAGGGTGTATCCAAGGTGATGGTACACATTACTCAGTTACACGTTCAAGTGTGCTAACAATTCTGTGGGTGCGTCCACTTTAAGTATGTACCTAATTAAAGATAAGTCCCTGACTTATTGGATTGAATAGTGAAATTCCCAGTGACTTCAGTGAAATATGATTTGGTCTCTGCCTCTAGAATTAGAAGCTGTCACACTTTTCTGTGATTTATTATCCTCATCTTTATTTAAAACCTAGCCTTTTTTTTTTTTCTAACTTTTGCAGTATTAGGGAAAGCTAAACAGTTTAATAGAGAAACCTGCCTTTTCTGACTTGAAGTCATAGTAGCATATTAATTTTCCTTTCTTTAACACATCACTTGGGGCTTAGAAATTGTATATATAACTTTAATGATTTTTTAAATAAAACTTTTTATGTGACAACAGCTCAGAAAGCTCTAAACTACCACATAAGTTTTAATTAACATAATTTAATAAGTCAAATATATCAGCGACATACTGTCATTGGCTATAAGAATTGTTTAAAAATGCATTATAGTTGCTTTGTATTGTTGTTTACTCAGTTCTGCAAGCACGTAGTCTTTTAAATACAAGATTTTGTAGGATTAATATTTAAATCTTTCTCCTGCTTTTAGTAGGTACTCTGAAAACTCACATAAAGAGGTCGTGTAAAGGGTCACGCACATTCTGTTTGCATTAGCAATAGTATTTTACCTGAACAGCTTTATTGGGTTTGCATGGCAAGGTTTCGGTAGCGGAGGGGCGAGGGGTGACTTCTGTGAGAAGCTGCTGAAAGCTTCCCCCATGTCTGACAGAACCAATACCAGCCGGCTCCAAGACAGACCCACCGCTGGCCAAGGCCGAGCCCATCAGCGATGGCAGTAGCGCCTCAGGGATAACAGATTTAAGAAGGAGGGGAAAAAAACCCTGAGCAACAGAAACTGCAGCCAGGGAGAGGAGTGAGAATATGTGAGAGAAAGAACTGTGCAGACCCCCAGGTCAGTGCAGAAGGAGGGGGAGGAGGTGCTCCAGGTGCCGGAGAAGAGATTCCCCTGCAGCCCCTGGGGAAGACTATGGTGAGGCAGGCTGTCCCCCTGCAGCCCAGGGAGCTCCACGGGGGAGCAGATCTCCACCTGCAGCCTGGGGAGAGAGGAGCCCACACCAGAGCAGGGGGATGCCCGAAGGAGGCTGTGACCCCGTGGGAAGCCCGCGCTGGAGCAGGCTCCTGGCAGGACCTGCGGATCTGTGGAGAGAGAAGCCCGCGCTGGAGCAGGTTTTCTGGCAGGACCTGCGGATCTGTGGAGAGAGGAGCCCAGGCTGGAGCAGGTTTGCTGGCAGGACTCGTGACCCCGCGGGGGACCCACGCTGGAGCAGTCTGTGCCTGAAGGACTGCAGCCCGGGGAAGGGACCCACACTGGAGCAGTTCATGAAGGACTGTCTCCCGTGGGAGGGACCCCACACTGGAGCAGGGGAAGGGTGTGAGGAGTCCTGCCCCTGAGGAGGAAGGAGCGGCAGAGACAAGGTGTGATGACCTGACCCCAACTCCCATTCCCTGTTCCCCTGTGCTGCCAGTGGGGAGGAAGTAGAGAAAATTGGGAGTAAATTTGAGCCCAGGAAGAAGGTAGGGGTTGGGGGGAAGGTGTTTTAAGATTTGGTTTTATTTCTCATTACCATACTCTGATTTGTTTGTTAATAAATTAAACTAGTTTCCCCAAGTTGAGTCTGTTTTGCCCACAATGGTAACTGGCGAGTGATCTCTCCCTGTCCTTATCTCAACCCATGAGCCTTTCGTTGTATTTTCTCTCCCCTGTCCGGCTGAGGAGGGAAGTGATACAGCAGCTTTGCTGGGCACCTGGTGTCTAGCCAGGGTCAAGCAATCACAACAGCCCTGAAAAAATAATAAAAAATTCTGCAAGGAGCTCAAAAACAAACAAAGAGAGTGGTTAAGAATGAAGGCAAATGTCTTTTAGATGTCCTTGTCACTTTAAGGACATGGGCATGGACATACGCAAGTCCATCCTCCCATTTGCAGTCTTCTCACTGCAGCAGAATTTTTTCCTTTTTACACCAACCCACCCTACCACACCCCACCTCGCCCTTTTTCCTTTTTTCTTTACTTCTCTGGAGGTTTTGCAGAGTCTCAAAGTTTTTCAGGTAACTCTAGATCTGCCATTTACTTTAACATTAATGTAGGAGAGCTGGTTTTAGCCAAGAGTCTCCCCTACAGGGCAGAGATTATTTTATGAGTTTTGTTTTGTTGGGTTTTTTATTTGATCCTTCAGTAAAGGAGAAATGGAAGAATGCTTCATAAACAATTACTACACTCTTTACCAACTTTGCCATATTTTTACATTGACTAAAGGGTTTTTTTAGACATTTCTGAAAATTGCTATTCACTCTAGTACCTTACTGATTTAATACCTGCAGTGTAGATTAACTAAAAGCTAAATACACCACGTCTGTTCAGCTGATATATTTCAACATATAAGCATTGATCACTGGCTGTTGTAGAGCAGTATTTTAGTGATCAGACCTACTCAGCTGAGAATCTGATCAACTTCTTCTAGTTCTGAAGTGAGGAAAAATAACAAACCCCCAAAACCTAAAAATGTTTAATAAAAAAATTGCGAGCACTTGGAAGTCCACTGGTGTATACAAATGGGACGCCCCTGGCTCGTGTCTTTCAGGTATGCCAAGCAAAGCACAGGTGGGATGGCATTTATTAACACAGAGAAGAGAACATATGCTTGGGGAGGGAGAGGCAGGCAGTGGTCTGGGGTCTGTTAAGAAGCCATCTTTCTGTTAATTGGTGTAAAAGCCTGAGCTTCTGGAGCAATATGAATTGGATTTGGGTTTTTTTTTCCTCCTGTGGCTTCTTGTCTACACCTTCCCCCTCCCAAAGTCAAGCAGGCTAGTTGTGGTGGCTGGCATTAGAGCCCATCCAAGAACTGTAAGAGCAGGGAGAGCTGGCAGTTCTTCTCAACAATAACAACCAAATAAGTTGTCATAGGCCAGGGAAGGCATGATGAGAAATAAAAAAATGAAGTAAACAGTAGCTTTCCCACAGTGCAGAGGGAAAGAGCTTGAGGCAGGCAGGCAGGCTTTTCTCATGACATTTTGTGGAGCTGCAGCCAAATAAAGACTCCATGTTTGAATTTAAAGACGGATGCTTATAATGCAAGTCAAATAGAAAGACTGTTAGTCCATGTCATTGCTTTTGGGGTATGTTACGTAAAAATATTCTTGGGCAGTACAACTCTAGCCATGACATTCAGGGATGCTGTCTTGGTTTCGCTTGTGGCAATCCCAAATGGCAGTTAAAATGCAAAAGCAAGTAATAGAGATTGTGGAGGAAAGGATGGCAGAAAATAGTGTTACTTTCTAGACAAACATTGTATAAAAATGTCATGGAAGTTTAGAAACTGCAGTTACTGAGGAAAGACTTAAATCACTGTGTATTGTAGTGTGCATTGGTGACACTAGAAACAATCAAGCTCAAGTTAATTTAGCTTGTGTAAGTTTATCTTTAAGGGAATGCAATTTTGGCTTGGTGGGTGGGAAAATTACTGAAGAGAGACTTCTCTTTTATTAAAAGTGGTGGATAACTTTTTACAGAAAAAGCACCAGGTCATAGAAAAGTACAAAAATATAGTCAATGCTGCTAGTGGCAAAGTTTCTTTTCTGTCATCTTCTCTCAAGATCTTTTCCTAAACCCAACAATATTCTCTATTCTTTAAAATTTTTAAGACTAATCAAAAGAAATTTACAGAAAGTTCAACTTAAGAAACAGAATGAGCCTCCCAAAACACACACTCTTTGAAAACACACACACGTTGCAATTGTTCTTTCTAACCTGTTCTGGTATAGAAATATGATGCAATTCTTTGAACTTTTTCTTTCAGTATAATTATTTATATTAAAATTTTGTTTTAATATATGCTGCAGAAGAGGTAAATGGGACTACTAGTCTATTCAAAGTATCTACAAAGCATACTTTGGGTGTTTTGTTGACATTAATGTCTAAAACTACGTGAATGTTAAGAAAAGTGCACACTTTTGAATATACTTTTAAAATATGGATTGTATGCTACATCTCTCAGCCTGACATTTTTTCAGACAGGTGTAACAAATGCTTATTCAAGTGCAATGTTTAAATGCTATGTTTTTAATCTTCATTCCTCCCCTTTTTACTGTATTGATACCATTACTTTGTGGGACAGTGCTTTAGGTGCATAAAATAAGTCATCAGCTGCTGAAAGATACAATAGCAAGTATTGTTAAATTTTGTATAAGAAATGTACCTTTTTAATTCTAAATTTCTCTGTTTTCATGGGGGTTTTTTGTTGCTAAAACCTTTTTTGACTACGTTTCAGGCAAGACTGCAGGTATCTCTAAATGGAAGGTTGGTTTTTTTTTTTTTTAAACAGAAAACGTATGCTACAACTTAAAAGCTCTGTCCTTGAAAACAAAATGTTTAGCAGGTAAAAGTATGTTGAGCACTAAGGGAAAACTTATTTCATAACTTTAAATTGTTTAAATAAGACATTATGTACTTCTGCAAACATTTTTTTGCAGTATTAGGTGTACTCATAATGTCTAATCCTGTAAAACTTCCCTCATAAAAACAGACTTTTAATGTAAGTAGAGTCTTTCTTTCAGCTTAAATGGCTTATCTAGATACAAGAGTTTAGGTTTCATAGGCCTGCCTCTTCATTTTACTGGCTTCTATTACAAGCTCTTCATCTTTAGTAAAGCTAAGAGCTCATCACATCTGGGCATGAGTCAAATCTGCAAAGTTGCTTAAGTTTCCTGTTTCCTACTTTGTATACCTACTACTTGAAACCTTCTTCACAGTCTTTTTACTACATTCATTTTTATTGACCAGAGAGTAACCTGTATATTAGGTTAAAACATTGTTTAAAATAAATAAAATCTCTGAGTTTGGTGCTCTGACAATTAAAACAGGCTATTTTGTACATTAAGAAATCCCTTCACAGATTTACTGAGGTTAATATCAATATCAGAAATTACCGAGGGCTCATTTTGTGTAATCATTATGTAAGTAGCTAAATTGCAGAAAAAAACAGCTCTTGGTAAATGTTCCAGTTTAATATTCCATCTCAGAAATGTTTAGGCTACATGAGATAATTGTGGTTATTTTTTTTCTGTAGTACTTACTGTGGAGAGTTTAACTGAACAACTTAATGAAAAATACTTTGTTGTTGCAGATGAGCTTTTATGAATACAAAATTCAGGAAATTCAAGATTGTGGTTCCCACAGCAACCATGACTTGTTTCTTGGCTTCTATTTAGGGTTTAGAATTCCTGGGCTAAATGCTGTTCCCATTCCCCCTGACTTTTCCCATGTTGATGTGAAAGCTGAGATGAGAACTTGGCTCAGGATTTGTGGGTAACTTTTTTGTCTGAATATGTTTCTATTTCCAATTTGTCCAAGATATAATTGTATGGGAATAATTATTCCATCTTCTTCATCTTTAAAATATTTTTTCAAGACTAACAAATTTCCAACATTCATTAGAACTTACATGGTCCAACATTGTACAGACATTACCCCTCATTTTACTCATGCTGGGTATATACAGTAAGTATTGTCATAATTTTTTGATGGAGAATGTGCACAGAAACTAAATGTCTGGAAAAAAGTCACCCTTCTGACAGAGGATGTACAGTGACTCAGAGACTTGAGTCCTAACATGCCTGCAGTGATGATGCAAGAGGAAATTTGGTCTTTGAGAGTGGGTCGTAGGGAGCTTTGAGGAAGGTCCTCAGTCACGTGCAGCTATCTTAGGATACTCAGTTTTTATAAAAATATCTGTTGAGCAATTAAAAACAAATCCAATGAAAAAGAAAACACTTTCTTCATGGTGTCAACTATCTTCTACCACCGTCAGGTGCACCTCTTAAAATGTGTTCTGAAGTGGTCACTGCAACACCTTAATATGCAAATTTTCAAATACTGTATCTAATGATGAGCAGCATGTATGTAGGGGAATCAGGCATTTTGATTGCTTGTTTAAATTTAAAACATGAGATGTTACTCTTGTCTCCAGGATGCACCTGCCTATTTGATAACACATTTTGAGTCTCGACAGTTGTGAGTCAAGCACAAAAGCATTTGAATATTTGCTTTATATCACGTTGTGGTTTTTTTTAAATACTGTAAAGAATGTTGTGGGCTTTTTTGGTTTGAATGGTAATAAAAATGTTTCTATAGGCCTTCTGCTAAAAATAGAACTCACTTCTAGTTTAAAAGAAACATGATGACATTTCAAGTAACAAACTTCTGCAGGAAAGGATAGAATGTAAGTTACTGAAAAGTGGATACTTAAAAGGAATATTCAACTGTGGCTGTAACAATACTGTTAGTTTACCATAACCTGAAATGAGCCCACTGTTTTCTTCTGTTTTTCCTTCAGACATAGGAAAGGACAAAGACACATACACAGATGATTCAGAACATGGAAATTACGATGCTCGTACAGATCAGTCATTGCTTATTCAAAACAAGCTTACCAGACAGAAAACAGAACCTCGGACTAAATCCTCTTTAAAGGTAACAGACACAAAAAACTATTAAATTGTATCAATAGTGAGAATGTGCTTAAATATTTTTAAATATAGTTTTTAAGGGATTGGATAAGTTGCAGCTTAAATAGGCATCTCATGATAAGAAATTTAGGTGGCTCCCCTATTATAGTTTGACCTACAGAATCAGTGAATGGAGTTCTCTGTACCAAAAGCAAACAAAATTACTTAGAATCAAGGGT
This sequence comes from Gypaetus barbatus, assembly GCA_028022735.1. Taxonomy (NCBI): domain Eukaryota; kingdom Metazoa; phylum Chordata; class Aves; order Accipitriformes; family Accipitridae; genus Gypaetus; species Gypaetus barbatus. Next base: position 27,053,336 of record CM051549.1, on the reverse strand, counting down.
TCTAATGATTTGTATCGACTCATCTAAGAGGCAGCAGCCTACTTCCAAAAAATGTATATTGCACAGAATTTAGGACATAGGATTCCCAGCATGGAGTGAATTCATGTCAGTTGGGAGGCCTCAGGAAATTATGAGAGGTTGGAAGAACTAAGTTCATGTAGCAAATGATCAGTTGAGAGTGATCTGAAGTGTAGGATTGTCCTTCTAAGCAAAATCCAAAGGATAGCTAGACACATTGAATGAAAGATAAAATTCACTTATGTGTAGGAGAGTGTAGGAGTATTTTCAGGAACCTCAACTAAAGCACTGGAAAAGCCATCTCACCAGATAAAACTGACATGTTGTCTTGCTGAGTAATAACCTAATCACAGTATTCATCACAATGCATTTTCTACACCAATTCATCCACCATAATGCCAAAGAATTATGATGGATTTTCAGTTCAAAACATGGGTTTTCTGTTGTTGTTGTTCTTGCTGGGACACCCTTAATTGTCCTTTCCATTAAGCATAATTGCTTGTAAATATATGACAAATGACCTAACCTCAGGAATTTCTGAATACTTTTCTTCTTCAAGCATTGGAAGTAGTGTATTCTGCAGCACGACTTTTTTACCAGGGATTCTCTTTTGGTATATAAAGGCATGAATAATTCCATGCTACAAATCTAGAAATGCTTTAAATAGCTTTAAGGTTCTGTGCTTTACATACAGTATACTCTTCAGTAGGCCATTATACAGTTCTCTTGTCCGTTATGCCTGTGGCAGTTTGTGATTTTAGCATTGAATGCATGTTTCACGAGAGTCGTGTAACTGTTGTAAAGCTTGTTTTCTCAGTCATGCTGATCTTCATTACTACAGGATTCTCGAACATAGGTAGCAGGTTGCTGTGATCTCTAGGACTTCATTTCATGGGAGGCTTTTAGAAAAGAACTTTTATAATAATAGCTATCTAATAACTTTTAGGTAAGTTTACAGGTAGTTGTATTTACAGATTGGAAATCTGTGATATGAAAATGAAACTTCGGTAATGACAGAGAAGGGTTATATTTTAATCTAAACCATTGCAATGAGAACTTTTTGTGCTCACAAATGTTTTGTCTGTTTCTGCAAGGCTAGCTGAACTAAGGCAGAAATAATAATGGATGTTCTTGTTTGATTTTGTTGATTAGGTGGACAAAACCTTTTATGCTAAATGTGGCCTAAAAGACAGAAAAAATAACGCAGAATTTGCAGACTATAGACTATGTTATAGAGCATTATATTTTTAATATTTTAAAATATTTTTAATAATGGGTAAGACTGCTACCAAAAAATCTGGTAACAGATTATCTAGTAACAGGCATTTCATTGTGCTAAAGCAAAATATTTTTTGTATTTTCATATAAAATATAAAATGACCAGTAGCTGTGTTTTCTCCAAGGCCTGCATTCAGGAGTGATGTAAAGTTTATAGGCAGCCAGTATGCTAACTTTCTTTCAAAGTTTAAAGAGGAGCCTTGTATTTGTATTAAGTTTAAACAAAAATGCACTTTTTATGTCTCAATCTTCTTATGTCCTGACCTACTGAACAAAGTGCTTCAGAGTTTAAAAACAGTCTTCTGAAGCCACATCTGGCTTTTAGCCTTGACAACTCCTTTTATCACAGCAATTACTTCGGAAACTTCCTTCTGCTTTTATACTGTTCTTGCAAATGAGGCAACCAAGCAGGATTCTCCTGTTTACTGTTTGCCTGCCTCCACAGGAAAAAGGCAGAGGGGATTTAGATTAGTCTTATATTAGAAAAGAAAGTTACTATTTTGCCTTTGGATTATTGTACAAGTCTTTGTGGCAATTAGTAGAAGATGACCAAGGGAAACTTCTTCCCAAAAAGGATATAAAACTAGCAAAAGGAGGCTTCTAATTCTTTTCAAGACTTGTTGAAAGCACAGAAGACTGCTCTACAGCTTTACAGCTGGTAAGTACTCTCATATATTTGGAAGAGAAACTGATCTATCGTGATAAAGAAAGTCTCCTCAGTCTGACCAGAGAATGAAAATGAGAAACACTGCATTGGCAAAGCATACAAGGTTAAAAGCGTATTCTTCTTCTCTGCTTGTTAATGATTCTAATTTGGGCTTGGTTTGGAAGGGTTGTTTTATGCCTGAGAGACTCAGGGAAAAATTGCTAAAAAAATTATTTGCGGTTAATTCTTGGTATTATTATCTGTCTCAATGATGAGCTCCTTGAATACTTCAGCAATAATGAACTTGTCTTGCTGACATGATGAAAGCCAATACAACTTTTTTTCAGAGATTGTTTAGTGTTCCGGATCACACACATGATGCATCACTTTCCATAAATCTGGTTTGTATTGCTGCAGTTTTAAAGCTTTAGAAATATCAGATATCTTCGATATAGCATCTGGATGCCAACATTCATCTTGATAGTCATCTACTTTTCTCATTGCCTTGATTATGATTTATAACTCATCATCTCCTTTAGTGTAGGCTGGTATCGTTTCAGAATCCACAGATTTTATACTGAAAAATCGTGAGTCGTTCAGACCCATTAAAAAGCTGTCTTCATTACCCATCTCTGCCATCTTTTCATTACCAACTGCTGTTGAGATTGTGTAGAAAGTATGACTTCATGTATGTGATTCTGCCAAGGGATCTCATGCAGAGGAATGACGCCAACAAGTGGCTGCTGAGCAAAGTATGGAATGAGTAGTATCTGCTATTGCAAGGGAAATGTAGGAAATGAGAAGGTCCCTGCCTGTAAGGTTGATATTTGACATGTTCTAGTTTCACTAAGAAAGGAAAGCAGGCTTAAACAGGCTTTATCACTTGACTGGAAGACAACATTTGTCCAGAGAAGCAGTGAATTCTTTTCTGTACTGATTACTATCGTGTACAGTGGCAAGATACGAGTATTTGAGAAATTAGTCTTCCATTTAATTTCATTCACTACATTACTGTTGCTCTCTTTGATCTGATGAATTTTTTATCTAGGTAGTCTATTTTGCCATCTGGCAAGGTAAAGAATGGATTTTTAGAACAAAGTTCACATATTATCACTATGGGTTCAGGAACTATAAGGAAATACTGCCTATATAGTAGCCTAGTTTACTGCTTTTTTCCGGTGTCCACTGATATCCGCTATAATACTGCATGTCCAGACTAGCTGTGTGTTGGATAGGGTCTGAAATTATTTCTCTTTCAGTCTCCAGAAATGTTACATAACTTCGAAGGAATTTTAAAGAAGATCTTAAATAAGCAATTGGCCAAAACATATGGAGAATTGTATCTAATGAGCTGGACATATTGCTGAAAATTCTTTATCATTTGAGCAAAACTCGGTATGTTCGGTGTAGATTATTACAGTGATTATTAAAGGATAAATCTACCCATGAAAACCTGAAATATATTGTTTAGGCATTTTATTGGATTCTTTGTGATTTTGAACATATCTGTTCCTCTCTCTCCTGCAAAAGAAATATTTCACTTACAGAATTTCATGATGGTTTTGAAAAATGGAATAAATTAAATGTAATATCTGCAGAATAAAAATATTCTTCAATCTTAATATTTCATTTTCCACCCTTTTGCAGGTATTATTTTCTGTTTTCATTTTTCCTGTTTAAGTCCATGACTTTCAGAGCTGCACAGATTTGTGCTATATGTTCTAATCTTGTCAATTTATCACTAATTTCACATACATTATTTCACTCATAATCCTGCTCCTGCATTCAGTGGAAGCCAGGCATGCGTGCTGAAAGAGAAGGCTTAGCAATAAAAATGTTTTAGGGTATAAATAAGAACAAGACGTTGTCAGCTGACAGCAGTGTACTGGAAAAGAGAATAGCAAAGGGAGCCTGATAGATAAGGAGTAATCCACAAATGCAGTCTAATAACATAAAAGTAAATAAAGTTTAAAAAGAATGATAACAGATAAAATCATTATCCCAGAATAGAATGACATGGTAAAGTGCAACAAAAGTTAACTTCATGTTTATGCTTCTAGTGCATGGCTCTCATCTGCTGTGAGGTTTTGTTTAAAAAGGGAATAAAAAAAAAAAAAAAAAAGCTCAGGAAATGCAGGGAAAGTCGTAAGTACTTTTATCATAAAGATGAAAGTTTAAAAAAATAAACACATAAAGAAAAATTTTCAGTGGTCATGTCAGTATGCTTCTTATTAAGGCCTCCCTATTAGACTTAAAGAGCAAATAGAATTGGTTAAGTATTAAAAATGGGAAGCTTCCTCCTGCTTCCAAATGTCCTTCATTGCTGTTTCCTCATACAGTAACACTGAACAGACTGTCTTTCAAACTTTTGCATAAGATCACCTAAACCTACTCCTTTCCTGAAGCAAAACGTATTTTTCACATTATATACAAATGTATTTTTCATGCTTACTCTGTAAGTCTGAACAGAATGAAAATGGAAAAAAATGTTCTCTGTGAAGAAACTAAAATAATTACTAATTCTTTAGTTTCCTCCTAAAAAATTAAACTGCAGTTTTATTAGGAAGGTCAGATATTTCTGGAAGTCTTCCTCTCTGTTCAGAAAACAGCTAGGTTCTGCACAGTACAGTGTAGTATACACAGAAATACATAAGCATGGGTAATTATGGCAGCCTGTCGTGTTAACCAGGCTGTGTTGTCTTTGATGCCCAAGATAGTTTGGATATCTTTGCATATGCAAATATGCATATGCATCTTTCCTACATTATTATGCTCGTGGTTTTTTGCAAAAGAAAAAAAAAAAACCAAACAATATACACTTAAAGTCAATCAATCTATATTTTTGGAATTAAGTAATTGAAAGGATGAATATAATAAATCTATTTCTGACTTACCCATTCCAAAACCTTTCAAACACAAAAAGATGATTGCTAACTTAGTCATGTGCTTAGAAAATTTCCCATAAAGCACACTTTAGAGTATTCTTAATCAGAGTATGATTTAAAAAATTAGTCCAGTACTATATTTTAAAGTCTTTTAAACTATTTTCATAGCTAATTCCATGTAACTTAAAAAGTCTGTAACCCTGTTGGTGTCCCAGGTTTGATTTTTAAACATCCTGAAACAAAGCAAGCATTAATTAGGAATCTCACTTTTGTTCATGGAAGTAATCCCATTGTAGTTAGCATCAGAAATGTATTTATTTCCAGAAAATACTTAAAGGTAAGAGTCATAAGCTCTGAATGTAGACACTAAGCACTGAAATGCTGGCGTCCTTCAGTGTGAATATTACTGAAGATGTAATGCAAAGTTCATGGTAACAGTATTAGGGAGAATTAATAATCAAAATAAATAAGGTGGTTTTCACAAATCAGCCAGTAATTGCTCTACTTCATAGCATCTTATGAAGTTCCAATAAAATTTATTATTGTTCCTAGAAGAAAGTTTTCTTTTATGAGAAATAACCAACCATTCTACTCGGAGTTAGAACGGGAAAGCTATTCATGTAGATTTTGCAGTTTTAGGTAGTGACAATGCCCAAGAATTTCACACATCAGACTTTACCGCTGCCAAAATTCCTGCCCTAGTTCCTCAAATTATTTCCATGGTTACTTCTGTCTTATTCATGATGTAATAGCCCTGAACTCATCCATTATTATCTCTAAAACATCTCTTAAAAACCAAGACATCAAGAGATACAGAAAACTGCTTTTCCTTGCCTGATCTCTGATAACCAGTGTGTTTTGCATTGTAAGCTTCGTTCTCCCCCTCTTACTCCTCCATTCCAAGCTGATTTTCCTTGCTAGTGTACAAAGTGATTTTTTTTATAAATATATATATATATTTATATATGATGTTCCATACAGTCCTGTCTGGGCTGTAAGACTCCATGCCAATAAACTTTATGGTGGTGTTTGCAAAAGTTTTATGAGTCAGCAGTAGGTCAGTGAACATGTTGTTGTTTCCATGAGGAAGCAAATACATTTCAAAGTCTGTTTACTTGTCTTTCATTCATCCTCCAATGTTTTCTGGTTCTACAACTTTTCCCTACATCTTTGTCTGTAAAAAATGCTACTGGCGAGGTGGTGCTATTATGGAGTGGTGATGCTGGGAATCAGTGCTTGGATTCAGTGCTTCCATTTCCAGCAGTAGCATCACTTTTTCTACTGGTGGATTCTTCCCTTTTCTTCTCTTCTTATCTCTCTGGTATGTTGCTTCATTATTGGTAAGAGTTTATCAAAATGATTTTTCTCTAGCACATTTAGCTGTCAGAATTCACAAGCTGTCTTAAGGAGGAAATGGATTTTGTTCTAAACATCATCACCATGAAATAAAAAGATTTGGGGGAGAGAAATTTAGCAAACTTGGGGTGCAAATTGTAAAGGAAGAATCCTGAGGCCCAGCTGTGTGCATCCATCAATCTTTTGGATCTCAGATACTAGTCTGTTCGTATATTTACTTTCCTTTACATAGTTCTACAAATCTAAATCCAAATTACACCACCCACACAGAGGAAAGTTGAACTTCATCCTGTCTACTGTAGAGGCAAAATAAACATATCATGCTGTGGGGGCTTAATTCTTGTGTACTGTATCGGTCGGCACTTACGTAAGTGAATGCTCCTGTTGTTGATTATGGGTGAGAATTGATGTTCTCTATATGTTCATATAAATGTGAAACTTCCTTATGTTCTTTTTATTAAGGAAATGACAGTCCTTGAAGTTAGAAATTAAAACACAGACTCTTCACTGCCTGAGCTACAGCCCAATGTAAAAGTTGTTTCTCCCTGTGTGGGTACCTTGGGTCAGAATAACCTGCTCCAGGCTGAGTCCAATGCACTGTGTGCATGCTGCCAGACTAGCACTCGTGTTGTGCTTTTATTGAGGTTTTAACTACTGATGGTGAGGGTAGTGGATGAAACTATTTTTTAGATATGTTCTAAAGCAATGTACATAAGTGCATCAGCAGCAAACTACTAACGGATGATGTTAAAAGAAATAGTTGTCAGCCTCTGTGTTTACGTGTACATATGTATAAAATAAGTAGAAATCATGCTCATTTTCATTGTCATTGCTGGCAAATTTCAGGAAGCTGTAAAGCAAATCATAAAATATAATTATTAAAGGTCTTGTACCCTGCTTTTCATTTGGCATTTATATGTTAGGTAATGGTAATGAAAATCTTATACATGAAACGAACAGGTTAGACAATTTCTTTCATGTCAGACTTGATTTACTGGATGTTGATAGTAAGTTAGAATAAATTCATTTATTAAAATAAACACATGTAGAATCTAATAGTGCAGCTTTTCCTAGGCTAAATTCACACTAAAGTACTTTGAATTTTTCCCTTTTAACTATTCCAGACAGAGTCAATAATAACATGTATTTAAGTAGACATTGAGTTGATGAATCAAATAGGTTGAAGTAAAGCTTCACAAGCTGGGATCTCAGCTGTCTGTGCTATTTCATTGTATAAACCAATGCCAACATAATTTAAGAGTCCTCAAATGGCTTTTTAATTAATCCCCTAGAATAATTAACACAATACAGACTGCTAAAGGCTATTTCCAAAAATTGGTCGGTGGTCAGATGCGTAGTGATTGAAGTTGCAAGCGTAAGATGGAGAAAGTGGAACTCCACTGAAGGGGTGGTCCCTTTGTATTGTCAAGGTGAATGTTACAAGAGGGTAGCTTTTTGCCTTGGCTTGAATGCTATTAAGTGTGGCTGAATATTAAAATCTGACTTTAGTCTACAAAATAGTACATATTTTATATTATTAATATAATAAAAATACTAGAATATACTATTGCAATATATAGCATATGCATAATAACATGTTAATGTATGTATCATTAACATTAATATTTCCTCTGCATTAATATTTTCTATTAATAAGTCATGTGTGACTGTAGGTAATTGTGAAGTTTAGTAAGAAAGTGTTATGAGAGGAGGACTGTACATGTTTGGCCAAAAAAGAATAGTGATTGCTTTAAAAACCAGTAATTTTTCATTTATAGAGTATACGTTAGAGGTACAGTTAATTTTAAGGGGATATTTGAGTCAAAGAGTTTCAGTAATTCTAATATAGTAATGATAAGGTCCTACAAAGCTTAAGAAACCACATATATTCATTTGTAGAATTATAGCCATAAAGCATCAAATAAAGCTGACTTGACCTGAATTCAAAACAAAGAAGAGCAGGTGGCTCTCCAAATGAGCTGTGGAAATCCTTATCAAAGGTGTTGTGGATTCTGAGAGACTACATGGATTTTGGGGCAGCTGGACAAAGTTATGGAAGAGGAATTCCATGGAAAGTTATCAAATACATAGAAACCTGAGCTGAAATTGGCTGAACACTGGGCTGGTGGTAGAGGGAAATATTACATGCATTTCCTAGTACATGTTCTCTCCTAGGCAGGTTTCTTTCTGTAGCTTTTATGTAGAAGCAAATTAGAGAGAACCTTTCCTAGTGGTTTGAATGTACTTGAGGTTTTGCCATTGCACAACTTAAGTTGTAAATATTTGGTCAAGTCAATGGGAATTTGCTTATTGATTTCAAAAGTAGCAGGGTTAAGCCCAGTGTAACAAAGTTTGGTGAGTATTATGGTGGGTTGACCCTGGCTGGACACCAGGTGCCCACCAAAGCCCCTCTGTCACTCCCCACCTCAGCTGGACACGGGAGAGAAAACATAACGAAAGGCTCATGGGTCGAGATAAGGACAGGGAGAGATCACTCACCAGTTACCATCACAGGCAAAACAGACTCGACTTGGGGAAAATTAGTTTAATTTATTGCCAATCAAATCACTGTGGCATAATGAGAAATAAAAACTAAATCTTAAAACACCTTTCCCTCCACCCCTCCCTTCTTCCTGGGCTCAACTTCAGACTTCTCTACCTCCTCCCCTGAGCAGCACAGGGTTGGGGTCAATTCATTATGTGTTGTCTCTGCTGCTCCTTCCTCCTCACACTCTTCCCCTGCTCCAGCGTGGGGTCCCTCCCACGGGAGACAGTCCTTCATGAACTGCTCCAACATGGGTCTTTCCCACGGGCTGCAGTTCTTCACGAACTGCTCCAGCGTGGGTCCCTTCCCCAAGCTGCAGTCCTTCAGGCACAGACTGCTCCAGCGTGGGTCCCCCGCGGGGTCACAAGTCCTGCCAGAAAACCTGCTCCAGCCTGGGCTCCTCTCTCCATGGGGCCGCAGGTCCTGCCAGGAACCTGCCCCAGCGCGGGCTTCCCACGGGGTCACAGCCTCCGTCGAGCATCCCCATGCTCCGGCGTGGAGTCCTCCCCGGGCTGCAGGTGGAGATCTGCTCCACCGTGGACTGCAGGGGGACAGCCTGCCTCACCATGGTCTTCACCATGGGCTGCAGGGGAATCTCTGCTCCGGTGCCTGGAGCATCTCCTCCCCCTCCTTCTTCACTGACCTGGGGGTCTGCACAGTTCTTTCTCTCACATATTCTCACTCCTCTTTGCTTGCTGAAGTTGCACAAGGTTTTTTTCCGCCCTTCTTAAATGCGTTATCAGAGAGGCACTACACCCGGTGCTGATGGGCTCGGCCTTGGCCAGTGGCGGGTCCGTCTTGGAGCCGGCTGGCGTTGGCTCTGTCAGACATGGGGGAAACTTCTAGCAGCTTCTCACAGAAGCCACCCCCGTAGCCCCCCCACTACCAAAACCTTGTCATGCAAACCCAATACGGGTATATATGGAAATGCCATTTCATGTAGCAGATAAAGCTGCAATATGGAGTCGATGAGCTTGGGAAAGGGATGGAGAGGAAGAGTTTGGAGCACCATCCCCATGCGAAGCGGAGGACTGAGAACTGTAGTCCGGGAAGAGAGAGATTATCCACAGCCCAGCTAGGCGTTCTCTCTGCACTTAGATACTTCATGGTCATGCCTGTGTCTGAGAACAATGTAGTCTATAAATCACACATCCAAGAGGAAATAAATAATCATTTAAGACTTATAAAAATGTGTACACCTATAGAGATTTTGTCAGCCTTTAAGCACTTGCTGTTATGTTAGCCTCGTTGAGAGCTGTCAGTGGTTGCGTGAAGGTGAAAGGAATGGTTACAACAGATACATTGTATCCATATTTGGTTCTAGTTAACCTCTGAATTTACCTATGTAGTGCAAATTATTCACTAACTTAAACATTTCACTGGTATGAGGTGGAAAAAGAAGAAAGTATGCTGATATATTATGTTACAGTGCGTACCATGTCATTTACTCTTACGTGAATCTAAAATGTGCTTACTATTTTCGGAATGGTTCCAACTCACTCTTCTAGAATATTTGTTTCTATATATGGGGTGAAGAATTGGAAAAAGTTTAATCTACAGAGCAGAACAGTACACTGAAATAAGTGGAGTTGCCGTAGTTACAATTTCTGTGAATTGTGCTATTTAAATTAATTGGGGAGAGAAAGAGCCCGTAAAACAGCTGTTCCCACTTTGTAAAGAGGGTATTGCTTATTAATTAGAATCTGAAAAATAGTTTCTTGAAAAATCCTTCCGTGTTGGCTAAATCCAATGAAATTCTTGTGCCACCTTTGAATAGAAATGTAAACTGTCTTTATTTTATAACTTTGCGAAGTATTTGCATTACACTTTTGTTTCACCTTTTTCGCTTGAGCGAAAGCTTTTTTTTCTAGGTGAAACTGATCGACTTGTTTTGTCTTGTGTAAACGGTAAGCTTCAGTTGAATGATAATGTCAATATTTTGAATTTTACACTGTTTCAGACTTTGAAGCAGTGTGTCACGTTATTTGTTGTAATAATTACAAGCTATGAATCAATGAAAAAATGTTGACAAATAATAAAGAAAACCAAAGAACTGCAACAGATCTGTAGTGGCAAAGCCTCAGGTAATATTTTACTCTGATGCAAACCAGTGTATTACAATTCTGCATTATAAGCAAGTTTACTGTTGAGTGAGGAAGCACTTCACAGCCTCAGTACCCAAATAGATAAGATTTAAAGTTATTGCATTTAAAGGCTTGCGAAGAACAAGGTGAGGTTAAAAAACTGAGTTTGCAAGCTGAACTGTACAGCAATACTCTAAAAGGAATTTTTCAAATCAAACTTAAATAAGTTTTCATATGTGTGTAAATGTAGGAAAGCTGATTAGGTGGATACTGTTTCAGAAAATTTGGAAAACTAAGAGGGTAGAGAGGATGCAGAGGATTAGAGAGAAAAACAAACATTGATCAGTCCTTTTTATACACATTTTTCAGGTGAAACAGGAAATCTTAAAAAGAATAGAGGAGAGTAAGGGCTTTGCACAAAATATTTCTTCTGATGCTTTTCTCCTCCACTGTGTCAAGAAAAAGGTGAAAGAATGAATCAGAGATTTATTGGTCCAAACCAGCAGATAAATAATAAATATGCTTTGCCTGAATGCCCATTGTACTAACAGACTGATTCACTGTGCTGGGTGTAGATAATGGCCAATATGCCTTGACTCATACGTTTAACTGAAATTATTTCTCCCTGTTCTCTGTACACATTATGGAGCAACTTCAGATCAACGGGGGAAGAACACCTAAATCACCAGATAAATTCTTTTCCTGTTACAGGTATTCGTGCTAATATAGGTGGACAATATTGCTTGAGAATTGCACTAAAGTGAAACTAGCCATGCCAGCAGCATTAAAGTGAATCAGTCCTGGAATCCATCCAGTATAGGTCAAGTTCACTGCACGATTGTGGTTCAGGTGGCTTGACTATTGCACATCTCCGCCTGTGGTGGTAATACTCTGAAAGTGGTTTGAGATGAACAGGTGGAAAATGTCTTTCTACTGTCAGCGCAACTCATTACTTATTGAACATGTCCCCCAAAGAATTCTATGTGGTGCCGATGAATCTGAGGGCGTATTTGCTTACTGTTAATCTGAGAGAGAAAACATGTTTTTCCAAGACTGAAGAAAATCCCATGTTTTAGAAATGAGGAAAGAAAGGCTAGAAATAATAATTCAAAGAAAGGTAGAAGTATTACAAAAAGGTAGATCTAATTTGTAGAATGTCTGTACAGAAATTGCACCAGCAGAAATTGTATAAGAGAAGTTCCAGATCTCCATTTTGGGGGAATTATGGCCAGGCTTTTTGTATCTGATTTTCCCTGCTTCACGTACCAAAAAAGCAGCTCTAGTCTGCTTTTGCGAAATACTTGTGCTGGATTTCTTCGTTGCTGAAGAGCGGATTCATTGCTTGTGTCTTGAAGCTGAAAAAAGTTTGGGTATTCAAAAACTTGCATATTCAGACTTGCACTTTCAAACCTTTAGTCTACTACCTCACCTTCAGACCTCTGCATCTTGTATCTGTAGATCATTACATCTATGACATTTCACAAAAGAATAAAAATTAATGTTTTTATTACTATCCCCATTCAGAATTCTTAGAAGGGGTGACAGACCCTATATTCAGTGCACTAATAATCTTGGTTAACGATCTTGACTACCTTAATTTGGACTTCAGATACGATTTATCTGAATACCTTGAGATAAGTAGAAATAGAGGAATATATAAAAAATAAATTATTAGAGTATAGGGTATGCTATTCTTCAACACAAGTTTGGTGCGTTATTTCCTTTATTTTTTTTCTGTTATATTTAACTTAATTTTTTATGGGAATAAAAAAGGAAAATCTGAAGTCAAAAGACAAGCAAAAGGAAAGGATATTTCCTGTTCTCAGCAAACTTCCAAAGTAATTTAGGATTGGAAAATTATTCTTCCTATGTCTGTCTATTTCTCCTAATTATTTTCGAGCTTTCATATTGTTTCTCTTGGTTACATTAGACATCTTGTCTTCTCTGCCTTTGTTCTTTTCTCTAGATTTAGTAGTTTCGGTTTGTTTGCATTTTTTTAGTTTTTAGAATTTTTTTGCATGTAGGTGATCTGTATAATTGACTCTAGATATATTCTTAAATTCAGGTTAATCATATTCTATTATGTATTAGCTACTTCAGTTCATGTTACGTTTTCTGTGATTTGGCTTGTTTCTTGACCCATCTTAAATTAGCATTTCCGCTCCGTTGGGCTAAGGGCAGGTATTCAGAGGTTTCTGAATTCGACATTATCTTTTATCTTGTGATGGAGGAAAGGCACCAGTGGCCTGGGTGTATACGAGGAGGCAAGTGTGGCAGTGATCAACCAGCACTCATACACCAAAAGCCCCAGTACCTGATCTCTGTGCTGTGCCCAGTAGCCCTGAGTTAGTTACACATCTCACAGCAAGTTGCACATGAAGCAAATAGAAAATTCTGAAAATTATGAAAGCCAATTCAAAGAAGAAAGAAAAGGATACCACCTTTTTTTGCTTAGAAATTAAGACCTTAACCCAGGTAGTAGAAGACTCAGGTTAGTTTTGGCTTAGCCTGGAGGGATTTGAATTCCTCTCTCCTGTGTTCCAAAGACTGAAATTGCTTCCACATCTGGATGGTTGCATCTGAAGCAGAGTATGAAAGTGACAACATAACTCTAGCCAAGTGGGGGACAGCTGAGATTTCTAACACCCATTTTGTGTTTACAGACTTGTTCCTAAAATACGTAAGCAGCTGTGTATCTTGGAGCAGGTAATGGAATGCTTTTATGGTTAGTTTCGAAAAGTGTCACCTGGAAAAGACAGACAATTGATGCCATCACCAACTGCTGAGCGGTAGAATAAGCTTAATTGTGCTCTAAATTGAAGCTTAATGTACTTAAGTAGTGTACCCAGATGTGTGATGGTGCACTCCTTTGTAACACTAGGTGGTCTGAGAATGACTGTTCCTTGGTTTTTGCTTTGGGAGTTAAAAAAGCAGAGAAAGAGGAAGAATCTTGTTAGAAAACTTTAGGTTTTGCAGACTGAGGAGTTCTCAGAAACTCTAAATATGTAGGAAGTTGGCAGTGAGATATGTGGGAGTAAGAAAAACCTTTCATGTAGAAACAAGCGAGCTGGTATCCAGTATTTATACTGCTGATAATCATGCACTAACACTTGGTTCTATTTATCAATAGTGTAACTATTGGCTATAACTGAGCATTATAAATTTCATATCAAATAATCCAAATAGGATGAATTTCTAAGACTAGCATCCTATTGGCTAAAAGATGCAGCATTCATAGACTTCTGGTCCCATATATATGGGTTTAATGCATCTTACTTCAAACTAACATACTTGTTCTGGACAGTTTGTGTTAAAATGAGCGCTGCATTCTCCAGAAGATTATGATAGTTTCTCAGTTTACCTTTTCAGATTTCGAAGTCTTCATAGTCTGACACCAGTTGATACAGTCACTGTCTATTCTGAATCATGCAAAACACAGAATGCAGAAATAGCTTGCAGCAGCAGCGTGTAAAGCCAAGTTTTCCGTATCAAGGTCAGAGAATCCCTTGTGTTTGCAAGCATGGTGGGCAGGAACTAGACAAGGTTTAAACATTGCTAACATGGCATTGAAAAATCTCTTCAGCTAGAATATCCAGGAAAACATTCCAGTCAATAGTGTATCTTTTTTAATTTTTTTAGACTTATTTCTCTCTTGGAGAAAATACAAATGTGTGTGTTCTATAAAATTTGCCCAGGTACAAAGCTGGGAAACTTGGTTTAATTTACTTGCCTTTAATTTTTTTTAACTCCTGCTGGAAAGTAGGGATTAACAGAAGTTCTTATCAATACATACCACACAGTAATCTTAAGGTTTTGCACAGCTGAAAGAAATAGCTAGAATATGGGTTTTGTGGAGCTATTTTATTTTCTTTTGTTTTGTTCTAATTAATTTGAAATCCTGAGCAACTGACGCAAATGAACTGCCTGTTCCTGTAACTTCTTTACATATTCATCCTGCAGATACATGGACATTTCAATGCTCTAGGAAATGCTGTGTTACATGCAGCTCGTGACGGGGCTCTTCATCTCTATGGATGCCATGTTTAGTGTATTTTTATTTTATCTTTTCTAGACTGATGCCATGGCATCATCAGGACTCTTCTTCAAAGACGGCAAAAAGCGCATTGATTACATCTTGGTCTACAAAAAGTCAAGTCCACAGGTAGAAAAAAGAAGCACTTTTGAGAAGAATTTGAGAGCAGAAGGATTGATGTTAGAACGAGAGGTGAGTCTTAGAGCTTACGTGGCATTAAAAAACCTTTATAGTACTATCATACTTTACTGAATTTATAAAAGATTCCTGACGCTCTTACAAGCCTTTCCAGTCAGGCTGTTCCCACCATTTGTTTAATATTATTAAATTAATAATAACAATTGTTTCATAATGTGTGTTTAACATGTTTTGGGGGTGCATGCTTGTACACACACACACACACACACGTACCGCCCACACGGGTGTAGTGCAGTATAGATGGAAAACTTCCAGTTCCTTATGCTTGCAGACCAGAAGAAGCTTCAGTAACTCTTGTGGTTGCTTTAATATATAACCTCTATGCCTTTCAGCAGAATGCAAGAATGCATGATACTAAATGTCTCTGTTTTTCAAGGGGTTAAAATTGTTAGCGTCAAGTTAATCCATCCCTAGTAATGACAGTATTAATATAAAAATGAAGGAAAACAGAGCCAGGAAAACAGCCTTGGATTTTTGCATTTTCATGAATTACTTATAAAACAGGTATATATTTAGTCTATCCTGAAGTAAACTCCTATGCTTTATGTGTCTTTCATCTTGATTTATACTCTTCAACTCAGCAGAATCACCTTACATGTTCTGTGATTAAGGAATGAGCTTTTAACTGTTTTGAATTCCTTGCAAGTTCTAGCTGACAATGTAGCATGTTGAAAATTCATAAATAAATAACTAACCTGACAGTGGATTAAAATTTGGGTTTAAGGCTTTTAAAAATTGTTACAGTCCAGTAGGAAAAATACCTAGTTTTTTTCTGATTTCAATAAATATCCCATCTCAGCTGGTGTCAATTCAGAAGTATTGGCACTTCAGGAAAAAAAAAAAGTTTTTGTAAGTTCATAGTTCTAGATATCAAGTGTTTTAAGTTGTCTTCCAGTAGTATTTTTTTATTCACATCTTTTGAGAAAAATAAAATCCTAGAAGTAGTATTATTGAACTGTGATATGACTTTATGGAACTGGCAGGTAGAATTGTGAACATTTTAAATTTTATTAACCTTTCAACTAAATTTTCTTGTACCTTTACTTACCAAACCTTTCATTACTCAAGTTTTTGAGAGGCTTTAATCAGAGTCAACTCTATCAAAATATTTACTTATAAAAACTCAAGCAAGTACATCTGGGAGAAAGGTGTGAAACTGAAGTGTTCATAAGAAAAGATAAATATAGGAACCTGTAATGCTGAAACTCTGGTTTTATGTACAAATAAATTACTGATGAAAAACATTTGTGTAGAGTATTCCTTGTAATTTTACAAAAAGTCTCAATTCATGCAGAGATCACATTTATTTAACCATTCCCTGGAGTTAACATTTTGGCAGTGGGACCTGCAGCCTTCTCTCGGCTGTTCTTATGTCTCTAGCACCTTAGCACTCTTCTCCTTAAATTGGAGACACACAGAATGGTCTTCAAACTGCTCATCTAAGATGACTTTGAGGGGATTTAAAATTAATTCATTTATTCCATGTCAAAAAATGCCGCATTAAGCCTTTCTTTACTTTTGCTGTGTTTATAAGCAAAGATCTGTCCTATGGATTTCCTTTTGACAGTTACTAGTTTACTCATATTACAGGGTTTGGGAGAAAAAAAAAAATTATTCATTTTCCTTTGTCTAGCTGAGAGCCCTTAGAGCGGTTTCAGATTTGCATGGGTACTTCAGGCCTAAAAGCAGAATTTGACCCTGAAGAATGATTTTAGAAAGGTGAATGCCACAGAGGTTTGAATTATTAATATGTATTTGTTTGTTACCATTCTTTACAGCCAGCTGTTACAAACAGTGATATCATGTTTGTTAAAATTCACTGTCCATGGGAGACATTGTGCAAATACGCAGAAAGAATGAACATCAGGATGCCTTTCAGGTATTGTGGAAACTATTTAAAGAAACTTGTAATTTAGTGCTTAATATTAAAAGTTCATTACTTACCTAAAGGCTAAAATGCAGTCTTTGCTGCATTGTGGACAGGCATGCTTATATTTAATTTAGTGATGTGATAGGGAGAGAGGGGAGGAGAAAAAAATACTAGGCGTTGTTCTTTTCACATTTACCTGTGGTACTTATTTTCAAACTTACCTTCCAAGTCAAATGGAGCATATGTCTTTAGAAAATACTGTTAGCACTTCACACATTGTTTTGGATGTCCTTGGCAGAGTTTCAGACATTGTCCATCTGAGCTCAAGTATTCTCCATGATTTAGGGTATTTCTGAAGTCTTACCCAAAGGCAAGTGAATGACAGAAACAGCTAGTGGCTTCTGTGTCTCCAATATAACACATATCGTCATACTTTGAATAAAATGAGATACCTTTATTTCTTGGTCCTCTAGCTTTCCTTTGGCAGAATAATGAACTGAACTGAGTTCCTTGTCTATATGCTAAACAAATTCTGTGATATGTTTTTGCAACAAATATGTTACTTACTTGTAGGACAACTTAATATCTCCTGTGATAATACAGCAGTTTTTAAAGGAGAAAATGTCCCTTTTCAAATCAATTAATAATGTTCTTCCAGAGAGAGAAGAGCATGTAGTGTGCTATAAACCTCATCAGGAGTTAAAGTGGTAACTAGATGCCAAAGCTGTGTGACTCATGGAAAATACCCTTACAGCACTCCTTTCTCACTTGAATTGCCAAGTACTCTGTCTTTCATGTCCCTACTGATTTCAGCTATCGCAGTGTGGCTCTCTTGCATTGGTCCTAAGCCAGAAACAGCCATCGTGAAGCACCCTTTGCTCAAAACTTGCTTCAAATACCCACTTCTATACTGAGTTTCCACATCTTTCCATTAAGCCTGCAAAGTTCTTTCCATAAAAAAAAATATTTTCTGTAACAGTCATCTTCCATATGTTTGAGAATATTATTATAGTGCCATTTGAGCTTCTCTAGTTTGAATAATACTTGTCAACATTTTAAATATAGAATTGTTTGCATATGTGTGTACACACACAAACCACCTAAGTTCCAATTCAAAAATAGTTCTTTCTTGCTTTTGATACTTGAAGTCACAAAATTAAGTTAGGATTTAGCAATGGTTTGAATTCTTCATCATTTTAGTAACTTCACAGATCAGTAGCGCTCTTCAGAGAAGAAAAAAAAAAAAAGGGCTTGCTTTTACAATGCTACTTTATTTGGAAGGCATTCAAAGTAATTTTTGTTTATTATTAACTGACATGTAACATATTTTTTTTCCAGATTGTCCGATTCATATTTCTTTGTTTCTGGGCTGTTGCTTTAGCTTCTTTTTATCCCACTCAGTTCAGTCCACCAAAAGTAGATAAAATGCTGAATTTTCCTGCTTCACCTTGTTGGCAGTTTTGCTGTAGAATGAAACACATTTATTTGGTAAGAAAAAAGCCCACTGTCCACCTCTACCTGCATAATAGAACTGTGAGAAATAGTAAATTGATCACCATTTCTTTTCTCTTTAAAAAGATTTTAATAGGAATTTAAATGAAATCGCAATCGAAAACTTGTGTGAATATTTCAAACAGGCTATTTCTTTAGCTTCTGTACTTTTTAATAAATAAAAGCAAACACAGTTTTCTTGTGAACACAAAGTGGACATAGCAGAATAGAACCAAAGTCTGTCTTGCTCTGCCAGCAGCCTGTCTAAAGTGTCCAATACAGAAGCAGAGCAAATCTAGAGCAGTGTTTTGTGATGCCTTCTCTCTTTCCTGAAGGCTGTGGTTCAGAGACTTTCTGAGGCAGAGTTCATGTCTTCATCTTTCTTTATATTAGCCCTTGATGGCTTTCCATGGATGCAAAAATAGCCATCTACACTTCTGTAACAACATCCTGTGATGACACGTTTTATAATTTGATTACATGTTCTGTCAAAAGCACTTTTGTTTGTTTTAAGTCTTAAGCTTGCTTTTTTAAATCAAACCTTTCTTAACTGGATGGCATATGTTGTTTTCCTGAGCTAACCATTTTCTCTATTCAGTCGACAGAGGAAGCTCAAATCATACAATTCTCCCACAATTACAAGAACTAGAGTAGTTCCCTCTCAAGAAGTTTTAGGTAGTCCTGCGAGGAGCAGGGCATTGGACTCGATGATCCTTATGAGTCCCTTCCAACCTGAGATTTTCTGTGATTCTAAGAACAGATTCTTTCTCTTAGCCTTTATCTGATTTATCAGTGGTTTCTGACTGTCCATTTTAATACATAATCGAAGAAAAGAGCTAACCTTCCTTGCAGTACTTTAATGCAGTACACCCTTGTTCTCTTGCACAGTGTTGCAAAATTTTGGCTTTTGGTTATGGTCACTAAAATATACCATATGAATAATACATGAAGAATTAAACTCATACTTTTTAGGTTCATTTTGCTCAGTCTAGGAATCTAAACAAAATCAATAGAATTATTACACAGGTTAAGAAGTATTTCTCTCTGTTGCTGAAAAGTAAAAATGCTTTTTTCTGACCCAAGGGACCACCCAGTATCCCAGAACTGTTTTAGTAAGGCATTATATCTAAATGTGTTGGCAGATATATAGTATACATCATATATGTAATATAGATGGAATCTCAGTGTTTCAGTTACAAAAGGAAATTTTCCTCACATTTCAAAAGACCAGTCTGTGGTAATCACTGTTTTCTTGTATATGGTTTCAAACAGGATTTATGTTAGCACCAAGGTTAGATCATGACTGAATTACACTTTTTTTAAACAATTTATAGATATTTTTATTAAGTATATGGTCTGTCAGTAGAAATAAAACTATTAAATATTTCTGGAACTCAGACAAAAATTTAATTTTATCTGTGTCTCCAAGTACCTCTTGTGACACATTATTATTATTGTGTGTAATGAATAAATCAGTTATATCTGTAGCTTAGCTGGACTCCATCTGTGCAAAACAGCTAAGGGCAATTGAAGGGAATGAAGGAAGGGCTTTGTTAAAAAATGTAATGTCTGAAAATCCTTTAATAATTCTTCATTGCTCCATTTACAATTCTGCCTAGTAGTACCAAGTGTCAGGCTGCCAACAGCCTGAAGATAATAGATACATAGTTTTCCAATGGCCACCTATTTTCCAGGCAACATTTCCTTCTCACTCCTTTTAATGTATTCATTTCATTGTTACTTTAATGTAAGTAATGTACTTTAATCAGTCTCAAATACTGCCCAGATGGGCAGTTGCAGATCTTGTTAACTGTGTATGGTTCTACGCTAAGAAGTGATGGAGAAGTATCCAGAGTGAAAGTACCATTTTTTTGTGTGTTAGAATGGGGCGAGGAGGGAGGGATAAAATATCAACTGAAAGTAATGTTCAGCTTTTATAATAATGTATCCAAATAAGCTTGGTTTAATTCCTCCTAAAAAATAAACCTCACAGAAATAGAAAGGATTTAGGCAAATTTTAAGTAGAAGATGAACTAAGCGAGGAGCAAAGCCCCTGGCGCTGAACTTCACTGTCCCCAGATGAGTGCCATGGTAAAGATACGGATACCCCGAGGAATCTGCAAGATCGAGGCCTTCTTGTGGTTGCAATGTGACATGAACTGATAGGAGGAGGCCAGAAAAAAAACTGAAAACCTCAAACTAGATGCGCAAAATATTACATTGCAGCAAATATGTCTCTCTATGGTTTCAAAATAACTGGTCTCAGAAGACTTTACTAGGAATTTCTGGTCTTGTTTCTCTAAGTGTCTATGAGCAGTGAAGGGTGGAGAGAAAAGAACCGTTAACCTAAAAGTTGTTTGTTGCAGTTAGTTCTCAGATTTTTAGGGCCGTGTATTGTTCTTCAGTTGGATGCAAAATGTCAAGGGAGGGTGATGATATACTATTTCAGAGAATGAAGATAGTATCTAATGGCGTTAAGTGCTTACGGTATTTAATGCAGAAAGCATTTAATAGCATGGAAGCCCTGGTAATTCTTCTAAAATGAGTTCTATGAAATAAAAGCTAAGAAAGATCACATGAAATGAATACTAGCATGGCATCACTGAACCCTGTCTGATGGGTGTCTTATGAATGAATTATCGATTAGCTATTATTATTATTATTAGCTACAAATATAAAATTTAATTTTGACTCAGGAACAAATTTCAAACTTGAAAATATGTGAAATGACAGCATTTTAATGACTTACTCTATTTCAGTTGCCTTTTTTAAGTGTTTTTCACCTTTCTGCCTATGAAAATGCACGTTTTAAAATGTCCAATGTTCTTTTATAATGTATGTGTCCTTTTCAGCTGTCTCCTACTTGATTATTCTCAGCTGATTTTTGCTGTTCTTTCAGGAAAAAATGTTATTACACTGACTGGAGGAGCAAAACCATGGGCAGGTTGGTGGGTGATGTGTAGCTTCTAATTTTGTCAGATAGTCACCCTGCTAAAGAAAATCCATTCGCAGTTGTAAATTTATCCAGGAAACTTGGAAAATTAGATTATTTTCCTGAAAACTCAAAATATGGTAGCTCAAAGTGTTAAAATATTCATCTGTAACAAGATGCAGTACTTTAAAGCTTTGCCAGTTCCTCATTTTAGAAATGCAAAAATGTTTATGCCAGGAAAAAAAAAGGCCTTATCCTGGCAGCAAAGATTTAATACTGGAGCTATCTCTACAGTTATGTCTGCTGTTACCAAGGCATATTTCTTTAGCCTGAAAGATACTTCTGAGCTTATGTCTCGGATTCTGGTAGTCCGCTATTTCCTTAGACATGCAAACATAACTTCTCTCATGTGTGTCCTGGTGATCAGGACTAAACCAATGCCACACCGCAAAGGCCGTTTTAAATTTTTATTTGATAGCTGACAGGATAACTTGTATGCTGCAGTGAAAGCTGTTTAATTCTCTGGGAGGCAGACACATGCAAACCCTACCTGTGGCTGCTGCTGTTGTTGCTGCTTCTGTCAGCCAGGAGAAGGGTACAAGAGGCCACAGCAGTGGGTGAAAGGAGCCTGGGGGAGCGAGAACGGGGGACACTGAGCTCTAATCACTCCCCGTTGCTCTAGTCAGACACAATGATGTCTTGTAAAACCTAATTACCTACGGAAAAGATTGGAAAATTTTTACTTTTTTAAAAAATATTTTTTCATTACAGGGAAATCTCCTGAAAGAGTTTTCTATCATGGGTTTTCCAGAGATGCATCTTGAGATGAGATTACATTTGATTTGGGTTCTCCTGTTGTTACTTTAGATGATGAAGAGCTCTCATTATTTCTCAGGAACAATTTAAGTAGTCTCATGATATCCATTTGCAAGATGATCAGCTAACAAAAATAGAGGAAGCACTGTTGAATGGTAAAGTGAGAAAACTTTGAACACATAAGCAGATAAAATCTATTGAAATAAAACAATCTATAACATAAATTTACAACTGCGTTTTTTCCTCTTCCCAGTCATTCATATGCTTGCTCCATTTTAGTGTGCATTATGAAAAATGTAAGTGATGTGCTTTGTAATGCAAAGGCAAAATCAACAAGCTTTACTGCAAAATTGTCTCATTTCATCTGTAATCCACCTGGTGAGTCCTAGATATTAAATAAATTCATTTTCCTTATTTAGAAGGACAGATGTCTGAAACATGCAATTGAAGTTGCACAGTACCTGTGAACCAAGTAATAAACACATTTCGTGCCATTGATTTTTTCATTTGAGACAAATGCTTTTACCTGTGATTTACTTTGTGAGAATTTGGGGATGAATATTTTTCTGAATATTTTTTCTGGCACTTTATATAATCCAGTGCACAAAGGAATAGTGTGAAAAAAGGAAAAAAAAAAAAAAAAAAAGAAAAAAGAAGCTACATCTAAAAATGAAAGCTAACTCTGAAATTGCTGACATACACATCTCATCATTTTAACTACTACTACTGTCATTGTTTTGTTGCATCTTACAACTTTTCAAACTTAACTGCTCTGTAATTTATCAAATCTCTCATATTTCGAAGTTAGTAAGTAGAGGTTACAAGAGCTACAATGAAGAATTGTATTAGATCCTTGTATATCAAAGGTAAATTTTTAAGGCTATAGAGTTTCTGTAATTTAAGCGTATGAGGTAACACTCGTATATTAGACTCTGCTGTGACATGTACACTTCTCTGAATTTATTGACATGGGTATATGGTAGATGTCTATATCTATAAATGTCCTTTTAAAAGTCTGTAAAAGATTATTAGGAGCATGAATGAAAGGACAGAAGATGAATTTAATGCTTACTGGTATACTATCTTTCTTACATGTGATATCTATGTGGTATCTCTCTCTTTATTTACGTACCTTAAAAAAAAAACCCTAAACATTGTACTTAATCCTATGAAGTTTGAATTCTATTCATAGGGCCACACTACAGAAATAATTTTGTCATACTCCTTAAGAGCAATATTTGGAAAGCCTTCAACAAATCTTTTCAAAGGAAAGAAAGTTGCTAGAAGTGGAATATGCAGGTAAATAATGTAGGTATGAAAAATTGTCTGAACTCTCAGATTTAAGATGGAATAATCTAATGAATCAGTCTTATATTTGCCATATCAGACACAACAATTTCATGCTGGTTAAGAATGACATTGAGGAAAAGAAAATCAAAAGATAGCTGCCTTAGTATGCAGCTTCACTCTGCCCACTGAAACTTTGAAATAATTTTATACTTAGAAGGATCAAGAACCAAAAATGACTTTGTTTAGCAACTGAGCTGCAGTAAGTTTGCTTTGCAAAAGAACTTTTAAAACCTTTTGGATTTCAGTCTGCACACTGAAGTGACATTGTTAATATCATTCCATTGAACTGTATCATTTTTTTCCTTTTTGGGTGATGATTGTGTCCATATATTGAATCTGTCAACTGTAACATGTTTCCGATTACAAAACATGGAAACATACCACACCCGTGTAATTTGGCATATGGTTGACAATTCTGGCCAGTCTTGAGGGGCGCAAACACCAAGCCAACTACTGGGTGGTGACTGCTGTCCAAGATACCTAACATGACCAGTGGCAGTTGCTTAATTCTGGTGTCTTGTTCCATGAGTCTGATCAGATAATTCCAAACTCACCTATACTGTGTTTCTTTGCATTGCAGTCTGCTGAGTAAATGTAATCTGCAAGGATTTTTGGACTAACTCATTCTGCAAAAAAGAACAACCAACCAAATAAAACTGAACAGTACAGTTGAGCATGGAAGTTGCACAAAGCCGAAATTACAGGCATCTTCACAAAGTATTACATTTTATATGTAAGAATAGAATGTGTATGTGTTTCAGAATAATATCCCATAGTCCAAGGTGCATAAAGTTCCAGTAGCCCCAGCTGGAGTGATTTCAGTAAGAGCATACCTGAAGTAGTAGCAGCCCATATCTTTGCAGCACTGTTCCACTGGGACATTTTTGATCTCATTGCATGAACTCCTGACTTCATGAGTAACTTCACCAGACCAGCTCTGTCTGCTTTTACTCTTATTAAATAGACTACGTTGAATAGATGACGTCAGGAATTCATTTAAACTGCTACTTTTGACCTAGAAAGTCACTCTGAGTAAAAATCCTAATAGGTAGTCCTATGATTTAGGCAAAAATTTGTCTTAAATTTGTTATCACTTTGAATGAAAGCTCCATGAAGCTTCAGTTTCTTCTTCAACTGTAAAATAATGTAAGCCAAGAAAAGAGGTCTTTCTTGTTGGATTATTTTTGTACATGGGGGGGATGTACTTTTCAGTTGAAATATTCTGTGCTATCTGAAGACAATAAGTTTTGGAGTGATCAACCATAAGTGACGTAATGAAAAAGCAATCACATCTTAGATAAATAGCCTTTTTGCCTCAGAAGAGAAATTGCAAATGTAATGTGGACATCATTTTTAATTTATTCCAATGCTGTTCTTCATTACTTTGCATGTTAAAAGGAGCAGACATGAATTTTAAACAAGAGCCAATTTCTTTAAGATAATTACTATCTACTAGTTTTTTAGATTTTTGGAGGGGGAAAATCATCAAGACTTTTCACGTAACCAATTTTAAAAGAATTTCGTAAGAAAAAATCTGAAATCAGACGCATTGTTTTTCTGTTCTTCTTTCTGATGCATCTGCATATTTTTCTCATTAAAGAAAAGCCTGCGTTTTGACTCTAAAAAAAATCAGCATGTGTACAACAGAAAAAAATGAAGAAAATAAAGTGAAAACTGTACTTATATACACTGTGTATCACTTTGTACCAAGAGAACTTCCACTGGAACTAATAAAGATAATCAACTCACACAGTAAGGTATTATTTGAATAAAGGATACAATTAAGGGATGCATCTGCCTGGGAACCATAGTCTGTGTTTCAACTTTATGAACATAGTTATGTTGTTTGGCTCATACCGCTTAGTGTCAAATAGAGTGGTGTCCTTCAAGTGCAGTACCAGTTACAGAGTGTGCACCAATACCTTGGCAATATATAGCAAGAAGAAAATTTTGAGAATTTGAAATGTAAGTGTAAAATTCTGATCCCACATTTGGCTTAGATTTCTGTCTGACACTGCGTCAAATAAGGGTAGAACTTTTTTTTTGCTGATGTTGATAATAAGAGGTACATTTTCACAAAGATTGCTTTGCTGCCTGAGGGCAACATACTGTGTCATCACTTATTACTCTTAATTATGAAATAGGTAGCTGTGCTTCTGCTTAGCACAGACAATTAAGTATTCACCTCAGATAAAAAAAACCTGATACTTAGCTTTATGCTTTTTATGGATATGAGATACATATGCTTTATAAGTTATGCATACCTATCCATTGAGTAAGGCCCAAATCCCGCTGAAAAAAATACTATTTAGGGAATGTTTTTCTAAAATTTAGACTTGTTCTGGATCTCTGATATGCTTATAGTGTCATAATATAGCACTTGTTTAATACGAGACCTACTCCTTAAATACCCATATTTAATTGCAGTTGAATATGAAAAAAATATAGGTCAGCAAGGAGTACAAAACTGGAGTGGTAAGGAGGTAACTTCTAGCATTTTCTTGAAAATTAACTGCACTTCACTAGATTGACCCCTGTATAAACCATGTCCCGAGACACTATTTAGGCAAGTTGCCAGCAGAAGAAAGCCCTTTAAGTTACCAGTATATAATCTAGTAGGGGGTACAAAAATTATGCTCTTTTTGTGGTTTATAGTGTCAATTTTTAGGAAACTGCAGGAAGCCATACCTAGGGTTTTTTGTCTAAATACCGTATAACCATATCTGTATAACGTATCCTTTACTTTATTTGATATTTAGGTATACTGCTTTGTAAGGCAGTATCAGCCCTTGGATTTTGAGGAAAATTCTTCAGGGGAAGGCTTTATTGAAATCAGAAAACCATAGAAATTTGATCCTGGGCAGTCTCGTATTTACTTTCAAATTTCATGAATTTTAGTGTCCGAGTTGCCAGGCAAGGGAGGGAGAAGGAGTTCCACTTGCTTTGTCCATTGGGGCTAAAGAAAGTAATTAGATATGTTCTTGAATAAAGCATAAGCGTCCACAGTTCTGCTAGATGAACTACCTTGGAAAATTATTTTTCCCAGACTCAATACTGCAGTCCCATCTCAAACCATAATCCCACCAATTTTAGGATGAGTTGTGCTCAAGTAAAGTGTGCAAGATAGATCACAAATACTGTTAATTTTGCTCTTTAACTCCTTATTTTCTTTTAGTTACTTAATGTGGAAATTTCGTGCTTTCATTTCATTTCTAGTATGATGTCACTAAATATGCAATGTTGGAGATGGAAATAACAAGCAGTTGAGAGCATGTAAATCTGATTTCTTACTGTCTCAGTTTGCAGAGGAATATGAGAGAGCTGAAAAGTTGGTTGCCCAGAAATCCAATGAAGCTTGATAAGGAGGCCCTACCTGATCTGGAAGAAACAGATTGCTACACAGCACCCTTTAGCCGTGCACGCATACACCAGTAAGTGCTAGAACTGGAAAGGCAGCACCAGAGACCACAAGGATTTTTTATTTTCTCACTTCTTCTAAGCAAGTGCCATAGAGGCAGCCATTAACAGATGGTCACTGGCAAATACCCAGTATCATACTTGATATTTTCTATGGGTTTTCTCTTAAAGACAAAATCTACTGTGTTACTTCCTATGTGACGGTCACTCAGTAGTATAGGCAGAAATTTGACTGAAAAATGAACACTGCCTTTTTGGTTTAGATGTTTTTCTTTCCATTACATTACAAAATGCAAATACTTGCTCAAGTTTGCTTTGCTTAATTACATATTTTACTTAAGCAAAACCTGAGACAGCTGTTGAAATTGGGAACACCTGGAGGCAAGCTAAAACCAGTGATGACTTTTTTCTCTTAGCAGATCTGCATTTCAAAAATGTTTTTTTTCTCTGAAAGTATAAATATATATACACCAAATAAAAACTGTATGTGTTCAAATCAGCATGTCGATGGCGATATAGTTAAACTGTGCCATAAATTTTTTCAGGACCCAAGAAGTGAGATTTTAAAATTCTGGCTGTTTCTTCATTTTAAAGTATTTTGTGATAATTCTTTTAGGAGAGAAAAGTTCATTTAAAGTAGAAGTATTAGCCTAAAAAGGATTTTTTTCTTCTCAGTGAAGAAGCTATATGCTAGTGAACTGACTTTACCCTGGAAAGACAGAGTAATTGCATTATAATCTCAATTTTTTTTTCATTAATTGACTATATTGCATTGGATCAATCACTTGGTTTTGGTGTAATTTCTCAATCAGCTCAGCTGATGTTATCAACTGTAATAGTGTCACTTTTTGGCACAGCTGAGTAGGCAAAAGCTCCGGCATGTCAAATTTCTGGCATCTGGAATCCAGAGCCATCTGGGAAAGGATGCTTTATTTGGCTCCATCATAGGATTCTGTAAGGGAAAGTGGTTGTGGAGCTGCTACTCAACTGTCCAGTGCATGGATTTTAATTTTTTTTTTCTAAAAAGTAGTTCTGGTACTTCCGTGACACAGACATCTGCCAACTCATAAGTAACTTGAGTTTGAGAACAACCACTGCTGCTGAAGATCTTTTTTTTAATGAATTATATCCAGAACAGAAATGACCTAGATAGTAGGATATTTTAGAATTTAGTTTTAGTGGCTCTGTTTTCCCAACAATAATCTGTGATGATGGCAAATTTATTGAACCTGAGAAGATGATCTAGGGATGTAAAATCTACTATCCTGTGCAGTAACCAAGGACGGTAAAGGTCCAATAAATCACTGTAAGAAGAAAACACTTGAGCAGCTATGTTTCAATAACCGTGCATTGTTTTGAGTATTAAAAGACATTCATTATTTTAATAGTTTTACAATAAACAACAAAGACAGCTTCTTCAGCAATTCCACAAGAAGTAGAATTGTGCATCACATGCTACAGAGAACTAAGTATGAAGATGGAAAATCCAAAATGGGTGAGAATGCTATATTTTTTTCCTAACCTGAAGCTATAAAAATTTTATATCTTTACTTGCCTGAAAAAGTATCATTTGAGTAAACTCAATTAATTTTGCCATTCCTTGAAATCTTTTTATTTGCTTAGAAACTGAGTTGAAGGAATGTCACATCAATTATTTTCTTAAATAACTCAGTGAAAAGTGGCAACATATTTTTTACCTAATTACTCATTCCTTAAAATAAATTGGAAAGATTATGATAACTTTACGTGATCAAGAGCCACAATAAAGATAACGTATACCTCAGAAGATTGTCAGGTGTTTTCAAGGACTGGTCCTAGTAGTTTTGCTACTTCCCAGCAGTTCCAGTCCAGCAGAATCAATGTGAGCTACACTTAATTTACTTGAGGTCTCTGTGCAGCTCAGAAACAGTTGACCTGAAGACTAAATTCAGTTTATATCAGCACTCCTATTACAGTATTATTTTTTAGAAGGTCTAACTATTCATTTTCATTTGCAATGAACAGGGTATGTATGTATGATTTCCTATTTTCTTTGCAGGAATTAAATCAAGAATTAAATCGTATATAAAGACATATTAAAACCTTATACTTACGAAGATGATAGAAATTACAGAAAATTGCTGCTTGAGTTTCTGAAGAAAAGCAGTAGTAAGAAAAACAGAGAAAACGGGTTCAAATCTAATGCCTTTGAAGTTAATGATAGCAAATTTCACTACAAGATTAGCTTAGCATAATTTGTATATTTGAATGGACAAATCTGAAATCTGTCATAAGTACTTATTTCTTGGGGAAGCTCTTGGCTACAGGTGTGCTCTCTTACAGGCCACTGAATATTTTTATTATAATTATTAGTGGTTGGTTATTTTTTTTTTTTTTTTTTTTTATAATGTGCTTTGACAGTACAACAAATCTGGTTTTAGAAAGACTCTAGGAACTGATCCAAAATGCTGTAGCCAGTATGGTGCAGAGCACTGCTCCGATACAAAGTCCTTCAGCTGGCTTATATTTAAAAATAACAATAGGTTCGCTTTTAACCCTGCAGGGGTTTTGCTGCCTCAAGGACTGTCTGTTCATACCGCTCTCTGTGTATGTCAGATCATCTGGTCACCCATAAAATCTATATCATATGCTCTGATGGATACAACATGAACGTAACAATCTTCTCGCACTTCATATGGCACAAGCACCCGACCCTGAGAGAAAAGTTGCAGACATTGGCCCTCAGAAAGTTGCTCTAGTTTGACAGAGCCAGAAATCTTGAGGGATCAGGAAGACACAAACAGTTGGTGGGATTATTAGTTATTGTAATGTTTAGCAACATCCTGAGCATCTAATATTAAGTTACATTCTCAATATGTAACTTGAAAATTTGCACTGCTTGAAATTAATTGTGTATAAGAAGATTGATATCTCAACTAATGCTTTTTTTCTTTTTAGGTATTAATAGATTACTAAATAATGGAACATATGAAGCAGCATTTCCACCACATGAGGTAACCTGTTTAATTTTGTATTTGTATTTATATTTAGATTAAAGCTTGTACTAGTGTTTTGAGATCCTACTTTATTTTTAATTTTGTCCTGCAAACTTTTAATTTCACTATGTAATCTGTTGAGACATTTTTTTATTTATATCTCTTACTTTAATATTGGCTTTAAAAATTTTTCTTATGTAATGTATTGTAATAATTTCTTGGAGCATTTGCTTGCTGAACTAGAATATTATAATTCTTTTTTCATTTTTATGAACTGGACATTGCCTGTGGAGTTCTTAATGAGAATATCAGTTGTTCCGAGTTGTTCCAATTAGCTGTCTTAAATTATTTTTGCCTGCCACCAACAAAATTTTCTGTTTTTCTAATAGCTTGTGCACTTGATCACAGTTAGGGGGATTGGTTAATTATTTCCCATTTCGTCTTTTCTGAATAGTTCTGGATAACTTCTACTTGACAGTATCTTCTTCAGTAGATTAAAGTCTACTGAAGACTGTAAAACTGTGAAGTAAATGAAAAACGTGTTTGACTTCAGACAAAGACAAGATTGTTTTAGACAGTCTTTGTGTATTGAAAAGAAAGAAGCAAGCCACACATCCTCAGTCATTTTAACTGCTGATCAGTAGCATGGCAATTGCAGCTGTGAACTCTGTGGTTGCTTGGGCTGAATATTGTGACTTGGTCTCCTGTTTCAAACGACTGACCTGTGCTTTACAAATTGCTGAGAGTAATTTTTTTATATGGTATTAATAATTAAATGCTGGGAATATAAAGAAGGCGTATTTTAGATAAATAATTGAACATCATTGTTAACGCTTCAGCTGTGCATTACTGACTTCAGGGAAAAGCTGCCATACTACCAGAAAAACCTGTGAAGCTTTCTCTGGCTGTCAAAACCATGCTGTCATCCATTTATGTATCTGTTCCTTTGTTATGGCATAAGCTGCTGTTTCAAAGTTTCAGTTAAGGTTAATGAAGTCGTATTTTTAAGCCACTCTTACCTTAATTGCTGCTTCACTGGTGCTAAGGGCTAGCGGTTGAACACACTCAATTTTTTCTTTTTTTTTTTTTTTTTTTTTTTTTCTTTATCACACGAGCAAATGAGAGTGAAAATTCAGTCCCAGTGGGAATGCTGAGACTTGAACTCTGTTATGGATAAACACTGCAGAAAGAAGCAGGGAAAAAAAAAAAAAGATTTGAAAATATGCAATACTGGGTAATGCTTCATGCATTGCAGTCCTTCATCCAGGTGACTGTGAGAATAAGTTGATGTTCTGTTCCCAGGTGTTCCTAGACATTGCAAAGGTCACACTTTTGTGTTGACATTTTTGGGATGCTGCTTTGCTGACTGTAATGAGAAATTAATAGAATTGGACTCTCTGCTATGTGTAGCTTTGTTTTTAACTCATTCTTAAACCAGAGGGTCAGCAGATTGCAACAAGTAAATAGTGTTCTTTCAATTGCGGGGAATGCTCAAGATTTCAAATAAATGATAAAAATCTAAATGGCTAAATTACATGGATCTACCAGGGTCAAGAATCTGTCTGATTGCCAACTCTGAAGTACTGCTCTGGGGAACTCTGGTCTCCTCCCAAGAAATTATTTGGTTCACTTGCAATTACTTGATGAAAGATTTTCTTTACCATAACTGAGTGGTGGGGTCTTTTGGGGGGGAAAAGTTAAACTAAAGAAAATGTCCTGCTTCAGAATTGGAGTAAAATTACAAATACAAGAGATTCTGCTTAGGATGGTTCTAGCAAATCTGTGTGTTACCTTTTGACTGCTGAGCATGAGGCTATTCTTTCAGGCTGTCAGGCGGTCTGTAAATGTCAGGCATGGCCTGGAAGGACTCCTTTGGGGTCAGACTGATTCTGTGTTTTTCTTTTAATGCCTCTGAGAGTCCTGTGTAGCTTCAAAATAATGCCAGTTCTGTTGTTTCCATCACCTTAAAAAATATGTAGCAGGGAAAAACTATGTTTTTCTATACTTTTAAACAGGAGGTAAAGTCAGTCATAGAAAATGTCTAGGAGAGGAGAACCGAGCTGACTTACCAGACATTTCTAAAATTTTATAGGAGAGAAAAAAAGATACTGCAAACGTGTCATGACAAATTTTGAAAAATTGAAATAGGTAAAAGCATACAAATAAGCATGTATCAGTGAAATAGAAACACTGTACATGAAGCCATATAAAGAGTTGAGTAGTTCTTTATATTAAAAATAGTGAACACCTCATTTAAAATTATATTTAAAAATACATAAGAAATTTATATATTTTCCATAGTGCCTAGTCATGTACTTTTATTTCTCTGTGTTTTTTAGGGAAGCCACAAAAGCAGACATCCCATCAAAACACACGGAGCTCAGAATCACAGACACCTCTTATATGAACGTTGGGCACGGTGGGGAATGTGGTACAAATACCAGCCTCTTGATTTAATCAGGTATTAGTACTTTGAAGAGTAGTTTGCTCCTGTGATACAAACAACATGGTAACAGCATGTTAACTGTACTGCTAAATTCCTTGTGCTTTCCTGTAAAATTTAGCTATTCAATATTATAAGACCGGAATTCTCTAAGATGCTTCTTTTCGGTGGTCTTTTGTGCATGGCTGTTAATTTCAAATGAGGCTGCATAAAAGGCACGTAGATCCAGCTGCTTGACAATTTGCAGTGTGAAACTTAAAATACAAACCCATGCCATGGTTCGCTGATCAGAGAGACTTGCCCTTCATGAGAGCAACTTCGAGAGCAAAAACTGTTGCCACATGTTGTCCACGCGGACGGTCAAAGTTACCAGATCCAGTGGAGTGAAAATGCAACCTAATTGTTACGTTTCCATGTGGGTTTAAATAAACTTCTGTTTCTATATGTTATAATTAATGTCATAGATTACCAAATGTAAAGCAGAGAAATATATGTAATTGAAGTTAAATAATTGTGATGTTTGGGTTTCATGCTTTCCTCATCTTTGACATTGAATACCAATAATTCATTTGTCCTTGCCGTCAGTTCTTATTCCTGATCTGACAGTCATAACCAATCATTGTGCCCAGTATTGTTCCACTGAAGGCTGTGGAGCTAGTCATGTGCCATGGGACAATTCTGTGCTGATCAAATAGTATCATCCTTGACTGACTTTCTGACCGCTGCTACTTCTTCTCTTCTAGCAACTGATACCCAAGTTTTGAAGAATTAAAGCTCAGTCTTCAACTTGTGTTTTCAATCAGTTGTTTTCTCTCGTAATAGTTTGAAATATTACATGGTTATCTATCATAAATGCTTTTTATAATGGAATACTTAGGTCATACTGACTTACTTTATCCCATTCCAGAAATTTTGTGTGTGTGTGTGTGTGTGTGTACATATATATATATATATGTGCATGTGCAAATAAAATGTCCTACATTTAATAATGTTGAAACTAGTACCTCTACTTAGTCGTTGCAAGGACATGAAAATTACAGAGCACTTCAGTTCTATCCTTAGTTATATCCCTATTAAATATATGTTCTGGTAAGTCTGCAATTAGTGTCACTAGAATGTTATGCTAGCCTGAAATAAAATGTTTTCGTAAACTGACAGTAATTTTACCATAAACTCATAATGGTAGTTCCTCAATAGAATTATTCTACTACTGCAAAGATAGATAGAGGTTGCCATAAGTTTTAACTTTAAACAATGTATGTGTTTCCTTTTCATGTAGGCGATATTTTGGTGAAAAAATTGGACTGTATTTTGCCTGGCTGGGATGGTATACCGGAATGCTTATTCCTGCTGCCCTAGTTGGGCTCTTTGTTTTCCTCTATGGATTATTTACAATGGATTCCAGCCAAGTAAGGTAAAATCCTATGTAATAACATATAATAGCCTGTTGAAAATTAAGAACAGTCTGACACAACTTAAATCATTATACTTTATATCTTTTCCAGATATGGTAGTCATGTAAAAATAACCAAATAGAACGCTGGGTTCTTCAGTCAAGTGTATTCACTTTGTATATCTGTTTTGCATCAAGCTGGATGCATGCCATTTACAGCAAGTGTTCTTACCACTGCATCTGCAGTGATACCCATTCTATCTGTAAGGAAAAACAGCAAGAACCGATTCCAATGTCGTAGGTACTGCAATGGTTGTCATTCTAGTCAAGACTAACAGATGAAAAAAAAGTCAGACATATTCCCTCTTTACCTCCATCTTGCCTATAACTTCCGGAGTGTAGTAGAGTTGCTAAACTTAACTTACTTTTGTCCATGCCTTTTTTTTCCTCCCAGTGTTAATAGTGGCAAACTTTGAGTCTAACAAAATTCTTAACTATGTCAGTGTAAACTGCAGCCAGGAGACCCAGCTTCAGGGAGATTACAATCACATGAAATGAACCTAGTTTTCAAGTTTCCCACTGTTGTGATTTTGCTCTGAGAGGGGTTTATGTCAATTTAGAAATAGTGATGAAGGTGCTCAAGTTAAGTGCTGACTGTATTTTAGGAACTGTTTCTCTCCTCGCTGTAATGAGGATGCACCCTCATTACAAAGTTTTCCATTAGATGTCATCAGACACAACAGTATCAGGGCTCTTAAAATTGCAACTGTTGGTCCAAGCAGTTTGGATGCTTAGGCTGCAAGTATACCGGGAGTCAGATTTCATAGGAAGTGTTGCTTCTTGGGCTTTGAGTGGGACTATTTTAAGTTTTCTTTATGGAATTATCTTTATCTTCTATTTCAGAGCGAGATATTATATTCTACAGTGCTGTAATTAAGGCTTTTTTAGGCTTGCTTTTGCACAGCAAACTCCTGAGAGACTTTACAACTTCAAACTGAATTAAATGCAATTAAATGCAATAAATGTATCAGCCAGGAAACTATGCTGTCTTGAAGACACTGTTCTCTGTATTAGGATTGTTTTGCACAATAAATGTCCATATAATGCAATGGATGTAAAGTAGAGGATCAGCCGGGTCTTAGAGCACAGGGACTAGAGCTGTTGAACTGGGAATCTTGTATTCTTCACACATACAATGGCACGGTTTCAACAAGGGGGGAACAAGGGGCCATAATCTACTAATATCAGGCTATAGCTTAGTATTTCAGGCACTCCTTGTGGAAGAGAAAGATGTGGCATTGATGCTCCCCAAGAGAAAGACCAAAATTTCTAAGAGTTTAATTTTTTCAAGCTGTAAGCTATTATGTGCTCATGTATGTGTGATACGTTTCTCCCGAGAAGACTTGGAGATAGGACTCCTGCTTAGATCTTTTAATAGAGAGATGCAGTTGTCTTGCTTGCTGAAGGTTGCAGGGTACAAATTGCAGGAGCACAGATGTAGGCTAGCTTTCATGTTTTCCTGTCCTAAGTTTCTCCTTGGCTGCTGTTGAGTGGCTGCAGACGGAACACGCAGTTTTTAGTTTGCTCCCCATGGAGACTGGTTGTGTTGGGTCCCGTCTGGAGGTGCCTCAGTGTCATGCTGTGCTACACAGAGCACCAAGGTGCCCATCAGGGGCTCTGGACTATTCCAGAAGCAAGAGCCTGAGAGTTAGGTGATCCACCATATAAGCTCTAGATGCCTACAAGGGGAGGGGTGTATTTATGTATTTATTATAGCTAACATTAGCCAGTGTTCATTTCAAAATACTGACAGAGGGTGGGTTAATGCAGAAGCCCTAGCCGTCTGCTCTGTGGCAGCCCCACATCTGTAATCTGGATGTGTTAATTCTGGGCATAAGGTCCTCTCTGCCTTTGATGGTGTGAATCTGTGCAGCCCCTCTGGTTAGTTATGACACAATACTGTCATATCAGTGCAAAGACCTGCTGTGAGATGTGGATTCAAGAACAGAGTTTAACTAACTCAAGCTGATTGTGACTGATAAAATGTATGTAGATGTTTTCTGTATCACCTTGTGTACTTAGGCAATTCTAAAGGCCCGTGATAACAGATGCTGCTCCTTGCCATATTTGCTTACTTAGCTTGGAAGGGGTTAGTGAGGCTTAGACAGAAACCTCCTACCTAGAGCAGACAGGAGTCATCCATTAGCAGGCAGACAGACTGCACAACTTAAATGTTCTTATTCTTGCCATATTCTGGGACTGTGAGATTATTTATCAAGTGTTCTTGCAGTCATTTAAAGAAAACTGCTAGATAAACATCTATAACAGTTTTAAAATATATCATTTGATTTTGAGCACTGCAGCTACCGCAGTATGCAAATACAACATTCAGCAGCCGTCAGGAAGAAACGGAGTCGGGTACGTTATTCTGACAAAATCTAGACACAGGAAACCCAGTGGCAATTAGAAATTTAAACCTAGTGCCAGGGCATTATGGCAACATCATAACTGCCACATTGCCCCAGATTCGGTATTGTTCAGTGTAATACTACTTCATGTGAAACAGGTTTCATCCTGTTATTAGGAATCAGTGGATGTTAGTAAGTGTTGATTTACAGTGTGATAAATTCTGTCGAAAGCCATATTTTTCATCGGTCTTGTGTACCACAAAATCTGAACATAGCGACTGATCAAATCAATTTTGCAGGAGCCTGCTTTCCTCAGTGATGTCCTTTCACCTCTCAGGCTGCGGGAGCTGCCCTGAGCCCCCCTCTAGCGGCTGCAGGCAGAAATCCATCGGTTCCTTCTTTTTCCACTGAGATCCCCCGCAGTTTCAGCAGAGAAGGAAGAAGCAAATACATGAGTGTACATTGCCATAGAGCCAAAACGTTGCTTGTGATGCCAGCCGTAGGTTTTGTGCAGCAATAATTCGAGAGTTATGCAGAATTATGTCACATCCAGAAACTAGTTTGTCTTGCTTACGATGTGTACAAGTGCCTGCCTCTGGTCTGTGCTCGGAGTCTGTCCTGATACCAGGTGGCTCTTTTTATGTATATATTGAAAATTATATAAATATATACATATCTCAGCCTGTGCTGAGACCCCATCTCAGCCCTGCATGAGGCCATCAGTCCCTGCTCCCAACGTAAAGGAAAGATGCTCTGTGTAGTTCATCTGTGGCTGCCACAAGCAACTTGGAAATTGAGCGTATTTGCTCCCTTTTGGTGGTATCCTTCCTTCTTTCCCAGCGCGAGTGGCCCCTCTCACACTGCCTTTTGCCCCTTGTCATAATCTCTCTCTGCTTTCCTCAGTTACAGTTTTAGGGAAACAATAAGCTTTTAGGTCTTACTGAATCATTCAATGACTCAAATGTATTGTACTAGGAGGAGGAAGGTGAAATAAGATGGAAAGACAAAAACCCTGCACGCACACTGTCGCTTCAGGAACTAGACACTATTATAAGCAAATATGCATGTATGTCCCATGTTTAGAAACAGAAGTTTCTCCATTCTACCCAGTTAGGGACATTTTTCTTTCCGATCACAAAGCAAGTGCATAAGACAGGGAGTGTTACTGAAAGCATGTTGGAATGGAGGATGTTTTTTTTCTTGCATGGGTTTGGAATAAAGCTTGGTAATACTGTGGCTGCCAGGAGCCAGCACTGAGGTCCCCCAGGGTACTGAGATTATAGTGTCGGCAGCTCGTTGCAGGATTCAGTTGTGAGATGAAGGTAACCAGGAGAAAAAAACAGAGAATCGCTGTGTAAGAAACTCCCCAGTAGCTTCCAGAGTATTTGGATTATTTTCGTAGGGCTCAGACATGCAGAAACAAAAATGCAGAACTTGAATTTGTATTTCTTGTTTCATACAATTCCAAATATATTTTGATCCATTTGCCCTCCCTCAGCTAAACTGGGGGGAATGTGAAGTGGTAGGCAAATGGAAGGGCATAGATAGTGCTTTAGAAGTGCTTTCATCTGGGTTCTTTTCTTTCAACAAATTATGTGCCATATCTATTACCTATCTTTAATCTCAACTTAGATGCCAAGCTATTACGTGTTGATTAGTCTATGTAAAAATAAGTCTGACGGTTTTGAAGAGTTTGGTTCTGATGGGTTTATACATACCATTAATTATCACTGTTGTAAGTTCTCCCTTTGTTGTCAGTCAAACAGAAAGAGCGGGCATGAACACAGCATAGCTTGAGGTGTGTTTGCACCATGTGCTGTAGTCAGATTTCAGATATATAAGTGAGGACAGTACAAAGAAGCTTATTTTGCTCTGTTATACTGAAGATTTGAGTTGCAGTAACAGTTAACATAGCACCTGTCACAAACACTTGTATAACAAATGTTACTGCCTTTGCAGAGTAGTGCTAAAGCATGCAACCTATCACTGTCAGTATAATTTTGTGAAACTTCATACGTTATTAAAAACAAACCAAGATTTTAACTCAAGATATATAATACAGAAAATCTAATGTTTATAATGTTGAATTTAAATTCAAAGTACAGCACAATTTGGCCTTATATTTGACAACAGTCTGCATTACTGCCAAACCAGTGTAACATATTGTTGAAATATGATTTTCTGTGCTTAATCATTTGAATGAAAATGCAAGCAAGAAAATTCTCTGATGTGACACACTATAAGATTTCTGTTACTCTGCAACTCTGAAATGACTGGCTGTGCTCATTCTGGCTTAAGGGTTACTTAGGACAATTCCGTTGTCAGATCCATATTATGTTGTAGGGTTTCAGTGAATTAGTGATTCTGATGTTATGTGAAGTATGACTGAAGATTACAAAAGTGGCATCTAGGCAACCAGAATCTTTTATTTCCATTTACCGTTATGTCAGGATTTAATAGATGCACTCATTTGGAAATAAGCATAATCTTCCATACAGTATTAGCACTGTAAATTCAGCTTTTATGAGTGGGATAGTGAAAGCACAATATTTATTAAAACAAATTGGTAGGGATTTCCTGGCATTTGTTTTATACTGCTACTTCACTAGTGTGTCATAAGATCATTTCAGGCATGTCAACATTGCTAAAGGATAGGGAAAGACGATTGCTGATGTTCTTTAGGAAACTTACTGCATTTAAAATTTGCCTTAAAATTCATTTTTGCTCTTCTGTTAATTCTGTTTTGCCTTTGTCAAGATACTTAATTATGTACTACATTTTGAAGTAGTAAAGACAGTGACTTCATCTTCCTAAATCTTAGGATCCTTAAACACCAGAACATGGCTTGAAGACATTTTCCTCCAAAATAGGATATTAAAGTGGGTTTGGTTTCTTTTTTTATTAGCCCTATATGTAAGTTCTTCTGTAGGAAATAAAAGTGCAAAGACTTGAAATACTGCTGCCAGAGATCCCTGTCAGTGGGCTTTTACATGTGACCAACTGATCTAAGTGTGCATGCGATCATCCCCTGGAACAGACCTTCAGCTGCTGTAAACTGGGATAAGTTGATTGAAATCAGCATAGTTATACCAGTGATGTCCATCCTCTTAACGTTTGGTATCTTCTACATCACTTAGAAAAATATGCAGTAAATGGGTTGGGAGGTAGTGAATAATGTTTTGTTCTTCTGTTTGTGATATTTGGGAGAGAATGGGATATTCACAAGTGTGAGAAGTGTAGCATGATGCCCAAAAATATTGCATCCTACTCTAGGGCCCATAGTTTTCAGGTTACTGATTTGGGATTAGGCTTTTCAAGCCAAACATTCACTTTTAATTTATTTTATTGAGCCAGTTCTGTGGTGTAGGCATATTGTTAACAAATAGAGACGACAAATGGCATAACCTCAGAAAATCTTAGGAATGCTAAAAGCCTTTTTATAACCTTTATTTTCCTGTCTCATACTAAAGCAAAGAGATCTGCGAGGCAAATGAAACCATCATGTGCCCTATGTGTGAACGCAATTGCACACTACAAAAACTCAATGAAAGCTGCATATACGCCAAGGTAATTATTGTCTTATCGCTATCAAGATATTTTTTGTCTAAAGATCCACTTTCATTGTGTAATGGCTGCCCTTGTTTCAGCAAAGATTCCTGCAAAATGTATTGTTTCTCTGCAGAGGTTTTTTTCAGCCTTTGTAATTCATGTTTTCTAATAAGGGAATGCTCTGAAATGATCTGAGATTATTGTACAATTTGTTTTACTTTCTGTGAGCATTTCCTTCCTAAATCCTTATTATTTTCATCAACTTATAAAGTACCCTGAGTAATAAAACTTGTTTTGGAAGGTTTTTCCAACTTTCCCCTACAATTATCTTCTTACTCTGTTTCTTTTGCTTACTTTGTAATTGAATTTCTGCTCCTCCTAAAGGAGTTCTCTAGCATAATGTGCCTGTGATGTGCTTTGCTCTGTCAAACTAATGCAAATATTTTACACAACTAAATATTTTGCTACAAGAAGCTATCCTTCAAACTTAAACACAAGTACCTCTGTATACATGCAGTGTTTTCAAGTGAGCAATATATTTTAATGTGTGGTATGTTCATAATGCTGGAAAAGCAGCCTTAGCATTTTTCTTGGAATTCTTTAGCCATAAGATAAATCTTGCTCAGAAGCCTGTATTTACAAAATGTGATTGTCTCTGGGCCATGGCATTACAACAACACTGCAGCAATTTGAAAGAGAATCAATTTTGTGTTAGATTTTGAAATTTCGTATAGATAGGACCAATGTTGAGTAAAACTCAACATTTCAAATCTATGTGTAAAGGAAAACTCTAAAAATATTTGACATTTATAAAAATTACTTATATTTAGATTTTACAAATTCAGTTTTCTATCTTATAATGCCAAAAATTAAAAAAAATTGCGACAACAGCAATAAATACCATTGAAAATGTTGTACTTAAGGCAAAACTGGTTTTCATTTTTAAATACTGCTGTAATTCTATAGCAGAAAATGGCTCCATGAGATTTTTTTTGTAACCTTTTTTTTACTAATTTCTTTTTTTTTTAAGATGTGCACTGAAGGTAAGAGCTTTCTTAATTGAAATAACATTATGCAAACTGTACAGCCAGTCCCAGAAATGCCTCTTTTTAGAAGATGACAAGTACCTCTTCAGCAGTCCACTGCATTTTAACAGGAAATTAATACATTTGGCATTGTAGCATTCCTTTAACTGTAGGTCCTGTTATTTTAACATCCCCAGTTAATAAGAAGCAGGTTTTGTGTCTTATATTTACACTGACATCATGTGCTTAAATCATGTAAAATTCACATTTAATGTCACATTTTGAATAATTCATTGCAGCAGAAAAAAAATGTGGCAGTCCATCCATACTTCCATGTGTTTTCAAACCAGTCCCCTTGAAACAAATTCAGATGACAACCAGGGAAGACAAGCAGTAACCACTCGTATTCCATCTTCGCAGGCACCCTTTTCTGATGTCTGCAATCATGGAAATTCGTCTAAGCTCCCAACTTTTCCTGCCAATGCTTTTGCCCTGAAAAACTGATCAACCTTAGATTGGAACACAGAAAACAAGCAAAAATTGTCTCCTTTCAGGATTTGTCTGTTCTGGATGTCCCCCAAGCTGGGGAGAGAGAGACTTCTCTTTGGGAAGGAATGGGATTACCATCTGGCCACTCAATTGGCAAAGAAAAAGGAAAAAATAAAAAAATACTCAATGAGGCTTTTTATAACTCCAAGGTTATAACTGTAATGCCTTCACTCACCGTGTTGTCTCTAAAGAAAAGTTCACTGCATCTTCACTTGTTACCCTCTTGCTAGGAAACATCTGGTTTCCAGCAGGGGTTGTGATCCTGCTGGTTGCCACCGTGTTGCTCGAGTTGAGTAGCAAATACCCAAACATGTGTCAGCACTTCCACTGTGTTTATATCCAAATGAGTGAATGAAAACAATCTGTAATGTTAGAAAACTACAGTCTGATTTCAAATCAAATGCTCCTTTGTACTTTATGAAGCACTGTTAGTAATATAAGTAAGTGGAACTAATATATTTAAAAATAAGGCATCTGGGAAAAGAAAATGGCATTTCCTGCTTGCTTTCTTATTCCTGAGATGGAGCTCGTAAGCGTTTCCCTCTGGTTTTGTTGTTGTGGGAACATAACTTATTCCTCTGTCTTCCTTCCACACAACCAAAGAGCTGATATGCAAGGGAAGCTATTCCTGATTCATTCTGGGCACCGGCACCCTTATTCTGGAATAAGTGTTTTAATCTTTACTCATTCATATCGTTCATTGTATACGAGTACATAAGCATTGAGTTAATTAGGAAGAGTGTGTTCCTTTAAGTGAAGTTTATCTCCCCAAACCTGCTTATGTCATGGGACCTGCCTCATTTATATAAGGCCTTGTGCTCATGTTTCACATTATTAAAACTGTTGTCGGGGTTTCTTTCTTAAATATCTGCCAAGTTTCCCCTTAGAGGAGCACTTCGGACAGAACAAACTAATGCCGGAAAAATCATATACTTCAAATGTTTTTTCTGCCAAGTTTTTTGTAAAGCTGGAGGCAAAATACAAGAGATGCCTTTTTCTTTCTTGTTACTGCCCATTTAGTTCATCCCCTCCCTCTTCATTCCATTTCCATTTAAAAAGACCACACTGAAGTGAAGTTTATAATTTAAGGGAAAGGCAGGTAATAACCTGAGTAGTAATCTGAATTGCTTAAATGCCCAGGCTGTCATTCTGGTCCGCATTAAAATGGACTCTTTGATCTGTGGGTGATCAGGGTGGTGCACCAGGGCTCTTGGGACTGGTCCTGCACCCAGAACACCTTGCCCTCGGGCCCCAGGGCAGAGTGTTGATTCAGGGTGGAGTTGGAGTGCCTGGAGTCTTGTATGATGATGATGATCAGTCAGGTATGCTGACGGAGTAGCACCGAGTCCTACAATATTTCACCTCTGCTTAGAGGCCTCTGGTCAACACGGAGTCTCAGACTTTAGCCTTTAAGACAGTCAAATCTTAAATCTAATTGAGTGTGGTGCTGAAAGACTTTCACCCAAACACTTTTTGTAAAGGCAGTGCTAGATCAGGAGCCAGGTACATGTTTTCTGCTTTTAGTAACATTAATTCTGCTACGTTAGGTTTGCTTGGTTGGTTCATTTTGTATTTCGTTGGAAAGATGCACTCTTCACTGAGCAGAATATCCAAAATCACATCCTCAAACAGACCTGCATTCAAAACTGAAAATGTTCATCAGATTTATTGTACTGCTTTTGTTCACCTCTCACGTTTTCAGTTTCATACCCATTAGGTTTGTGTTTTCCTTTATGGAAACAAGAGAAAAACAAAGCAAAAGACATATTTCTGTGTACAACTGATCCCACTGAATGATTCATGCAGGGAACATATTGGATTTATTGATATCCGATACCAAATAGTCAATTCCCATTTCAGAACCTTAAAAAAAACCAGAACTGACATACAGATAAAATAGGTTTTTAATAAATTCTCACAATATTATAATAATTTTACTCAATAAGAAATTAAACAGAGGCAAGCAACGCTGTTTCTATTAACTTTTTGTGCTTTCCTGAGTTAGTTTTCTTAATTTGCGAGGCAGAAGCAGTAATGCCAGCCTTTTCTAGAAGAATGAAAATCTGTCAGCAGGATGGTTCTCTTTGCAGCAAGTAGCTCTCCCAGGAGCAGGTTAGGTAACCTGCCCAAGGCAGGCTGTCAGCCCCAGCATCCCGGCACACCTCATGTATAGAACAGTCCTGCTGGCCAGAGTAACTTCAGATGTAAGAGAAGGTCACAGTACAGCAAAACTGAATATGGTTACCTGTGCCCTTCTGTTGGCATACAGACAGGGCTTTTTTCATGATAAAAGCTTAAATATTGGTCCTAAAGTCAACAACCGAGTCAACACCAATGAAAGTAAAGTCTTTTCAAGAATATTCTATTTCAAGACGTTCTCTTCTTATTTCAAAGAGTGGGAAATCACCATGAATTTTCTGGATGGTTTAGGACGATATGTATCAAAGCCATTTGCAACACTTTTCTTTTTCCTCTCTCTTTAGATTGTCTTTCTAACAGATGCGTGTTGATGATAAGTTGGTTTGCTCTATTATTTTATAATGATTTGTGCTTTTTTTCTAATAGGAATTTGAAACCTGTGCTTTGCTTACTAATACTCAGCAACTTCTTAAACCACCTTTCATCAGAAGATGTGTAGGCCCATTATCCCCGGATAAATTACGTTGCTGTAAATTGGCACCCTCAAATCTGTTGAAGAACATTGATCTTAATTTCAGCTTCCTAAATACGGTTTCATATTATGGCTTGAATATTAGAAATTCTGGATTTTCGTAATGTAAATTGTGATGTTTTCATAACAAGGGAGATATCAAATTCACCCATTCAAATGCTTAGAGTGATCCATAGTCATGCAAAAACTAGTTATTACTTATTTTC
The DNA here is from genome assembly GCA_028022735.1 of Gypaetus barbatus. Classification (NCBI taxonomy): domain Eukaryota; kingdom Metazoa; phylum Chordata; class Aves; order Accipitriformes; family Accipitridae; genus Gypaetus; species Gypaetus barbatus. The sequence goes on along the minus strand of CM051549.1, from coordinate 27,009,198 downwards.
TATTAGTAAGCCTTGGACTTTGCAGCAGAATATCTGTTCTGCCTGAGAAATCTTTTAACACAGAGTAAAATAGGGATAAATCCAACAAAAAGGAGAGCATTCATGTGGAGAAATTAAGTGCACAATTTAGAATTATGGTTTGCTTTTTTTGGGGCGGGTGGGGGGGGCAGTATTTAGAATTTATTTAATTTTGTTGGAGTTTAGAGGCACTAGTCTTTTGAGAAGGAGAATATGTCAACCATTTGAGAGGCTGAGATGTCTGGATAAAAAGGAATATATACTATTCTTACCTGCAGAGAAATTGCAAGATAGTTTGGGAGAAGAAGAAAATGGAATCAAAAGAGACATTGGCCAAGTAATATACAGAGGAAGAAAAGTGAAAAAACAGAAGTTATTTAAGCTTATAAAAGCCTTAAAATAGAAAAAGTTGAGGTTAAATTTGACCCAGCATATGAGATGAACTGTGGAGGAATTTTTAGCCTGTCTGGACACGGACAGAGCAGCTCTTGGTGTCGTGAAACAAATAGACTGAAGATGCATGAAGTGACAGTCTGCAAAACCAGAGTTCAAGTTATACTGAAAGGCAGAGTAGGACAAACCTTGGTAGAAGAAACACGCAAGTAGGACTTCTCATTAGAATGCTTAGCTTTTAGTTTCTGCCACCACTTATGTACTCTGGGATTCTTTGGGGTAAAAGATAAGGTGGCAATATTATTTGTTCCTGATGTATTTATTTTCTATTCAGGTTACGCATTTGTTTGATAATGGAGGGACTGTCTTCTTTGCTATTTTCATGGCAATTTGGGGTAAGTACATTTTTATTTGTTTTGTATTTTTAGTTCATCTGACCCTTTTATATGATTACTGGTTAAACAGAGATTATAGCTCTTCATAAAATTTCAAGAAGGATTATGATTTTGTCACACAAACTTTTTTTTGTCCTGTTTTCATCAACTTCAATTTCTGTGCTAGTAGTGGGTGAAAATAATACCTTTTATCGTTAATGTAATGACTGTCCTTAGCGTCTTAAAAGTCTTTAAGCCCGAATTTTATATCGTGCAGGCAGAAGTCTTTTTAGAGGCAAACATCCAGGTTAATTTACTGATCTGGAGTCAATATAAAAATCACGTCTTGTAGAGAATTCTTACCAAAAAATGAGAATGTTTCTGTGGGAGCTAATTAGAGGGAAGTATAGGAAAGATTTGCTGTTAAGTGCTTACAGCAAATTACATATTTGTATTCAAATTCTCAGTCTGAATATCTCATTATGTTCACTCTGACATCACACACATCATGTCATGGGGCCCAAAGCCAAGCAGGGTGATATCCACAGAGGCCACTGTTGAACTGGAGTTACCAAGAACAGTCTTGCCTGTCTTAGACGGTCAGTGTAATAGTGCCATACAAGTGCCATGGCATTAGCTTTCACTGAAGCTAATAGTATTTTGCTGCTGGAAAGTAGGGAAGACTGGTATTAGAACAAGAGATAATTAATTTTAGCAATTTAAATATTTGTTTATGTAAACCCTGAGAAAATAACACCAGTTCACATACATACAACTGTCTGAATTCAAGCCAGAGTTTTACAATTTTAAATACAGTCAAATGGCACACAACTGCTTTATTTATGTAATACGTGTGAATAAGCGTTCATGACTCTAACTTAGTGAAGGATGAACAAATGTCACAAATTTTGGAGGCTGTCCTGGTAAAAGCAAAAAAACAATATACAAACAACAGCAAAACATCAAAGAGGTACACAGACAACACAAGCACATGCACATACATGCAAAAATTATAATTTGATTGTTAAAAATTAACACGATATAGCTGAAGGGCAGACTTTTATTGCTTGCCTCGGTGATATTTCTTCATTGGCTCCTAATCTTGCTGTTATAGCCTTGGAATTACTAATAAGTAGTTTCATATATTCCTAAAATACATTGTACTTGGTTATATGGGACCGATGTAGACAACACTGGTAGCTTCTTAGCATCTCTTTATCTCTATCTTTGAGTTCTCCTTAGAGAGAACTCCTTCCATTTTCAGCTGAGGCCAAGGTTCAAGCGTAAGGAGGAATTTTGCTTATATGATACTGCTTTACCATTATCAGGAAAGATGGCATAATATATGCTAAGGAAGATGAAAGCTGAACATTACATTTTTCTTAATTTCAAGCAGCAGAGCGATACTCTCACTTAATATAGGTGAATGTGTCTCAGATTTTCAGTCTGCTATCCAATGTGCTGGGTACAATGTTAGAAATCAGGTTCTGGTTTTGATGGGAAGTGTGCTGTTTTCATGACTGAACCCTGTAGGAATGGCAACGCTGCACATATGCACTCAATTCTTTAATCTTTGAAATAAATACCTGTTTCACTCATCTGCAGTGTGACTGCCATTGTTTCTCTCTGGTGTGTGTAGGCATGTAATTTTCTCATATATCAAATAAACCCTCATTGCAACATTCACAGCCAGTTAGTGAGAGAACTCCATCGACATGATCCAGTCTCCACGCTAAATAAAGCATTTTAACAGAGTTACAGTAACAAGCATGTATCCTATGTGAGTAGTTATTTTCTCTGCACTTTATTTTTTTTATTCTATGCCTTTACAGCTATGTCTTTTTCGTGTTCTTTCTTTCTTTCTATTTAGACATGTCTACTAGTTGCAAACAGATAAACTATGCAATTATTTGCATTATACTGCCATAATTTTACTCTTTAGCTGCACAAAACTGGACCATGCTTTTTAGGTTATCTATATACATGGCAGAGATAATTCCTTTTCTTTCACGTTAAGATAAGTGTTTCTTCTATCTAACCTGTACCGAAACCTTTTACATAATTTCTACAGATTTAGCCTGCAATGCAAACAACAGATCAGTCTGACAGAGGAATAGAAGCTTGTCTTCTTTTTTTCCCTTCGATAGTGATTTTAATTGTGTCATCATAGTCAAAGGTTAAATGTAGTCTGTGTTACTCAGTAGTTCCATTCTCCCCAGCAAACTTCAACCTCTTAGTAATCCAAGTAAATCTAATTATTTTTGTCATATTCACTGAGGAAGGCACAAATGTAGAGTGGGTAAAATAATGCCCCGAGTCATTTATCAGATAGAAATGATATTTGGACAGATAGTTTCACCTCAAGGTAGTTAAATTTGGGATTTTTTTGTATTGATGCTAAAATATCCTTGCAATCCTAGTCAAATTTTGCTCTGTTACAATGTCTGCATTCTTGACCAAAGTTACACAAGGCAGAATTTTACCTGGGTGCTATTTGTCTATATTATTTCTAAGAAAGCAAGTATAATATCCTTCCAGGAAAACCACAGGTTGATCATTTAATTACAAAGTAGAAGACTGATGCTGTGCTACTGGACCCTAGCTGTTGCCTATCAGTGTATCTTGTGATTTTCCCCTTGCTTTCCAAAACATTGTTTGCACAGTAATGGTGGTAAGATAACAGCTGCCATGTTGTTTTGGAAAAAAATGAAAGCGTGTAGATAACAGTTGAGAGTATAATCTGAAGCAAACATTATGGTGAAGGGTGGGGTGGTGTCATGTCAGCCATAGGAATGCCATCGGATGGGCACCCTGCGTTGTCTTCCTCTGCCTTGTCTGCTGTGCTGGTTTTGTCATCTGACGCGCATCCAAAACTCATATCGTATGGTCCAAGTGAGTTGTCTAAGTGGAGAACTGAAAGGATAATGTAATTATTTTTTATATATTGCTTGAAAGATTCTTACCCACATACACTGGGTGTCTCGCGGTTTAGTTCAGCAGTGCCTCACAGCTAAATCCAGTTAACTTCTTTTTTACGTATGGGTGAGCAAAAGATGAAGGCCCTGATTCATGATCTTCTGAAGATAACACCTGTCCTTCCAGTAATGCCCGTTCAGCACTACATGGGTGGTCGACTTTCAAAGCTAGTTCCTAATCTGACGTTCTGGCAGCTTTCAGCTCTTGCATTTAAGCCAGAAAGGGCGTGTTGCCAGAGTTTTATTTTGATTTGATTTTATATGAGAAAAAAGCGTGTTTAGCCTCTCAGTGTTTGTTTAAACATTTAAAAATAAAGTCCAGGAACATGATATAAATGTTTGGAGACTGTGTGATTACACTTTAATACAAGTTTATACATATTCATGGAGTAGACAAAAGCAATCTCCTTTTTAAACCTCTTAAAAATATTTTTACTCCTGAAAACAGGTATAGCTTCATCCCTTATTCTGTAATTAAAGTTGGATGAGTAAGGAGTCTAGCCTTTTTCAGTTAATCAAAGTTTAGGAGAGCTTTTGAGCTCTTTGATAGTTTTGAGCTCTTTTATAGTTTTGAATTCACCTGCAATTCTTTGAACAGCTTCACTGATATTAGATACAGTATTTCCTGATATTTCAGATGTTAAAGAAATAACTTGTAAGGAGGAGACATAGGGTTAGGGGGAGTGTTGGTTAAGCTAAAATTTTAAAATAATAAAGTATTGTCAATTGAAAACTAGTTTGACTGGAGTTGATGATATAATTCCTAATAATTCAGTAAGACCAGACTATTTAAGCAGATCTGTGTAGAAATAAAAGATGTTCTTATGCAAAACACTTGTGCTATTCCCTACCTGGGTCATTCCTTGTATCATCGTAAAGCCGTCTGTGGGAAAATGACTCGGACCTTTTCTTAGCACATATGAAATATCCAATCAGACCAATTAATATAGATCCCAAAATGGCTCCTACAATGACACCAACTATCATTCCTCCTTTGTTGGTTTTGTCTAGGAGAGAAAGAAAGAAAGAAGAGACAGTTGAATGAGAATAATAAATCTTTAAGATCAGATACTTCACTCTCACTTAGTAGCAGTCAAGGGCTTTGTGGAGTGAGACTTTTCACCAAGGGTCTGAAACATTTTGCAGACTATGACTAAACCAGCCTCTCTGCAGAAAAACTTTCTGCCTTTATAAAAGAAAATAGACATCTCCATCCTTGATTTTCAAGGGAATAACTGGGTTAAAAAAAAAAAAAAAAAAAAAACAAACAACTTTTCTTCAAAGTATTCTGTTTTTCTTGGAACTGAACTTGCTCTCCCTCCCCCCTTCCTTTTCAGTCATATTATCTAAAAATCAGGTACATTGTAATTATTAGAACTATGATTGGAAACATGAAAGTCTGATGCTCCTTCAGTTCTTAGTACAAACTGTACTCTACTGGATATGATGGATAAGCCTTTCAGTCCCATGTTAAAAGCTTGAAAGCTAATTAATGGCAAAAAAATTACTGTCTCTTTTGATCTTTCCTTTTCTTTTCCCGAAGACCTGATTCAGAGCAGCAGGATAGAGAAGTGCCACGACAGTTTTATGCTCCATTGTTTTCCCACGCATACTCAACTTGATAATTAAATGCTCAATGAGTAATTCCTTTGGAAGTATTTATAAGAAGTCATCTTTGGTTACAAAAGTTTCTGAACTTAAATAAGTTGACATGTTACATGTTTTAAATGTTATTTCTACACATCTGCTTTGAAGGTCCACTCCAGTGTGAATGGGCAGTACCTGTCGTTAGGTTCCCCCACTCTTGGAAGTGTTAAACAAACAAGTAAACAGCACATAATTTTAGAAAGTATTTTTTATTTTGAGTGAATTTTAGTTTTAGTCTGTACTAGGTCACTTATTAATTCACACATCTTGTAAAGCCTCCTGTTCGATGAAAAAAAGGTTTTCGTTCAGCATTATGATTTTATTAAACCAGTTGGACTTTAGTTAGATGCTTACCTTCATTGGCATCTTTTGAATTAGATGATGGAGTAGAATTGTTGAAATTATGGTTCAGCTCTGTTGTTTGCTGAATGGGGTTGAAGTTTGGCGTAGGACTGCCCTGCTTCACCGTGGGTGATGTCAGAGTGATACTGGTGGGGGATGATGCAGTGGGGTTGACTGAGGAGTTATCACTGGGAAGTGTCGCAGCTAAAGGGGTACTATAGGTGACTGCAGCGTTACTTGGTGTCGCTGTGGAAGTAGAAGTAGCTGCAGCACTTCTGGTCACTCCATAAAAGTCACCCATTGTTGTAAATGTCGCCAAAGACGTTGGGATTCTGTTGAAGTTTGTGGCAGAGTTATTTATTCCATCTTTCGATACCATAGTGACATTTGAAGATAAAGTGGTGCCATCAGTGGACCTCAGGGGTGTGCTGTTTGGCCAACTGCTCATCTCTGTTCTTTTTGCCACATTTTCTTTGGCATTGGCAGTTGTTGGTGCAGCATGACTGATGGTAGAAGGGTTTATGGCAGTACTCATAGGCAGAACAAATCTCTGTGAAGCTGGTTGCACTGTAGACCGATTGTTGTCTGTAATTGTGCTATTTCTATTATTTGTTTTGTTTACTTTTCTGCCCTCGGTACTGCTTTTGTTCCATTGCAGCCTTACAAGCAGAAAAATGAAAATCATTCCACAGGAGGGTTGCATGGTGTTGACTTCAAAGTTTATTTTGTTATATACAGAACCTGCAAGAAATTCACTTTTGTCCATTATTTTATTTTGCAAAACAAAGCTACCCGGTTAAGACCCAAGTAAGCTGGTAAAAAAGTTAGTGTAATACTATAGAAATCTCACTAGTTTACCATGTGTTGATGCTGAAAACTTTACATCCCTGAGTGTTAGTGACCTAAAATGATATTGATGATCAACAAAAGCTTTTTGCACAAAAAAACGCCATGGTTCTGTAAACAGGCCTCATACTCAGAGGGGAATAATTCAAAACCACTTTGCTATAGAACGAGGCAATTATACATATTTGGATGGCATGCTCGAGGCAATGTTTTCTGGGCAGGCAGCAACTCCAAGAGCATGCTAAAGAGTTATGCTCCATTGTGAAGAAATATAATTGTTGCAACTAGCCCTGAAAGTTGATGGATAATGTTTTGTGACCCTGAGCAGTGAGCATCATATGAACGCTGCCAGGAGCAAATTGAAAGCTAAATCAGTCCAGGGTTTATGGATGATGCTGAATTTGTGTGGAAACTTCTTTTCCTTACAGGAAACTAGAAGCTGTATATTATGTATTAGTTTTTCAAATGTTAGATTGAGAAGGATGAGAAAACCTCATCTTGAAGTCACATGATCGTAGAAGGTATGCTGTTCAGTATATCCGTGGGGTTTTGGCGGGGGGGGGGGGGGTCTACAGATGGGACAGGTTGAGGTCATGCAGTTTTTAACTCCCACACATAACCTCTCGTGACAGCACAATAAAAGTATAATAAGTTACATCTTCAGCATCATTACTTAATTAGGTGTCCATGTATGTAGGTACTTTACCATCTGAAGAAAGGAGATATACACCTAGAAAAAGGAACTATTTCTTTCATATTCAGCCTCCCCTCCTACTGTCTTATGCTTTTTCCTATAGGTGTTTTATTTGGGGTTTTTTTTTGGGGGGGGGATGAGGGCTGTTTTTGTTCTTTTGTTTGGTTTTGGTTTGGGTTTTTTTTTTCATTTAATTGTGCATTTACCCCAGGTTAGCTTCTTTGTATGTAACACAGAGCAATGGAAAGTGCATGTACAGTAACAGTAGATAGCAGTCAGCTATGGGTAATGTTATATCAATGGGTAGACAATATTTAATTATCCTGTCAAGGTATCTCATTTTAGCTTTATTCTTATTTCTTTCATGGTTAAAAGGTGGTACCACTACTTGAAATGCATGTGTATTTATAAAATGCCATTTAATCTGCTTTTTAACATATGTTCCTTTTCTCAACACTACTTATTTCCCAAGTTAAGGTCAGTTACATGGTGGGAAGGATCTATGCTTGGAAAACATTTGTAACTTATTTAGCAAAAAGTAAAACAGAGAACTTCCACTTGAGTATCAGTCAAACTCATGATAACCACTTTGACCCCAAACAAGCAAGCCAAAGAAAACCCCTTTGGAGTTCAGTTATCAGCTCCGATTATGTTTACAATTTGAATGATAGTGCTCCACAAGACTATGAAATGCTGTGCAATCTGAATATTAGATTTTGATTTGTTAGTACTAATAACTGCAAAATAGTGAAGAAAAAAACCTGTTGTATTTTACAAAGTTGTCAAACACATGCTTTCATTTTAACAGTATTGTTGTTTTAATTCAGTGGCATGGTCTTTCCTTCCTTGTATGAATAGTCATTAGTGAACAAAGTGGGTTTGCTCATATTGCTCATTATCCCTTCACTGTAACGAAACTGCATAGGAGAATTACGCTCAATTCACTTTAACTATAATTTTAATTTGCAGAAGAGTGTACAAAGGAGTCAATATCCTTGCTGAACAAATTCTTCGTCATTTTTTCTGATCGGCTTACTTGTGTAACCTTCCTCCTAGCGAGCCATAGAGAAGAAACCTCCTTGCTTTGAAAGTTGTGTACTGTAGTTCTCAGGCTGTGATGAACTGCTTCCTGGAAATCCTTTTGTGTGTAATAATGAACTCTTCTTTTTCTAGTGCAACATTAATGTTCATACAGTTTAGAAAAACACTGAAGTTCTTCAAAGATACTCATTGCCTTTAGAGCTTAATATGCAAATAGTGCTATTGCAGTAGAACAGCAGTGCTATAGATTAGCCAAACTTGCAGAAGAGCCCAAACCTTAAATTAGCTGGTCAAATAAGTGTATAAAGAAGCTATGAACAGATTATTAATGGAAAAAAAAAAAACGGTCTCGCTTTTTGATTCACTGGTATTCATGTTACTCGATACTAGCTCAGTGGAAATCAGTGCAGTAGGCATAGCCTGAAGTGAGTAGAAACGACATCAGTGTGGGATTAGGCTGCAGTTCAGTTACCTAGATTAGCTCTACCTTTTTTTAGCATAAAAAAAGAGGAGTTTACATAGGATGGTCACCACCACGTTTCTTCAGTGACTTTGCACTTTGCATTTGGTTCTGTGCTGCTAGAGTCAAATTTCGTGAGACCTATGACAGCTGGGTAGAAAACAAAAGCCAACTCCAAAAAGGGGAAGGGTAAAATTTCTCCTTCAGTGTATGGCTTTATGAAGAGATGTAGTGGCCCTTATTCAAGGAATTCACCAAGAAGTGAATGCAATTTCCTATAAAAATGGCCCTCCAGTGTGAACCTGAGTATGCAGTGATTGTGTCTATACTGGAAACTGTGTAGCCCAGTTGCAAGTGATCCATAGAGGTGCTGAGGGCTTGATACTCACTCTTCACACATTTCTGGAGGGGGTTTACTCTGAACTTGCCACAATCTCTTCCGTTTGACTGAGGACCCTTTAGAGCTGGCCTATGTTAGGCTACTCCTGGAGCACATCACTTAGCTTACTGACAGGAGTGCCCAGTGGTGTAAGCCAAAGGGCAACAAGTGGAGATGATCAGGAGACTTTAAAAGCATACTCTTGATGTGGATTAAAATACTAATGTAGGTACAGCCACATTGAGGAGTTTGTGATTCTGTATCATACAGACTTCTCTCTTTTAATTGAAGTAAATTGAAAAAAGGCTACAAACCCCCTTGTTATTCTGTTATTAATAAAGATTAAAGTTGCTTTACAGCAGAAAGTATTCAGTATGAAGCTACTAGTGTACATACATGTACATCTGCACACCTACACTCTGGGTGAAGCCCTGGTTCCATTCATATCAACCTCCCCTGGGTCTATGGACTTTACCATGAAGGTTGCATTGATACTGCATCTGGCTTTGTGTTTTCCTTAAACTGCTCAGATTTGCGCTGAATATTTCTGCAACACAGAAAAAAATGTCGTAATAAACTCTTACATGGCGATTTTCATATAAATGTATATCTAGTGGTATTTAAAGTATTTAAAAATAGATTTTTGGCATGATAAAGTAATTGCAACATGTATTTCCTGAACACAACCCAGCACCTGCCAGTGCTAGGTGTAATGTCTGCAAAAATCTCTGCAACTGTCAAGAAAACAATCTTTTCAACTTCTTCTGGGTAGATAATACAATCTTCAGAACTATAAATTCAAAGGACATTCTTTTGCATACCAATAAATTGAACCTTGCACCGTTTCCCTCCCTCACAGGAATAATTAGAAAGTACTTTATGTACTAAACAGTGACATGATAAGCAAATTATTAATGGCACTTCTTTGTTTCTTGTGGTCTGGAGTAACCTGTTCGTATTTGCAGAGCTTTCACACTTGCTACGCTTTTTAAGCCACATAAAGCAGATTATTTTTACCTTTACATCAGTGATCCAAAAATAGATGGAATAAATATAAAGCAACATATAGAGAATTACTCTTCTAGAATTCAGAAAGAAATAACAGCAAATGAAGGTCCCAGAAACGTGTTGGATTTTTGCTCTTTGCTCTAAATTTTGGATTGCTCTCCAAGGATGAGATACTTCTCAACTTAATGAGCAATGAATATTAAATTTTCAAGCTGAAATATATTTTAATTTTTGTACTGAGAAAATAATTTGTAAGTTTGTAGTGAATTATAAGGAGGAATAGAAATATGAATTGTATTCTATAATTAATTTAATTTTTCCCCTCTGTTCCTAGCTAGCAGCCTGACTAGTGTAAGTACACTGGCTGAGATTCCTAAGTATGTATTTCCTGTTCATTTTCGGTATAACTAAACATAGCAGAAGCAATAACAATGTAGCAATACATTTCCTTACAGAAATTTGGTATAAAGTAGCATACACGGAATAATTCCCTTCACCACCACCCCCACCCCCCGCACTTAAAATGGCTCTGAACTGACTCTGAGAGAAATTCTATTCTTGCTTGGTAAGGAGTATAAATACCCACTAAAGAAAAGTATGAATTTGGGTGAAATACTGCCATTGTTTATGGTTGCTACTTCTCTGCTTTAATGTTTGAATCACAAAATGGGGTTTTTTTCAATTATTTTCTCAGAAATACACTCTAAGTAGAATTTGGCTACAACAGCACCAATTGCCGAACGCTGTATAAAAGAACACTATGATTATTAATCAGATCCACTAATAAACATAAAAAAACCCCTCAGACTTACCTTTGAGCTCTACAAAATATGCAAGAACCTGTTGAAATACTGCTATGGCCCAGGGTGCAATTAGTCTGGTGGGAAGAGGGGAGAGCAGGTACAATAAAAGTGGCGGCAGTGTGAGACACCGGTCAGGAACGTGCTGTACAGGCGAGGCGAGGTGAGCTGGGGCAGCCCTTTGCCGCACGGAACGGCACGTCTGGTACCAGCCTGACCGACTTCGCTGCTCTCATGACTGAGCTCTGTCATTAGAGAGTCCACAGAAATTGCAGTATTTATGGTAAAGTGGGTAGGCAGTGCATATTGCTTAATCCTTGGAAAGTCTTGGAACTGGTATTTCAGAAAGGTGGCTGTTTTCTGTAAACTATAGAAACTATTGTTCTGTGTACTATGCAACTATTAATTTAACAAAAGATAGCTTCTTATTATCACAGAGTTTCCTACGGTACACTTTGTGAGATGAAAACTGGAAAAGGTATGTCTTCTACAAAACAAAGCAGCAAAATGAGTTCTGTTAAGAAAAACATGCTGCTAGAAATGGGTCTGATCCTATCTCCAAATATGTTCACAGTTGCAATAATTTAAAATAAAAATCTAAATGCAAATTTTCTGAATTTATCAGATGTCATTAATTTTTACTTTGGAATACGTAACTAGGTAGGGATCTGACTGTTACAACTCTTACTCCTCACTTCAGGTTTTATACAAACAATACTGGATTAAAGTAAGAATGAGGAAGTCAGGCATATCATATATACCTTAATATGCTGATCTAGTCAACACATGATTTTTTTTTATTCTTTAATTCTTTATGTATATTTATTCTAGTCTGGTATGTGGTGAAGAGCGACTCAGAAATGTTTCAGTATGGTGTGACTGTTTGAGTGGAATGCCATGATGTTGTTATCTGTTTCCACTTCAAATTTTTAAGGAATCAAGTGCAAATACTCTTTCATAACTTACCCTTGAGATAAGTGCTGAGGATATGGCATATACAGGAGGTGTTTATATGGGAGCAAGTAGTGGTGTTTTCTTGAAAATACTGCAGTGGACAAGTGGAAGGTTTTCTGTGAAGTGGATCAAGTTCCACCCTCTCTAATATCCCTTTTGGGGAAGTAAATTATTTGTGCGGCATGAGGTGGGGTGGTCTGTGAGAGGAGGGAGGACAGAGTCTGATACTGGGGGTTTGGTTTTCTTTGGAATCTAGCATTCTCTGCAGTGTGTATCAACAAGATTCCAACTCCTATTTATTGCTGTGTCTGGGTGGCCATGCATCCAACAGATTGACCATGAGATCTGAAAACAAGCACCACAACTGTGTGTCCAAATTTGGATCTCATGCAGCATTAACCAAATGACAAGTGATATACTAGGGTCAACAGTATACTTCACACCGGCATGCACACGTTATGGTGCTGAGAAGCCTTTCTGATAGTTTTTTAAAAAGAAAGGTTATTTGAATAGATATATCATATTTGATAATAGCAAGATCTTAAATATATAGGCTGCAGTCCTCTTAAAATGTATCTATTATAGTGGTATGAAAGTCATACCCCTCTAGGGCTGCCCTTGGCATTGCGCTTGGGAAGGTGTGTGCTCTCTCTCTCTCTTTTATTTGTTAGCGGTTTAATTCATCTGTTAGGAAAAGTAAAAACTGTTTACCTGAGTGACTTGACACCTAATGGAAGATGCTGTTTGTGACTCAATTCTTGGCTAAGTGACGTACGCCTGCAGGATGCTGGCGCTGAGTGCTGGCCCACTGTTCCTGGAAGGCAAAACCTCCAGCAGCGAGCCTGAGTGTGAACAGATTCAGAGCTGTGGCCATATGGAGGCAAGGTGGGTCAGAGTATTTCAGGAGCGGGAGGTGAGACTAAGCTGTCATTCAGCTAGAGCCCGTATTTATTAAGTGGCAGCTTCAATTCTGAAGAGCGTGTCTCAGTAGCAGGTGTGGTACCAATTCTGTAGAACTGGTTTTATTGCATAGCTTTGCCATAAAGGAGTCCGACTGAATAAAACTGAAGAAGAAGTGATTGAACAGAGTATTCAGAAGGGCCCTGGCTGGCCATGGCCAAACTCTGCAGAGGCCAGTGGAGACAGTCCCCTAGCTCCTTACTGAAAATCCTCTTTGGCATAATTTTTTAGGGAATAAACACAGGATTCATTTTGACACAGTGACTCTTCTAAAACATTCAGAAGGGATGTGCTCACATAATAGTCTTGGGTTCTCTGGGTTCTTTGTTTTGTTTAGATTTCTTTCTTTCTCTGCTTTCTTCTCTCCTTCCATAACATTTAACAGCAGCCATTCATCATTTTTTCTTCTTGACAATGTCAAACTTCTGTTTTACTTAAGATTATATCAACGCACAACCAATCTTTCCTGTCTGTCTTAACCATAAAACATCACCCTACTTGTCTTCTGAATGATTAAGAACTGTGTAAAGCACTTGCCTAGAGATTTTGGTTCTTCATCAGTGCAAGTACTGGCAGTGTAAGGGCAGTAAACTTAAGGTAACTTAAATGAGAATTGAAAGAAACTTTTGGAAGTGTACAACGGGCAGAACTGCAGACTGTATTGCAGAGCACTGAATAACAAATCCCTAAATGAGCAGGTCTATACCAAATGCTGGAGAAGAAAAGGAAGTACACCATATATTATGGGATTTTAAATTCAGGACAGCAATTGGAGCTATAAAGTGGGAAGCAGTGTGCCCGGGGAAAAGCAGGGGAGGCACCAGATAATGTTTTCTGTAGGAAACCGGAGGCTTGTGTGTGACCGTAAATTATCCAGAGCTCTTGAGCGGCAGGATTAGGCAGAAGGAAACTCTGCCAGGTCAAAGCAATGTTAGAACATGAATGTTCTCGTCCTGATGTTCAAATGGTTGGCTTAGTCATCTATTTTATGTCTTGTTTTTCTACAGAAGTAATTGATAAAAGTCAAGGCTTAGCATTTTCAGAGCTGGGAGTTCAGGGTAAGAGATGAGTCACTAAAAAGAGCCTAGCAACTAGGACTTGATTGCATGGAGAGCAATCAGGGACAGGTGGCGATAGCAGTGTGATAGAGTAAAATAAAGGCAAGCCAGGAAGGATCCAGGCCTTCTGTAGAACTGGACAAATATTTGAATTTCAAAATTCTTATGTTTTTTCACTGTCATTTAGACTAGAAGTTTACACTGCAAGAGAAGTTTTGTGAATTATTTTTTTTTTCCAACATGCTTTTTTTTATGTAGTTCTAGCTTTTGACACTATTTTCTCAGTAGCCTTGTAGCACAGCAAAATTACCATGAATTCTATTCTACTGTGTGAAAGAGAGTATTGCATCATTTTTTAAGAGCTCAGGTGAGTCTGGAAAAGGTGCTTTAGTTGGCAGGTATAGTTAGTGATTGGGCCTCACCTGTTCATCTAGATGGATGATTTTCTCAATCTTTGCATTATCAAATGCTTCATGTACATAAATAACATAAAAGACATCATTTATTATTATTATTCATATTATACTAGAGCCTATTATTCATGCTATACCAGAGCCTGAAAACCTTAACTGAGAGGCAGATCTTGGTTTAAAGAATAAGCAAGTTAACCCAAATCTTAGGGGACAGACAGAACAAAATATATAGCATTATAAGATTAGTGTGTATTCAACCGAGGACACCATTTGTCCACAGTCTGGTATTACTTCTAGACCACAACTGCCTCATTTTATTTCCAAAACTTCAACGGATATTTACACAAGCTAAAATACTTCCCAGTCCAAAAAAGTTGCGTGTACTTCAGTAGTCCACCCTTCCTCATTCTTTTCTTCAGTAATGGTACTGGGGGAAAAAAAGTCACTAGTTCAATTGCTTGGTTTCAGTTTCTCTGATTCAGGTATTTTAAGTCAGTGGGATTTAAAATTCATTATTTTATTCCTGATAACTGGGCCACTTCCTCAACTTCTATTACCTTTGAGTGTAACCAAGTGAATTATTTCATTTGCACAATTACAGAATTACCACTTTTGGCATGGGCCTGGTGGATATCTTGGGTGTTCTTCCTACCGCAGCCGGACACGCAGAGGAACACCCAACACCGTGTTTTGCAGAATGTGTTGTATTTCTCCTATTTGGTCACATGAGAAAAGTATTGTTTGTTTTGTGTATAGCATGGCCTTAGGTTGCTCGTGAGTCCTCGTGTGTCAGGAAGGGATTTCTCTTGCAGGGTGGTGTCTTCTGTAACATTTCTGAGTCTTGCGCTGCACTGGTTCTGATAGCACTTCCAATGACAGTGAGAAAAGGTTGTTTCACCCTTGGATTACTCAAGTGCAAACCCCACTGCTGCTTAAATAGGAGAGCTGTGTGCTGTCCTTGTTAGGAGCATCCGAAACTTAAATGAAATCTGTGATGAAGACAAGATGCATGCTTGGAAGAATAAAAGAATGTACTACCAGAACCAATATTCAGGGATGAGTTCCTTTCATTTAGCCATCCATTATTTATGGGTAGTGGTATGGTGAACTTCTGCTAACTTCTAGTCGTTGTGCTTTAATATAGTATATGGATAAATCATATATTTATATATAAAATTATGATAGCTATATTTATATATATATATATATATATAAACCCAGTAAGATGTTAAACATAATACAGAAGTATAGAAAAAGGTAGGAGTGTGAGACTATCCTATTCAGTTTGAGTTAGAAATCCTTCTGATCAGTTGGCTTGCCAGAATGAAGCAAATTTTCTCATGCCCTATTTGAAATCACTGTTTTACAGGGAACAATTGGACAATCCCGCATTTTGTCAGGAATCCCACCAAAACAAGGTGTCTTACCCTTAGTGCAAACAACAGTGTTTGGGAAACTTGGAGTTATTTATTGGTTGTAATTATTTGTATAGGACCTACTGAAAACACTAAGTACGTGGACAATCTGATTATGATCTCACACATAGATTAGAAATACTTGTTTAAAGACGTATTTTAGTAATGAAGCTACTCCAGTATAAAGCTGGTGTAGCTGGGAAAGAAGCGAGGTTGTGTTGATGCAAACTGAATAAAATGAGATCATAATTTAGCTCTTATGTCTATTTATTTAATAGACATCATTGTGTATGCCTATCCTTGTTTCTTCAAGGAAAGATTTTAAACCCTATATGTTTTGAATAAAATGTGTATGCATATCCTTGTTTCTTCAAGGAGAGATTTTAAATCATCTACATTTTGAATAAAATTAAAAGCAAAATGATGATCTAAAAGGGATGGCAGTGTCTCATATTGACAGGTACCTATGTCTGTACAGATATAGCAGACAGCAAAAAAAATGATTCTTAGATAAACATTGTAAAACAGTGTTCCAATTTTAACAGCAGTTATCTTGAAGTTACTCATAGTTTTCAGATTCTGTGGGGAAAACAGACAGAAAGTGGCTAATGACAGTTATCATGTTACATATTGCTGATTTTCTTGAGATCTGCATGGCCTTTTTTCATTCTTTTCCATAATTAAAATGCAGTTGATTTCCACAGCTACAGTCTTTCTAGAGTTTTGGAAAAGACGGAGAGCTGTATTAACCTATGACTGGGACCTCATAGACTGGGAAGATGAAGAGGTAAGACTAAACAGAATTAACCTGTAAATCTTGCTATCAGCATGATTTAAGTGTAAATATGAATACATATTGTATGCCAGTAATCTGAATTTGTCATTCAGATTATATTTGTATTTATAACACTAGTTGCAAAATAAACAAGTATACTTGAGGCTATAAAAGTCTGCAACTTGCATTATAATTCCAAATTTATTTCTACATTTATTAAAAGTATCCTTTGAAAAATTGAGTGGAAATACTGCCCATACAGAGGACAGGAGCTACTACTGATATCAGCACAGATGGCTTTCAATTCTATGGCTTCTTGTACAGGAAATTCCTAATCCTGCCTAAAAACAGGACCAAGACAAGCAAAGGGACAGAAACTAGATTTTGTATCCTTCTGAGAGGCATATCCTTTAACATTCTGCTATCAGCATCAGCAATAATAAAATTGTTCTATTACTTTACTTCATAAATCATTAGTGAACATAGCTGTAATTTAACAGTATCAGTGATTTAACTGCAGTCTGAGTCAATACAGACTTTACCATTACTTGTTTGATGGCTTTCCATAGATGTGTAGATACAAGCTGGTGGCTTTTAATAAATGGTTTCATATCACAAAAAGCACCATCATAACTGGCATCAATTTCAAGTTTTCTTATCAATTTCTACAGAGAAACTAGTGTTCAAGTCAGTGTTATGACCCATGATCCTTTTAATACGCTCACATAGCGGGGAAGGCTCCTACGGTTTCTGTTCCTTGTTCGTCTCTGGCACTGTTTCCAAGCATTTTCAAAAGAGAAAATTATTTGGATATTTGAGTTGGAGCATTATAAAAAAGAATTTGTGTCAATATAAATTTCCTACTTTAGACCACATACATGTCTAGGTTTTGATACTTCAGTGAAATGCGTAGTACAACAAATGGAATCTACCCTGTCATTCCAGGAAGAGCTGCGCCCCCAGTTTGAAGCTAAATATTCCCAAGTGGAAAGAGTAAATCCCATCACAGGAAAACCTGAACCTTTTCAGCCTTTCCCTGATAAGCTCAGTCGACTGATGGTGTCTGTCTCAGGAATATTCTTCATGGTAATGTTTAATAATATTGGAATTATTGTAGCCTTTAATCTTAATCTGATGTAAACAGTAACACAAGTCCTGAGTGCATTCATTAAGATTAGTGGATTTACACAATACAGGCAAAACTGATTGTCTGTCTTACTGCTTGTTGATGGATCTCTTTCTTTTAAAAGATGTAATATAGTTATATTGCAAAAGAACAGTAAAGAAATGTTTTAATTCATCAGTCTAGTATTTTCATTCTCTCAAAGTCAGCTCACCAAAACAAATGGCAATCTTTAAAACACTTGTTAATTTATTAAGTCAGTGGAAATTATTTCAGATATGGTTTATTTTGTTCTAATATCTCTATTCATAAATACTTACCTGTAGATTTCACTGGTCCTCACTGCAGTGTTTGCAGTTGTGGTGTATCGTCTGGTAGCCATGGAACAGTTTGCTTCTTTCAAGTGGTATTTCATCAAGAAGTATTGGCAGTTTGCAACATCTGGAACTGGAGTCTGTATCAATTTTATGATCATCATGTCACTCAATGTTGTAAGTCTTCTTTTAAAGGAGGAATTACTTTAAAAGAGTAATTTTTACAAGGTTACTGAGTTTACTGTATATCAGATATATACGTGTTCTTGCTTATTCATATAGCAGTGCCTGAAGCTAGTATTTCAGGGGTTTTTCCTCTAATACTATGTCAATGTTTTTCTCTAATGCCTATTTTGTCACTACACATCTTTGCTTATATCACCAAGTCACAGTGGTGCAGACTACTGCTTCTTACATTTGCGGTTTTGTTTTTTACATTACCTTTTACAATACATCTCTTCTCTAAAGGGAACTACATTATTTTCCTGCCTGAGAATTTTCTTTCTGTTTTTTTTTTTTTATTTGATAACTTTAAATTCTTCCGTTTCTTATTTGTAGTGCAGCTGTGATATCAGTGTTGCACAGTCCTAGAATCACTGTGATACCTGAGTTTGGTTTAAGCTTTTCCTGTCACGTAACAGCACGGGTTTAATCGTATGCTGTGGTAGCACAAAGTACATTGATATAAACTCTATTCCTTCAACTGCAATATAACTTATCATTTTTCTATTCCCGTGCAGGCACAAACAGGTAAAAAGGAATAATAGCACAGCAAACAATGGCTGTTAACTCTGCTAAGGCGATTGCGCACTCACTGCAATACGAAAGCATTCTCCAAAACAGACTGTCGTGTATTTATTTCTGTTATTATATAGGATAATTCTAAGTCATAAAAAGTACATTCAAGTGAACAAGCACACCAAAGCTATTGAAAATAACTGCTATTAATAGTAAATACTCAAGGAAATACTTTTCAGAGTTGATAACTACCTTGGGCTAAGTGTCATTTAAAATAAAGACTGGAGATAGTCAATATGTAGACAGCTAAGGAAGTTTTCAGCAGGACGCTGATATCCTCACCAGCATGCACATTCATGCAACGGAAAATTGTGTTGTGTGAAGGCTTTTGCCCGCTTTTAAATCACATAGATTTGTTCCTGAAGTTACAGGATAAGCATCTGACTGTTCATTAAGAGAACCGTTGATGTCTGAACACTTCTCTTGATTTATTGGCTCTCAGTTTATCTTTATTGTATATTTTATGTATATACTTACATGCATACATACATTTACGTGGATAAAGAGAATGGGACTAAAGTAGTTCAATGAAGTCTTTATAGGAAACTATACACCCACATGTAGCTACGACATCGCCCTCTCTTCTTTGTCCAGATACCTTGATGCTGTAGGGCAAGAGAACACCTATGCTTTTGATGCTTGTTTTCATTCCGGATTTAACATCACAACAGACAGGATGTGCTGTACTTATGCCATCTCTTATTTCTGTTTTAGGTATATGAAAAGGTTGCCTATCTCCTGACAGACTTAGGTATGTAGGCCTTTACTAGTGGTGTGGTTCTTGCTAGCTGTGGCATAAACCTTTATATTTCCATAAAATAGGGTTTTGAAAACTTCATGTATGTGTAGTACGATTCTGGCATTTCCCTAAGCAAGTGAGAGATATCAGAGAAAGAAATGATATGATTATTTCACTAAGGAACTAATAGAAAAGAAAGGGATTTATTCTTATACTTCTACTTTTTTTAATGTTTTATAGTATAAATGGAAAAAACTATCATAATAGAAGAAAAGTCAAAACATATTCTTTCTTCGAATGCTAAAACAGATCTTTTCAATTTTTCCCAAATGCTTGGTTATTTGTTTTACAGTTATTTAATTTGAACTTTTGTATGGAAAAAATGGGCTAAGATAAAATTACATTATCTAAGGTAAAAATGTTAAGTCATAAATTTTAAAGTAGCTCCAATTCTGTCACATTAAAAATTTATACTGAAGCTTCTAGTCATGATTCAGTCATGAAGGTAAAGCTTTCTAGCTTATAGAAAACAAGAAAGCAAAGACAGCATTTAAGATCTTCTACTAGGTGAATATGTTACCTTTTAGTGTTTCTTCTTACATGCTCTCTTTTAGTCCATGTCAAAATATGCAATTGATCTTGTCATAGTTTAAAAGCAAGCTCACTGCTTAAATTTAACAGCTCCCTCTTCTGGTTAAAGTATTGAAGAGCATGCATTAAACAAGATGCTCAAAACTTGTGTTTCAGACAACAGGCAGTTGAACAGGTTAGAAAGATTCAGAATGTATAGTCAACTTATTAAAATATTTTAAAATACTTCTTCAGATCACACTGATTTGTGTTCCTACTTAACTTTTTAAATATATTATCTTGTTTCAGACCAGGGAATGGGAAAGAAAATAATGATTTTGTTTAAGTATACAAGCTGATTTTTCCCAAAATATATGAAAGAACTAATTCAAGAAGCCTTTTTTTTTTTTTTTTTTTTTTTTTTTTTAGCATAGTGGAGCATCAGGTGTTTGAGCTAGGTAGCTCACTCCACTTCCTAAGGTGTTTTACGTCAAAGAGAAGGAAGACATCTTAACTTCTGGGACCAAGTGTCCATATGTAAAGCTAGTATCCTGTACATTTGTATCCTAATTTATTCATCATTTGACCAAAGTATCTAGTACAAATTTTAACTGAAAAATAGGGGCAGTTTAGACTTCCAACTCATATATGTGCTTTAAAACTTTTATCTATGTACTATATTCAAGTTTGATACATCCATCAAAGAAATTTGAAATTTTTACCAAAAAAAAAAAAAAATTTAATCATTATCACCAAGTTCTAATTCAGACATAAATAATGTTCTAGAAACCATAAGGAAAATCATACAAGGCAGTGCAGACTCACACAGAATACTTGTAGCCCTACTACACATTTCTACATTGTTTTCAAACAAAAACCAAAGAAGGACCTCCATCCTTTCCTCACTGAATTATAAACTGTTTAACACTTCACAGGCATTATGATAGGGAACTCTTGAGGATGAAGTAGTGGTCTTACAGAAGTATTTAGAAGGCAAGATGCTTGGGTGAGAAACCAACTGGCTCTTGGTTGTCTCTTTTCCCTCTGCTTTCCTTGGCAGCCCCTGTCTATTGCTCTGCTGATGCCAAGTGCTTTTGCTTTTTGTTTGGGGGGTTTTTTGTTGAGGGGGGGGGGGTGTTGTGTGTGTGTTGTTTTGTTTTGTTTTTTTAATCAAGATACTTGTAGCCTTAAAATTGATTCACACTGAATTCAGAACTTTTTCATGGAAATGGAACAGGTATCTTCCCATACAGTTGTGACCTATTCTGTACCAAGAGGCTTGTATCTCCTGTTTCCACACAGAACCAACATAGTCTGAGCTGGGGCAATCGTTTTGTGACCTGCAGACTGAACACTTTGAGGGGAAAAAAAAATTAATTTCAACCTGGTGGGGCACCATGACTTGAAACAATTGCTTGTTTTGTTAGTGTTGATTGATCTGTGAGCAAAGTTAGGCATAACTTGATTTCATTTTCATTTATATGATGTCTATTATGTCTTTCCGCAGAGCACCCTAGAACAGAATCTGAATGGGAAAACAGCTTTGCCTTGAAAATGTTCCTCTTCCAGTTTGTCAACTTGAACAGCTCCATCTTTTACATTGCCTTTTTTCTTGGCAGGTAAATTATCTTTGCTAACTGCACTTAAAGGAAAACTTGCACAGAACTCGTAATCCTTGCTAATTTTACACATTTGAAGGAAATAAGGTGACAGTTTGAACTGTAAGATTTAGATGCAAGTTAGTTTCTGAGAATAATTCATAACACTAAATTAATATTTTTAACTGTATGTGGGGGTTGGACCCTTGAAATCTTTACTCGCGAAACTAGACAGTAAAAAGTCTACTTTTAAGTGGGTATATGTACGTGACTTTCCTACTAAATGAGAATTCGGAACCCTTGAAAATACAGCTACTTCCTAAATGTGGGTCTGTATTTAGCCCTGCGCTAATAGGCTTTATTAATTTTTTCTTGTTTATTCCCCTTTGGTTACATTTCCCAGGATCCATTTCTATAAATAGTAAATATTGTCTGGCAGGTCTTAGACAAGAGTAGGAGGCAGAAATTCTGGCTCCAATTTTTGTATGTATCTTTAGCTGAGAGCATGAGATACTGGATAGGTCTAATCTTGCTTCATCTTCACTTCAATTTCGTTATGATCAGACTTATCATTCCTGCAGAACCTACAGAGTACTTCAGAGTACCTTCTATAAAGTTTTATACTATACTTTCAGTTCAAGATTGTTTGGAAAAAAAACCAAACTCTAGTAAAGACTGTTGATAATATCGGCTTGTTACATCCGGTGGTGCGTTTGCCATACAGTTTCTAAACTTCTTTGTATCTTGCTGTCTCCTGTGTCTAGTGGGACCAGGCATTTTCTCTCTCATTTATAACTTTCACTGAGGTCATTAAGAATTTTGATTCAATTCGTTATACAAGAATCTGTTAGATCTGTAAAAAGCGTTTAGTTATGATGGGTTTAGAAGTGATTTTATGCTTGTACTGCAATCCAGTGCACACTTCACGTGGGCAAGCAGATCCCTGTGCTACAGTAAATTCCTATGTATTGCAGTGGCTTATCTTCTTAGAAGTAGATTAGAGAGTCAGAATATCTAACATCTAAAACCTCTGACGCTAGAATTTTTGTCCTGGACGTAATAAAAGCTTAGGATCGCTTGCAAAATGATGGTCCTTGTTTGCATTCTGAAACTTCCATATCCTACAGATACCAGATTTAAGCCTGTGTGATTTCATCTGTTTATATTTCATGAGTTTGCTCAGTGGATGTTGTGAAATAACTACTGATACAGTGTGTTCTTGGAATGTCCGCTGAGAAACAGAAATCTTATTTTCCAGATTTGCAGGCCGCCCAGGAAAGTACAACAAGCTTTTTAACAGATGGAGACTGGAAGAGGTAAGCAATCCTTTTTTGTGTTCCTGTGAAATTTCCATGAGTAAAAAGGAAATAGCTGAAGGACATGAATTATGTCCAGTTTGAAAGATTTATTATTCCATCTAAGTGCAGTTAAGAGTAAACTCTTATTTATAGCAAAGCATAGGAAACATGAGATGTGTTTTTTCCTTCTGCATTCTCCACTGTGCTGAGTGACTGTGCCCAAGACACGCAGTTCTTTCTGCCTCTGTCTTTGGGAAGGCAAACAGTGACAGTCCCTTACCTCACAGGCACTACTAAGTCCTACATGATTGGAATGTCCTGGGTATGTGAGTTTTTTGGATGGAGGACATAAATATAATGCCATCAGCTTTTTTATCAGCTTCTTAAGTTTCTGCCAGCACAGGAAAGATGGGGACCTGTTGGAGCAAGTCCAGAGGAGGGCCACAAAAATGATCAGAGGGGTGGAACACCTCTGCTATGAAGAAAGGCTGAGAGAATTGGGGTTGTTCAGCCTGGAGAAGAGAAAGCTCCAGGGAGACCTTATTGCGGCCTTTCAATAATTAAAAGGGGCTTATAAGAAAGATCGGGACAAACTTTTTAGTAGGGCCTGTTGTGACAGGACAGGGGGTAATGGTTTTAAACTAAAAGAGGGTAGACTTAGACTAGATATAAGGAAGAAATGTTTTACGATGAGGGTGGTGAAACACTGGCACAAGTCACCCAGACTGGTGGTAGATGCTCCATCCCTGGAAACGTTCAGGTCAGGCTGGACGGGGCTCTGAGCAACCTGATCTAGTTGAAGATGTCCCTGCTCATTGCAGGGGGTTCGGACTAGATGACCTTTAAGGGTCCCTTTCAACCCAAACTGTTCTATGATTCTATGATTTCAAAGAAGAAAAATAGTATTTTCAGAATTTAGCTTGAAAATGTGTTAGAATTGCACCTCCCTGGATATCACTAGCATGCTGAAGTTATCTCTTAACTCTGAAAAGCAAGTTTCTTTTATTGAACCTTGGTAGCCACAGAGTAAAATACCATAACTTCGTATTCCATGGTCTAAAAAAAGTTTCTGTAATTGCTAAACATATTAATATGGCAATTTATAAAGTTAAGATACCAGTTTCAGTGATTCAGCTACTAAGTCTCTGTTCGGACTTAGTACATTACAAACGAAATATTGCTCCATTCTTTTGAAATGAATATGTATGTATTGGTCTAAGTGAAATGGACTATATAATTTATCATACACCTAGCACACATACCCTTAGCTTAGGTAATACGATCTAGTTCTCCAAGAAATAACATGTCTAAAGGTTGTTCAACTAAAGTCTGTGTTAATATTTTTGTTATTAATATTTCTTTCAATATTTCTGTAGCTAGACGTTAGTGTTTTTCACCAAAGATATTTGAATATTTTTCATTCACGATCTGAACAAATAAAAATGAAAGGACTTCTCTGATTTTAGCTATTGATCTTTTTCCATTTCATTTCAGTGTCATCCTAGTGGCTGCTTGATAGATCTATGTTTGCAAATGGGAGTTATTATGGTTTTAAAACAAATGTGGAACAACTTCATGGAACTAGGCTATCCGTAAGTTTAGATGTTAAAATTTGTTTTACAAATAGTGATTACATATTAGTGTGATTCAGTAATAGGGAAAAATATTTTTATGTTTGAAGAATGTTTTCATTTTTTGCATCTCACATACTGTAACTTTATTCCCAAGGGAAGCATTAACTGCTGCTCTAAGATAAAGCTTCTCGGGCTATGTTAACCATCTAAATTGTTTATTGTGATTTCATTTTCCATAATACGAATGGAGCTGTTCAGCTACTGAAGAGACTAATGGGCTAAGAGTCTTACAGTTCCCTTGAAACTGGAAGAGTGTGTTTTCACTGAAATGTTGCTCATCAAATATTAATTTAATCAAAGTCTCAACCTTGAAAGTATGTCAAAAGGGTTACGCTCACAATGTGCAATCATTCTGCAAATGAGGGGCAGTGTACTGTGTTGTTGTGAGACATGGATTTCTGAAAAGAAGAAACCTACTTGAAATATCAGGCTTCCTGTCTTCTCAGCCCAGCAGCATCTTAACTCTGTCTAGAATTTACTTTAGAACATCCTTATATTCCTTTATTGGAAATCAGTGTTTTGTTTAGACAAAACCATTGTTTGCAACCGAGGCAACAGTTGCTCTTTCAGTAAGGAAGTCAAGAGCTAAACACTAAATTAGCTTAAGAAAAAATAGCAGCCTGTTAATAAAAATAATTATAAGAAAATTATTTCCCATCTTCAATCTCTTTTCAGTACTATCTAGAAACAATAGTCTTTAATTGCCACCTGTATCAGTACTGGATAATATTTTTCATTTGCATAACACTTTAATTTGTGAGACTATTACCTACTTAATATTTATAACTACTCTGTGAAAAGACCTCTGCACAGCTTTGTAAACAATAGTCCTAAATATTTGCAGCCTCAGCAACACCTTTTTAGAGCCTTTTTCCTGCTTCAAGAAAAAACTATTCTGTAGAGCATCTAGATTTTTAGGTTTGTTCAAAAATAGGAGATGTATTCTACTATTCAATATATTCTGGTATCATAGAGTTCCTACTGAGTTCCACTTACTTGGTTTGTCTTTTACAGGATTAAAAATAAAGCATTATTTACTTTTTTAATGCTCTTGCTACGCGTGACTTTTTTTCCTGTTCTTTTTTTATCTAGGCATGCAGGTAAAACCTGCCAAAAAAGTCTATGCAAGCAAATTCCATATTCTGAAAAGCTTATTTGTACAATGCCTAACATGCTACATTAAAGACATAATTAAAATCGTAAGGCAGAATTTTGAGAACTTTTGGAAGTTCTTTGAATTGTATCTTATATGATATTGTAAATATTTTCAGAAAATACCTGAGTAAACATTCAGGTGTTATTCAAAATAGGCCCGCTTACTTCAAAACAATACCAGCAAGTATTGTAGATTACTGAGCAAGTACAGTCAATAATGCTCTGTTTATCTAATAGTTTATTACAGAATTGGTGGTCACGACGCAAAATGAAGAGAGGAGGGCAATTAATGGAGCATAAAATTTCTCTACCTCAGTGGGAAAAAGATTGGAATCTGCAGCCTATGAATCTCCATGGTTTAATGGACGAATATTTAGAGATGGGTGAGCAAATTTAGGGAGGTGTCAGTTTTCTTAAGAAACTGGAACTATGTTGCACGTTAAAACATCTTTTGCATTTCCAATTTCTAACCATAGAAATGCCTGTCTAGTTTTACAGTTTGGCTTTACCACCATCTTCGTTGCTGCCTTCCCACTGGCACCTCTCCTGGCATTGCTTAACAATATCATAGAAATAAGGTTAGATGCGTACAAGTTTGTCACTCAGTGGCGAAGACCTATGCCTGCAAGAGCAACAGATATAGGTGAGAGAACCTAATGACTGTCACTGTCAAGTGCCATCTCTTTGTGTTTCCTTCTTTAATGCAGCTTAACCCTTGAAATATTTCATGCGTCAAGAGTGAAATTGATAATGTAACCTACAGATCTTAATGACAACTCTCCTGTTAAGCAACAAAAGGATACTCGGTTGCTTAGCTAAGAGGACTCCTCAAATTTGCTTTCCATTTCCAGAAAGGGATCATAATAGTTGCAATTTTGAAAACAGGCTAACTAGTATTTTAGGCTTCTGATTTGTGGAACTCTAGGACTAAAACGCTGTCCAAAATGGATTGAATTTAGAAATTAAATACAAGGACTAAATTCACTTTTGGTTTAAAACTAAATTAAATAAAAATAAGAAATCTCTTTCCAAAATCTTCTATTTGGCCTTTATAACCAAAGATTATGGTTATACCTTTGTTGCTTAGCTATTTCTTCTCAGCAGAGTATGCCCTACTGTAAGACTTCATTCAGGTGGAGCCAGCAGTAGCAGGAATTGTCGGGACATGGCTTAATCTCAACTAGCTTTTCTGACTGAGTAATTCTTTCTCACTAAGAAAGGAAAACTGTATGACTAATAATGACTTCAGTATCACTAGTATGACTTTATGTGACTTAATATGACTGTAAAAAACAAATTACCATTGTCATTTCTCTTGTTTCTAGGTATCTGGTATGGGATTCTGGAAGGAATTGGAGTTCTGGCTGTCATCACCAACGCCTTTGTTATTGCCATTACTTCAGATTACATTCCACGTTTTGTCTATGCATACAAATATGGTCCCTGTACAGATCAAGGGTACAGACAAGAAAAGTAATTAAGATATTCTTTATATATATACGTATATTTCAGTGGAAGCACACTTTTGGTGCTGTCTTTCTGTGTTAACATACTTAACGTATATCAGTAACGTTTTACCTTTTACAACTGTGCAAACCTTCACAGATGTTAAGTGCAAGTAACTCGGCCATTCCAGAGAGTTTGCAAACTAACTCCGCAGTTATATATGTGGAAAGTCATGTCTTCCCTTCCGAATGCAAACAACAAAGTTCTATATACATGGTAGCAGTTTTTAGGCTTTCTCTAGATAAGCTTTTCTTCTTTTCTGCAATAGTTCTGGACTGTCTTCTCCCACTACGCTCCCACACACACATATATGCTCCCGAACCCTCTTTTATCCTAAGCCTCATTCACTCTCAAACTTCCCTGCCTGTTTCTTTTCAGAAATGCTTGCAGTCAAGCTCCAGCAAGGTTGGCCTTGGCGCTATTTAGCCTAACTCCATATATAGTGTATCTTAGCTTCTAGCAAGGTCTCTTGCCTACCTTTGCACCACCAGGCCGGTTTCCTGCACTTCTCTCCAGACACTTACCAATGTCTCCGAACTGTTGGTCCACTGTGCTCTGCCTGCATTTTCCACTGTCTGTCATGACCTTTTACATGATCTAAACAGATCACAGTACTCATGGGCATCGTCTCTTTCATTTGGAGACCAGTGCCCTACAGGTGTTTTTAGGGGCTGGTTTTGGAGGGTTTTTTTTGTTTCCTTTTTAATATGGGAATCAGGGTTACCTCAAGAAAAGGAATCGTCACTTTGCTAATACTATAGCACGTCTCACAAGCACAACTTACCTTCTTTATTGCACAGGAGGAAGGATAAGTGAAAGCATCAAGGCTTGTCCAGCAAGCCAGTACCGCTGCATTCACAGACTGTGCCTCAGCTCAAACCACAGGGGTCTGTCCTTCCTTCCCTCATTGCTCCATCTGTAGTGATTCAAAATAGAGATTTACTTTTCCTGTGCTGTCACAGGAAAAGAGAATTTAAGGGCAAAAAGAACAAGGCAGGATAGGATGAAAAGAGACAATAGCAGAAAAACATTAGTGCTTAACGTGCACTACCCATTTAATAGAGAACTATGTAGTTCTATTTCTTCTTTTGCCAGTAGTGATTTGAGGTGTTACAGCAGACCTGAAGGTTCAGGAGGTGTAATAGGATCCCCGATGCATCTCTTTTTAAATGTTCTTCGCCTTTCAGAAGGCCCTTTGTTAAATTACAGAACAGATTTCCAAGAAGATGGGATGTCTTACGTGTCCGTGGTTTTCCAGGAACAGACAAAAATTTCACTCCTACAGTCATAATTCAATGTATTTATGTGATTTCTGTCATTAATACTAATAAATTGTTGCCTTTAAGATCGCTGTTTGGTATATATGCACTCTTCATTTTACTGTTGGTGAAAATTCTTCTTTGATTCAACTTGTAAAACCTGACATTTTTTAGAATATGCTGCCTGACTGGTAGCAGATTCTGCAAGGATGTTAAGTTATCCTCCTCTCTGCCTCTCTAGCCATCTTTCTAAGTTAAGTAATTTTAGGAGACAGTGAAGAACACTAGCAACATTTTTTGGTTTATATCTGCTGTAGATAAGAAGTGAAACCAGGAAAAGTGCTGAAGATAGATTTTTAAACAGTGTTATCCCTGGAACGGGTGTTATTTGTTTCTTTCCAATAAAACTTTGCTTCTCTGCTTAAAATTTTACAATTGCTTTTGTCCTGATAAGCAAATAAAATAGTATACTTAAAATATAGCAGAATAGGTTTATATACAGGATCTAAGCTATATAACCACTTTATGAAGAAAGTCCTGACCCTATGTCTTGTCTTTTTTCAGATGCTTAAAAGGCTATGTCAACAGCAGTTTGTCAGTATTTGATTTGAGTGAACTTGGGATGGGATACTCAGGATACTGCCGGTATGTTTTGATGCTCTCCCGTCTCGTAATACAAGCATAGATGTTAGTACAGACATTAAATTGAAAGTCAGTGCTTACATTACTGGCAGAATAGTATATTTTTTGCCTGTAAAAGCATTGGAGTTCAAGTTTGTTCAACATGGAAGTCTCAGGTGCAAACACCGTGTGGTAGGATGCAATACTAACACGTTGGAAACCTGTGTTTTGAGTTTCTCAGGACTCTTGCAAGCCCTGTCTTTCATGCCTCTATTAATTATTTAATTTTGAAGTTTCCCCAGCTGCCAAAGGGTAAAAATTCTCATTTCAGTTTTGTTAAGCATTCTGAGGTTTATTAATTAAAATACACATTAAAATTTTTCTTGTGGCTCCAACCCAGGCCAAGATCTCAAACACTTATGCAAGACGAATACAAGAAATTCAGCATAGCAATTACATATGACATTGCACGAGTGCACTCCTGGTTTCAGATTTAGTTTTACAGTGAGAGTTAGCTTGAATTGACTAAGAAGTTACAGAATCGTGTTACATTTATGCAAACTTTGGAGAATCTCAAATGCTTATAAGCAAGGACAAGAACCAATTCAGAGTCAGCACACTTGAACTTAACACTCCAAGGTGTCAGCTTTGTAACAACAAAAGAGATTGTTTACTCTGGATTTTTGGAAACAGAAAGTGCCATCTTATAAGCAGCCCTATTTAGTTGCCTGTATTGTGTACTATATTCTTCTCCTTTTCTGTTTAATTCCTCTTGAACTATGCTTTCACTTCAGTTTCTCTCCTTTTAGCCAGATCTGGGATAAACTAGAGAACTCTTCACCGTGCTCAGGTTTTTGAGCACAGGCTAACTTTACAGGGTTTTTCTTTGCTTTACAGGTATAGAGATTACAGAGCCCCACCATGGAGTTCAACTCCATATGAATTCACTTTGCAGTTCTGGCATGTCCTGGCAGCGCGGCTGGCCTTCATCATAGTATTTGAGGTTAGTCATGGAAAGGAACAATTCCTTTCTATCTCTTTAAAGTCCAAGTTGATTTTTTACAGTAGTCCCATAAATAAATTGTCAGTATTATCAACTGCTTGTTCATCACAGTCAAGAGAGAGGGAAAAAAAAAAAAAAAAAATTGCCCTCCCAAACTGTTGTCAATCAGCTGCTTCAAACTGAATTTACTGAGCAGGCACAGATTTTAGAGTCCCTCCAAAATCGTATTTCTTTAACAGTCGTCTTGTACATCTTGTTCGCTCCCAAACAAATCTTTCATGTTCTATTGAAAAAGAAGAAATGCAACTTATGTGTGCATTAAGCACAGTTATTACAAGTTAAAATCTGTGTCAGGAAAATGGTACATGATTCTAGCCTAATATAAAAGTAGAAATATGTGTATTAACTTTGATGAACGTATTACATACTGTCCAGGAACCTGGTTACTTACTTCGATTACAAGCTCTTAACAAAGACTGCTTGTAGGTAGTGTTGCTATTGTTATTCAAACTAGCATATCCTGCAGTCACATCTTCTGTTAGGTCACTAGCTATACCCTTAGTTTTACTTTTCAAAAGACTTCAGTATTTTCACATTTCTGATAGACCACTCATTTACTCTCCTATGTGTGTGTGTATATATTAAAAAAACAAAGGAGTTGCTTTTCAGTCATGAATTGAATCTCAGTTCCAGTTTTGCCACAGACTTTTAGGCCCTAAAATGTGGTCCTAGAAATTAATATTTATGCATCTTTGAAGCAACTATTTTTGTTCTTCTTTTCAGCACCTTGTTTTTGGAATAAAGTCTTTCATTGCCTACCTGATTCCAGACATGCCCAAAGACTTGTGCGACAGAATGAGGAGAGAGAAATACTTAGTCCAGGAAATGATGTATGAGGCTGAACTGGAGCATTTGCAGAGAGAAAGGAAAAAGAATGGGAAACAGTATCACCATGAATGGCCTTAGTCACTACCATGCTGCAACAAAAACACTGTTAGGAAGTTGAAGAGTGCAGTTACAAAATGAAGTCAGAGTCTGGCATCAGTGTGTGAGATTCGCAGTGTATATATGTTCTTGCTGGGCAGGACAGTTGCAGGCTTTGGTGGGAACTGGAAAATAGATGCTTCCGATGAAGAAAATGAAAAGCTTTACCTGTAACTGGTCTGTGGTGAGCACCAAGGAGAACTGGCACTCAGGAATGTGCAGACAGATTAAAAATTTGGACACTCTGGTTTAAAAAAAGGCAAAGAATTGTCATGCTGTTCATGAAGATACTAACAGCATAATGAAAATAAAAAATTACCTGTGAACTTACACAGTGAGGGCATGACTAAAACCAACTTACATGATATCCACTACTTCTACAGCTTCTGATTGCTCAGCTCCATCTGTAATGCCTCTGAAAAGAGAAATTGTTGCCTTTGTGGCCATAACTTGATATAAATGACCTTTCAGGCTTACTGTTTTGTCAGGTTTGTCCTAGTCTCTTGTTGAGATTGTGGATGTGGTTCTACCCTAAAAAAGGGGGTCTATGGCTGCTTAATATATACTATGCAGTTTAAGATTTGCACATCAGTGTCGTTAATTTATCCTTCTATTTGAAAACCAAAAATTCTAAATTCAAAGAGAAAACAGCAGCACTAAGAGAACACATCACATTGCCCACATTGCAGCTATGTTTGAAAATGACACGGCTGTTGAGTTGTCTTTCCACTTTTGTGTCCAGAAGGGCCACCTCCACACGCTTCCAGGATGAAAGAACTGTCATTTTCATGCTCCGATGTAGCATGCAGATGTCTAAATGTGTTACTGTTCCCTTTGACCTGTCTGGGCAATGATTCCATGACTTCACAGAATGCTAACTTGAAATACTCTGGTACAGTGACTTCATCCTGAATATACAGTTAACTCTTTATAGTATGCAAGCTTATGCAGATATATATCAGACATAGAGTATAACATTGTGACTTGCTTGTTCAGGGAAGGAGAAGCAGAGCAGTTTATAACAATGCTCTTCTTACTGTAATAGTAAATGTTCCAGTAATGTGCACTTCTTTTATTGGCCTAAATAAGTCAAAGCATGGGAGTTAGATACAGGCAGATATGTATACAGATTGTATATAAATGCGTACACACACAGTGGTTACTTTTAGATTTTTTATTATTATTTGTATGCCTTCATACAATTTTGGGGGGCTTTTTGGATAACATCACTATAAAAGGTAGATGTTCATATAAAGAATCAAATTTCAGTTTTTATGTGCATACAGCAGTGTTGCTTTGGTTATAGTCACGTTTTGGTGATGAAATTGTCTGTTACTAACATTTCATAAAGTAGGAAAAGATAAGCACTTAAACAATTTAAACAAGTGTGCAGGGTTCACTTGCAGAGAAGGGAGTGGAGAAACAGTTACAATCATTTTGTTTCTCTTGTACAATTCTAAGTAATGCTTCTCTATATTGGATAAGAAAACTCTAAAAAGTGAAGAGTCAACAAAGCACAGTAACTATAAAGGCTGCGAATTTTAACATTATTTTTAGGGATAAAGCTGCAGCAAAATCACTGCTGACAGATATGAAAAGACCTGAATTGTTACTACTTACAGTACCCTATTGAACCAAAAGGTGCGGTTCCAGTATTCACTTGCATGTATTAGCAAATAATTTTATTTTATTATGCCATATAAAATTAATTTTAAGAGTCAAGACCCCATCAAAGTGGATGACCATGATCTATTGTATCCAGGGGCCCTAGCATCAGACCTGAAGTTCTTTAGTCGTTTCACCATATTCATGAGATTTCTTGGTTAATTCCAGCTGTCTGTGACCAGGCAAGGCAACTATAGGACTATCTACAGTATTGCACAAAGGAGGAAAGAAATTGGAAGGTATGGTCTAATCAAATATATTACCCATTAGTTCTGTCATAAAGGGCTGGTGGAACTCAGCTTCCCATATTTTGGAAAGGCTGTTTTGTTCCTTCATATGCTGGGTTGTGCGTTAAGTTCTTAAGGGAGTCCTTATCAGAAATAATTAATGCACTCTCCTCAGTGCTCATAGAATCACGCAGTTTGATTTAATTTATTGTGACTCTATTTCATTCTGTGGAATATCAAGCACTGTTTGACAGCATTAACCATGTGTCACAGCCTCTGTTTCTGTGCCACGTAGTGATAGTACTTCGGTTCTTCAGAAGGTCACAGATGAGCTCTCTTTGTAATGTTTTCTCTAAAAACAAAATGCCTTGGCTGGCTCAAGGTATAAAGATACAGGATAAAATTAGGCAAAAATCAGAAATATTGATTGATTATTTTATACTTTCCTGTTTCTGTTGTGGATATTAGCAGGTGTCAACACATACTTAGGCAAATTCCAATTGGACTTAAAAAAACACATAGGAAAGAAAACCTTTTTGTATTTGAGATTTAAATATATATATTCTTAATGATTTTCAACACTGGTGTATAGGAGCATATCAAAGGCAAGTATGTGGATCTGACATTGTGCATTTTAGGCACTGGAAAAGCACAGGACGTTTTGGAGAAACACTGTGTGTGTTCCTTTATTTTTGGAGGATATCAACAATGTCTAAAGGTTTTGCCACTATGTAGCCATTTGCTTAAGCTGAGAAAACTTTTTGCTAGACTTCGTTTAGTATGCTGTTTGCATTGACTGCACGTTATTTTACTGAAGTGTAAGGCACACAGTGTCCTCAGGAATAATGTATTTTATGAATGGTGAATGATCTGTTCATATTCTAAATATTGTCTTTCCAAACAAATGAGCAGTATGAGTAGACTGTGCATGCAAGCTACGTTTGTGAAATCTGACAAAGCTTTAGAACTTCAATTTGTGCAAAAATGCTTTAGATCATTGCAGATCTAATCTATGACAATTTTGCTCTATGCATGCGCCCTTAGAGAGACTGCATGAGCAACTAGATATTTTTAAATACAAAGGATTAGTCCAAATGTCTTAATTATTCCTAACCAAATTCCATGTCTTGATTCAGACAAAAGAAATTTCCATTTCAGAAATAGCAAAAAGTCCACATACATTATACACATCTCATTTCTAATGACTTTTCATTCTGAATTTGTGCCTAATGTGTGAGACCTGAACTCTGGTGACTAAAAAAGGAAAAAAGAGTTCTGCTTCATTAGCCATCCTAATGAGCGGTTCCTTCTTAGAGCTCAAAGCCTGCCTCCATATAGAGGGATGCGTTAAGAGCTCAGTATTCACAGCTGAGCGCTAACGGGGTTGCCTGATGATTGAGCACAGGCTCTCTGTTATGCTGTAATTCAGTTTCCTTACCAGAAAGACAGCACAGCGATCGGGCATTTGGAAACAAGGCAAACCACGTGATACCTATTTTTTTTTATCCTTTTTTCCCTATCCCTTTTTGTTAAAGGATTTATAGAGAAAATTTAGATGAACACTGAAGTTAATATTGATGGTGACGAGGCTAAAATTTCTATAGTGATGGTGGACAATAAGTGGGGTTTTGTTAGATGTTTTTTGGAAGTATGTATCTTCATTACTACAAAACACATCAACTGTTGCTATTCCCTTTTCCAACAGCAACTTGTCTTAAGTTGTATTCTGAGGATCAGTTAGGCTCAGTTGTGTCCTGTGGAAAGCTCAAAAGAAAAATGTCTGGAGGGCCTAGTGAAAATAGGTTAATAGGTACATATCTTAATTCATAAAGCTCCTGAGGTTTCCTTCACAAAAAGTTCTGCAGAAGGAAAAATATCTTGGGAAACATAGCTTTAGGGTGAGCATTAATATGGGGAAAGGCAAGAATTTTGGCAATATTTTATTCTTAATGTGCTGTTAGGATGATCAGTCTAATCTAAGTAGTGCACATCTGCTGTTTCCTTGCTGTGGCTTCTTCCGCTGCAGACTCCGAATGGGAGTGCTGCCAGAGAGAATTTCTGGAGCTGTGGGATCCAGTGGCATTCCCCTGCAAAGTCCTACATGGCATCATGGGACACATTAATCTTTTGCATTATGTCACAGTTCAATCAGCGGCAAATTAGTACATACATATCTTGAAGCATCGTATCATTTTGATTAACTGTAAGTCATCCGTGTCCATAAATTGAAAAGAAATGGTTCATACATAGTTAAATTACAAGTGTCGCAACTTTTAATTAAAATTATTATAAACACTGGGCAATGGCCATATCAATAAAACTCATTTTATACAAACAGCTAAATGTGAAGGCAATAAAGTTAATGGAAAATCAAACAATCACATTTTCTATTAAGTGTTACATAGGAGAAAAGGGGCAGAGATAAAAGTAGTGGTATCAACAGTCACTTACAAAGCAGCAGTACTTCCAGAAGCATTTTATTTTTTGTAATCCTCATAAACTACTAATGTTGCTTATTTGGGGGTAAAGGTTGAAACAAATGTACAGCCAGTCTTTCATAATAATGTTTATTTGGTGTTAAGGCTGACTCTAGAATTCAAACAGAATTCCACATTTAGACAGACTTGTTATTTTGTTAGTTCCAATGCATACTTTGTCTGACTGAAATGCATACAGTGACACTTTTTGAAAGTGTTTAAGTGAATTGCAAACCTAAATTCCTGTGGTGGAAAATTTAGCAGCTTGAAAAGATCCCTAAGTCTTTTCATACTCAACCTCATGCTTGCAAAGCCCATGGTCCACCGGGGCAAAATGCACCAAGCCAGCCTGTGGAGGCTGAGGATGAGCAGAGGAAGCAAGGGCTTCCTCTTCACTTCAGCAAGTTTTTCTCCAGAACTCTGACAGGTTCTGCAAAACAAGGGTTTGAAGCTGGAGCATGGTGACAGTCCTCCTGATCCTTTTCTTTTTCTCCTCTGGCTCATTCTTTACTTATCCTCAGTGTTTTATTAAATGATGCCTTCTTGCTGACAGTCCAATTTTCAGGGCAGTTCTGTAACTGCAGAACTTTTTACAGGCTCTTTTTGGATGTCCCTAACTGAGCAGCCAAAGCAGAAAGTGCACAAATACTAGTTTGTGTGGTGCTTTTTACAAGTTAGTATGCGTTGGACGGAGCGGTGCGAGGAGGCACGGGGTGCATCTACGTGTGCCGTTAGGCCACCCGTTTCTGGATCTGTCCTTTCAGCCACGTTCCCAAGCACTACATTTTGCACTCCTTATGTCCCTCCCT
Source organism: Gypaetus barbatus (assembly GCA_028022735.1). NCBI lineage: Eukaryota > Metazoa > Chordata > Aves > Accipitriformes > Accipitridae > Gypaetus > Gypaetus barbatus. Next base: position 26,972,866 of record CM051549.1, on the reverse strand, counting down.
ACATGTCCACGTGCATCCTAAATACCCTACACAATCCTAGCATTTTTAAATTTATGTAATAGACTCGTATTGACAATTTTTCTCTCATATTGACATTGCAACCACATTTACCAGAAATTTGTATTGGCGTGATTTTGGCATAATCATGATAGCACAATGTTACCACAACAGCACAAAGTTCTAAAGGCACAAGCAGGAACTGCAGAGAAATCGCTATTCCATGTTATACAGGAACTTTTAAAATCCAGGACTGGGATTTAGTCTTGAAATGTTCATGCTGTATTCCCTCTTCGCTGCACTGGAAATTAGCTTGTGTTAGTTCTGTTGGTTTATTCTAACTTTTTGCCATAACCTCTGTAACGTTATATGTTTTCCGCAGTTTTCATTCTTATTGCCGTGAGCTAGTTGTTAGGATGCTACTGGGTGAGAAATTAGGATTAAACCCAATGCAGTCTAAAGCTAATGAGATTCTAAACACTGAGAACATGACGATTTTTCTGTTAATAATGAAAAAAAATTCGGATCACCTTTTTATTTTGTGTTCTATTTAGATGACTCAGAGTTTTGTATTGAAAAATCTTCCAAACCGTTGGCTCTAATTTTTACCTAGAGTAGTATCACTGAAATTTCAGTTCTTTGAAATAATCTCATGTAAAATCTAACTGAATAACATAGTTCAGTCATTTTTTACTCTGATAGTCCTGGCTAACTTGCAATAGCATGATCGTAAGAGATTTCTTAAAATGTGTATATATTTGAAATTTATGTAATATTTAAATACAACTTGGTTTCTAAGTAAGGAATAAGAATAAAATTTCAACTATTTTTTCTATTCATAAATTCACGCTTTGTAAGTAGTATTTAAAATAAGATTACAGTACCACAGAGCGTTTCAGAGAAATTGACTTTTATGCACTACAAGCTAGAAATTCCTCTGGCATGTCAGCTTTCGGTTTCTTTTGTGTTTTAAGATTACTTTTACAAGCCGATATGTGCCCCAGAACTAAAAAAATTCACTGAGGAAAAAGTTGTTAATCTGATTAACTATTGTAAGACACTTTTGGCATAAATTTGTCTTTGAGATGCTGTTTACTTTATCAAGGTTTACATGTACAAATGCAACTACTTACTGTATCATACACATTTGAATATTGCATTTTTTCAGTAATAAACTTGGATATCTTTGAAAGAGGCTTTGAGCTTCATTATTGCAAATATTCAAAGTTAATTAAAAAAAAAAATAATCGTACACTTGAAAAGTGAGTGCTCATGAGCCTTCAAACCATATTATTGTAAGGAAGTAATTTAAGGGTTAAACTTGGCTCAGACACTTTTAACTTTTAATAGTTAAATACTCACTCACTGTGGTCTCAAGGCACATCTAGACTCACTTTTCAAATTTTCAGTCATTTACGGTCTATTGCTTTCACTAGTGAGTAACAATTTCTTAAATTTAAGCTCTTGTTTTAGAATTTACATGTTCCTAGTTTCTTAATCTCTTTTTTTTTCAAATCAAGTGCACAAGCTAGCTCTTTTCTAGAAGGATCAATGGCTCAGGATGTAAATGAAACAAGAAGATAAGATGATAACTGTAAATGACACTGTCCTCAAATTTAATCAGAATGGTAATTCTTCTGAATTCCAGGTTTGCTAGGCCACACCCTTAAATCTTGGTGGAAGACTGAATAATGAAGTACTGATTAACCGTTTTAGCCGTCATACGTAAGTCCACGTGTTGGGCTTAGTAAAACCTTGTGGAATGCCTGGCTCCTTTACAAATACAGAAATCACTTGGGCTCGATGAGCAGCTTTAGCTGAAACAAGACTAGTCCAGAAGTATGAAGTTAAAGGGAAATTCTTCAGGATATTTCTCTAAAGGCATTTTGAAAGAATGCAATTCTAGCCAACCTAACTCACTTTTTTGGACACCGAATGGACAAATTCAGATTCTCTTTTGTGGCAAAGGACTTGGAAGAGTACTACGTCTGTAGCAAATCCAATGTAAAGGTGTTGCTAAACTTGTGAAAAAATACTGAAAAATGCAAACTATGCATCTTGCAGCATGCAGAGCATAAGAATACTGCAATGAGTAAGAGTCTCAAGAAATATTCAGAGCAGACTTGGTTGTTTTCACAGTTAGATGTCTCTGAATCAGATATCCTCCAGCTACCAGCAGAGAGGTAGCTTCACAGTGATGTTTTGAACCACTTTCACTCCGGAATTATTTTACATCCTTAGGCATGATAGTTAGGCTCTCTTAATATAACCTAAGCGATAATGTGTGTGGCCATGCGATATAAATGATACAACAGTATTATTTACTGAGCTTCCATCTCTGCCTTGATATCCATATCAAGTATGGAAGCATGAGCAGAAAGCATGCCATGTGAGACAACAGGCTGCCAGCCAGCCTCAGCTATACGCTTTTATGAGATTATAAAAGTGGTGTAAAAGGGATTAACACACATATTGACTTAACTCTCAGTTTGTTGACAAACTGTCCTGTGCAAGCAAGGCAGTGTCGTTTACAGACTGCTATTTCTGTTCTCTGATTGAATATCCTGGGAGCGTTCCCAGAGGTAGGGCATGAAGACAGACAGGGGAAGTAACCTCAAGAACCAGGCTGACCTAGATCCACATCACAAAGATGGTCCTGAAAAAGCAAAAGCAACAGCTGGGTTCTTCAGAGTACTATGAGCTAAATATCAGTTGGGTCCATAACCCACAACTGAGCCATCTTTGATACCTTCATTCAGTTGGTTTCATTCAGTTGTGAGTTTTGTTTAAAAACAAATACATTCATCCAACAAACTACACCCAGAAGATTATCAAGGTGAGAGGTGGTCTATTGAGTTTGATTTACATCGGGCAAATTTTAGAGGAAATGTGTTTCACTGAAACAAAGCACTTAGTGGACTAGATACCTTCTTCCAAGGCATTTTACCGGACAGATTCTTTTGCCTAGTCGCGTGTCTTTTTCCAAAATTCAGCATGGATTATCAATTAGGAGGCATCATCATCAAATGTCATTTTATTTTCTTTATTGCATAAAGGTAGTAGGTGGATCTTTTTGAGCTGAAAGGATGTCTTTCCAAGACTAACACGGATAAAGAACTATCCTGAATTCAAAGTAAAATTTGTTACTCTCTCCTGTAGCTTTTACAATAAGACATTATAAAGAAATCTTAGTTCCGCAGAGGAAGCAAACCCACTTAACTCAGTCACTAAAAGACCAGTCTGGTCTATACAACGTTCCCGTGAGGAGGCTTTTTGCGATACCTAAGAATGGGCAGAGACTAGCTCAGCCCGACCTCCCTGCTCTCCCTGGGGATTCCTCTCTCAGAGGGCAGTTCACAGTCTCACCTTAGTGAGAGACCTCAGAAACTTCTCCGAAGTCTTGCTTTATCTCAAGTTCACCTTTGCACATTTCCTTTCAATGACTGGTTACTGAACACAGTATGTGATCGAGACGTGTTGTGGCTACTTCCGAGCAGGAGCTTCCACGACAAGATTCATGAAACATTTCTTCGGAAAGAGCAGTGCTTCCAAAACCCCCTTGTCTGATGATTTCCCAGGTCTGTCATGAAATTCATAAATAAAAATCTGGCCTTTATTGCTATAGAGAGCAATTGTTCCCTCTTGGTCATCTACAAGCTGGTAAATGTGATAAAGAGAGCTCTTCATTTCTGAAGCTGGAGAAATAAAGTTTGATTAAATGTCCCTCGTCCCCCAGCTTCTAGAGACGAGTTTCTCTGCTCATATTAGTATAGGACTTTTCCTCGGGATTGTAACCAGGGAACTGGCGTTTGTTGTCTTTGTTGATATTATTCCTGAAGGTGTCATCTGTTCCAGTTTTGTTTGCAATAACTTTATGCAGATTTTTTTCGAAGTCCACCTGAAAAAAGAAAGAAAATACCCTAGTAGTTTGAAGACTGCTTTTTTCCTTGGCTTAAAGGGTATTTTATTGCATTTTGAAATTTTGACATCCTTTCTTACAAATCTGAGGAGTTACTTCACTACGTGAAATGACTCTCAGACCCACAAACAGGCACAGTTCAGTGTGTGTCACCCCCATACACAACCACTGATTTTCTCATTCCCCCATGGAAAATCTTTGGCAAAAGCAACAAAAACAACTTTTCAAACTCCTTTGTCCATGTAAAAGTCTTGAAATGTGCCCTCGGTGCATTCCCAGTCACTTAAATTTAGTTTTTCGTTTGCATATTTATCTACATTTTAGTGGATTGGTTTTTTGTCTGGCCTACAGCTTGCCTCAGTGGTTTCACACTGCAACTACTTGATTGATGTTGTCGTTCTACATTTTAAGCAAATACAAGGAGATAAATGCATATGTGATTTTTTTTTTTTAACTGCTTTTATTGAGATGATTTTTTTTTCCTCCAGAAAAGTTCTAGATGAAGTCTGTGTTGAGCACCTAAAAGCCAAGTGAAACAGCTGAAGCAAATCTAGAGCCACAGCTGCTCTCCAAATTAGATCGTTAACTTCAATGTCAAATTTAATGCAAGCTGGGTGGAAGGACAGCTTCTACGTTATCGCCAAATACTGTGAGCCTTGCAGCTGAAAGATTACTTTCAAAGTTTAAAGGTAACTGTAGAGTACTCTGAAGGAGCTGAAAACATACGTACTGCTTTATGCCCCTTTTATAAACCTAGCAGATTCTGCTAAGGTGCAGCAATGTTGTTTCTCTGCAGACTGTTAACAACAATGCAAGAAAATGAGATGCTCATTCTTTATGTCTTGTTAACGAGCTACGAAGCCCTGAGACACCTGGGGAAAAAGCTGCTCCTCTTTCTGCCGAGGAGGTGGTGGGCAGGAGCAGCCCGGGTGCCGGTGGCCACAGCTCTGCTTGATGGACCAGGTCTGAAGGTGAGGATGGCAGGAGAGCTTCGTGGCTGCCTGAGTGCTAAAGTTTTTCTCTCTGTGCTCGGTGGGAGGAGGCAGGAGCTGGGTGAACTCCTCTCTGGGGTGTAAAGTGCGGTTTCGTCCCCGCTCGGCTGCCGGGGCGGGGAGGGCAGGGAGAGGGAGGTCAGTCCCCGTTTCACGGGCTGCTGGCCATCCCGAGGGCTGTTTGTCTCTGGAGACGCCCAAGTCCCCATGTGCTGCGCAAACAGGGAAAATAGGTAACTTATTACTGACCAACATGGATCGGGGTTTGGCTGATCTCATTTCCAGTCTGTGGTGCCTTGCACAGCTTTAAAGAGTGATTGCTGAAAGCTAGTCTGCTCTCAGCGTGGCACATACCCTCACGTACGTACGTACGTACGTCCGCCGCTCCCGTTCGGAGTTCGGGAACTCACCTCCTGGCTGTCGTGCTGCACGCCGCACCAGAGGAAAACTTTGAGCCTTTCGGACCAAAAGCAAAACAGGTTGCAGACTGGCTTAATTAACACCGGTGGGATATCTTCTCCTTTACTAGGGCCTGAGAGGAGAAAATAATGGTGCATAAGTCTATGGAAAGCTAGGCGTGAGCTTTGGGAACCTCAGCCCATGAGATGGGGGGAGCGGGATCAGAGCCTGCCGCTCTCCCCGAGTCTGTGTCTCACAAGCTGCTTGCAGGACTTCTTTAAAGCTCTTTTAACAGCTGAGTCAGCTTCTTGTGCAAAAGCATTTATATAGATAGATAGATAGATATAGAACACCGACCTGTTATAAAGCTTATCAACAGCCCTGCGATGGCACAGACTAGGCAGCCGATGGCACTGAAGTACAGGTAGGACAGGGAGTACCAGGTATCTGCCAGCAAAGGCCTGCGAAGAGGTGACAAAAGCAGCTAGTGATGACCGACGGGTACGTTTAAGCTGTCTCTCGACCGTGCCAGCAAAATCCAGCTCACGCTGCAGTCGGTGTACGATCCGGCAGCGGTCCGTGCTCCCAGCCCCCTCGGCGGTCACCGGCTGCGCCCCAGGCACCCGCTGCAGGCTCGGGCTGCACGCTGTGCCAAAACGCAGGCTTAAGTGGTAACGATAAGGAAAATAAATACCTGTCAGGAGCCGCCGTGGGAGCCGCCGTCGTCAGCGCCTCGGTGCCGTTAGCCAGCGTGCAGTTGAGAGTCGACAGTTGCAGAGGAATGGACTTTGTCGGTGGTGCGGGGTAAATGAAAGAGCCAGTACCAGCCCAAAAAGCTAAGGTGATCCCAGCTAAGAGGCCTCCGATTGCACCCTTGGCAGGTATAGAGAGAGACTGTGAAAGGTGACGCGTGGGATGCTTCACTGCGGACGTGAATTAGGCAGGCATAGGTGATGGCTGGTTACAGTGTCTATCGCTGTAAATCAATTCTGCTCTCTCTCAACCCAAGTATAAAACGGTGATTTATTGCCCTCTAGTAATAAAAGTTGAAGCAAAACTGTGATGATCAAAACTGCAATACAGAGTTTAGTTTTACTTCTGGGTAAATGTGACGGGACCGCTCATGGGGCAATATCAAATGAGCTCATATTGTGTTTTGCCTAAGTTATCAGAGGCAGAGCAATTGAAATCATTCTGTGTGTCCCAAGGTGAATACAGGCTGGGGCGAGTATTGAAATTTTTTTTTTTTTTTCTTTTTAATGAAAGAGAAGAAACTCAGAAATAAAAATAATTTAAAAAAAAAAAAAACCCTCATGTGGATCTAATCACCAATTTTTCCACAATTGGGTAGAGTTAAATTTAAACGGGATAAATTCAGACAGTGAAAAGGGACCTCTAAGCAGATCTTGGACTCCTCAGGCTCTAAATCTGAAAAGCAGACCAGAGACTAAACCTAAAAAACCCAAACAATTTTCAAGATAAAGTTTTAACCAAACAACACCAAGAGATTTTCTTTTAGGTAAGGATTTTTTTTTTTTTTTTCTTACCTTCCAGTTAGCACAAGGGAACACAATTCCCAGGGTAAATAATCCCAGCATGGGCCCCCCACACATCCCGTGGATGGAGAGGGAAGCCTGCAGATGCAGAGAAGAGACAGGAGCTTAGTGCAGCAGCTGGAGGGAGCGTGCACAGTTCTGGTGTCGGTCTGTAATTTTAGTGGGAAATGGGGGGGAGAAGGGACCAACAGTGATTTCAGTGCACAATTAGAGCGAATCGCGCTCAGCGTTGTTCCCAGAAGTGAGCAAATAGTGAAGGAGTTGGGAGATTTGATTTTTTTTTTTTTTTTTCCTTTTTCTTTTTCCTCCCCTAGTTGCTCCTCTCAGCAGAGCATCCACAGAAATTGTTCAGGTAATCTAGCAGTCCCCGGGTCTGTCAGCATTATTTGTTCAGTTCTTTGCATTTCTGAAGCAAGAGGTACCTGCACAACTCCTCCCAGCAGCGATGCTGCTGCAGCCATCGAAGTGCACAGGACGCCATATAATATACCTGGAAAAGATCAGGCAGCGAGGTTGTCAGTGCTCGTTAATAGTGTGGGCGATTTCTAGTTCATCTAGTCTGAAGTGACCAGGCAGGATGGAGGAATTTGCACTCTGGGCTTTGATGCTTAAAGCAGACTGTTAAGCACCCAGCAGCATCTTGTGTGAAATCTTGTTGGGTTTTTGGTTGGTTGGTTTTTCTTATGAAGCAGAACGTAGCAATGAAATTAATTTAGAAGTTATGCCTCATGTAGAAATGTTTCTGTTGCCTTTAAATAACACTTTTAAAATAATCTAATGAATGAATTGAGCAATGATAAACAGCATGGCTTTCTTCCTTTGACACCAGTTTTAACTTTGTGGTAGGCAAAACTCTGTATGTAGTAGTCTTGAGGAAAGCCAACCATAACTCATCTTCTGTGCTAGCACAGCTTGGTTTCAGAGGTAAAAATGATCTTTCTAGGTCCTGAGTGCAGAAATTGAGTAGTAAGTGGAAAAGCAGGAACAGAGAAGGTTGGAGACAGTTACAGAGAAAGTATTGGTTTGGCTCTTCTGTCATCTTTGCCAACATCAACAAATGGTTATGAAATTATCACGATACTTATAAAAGGGTTATGGTATTACTGCAATACTTGTAAAAAATTCAAAGCCCTTTGGATGCATATCATATTTTGATGGTCTGTTTTTCATTTGTCTTTTTTATGTTTTTTTCTCTGAAAAACTGAACAACCTGCTTATTTGATACTCTAATTTTGAATAGAAATGTCTTATTGTACTACTATAAAATAATAATATTTAGTAATACTACTATAGAGTAATGTGGTAATAACTACATTGATATTCTTTCTGTATTGTAAAGAAGATCCCAGAGTGTTGCCCCATATTTTCAGTAGACAAAACTTTTCAAAGGATTTTGGGTAGTGCACCATATAGTGCGCGTGCTTAATTTTACTGAAGCGTTGTGCTGACATTCATCCTGAGAGTTTCTTATAAAAGGTTATGCTCCTGCAGAGGTTTCCAAAGCACAAGTGTGTTTCTGAAGTAGCGTCCTTAGACAGTGCTCTTCACTACTCACAGAACTGTTCTCCGAGTCAATTGAGAGTCTGAGATTCTCAAGGCTTCGAGTGTATAAAATTCTGCCCAATTTTCTCCTGTAGTAATTGCAACTGGGGGGATGGACGCCTTTGCCGTTAAACAAATGGATCCCACCTGGGGTACCTACATAAGCCTTTGCTGATCCACGTGCTTATCTTCTCGGAGAGGTTTGGGAAACACTTCTTGACCAAGTCTTCAAAGGTAACAGTTGCTAAAGCGTTGATGCTGGCAGCTACCGTGCTGTAGAAATGGAGAAGAATGTTAAATAAATAGGAAACAATGTAATGTGAAAGAAAGTTGTATTTATAGAGAAATGCTGCCTCTTGTTCAGCACTAATACTACAAAATGTACAGTTCTTGAAGAGTATTCTTCACGTACGCTGCTGATGCAGGTGAGGTTTCTGTTCCTTCTGCGATTGCTAGGAGCCCTGCTTCACGCTGGCACAGAACAAGATAGAAACTCGTCCTAATTGACCCCGCAGTTTACCAAGCTGCAAAGACCTTCAAAATATAGACAGGTTCCAGAAAAAAGGTATTACTCGCTTACAAGTTAAAGGATGTGCAATGGCCACTAGTTGATACCCTGTTCCTCCACAAAATGTCTGTTCTGTTTTCTCTCATAACTGAAAAATACGGAATGGGAATAGTCTGACTTTTTTAGCTAGGTGAGTTAACCCATATCTGGTGAATACGATCCCTGTGAATTTGTTGTGACAATATGGCAGTGTCGATACCTACAGCACAGTATTTGGTACTCGGTGCCCTTAACTGTGTTCTTTTAGTCTCCTGTCAGGAGCAGCCAGTGCCTTTTATGTGTTTTGTTGTTGTTGTTGTTTGGGGTTGGGTGGTTTTTTTCTTTTTTTTTCCTGTTTTGACAGCACTCTCTTGCTTTTTCTACAGATAAGAGTCTTTAGCAACAGCCTGTTGGAGATTGACTCCATGGCATTTGAATAATGTCACTGTGAACTTGGATCTTCTCTCTTTCTAATGTCCTAGGAAGTATTGATGTTTGGCCAGTAGAGGTAGAACCTACAATAACATGCAGCACAGTTTCTGAAACTTCTCTATGCAGACATCTCTTTTCCTTGTCTAACTCAGTTTCATACACAGACAGACTTCCTGAGAAGCTCTCTATCCCTAACTATGGTATTGTGACTGTCGGGTTGAGTAAAGGCAATTTCACCACGAGCAGCTCCAAAGGTATTTCAGGAAGCTGAACTCTTTTACAAAGAGAACTGGTGTTTCCTCAGTTTTTATACCCTTTTGACTGTGTTGATAATGTTATTCTAAAATGTATTTGGGTTAAAATCATACTGGAGAAGTGGAGCTAGACTTCGGCATAAATACAATGTAACTCGACAAAGCACTACTGCTTCTTCCTAGAACGTGCTAAGAAAAACAGCTGGGCTTTTTCTTAGGGTTTCATGTTATAATGTCATTCTGGGTCCTCAAGAAGTCAATGGTACACAGCTAAAATGTCATTTCAGATTCACAGACCTTAGTGTTCCACTGAATGCACAGGCAACAAACAGTCCCGGGACTCCTGGCATCGAAGAAAAAATGTCCATAACAAAATACGGCATGAGCTGGGGTAGAAGGAGCACAAGAGCAACACAAGCAATTAGTTAAGGTTTTCCTGGGTAATGGAAGAGAATTAGCTGCTTCTGAGCATGTTGCTAAATTCTGGTTTTGTTCCGACTGACAAGGGGTGTCAGATTTTGAGCAAAGGAGAAGTCATTTGGCAGAAGTGGTCAATCAGATTAATACTGCAGGAGTGCCCGAATAGGTATACTCTAGCCCTGATTTGGCAACCACCTTACTGCCTGAGTGCTGAAAGGACATAAAGCATCCCACAAAACTTAAACTGTCTCTATAAGTGCTATGTCTGGGCCCAAAGCAGCTCTGAATTATAGTAATGGGTGTCTGTACCTGATCAGGTGCTGAAATGAAATCAGCAGTCCAAGGGTCGCAACTCTTGTAATGAGAGTACATCACCAAACCACAAAATACCGCACACACCAGCACTGTCCAAAGTCCCAATAAATTCAGGTAAAGTGCCCTAGAACAAAGGAGAGAAACTGTTGAATACAAGATAAAAATAGAAAAGCTGTTACAAGTTAGTTATTTCTAATTTTTTAGGGAGACACCTTAATCAAAGCTAGCTATATAATTCAAAGCTAGCTATATAATTTCTTAAAGGCACCATCAGGATAAGAAATTGTATGTAACACTGATTTAAAAAAAAAAAAAAAAAAAGGAAAAATACAGCCTCTTTATGCTCTAGGGTGAGGATAGAGGTTCTAGGTAACTCTGTACAGCTGGAAGAGACCCGTAACTTGTACACAGAACGGGTTGCACTGAGCGCTGGGTCTGTCCCTCCTGTCCCCTGTAGGAGCAGGGTTTTGTCTGTTGGTTCTGTTGTTACTGATCGCCCTTTAAGCTACGCAGGGTATTATTTTGCATGGATTCTGTCGTGGCTGCAATGTTATTTTTCACTAGACCATGAAATGGATGCGGGTGACAGCATGTGTTGGGGAGGTCGTGTGGCTGCGGTTCAGTAATCCCGTAGTTCCTGAGAGCTGCCAGGTTTTATATAGCCTACGTCGTGTTTGGACATCACCTTACGCAAGGTCTCTTGCTAGGGCCAGATCAGAGCTGTGCTACTGGGACCCAGCAGTCTTTCAGAACTTGTTACTAGTGATGTTCTCACTGTTGTGACTTCCAAACTTTTTTCAGAGACTGAATTTTCCACAGGATGAATTCGAATAATCTGTCATGACCTTAAGAAAAATGAGTGTGATTATTTATTGATTTAATTTTATTTAGATAATACCTTGTACTATAGTGCCCCATTAAATCGATAACCACTTTTAATACAATACAACATAAATACAATTCCAATAAATACATTTTTCTAATAAAGCTGTAGATAGCACAACTTCTGTGTGGGCATCTTTTCCATACTCTGCTTCCGAGGGTAAGTTTGGCAGCCTGACCCCAAATTACTAAACTGCAAGAGATAGATAGCTACCTGGTTTTCTTTCTGTGTTTATTTATGTCATTTAGGGCCAGAGGGAGTAAGACCGGCAGAGCAAAATTAGCTTACTACTACCCAATGGGATCCCGATATTTAACATAACTGACAAACTCAGTGTAATTCCACATCAGTATGTTTGATTGCTAGAATAGGTTAATGACAGGTAACTTACAGTTTAGCATGTTTTTCCGATTTGCAAGAAATGCATCTCTGTATTGTGGACTGATTAACTCCATAGAGCCCTAGCCATGTGAAAGTTCCCCCAATAACAATTGTCCAAAAGGTATGTCGTCTCAAAGGATCGACATCAAAGCTAGAAGAGAGAAAGAAGCACTTCAGTTCACTTATTTAAACACACATTTATTTAGCAAGAGGTAGGTGATTTTTCAGAACTATCTGCTATGTCCTACCCTCTGAATCAGAAGTACTGCATTGGTAATACTGTTTTCCAGCACAGACAACTACTAATGAGTTTAGGTTTGGAGGTTTTTTTTTTACTTTTATATTGGAACACATTAGTATCAAGTCAGGATAAACATATATTACGCAGAGTCAGTCAGAGGACCAATTAATTGAGATAAATCACATTTATAAGGCTGCTTATGCCCTGATTTCAGATCTGTGTCGTATTGCAGCAACAGACCTGCAAGCCATCCTGCCTGGGACCCTGTCCTCTGCAAGGAACAAAGCCACTTACTGAACTCTAAAAATCCTCCAACTTCTTAGTTACATCATCATGATGTGTTACTTCCTTTACAAGAAATTGCTTCAGGTGTGGTGGTTTGGGGTTTTTTTGTTGGTTTCTTTTTTTTCTTTTTTTTTTTTTTTTTTTTTAACAATGAAATTTCATTACTCAGTAATTCTAACCAGTACAAGCACATCTTTCTGTCTTGCATCTGTCATCTTTGCAATTCTGCTAATCCTGATAGGTATAGCAGATAACATTTGACCTTACTGCTAGATTCGGTCAGTGACTTGCCTTGATCAATGAACTTTTCAGTCAATGCCACAAACAGCCAAAGGAAGGCCAGTTTGCTGTCCCAGTGCACTGGTGCACCATTGCTAGCTGCTGTGGTGAGTGTACTTAAAACGAAGTGCCAGTTTTATGAACAGAAAATGAAAGATATATACAGTTGGAAGGAATAATTGGGCTGCGTTTGTAACTACACCAAGAAAATTGGCAAAGCTCCCTTTCAGTTCAGCAGGGCTTTGATTTCTTCCAAGAGGGTAACAGAAAGAGGAGTTAAGCTCTCCTGAAGGTTAACTGCATTCCCAAGAACTGAAGAAATAGGGAGTGGACTTCTCTCAGTCACCGAGGTTGTTCACTGCTAGTATAATAACAAGTCTGAGTATTTTTGGCTTATTGAGGGTAGGGGTTTGTCCTGGTTTTAGCTGGGATAGAGTTAATTTTCTTGCTAGTAGCTGGTATAGTGCTATGTTTTGGATTTAGGATGAGAAAAATGTTAACACACTGATGTTTTCAGTTGTTGCTGAATAGTGTTTATACCAAGTCAAGGATTTTTCAGCTTCTCACGCCCAGCCAGCAAGAAGGCTGCAGGGGCACAAGGAGTTGGGAGGGGACACAGCCGGGACAGCCGACCCAAACTGGCCAAAGGGGTATTCCACACCATGTGACGTCATGCCCAGTATATAAACTGGGGGGAGTTGGCCGGGAGGGACGGATTGCTGCTCGGGAGCTAACCGGGCATCAGTCAGGGAGTGGTGAGCAATTGTATTGTGCGTCACTTGTTTTGGATATTCCAATTCTTTTAATATTTTTATTATTATTTTCTTCCTTTCTGTCCTGTTAAACTGTCTTTATCTCAACCTACAAGTTTTACTTTTTTTTTTTCCCCAATTTTGTCCCCCATCCCACTGGGTGGGGGGGAGTGAGCGAGCGGCTGCGTGGTGCTTAGTTGCTGGCTGGGGTTAAACCACGATAGATTTCTAAAAGTTAAATATACAAAAAGAAAAGGTTTGCACCATTTGTTTCTTACTCAAATATGTTTAGTCGTGATCCTTCATAGGCAACTTCCCAGACCTTGGTCGATCCACCATTCAGAGTAGTTCCTCGAATCAAAACCGTCATGAAGCCAACCACCATGACAATCATTTGAAATGCATCTGTCCAGACAACAGCTTTTAATCCTCCCTAAAACAAACAGAAACTGCATGCTCTCATCTTCTTTCCTCTTGTTCAAGTACAGCAAAAGGTAGAAAGACCCCTTATTTTGGGAGCTCATGAGCTGTATGTATAGCATCTAGCAAATCAGGACTCTTCTTTGTATTCTCCCATGAAGGTTGTATTTTTGCAGGTCAGAAAATGACACAGCCTAAGTGGTTTGTCCACAGTCATATGAGAATATTTGACCTCTGGTTAAATGCTTTTTTTTCTGCCTCCTTTATGTGCATTTGAAGGATATATCATGGTGTGGAACAAAAGCTCAGGGAATACAAGCTGGCCTGTTTGTACTTCCCATAGCACTCTGTACGGTTCCCAGAGCCACAGTGTCCACAATTAGCCTAACACAGAAAATTAGCTCCAGAAAGTCTGCAGTTCGGCTTTCTCCATAGCTACTTTTATATTTGATCAAATCTGTACTAGAGCAACATAATAAGTGTTTTCAACAAGGGTGGACTGAAACATTGAAAAAATTCATTAGTGGTAATGAGAAGAGAAATTAGGTTGTGTCCTGAGCCCCAGGGCTCTGCCAGTTCCACTGCGAGGTTTAGCTTTTTTGTAACCCGGGGTCTCGTGTTGCTTCCACTCAGCAGCAGAGCTCTCTATGACCTGTTGATTGTCCTTCCTAGGTTTTATCACTCTGTTCTTGATCTGGGGTGACACCAGAGGCACATTTTTCACTACAATGTTTTTTCAGTCTGTAACTTGTAAAAGATAAGAAGAATAGTCTTCGCAAAAGATTTAGTATGGCAGGGGAAGGTTATCGCCTCTTTATCTGGACACTGCCTCAAGCTGTCTGGTTTAAACCTTGAGACGTACAGCAGAGGATTTGAGAGGAAATATATTTTTCTCCAAATAGACTTACTTATACCACAGAGTCTAAAAGAAATTTATCTCTATGTTCTCCTACTTTGAACTTCAGTCACTCGTACTGTATTTAGAAACCGCCCTTCTGCGATAGCCTGTCATGTATAAAGGATGGTTGAATTAACAATCTGTGTTGCAGCTGTTCGGTTATGCCTGTTACGTACCAGAGTGCAATAGAAAGTGCAGACAATTCCTGTTGCAACTACAGAGCCCCAGAGATCAAATCCAGTGACTGTGAAACCAAAGAAAACCAAATGGTTAGCAAAATGGAGGTAGGTCATCTGGATGGTAACAGAAAAGCTATGATCCTTTAGCCTTAGAAGGATGGGAGTAATTATTAAAACTAATCTTTTGTGTCTATTAGGCACTTTGCTGGATTGTTCAGGTTTCTTAACGCTACTAAACACCATTTTGCATTGCTGCTTTCTTGCAAATTGTATTTAACTAACTTTGAATGGTGTGCATAAGTAATACGTAAGAAGTATAATTGCACAAAGCAAAAACGTCATTCCTATGGGACACGGCTTTATAAGCAATACTTTCCTTCTGTTCTTAGTCCAGAATTTTCTCTTGAGAAATCAAGTTCTTCAGAGATTTCCAAAGAATCCTAAGAAAAAAACCCAACCCCAAACTAAATTTCATTCCCTGCAACTAGGAACAGTTTAACGCTAAAATGTGCTGCATTAAAACAATTTTTCGTGTTCATTTTAATTCTTAAAGTTACTTTACACAAGATGTACAAATTTTGGTTTGGCTTATATTGAAGTCTCTCCCACCGGGCATAGTCTGTGAAGGCAAATCTATTTGTAAAGGTTCTTTTATTAGCAAAGTTACTATGGCCCAATAACGAATGTGAACTGTCACGTAAAATTCAGTTGAGCTCCAGAGGAAGGAAGCTCAGCACTGTGCCAGGGGTGGGATTGGGCAAACTGGGCGCAACTCAGATGACAAACAAGGAAAAGAGCCTCCCGCTCTCTTCCTATGGATTTTGGTGACATGAGGAGTTAGGCCATGCCTATTCCTTATGCCCTGTGGCAGTAAAATTACTAGTTCCGTCTATCATGCTGGATGCTGTACGCCTGGTTTGCAAAGATTAATTAAAGAAGCGTGTGGACAGACAGCAGCACAGCATTCAGCTCCAGCTGCAGGGCATGGAGTTATGCCCATGGGAACCTGAACACGGGAGACGGGGAAGGGGGGAATCAAAGTACAGAGTACGGTCTTGGATCGTCAGCTTGTACCGTGAACTTTGTCAGGATGTTGAGAAATTGTTCGTTGCTAACCCCTTCAGGTGGTTACTGAGTGCAAAGGAGAGCAGAACAGCAAACGCGAGGCTCCTGCTAATGTACTGGAGTGAGAGAGAGATCTGGGGAGTCAAAAATGCAGAGCTACAAGGTGCAGGCAAAAATCTTCCTACAGAACTTTTGATGATTTTTTTTTTTTTTTTTTTTTGACTTCTTTATCTATTTTCCTCACTTGATTTATTCTGACAGTCTTGTGGTGTGATTATGTGGGGTAGCCATGTAGTGTGGCATGGGAACTCACCTTGGTTGAGTGCCAGTGATGGAGCATAAACCACTATTCCTGTGTAAAGGATCTGAAAGAGAAAAAGTTCATGAAAAAAACATGTATGTGAATGCTCAGTGATAAGGCTTCTTATTTAGAGTGGGGCTCTGAGCAAAATACCAGATCTAGGGGTTTCTTTAGATCAGCTTGTATTGTATATGGCTTTTCTGTTTCAGTCTTTACAAAATAAAAATCTTTGCTTTAATTCTTTTCTACTGGAAGGGCCATTGTCTGCCTCGGTATTACTTATTTCACCCATTGCTAAGATGAGTAGATGACACAAATATCCTAGTTAAATGGAAAGAGGAGCTCTCGGGAGAACATGAACCGTGACGCAGAGATAACTTGGGTTGATCTTGGAAATTAAACTTCCCTTGTTCCATTCAATCCCTTTCAAAGTAGCTGACTCAATGCCCTTCACGTGTATGTTCTGACAGAACTGAGGGAGAAACAAAGCCTGGAAGTCAATACACATTCAAATCTACTGCTAAAGGTTTTGGAATTAATAAAATGGCATTAATGTAGAAAGAAATGTCTGCCAATGTCCCAAGACTTTCCATCAAATACATAACTAATGTAGCCTTTTGAGAAACTTGGTGAAGCTTTAAATCAAAGGGCAAAAAAGCTATTTGATGTCTACAGTAGTGCTTTGGGTGGCTCCGTAGGTTTGGTTTCTTTTGGTAAAGTAAGTAGGTAAAGTTAAGTAGTAGTAGTAGTACTAGTAAAGTAGTGTTTTGGGGGGTAAGTAAAGCTGGTCTCTGCTCAGTCTCTCCATCGGAGAGCCAGGACCGTTACTTACACGGCACGCACAGGGGTGTGGACTGACTAGTCAGGGCTTTATGGTAATGCAGAGCAGTATACAGATGTGGAGTCTGCACACACCAGCGGTTTCTGCCCCGTGGGCTGGGGGGCTTAGTCCCTGGGACCCGGCGCTGGGAGCAGCCCTTGCCACGTGCAGCTGCTTTGCGATGGGATAGCCTCACCCCCGTGTCGTAAATGGGTAACTGGTGAACTAAACGTACCCAGTACTGCTTGTCTAGCTTCTCAAGAAAGACAGAATCCACCCATTTGGAAAGAGAGAGGCTTCAAGGGAACCTAAGGAGACCAAGAATCTGAGAAGCATTCACTGTAATCCTAAGCAGGAGCAAGCTAGAAAGTTAGGAAAGCAACCATTCTTTCTTTTTAACGCTCACAGTCCAAGTGAAAAATTTAAGAAAAAAAGAGTACTTGTTAAAACATCTCATTATAAAAAATGCACAGTCTGAGACTAGTCCATCAAAATAAATGTTGAGTGAGATTAGCATAAACAAAGAGTCAGTGTCTTCCTACCGTCTGCAGGATGTAGATCAATGTTGCAGCAAGACGGACAATCTTGTTAAATCTTAACTCCAAATACTAGGAAAAAGAGGAATCTCAGTAAATTGCACATGTAGCATCTGTGACACAGCTATTAACCTTCTGCTTGCCCAGAGTAACAGCTTGCTGTGCAAGTAAAATTACTGGCAGCTGGCACTACTGCTATGAGTAATGAGCAGGAGAGCATGATTGTTATTACACATAGCAATAATTACATTTCAGAAATATTCCTATCAGAAGCGTGTACTTGAAGTTATATGTTGGGTTGCAGTGATCAGTATCTGCTTTGTATCGGGAATAACTGAAAAAGCCCAAGGGCTACAAGGAAAAGAAACTTAAACTTCAAATGAAAGTATATTCCAACTATACGAAGAGGAAACTAGAGGTCATCTCTAGGAGAAAGAGCATAGTTTAACTCCTGGAGTGGCAAAAGTGGTGGTAGAGCAGGTGGAGAAGCAGCAACATACTGTTTCACAGCGCTTGAGCTAAGCGGGCTTTCTCACCTGCTCTGTCTCAGTCTAGAGCCAAATTTGTACATCATCATTAATATGGAGAGGCAAATGGGGTTCTTATGGACTTCCAGGTGGATGGAGAGAGGTGTTCCCAATTACCACACAACTGCAGAGGTGAGTAGATCTCTAGCCCCGAAAGCCCAGATTTTAAGCCCGAGTCTCTCTGTAGAGTTGACCCAAAAAATTAAATCTGCGTTGCTAACCCCGTGGCTGCCTCCCACGCAGCCTCGGGTGGGCTGGCTCTCTCCTTGGGCCACGGTCCCGTGCGCTCCCCAGCAGACACCAGGCACAGGCTGTACTAATCTTCTCTCTTTTACAAGTCTCTAGGCATAGTACTTCCAAAGCAGCTGCTTTCTTATTAATTTTGTTCATGTTCATCTTTCTGGTGTCTCTTGTATAATAATCCCTGCAGTCTGCCATACAAATAAATAGCTAATTTATGTAACTTGACTTGTTTCTAAAAATTCATGAAGTCAGCAGAGTCATCTTTCCAGCATGCTGGAAGGGACTCTCTGGCTACAGTGACACTTTCGGTGGTTCAGATGAGAAAAGTAATTCATTCTCTGATCTTGCATCAAAACCAGCTAGAAAATGCAGTTACTTGTGGCAGTGGGGATCGATGGTCAATTTTACTTTTTTTCCAACCTGTAACTGAAATATTTCCAAATACCCAGGCAGAGCTCTTTGACCAAAGCCCCTCCTTGTGTTTAGTCTTATAGAACATCGGCAGTTATTTTTCTGTTACCACGAAGCTCCTCGCGAACTAACACGGCTTTCTTCATCCAATTCTTGCTTAGTTGAAACTGCCCACAAACAGGAGCAACCAAATCTGTGGCAGTTGATTAAAGTGACTGAAAGGCTATTCCCAAATGCTCAATAACCGCCCAACGGGTGTGCAGATGATAAGGGCTGCACGCTGTGCTCCTAGCAATAACATCATGAGGACTACTGATTATTCTTTTTTTTTTTTTTAACTACTGAACTGTCATATGAAGAAAATAATGTGTTCTAGGAGTGATGCCAGGCAAAAACCTCCAGAAAATTCAGAGGTTGTTCATTTCATTTCCTAGAGAATCCCTGAATTCATTCTCCAGCCCTGACTTCTTTTTTTTTTTTTGAGAGAGAAAGAGACCTGCCATCTTCTTCCTCTTTATCCCTTCCTCCCACCTCAGCTTTTTAGATATCAAATAGTCCACTTTTATAATCAGTTGGACCAAATTGCCAGATCTACACCAAGTTCGAATTGGATACTATTGAATTTTGTTCTTAAAGTCTGACTTTAATACCTGCTCTCTAAACCAGAGTGGAATAGTTACTTGTAAGATCAGAAGCATTTGGATGCACTTTAAATATTTTCCAGCTGTAACTTAATTTGGTGCTGTTGTGTAAACCCTTATCCTGTCTTTGCCATATATGCATAACAGGTGCTCTGACCCTTAATTTGTGTTTTCAACTTATGCAATATAAATAATAAGTTTGAATAATGCGACCCGTTTCTAAAAATAATTAAGGTATCAATAGACTTGTTCTGTAAAACACTGCAGAAAGTCTTCTGTCAGAGATTATTCTCTAAAAATATCTTTATACATGATATTGACTTTTATGTTGGAATAGTGCCTTTTAAAAATAATTTTTACTTACCTCATAAGTGCTTGTAATGCCAGATCTGTAAAATACAGGTAGAAAAAGTTCAGCAGTAAAAATGATGACAAGCGCATACGAAAGAAAGAATAGCACGAAGGATGCCCCATAGCGATAAACTTCGGAGGGTGTCCCCAGAACAGTTACTGCTGACATGAAACTTGATGTGAGAGAAAAAGCGATTGGTCCACATGTCATCTGCTTACCACCCACCAAAAATTCCTTTGAAGTTTTCTTTTTCCTCTCTTTAACAGCAAAAAAGACTCCAATGCTAGCACATACTAAAAATAGTGCTGCAAAAACAACATAGTCCCAAGCCACAAATTTTTTGACTTCTGGAGCTACAAAGTTTGACATAGCATCAGTTGGACAATTCTGTGGTGGAGGATTCTGCTTTTCTGTAGCTGTTACTCCGAACAGATTAGCTCAGTTGACAGCAAAGTTGAAGCTTATCTGTAGCTCATCAATGACAAATAATAAAGAGAAAGACTATTCAGCTAGGAGACTTTTTTTTTTTTTTTAATCCAGTTCACTTCTAAGGAGGAAAAGAAAAAACAAAATAGCTAAGGATGACTTAGGAAGGTGCTGTATGCACTTAGACCCCAGTGCTACTGATGCTTCTGTCAGGCAGGCTGGAGCAGGGGACTTAGCTGTGAAATCTGTAGTACACTCCCTTTTTATCTGGGAGGTTTTAATTTAACGTTAAACATTAGCCTGACACATTGACTTGATCTGACTCTTTTCTAACCTCTCAGCATTTTTAAATAATAAAATGAAAGCAATAAAGAAATAAATAAAGGAGAGTGAAGTGAAGGAAAACTCAGTTTACGGACCCACGACCTCACTGGTGAGTTTGTTTTCAGAGGAGCAATCCCCTCGTATGCTTAAAATCTAAACTTGAACATCAGCGATAGGGTTCAGAATTCTCCTTTGATGTTCTAAGTGTGCTCATTGGTAAACCCTCTGGAAGTTAAGGCAGCCTTAAAGAACTGGAGCCTTTAATGGTTAAAAGTAGCTGCGGTGCTTTCCCCCCACCCGCCGTAGCCCAGCCCTGGTGTGTTTGGGAACCCCGGGGATCTCCGGATGAGCAGAAGTGCAGGTTGCGCTACACTGTTTGAGAATGACATTCGGTCAGAAACTGATTTTTCACTGACCGCTAACAGCAATTTTCCTTATAGCTTATATGGGTTCGTGTGAGAGGTGGCTTTTTTTATATATCTGTGTACAACTTGGTTGGACAAGAGGGCCAAAGAGAAGCAGATTAGACAACAGCAACTGTTTTCTTAACTGTGTCTTTGACATAATTTGTTGAATTTAATTCATTAGGTTTTCCTTGTGTTGTGTTTGTGTTGGGTTTTTTTTTAAATAAGTGAATATTCATTTTATCTCTATCTACACCATGACGATATGTTTTCCAAAGAAGCAGGCAATGACTTGTCATCCCAAAGGATTAACTTGTACAAAGAGGTACTGTGTGTAGTCGTGCCCTCCACCCTTCCTTCAGGGCTGCGTTTTGGAGACCGTCAAGAAAGAGATGCGGTAACCTGGGGTGGCCTTTAACAGCAAAAGTCCTTCTCTTCAGCCTTGTCTTGGCTGGGGATGGATCCCCGCTTTTTCTTCTTAAGTCATCAGTAAATGGAGATGTTTTTGTGTCAGTTGTACCTTGCAAATTAGTGGGCGTCCAGACCTGAACCCTTGTCTTTTCCCATCCGTCTGCTAAGGAGAAAGAGGAGTACATGTATGGCAACCGTCATTGCGTAGCGCAGAGTCAAAGAAAGTCCAGGACAGCCTATGGCTGGAACTGACTTCTGCCCACGTGTGTGGTAGAGATTGTGCAATTTCTGTGGTTGATTTCGGTGAGACCAAGTGTAAAAGAGGGAGTCGAAAGGCCTATTTCTGCTGCAGAATGTGAATTCAAAAAATCAAACAAGTAAAAAAAAGTCCCAGAAGTATGCAAACATACTTCTTAAAAGGCACTGCTTCATTCATAGCTGAAATACTTTTAGTCCCCAGAAGGTGAAAAAGCGTGAAGTGCGTGTTTGTGAGGTATGATCCAGCCCCCTGTGAAAGCCAGGATATCAATTAAAGCTGCCATAGCACTTTTTGTGCGCTGTAACCTGCGGGTAGTGCGATGGAGGGACCAGACGAGAAAGCAATAAACCATTCTGCATTATTGTGGATAAATCAAAGTGAGACAGTATAGGCAATACTCTGTAAATTCTCATACGACCGCCTCATAGTAATTTGTTTATCTAAGTCTAGCCCCATTGCTAGTTAATATTTCTTTTTTGTACAGAACAAATGTCTTAAGGTGTGTCCACTCTCAAAAAAGCAGGGACTTTCACTTTCCAGGCATTCATCTGCTTTTTGGAGGGGAGTTTTGCCCTTTTTTTCTTTTCTCTTCTTCTTTTTCTTCTCTTTCCTTGTAACTGTTAGAACACGGATGTTTTCTGCAGGTTTTAGTTCATTCCTACAGAGCCTGATTAATAAATGTCTCGGGCAATGGTAAAAGCCATGCCATTACAATGGTGAGGTTCTAGGGTCAACCATCAACCCAGGCTGGCAGGAGGCTAATTTAATGGGGTATGAATGCAGCATGTAGGGCTAACCAGGCAAACCACGTGCATGCTGCTTCCCACAAACCACAGGTGATTGCTGGCTGAGTCACGGTGACGCCAAGTGGATTCACAAAAATCTGCAAAGAAACAAACTTGAGGGTATTTCTTCTTAAACTTGAGCCACTGAACTGCCCCATGTAAGTAAGACTGCATCAGTCTTACTTACGTTGCTGAGAGGGTGGAGAACTGTTTGTGGGGCCTGGGATAAAAATTAAAAATAAAAAGTAAAAAAAAAAAAAAAAAAAAAAAAAACAACTCATCTGGGTCAGAAGGTTTCTGTACCGGTCACGTTACCAGAGAAAGTCTAAGGGGAAGATCCCTGTAACATCCGTTCTAGGAAAATAAGTGTAGTGCAATATATTATTACAGGCTTGAACACATTTTTAAAGGGGTCTGTTTGCCATCAGCGAACACTGCTAATTAGCAGCTGGGCTAACTGCGCTGTCACACAGTGATGAATAAAGCTGCTTGTCGGCTCACATGGGCTCGGTGCATAGCAATTTGGGTTGGATTCCGGGAAGCTTTTCCAAACAGCAAAATTCCCATTGGTGTAAATGTAAGCCTGCGGAGATTTTTTTTTGTTATTATTATTATTATTATTTTTGAAATTATAAATGGTCTTTCTAGCAGAAAAGTACTTTTGGATGATAGTAATTCACACAGAAAGTAGAAAAAAGCTAGTGGAATAATAAACTGGAAATCAAGTTAGAAATGTAAATTTGTATATTTATCACGCTATAGCCCTCTCATACATTTTAAGCATAGCTTCATGGTGTTGTCCAGAATAGCCATTTTAGCTAAATCTCACATAGAAAAAGAAATAATATACTTTAGAAATAAAATTTCTGAAGAAGAAATATTATTTTAAAATAGTATGAAAACATTTTTTATTCTGTTGTGAAGACATTCCTTAGCTGGGAATAACTGAAATTTTTATTTCCCTGAAATAATAGAAGGAGTTTAATATTTCACTTGTGAAAACTCCTGTGAAATAAAGTTTTAGCCAGGGTAACCCAAGGAAGAAGCTTGATTTCTTGAAGCTTCAATACCCCTTTCAGTATCTGACTGGGAACCAAGAATCCGACAAGAGATCCAACTTGAGTGTTTGGGTTTTCTACCCGAGGCTGTTTGCACCTGAGGGCCTAGTTCAGGTGCCGTTTTGGCATCTGAGATAGGGGCTTGAGATAGCAAAATAAGGGCGTTTCTAATTAGCCACAGCCCCGGTTCCCGCAGTCAGGCAGGAAAACCTGCCACGGATGCTCTTTCCTGCGAACTGCTGTACTTTTTTGCCCCTGATTTTGGGGAACATAAGAATAACCCTTGAAGGGGGGGGAGGAGAGATGGGGGTAGTTTGAATGAATGCGTATCTGTCGCTTGCATCTTTGAGATTAGGAATCTGGTGGAGGAAGTGGACTCGTGGCATCAAGTGTGGCGGGATGATCCCTTCTTTGAGCAGCCTCTCCCACTTACTTGCTGGTATCAGGGAGAGCCATGACGAAACTTTTGTACAGATACCTAGGACCAAACACAAACAGCAAAACGTGAATTGCCCCCCAAGATAGCGTTGTACTGAAGTGACTTTCCCTCTGTCATAGAGAATTTGCTCACAAGAAAGAATGCAACTTTTTCCTTACACCTATAAAGGGAAGGCGGAGAACTGTATCCTGAACTTCTGCTATCTGGTTCTCCCTTATGATGGAGAAATTCAGAGTCCCGCAGATAAATTCTTTTTCTTGTATCATAATCTCGCACGTAGCGCTGAAGAGTCTCAGTCTTGAGGTACACCAGCTCCTTTCTGAGCAGGAAAAGTTAGGGCAGAGTGACACACAGTGAGTGCTAAAAGGCTTCTTGCCGAGGGCACAGCTCTCTCCTCGGGCTGCAGGCATGCGCTGCTGAAAGCAAACACCACCCTTTGCCTCATCCAGCAGATAATTCAGTAGGCAATTGATGAATATCTAAGAATTCCTTCCCATATGGTACCAGTCAACTTGTGTCTATTTGTTATTGATAACAGAAAAACTGGAAATCTTTTGGGTAAAGTAACAGCGAGTGAGGGGGCTGGGGAAGATGCTTTGCTTATATCCCCGAGACTGAGAGTATTAATAATTGAGAAACTGAAATGCAAGCTCACAAAAGCAACCACCTATCTGAAGAGAACGGGCAGGGAGCTTTTTAATGTTCTCTTTTTCAAACGCGTATATGGACTACTGAATTTGACAAATGCCTTTTAACGTATTTTGTGTCTCTTTATACTAAATGACATGTGCAGTGCAATTCGTGATCAAGTCAGTGTCTTCCAGCACGTACACAAGCTGGCGCACACGCACAATCTGCTACACTAGTATTTGGAGTATATTTCTCGGTGGTGTTATGAGTCTTTGGTATGATTCTTTTTTCTATAGCAGCTCCAAAATTTCTGCTTTTCACAATCAAATATTGGTAGCTGTACTTGCATATTGCACTGTTTTGGAAGTAATAATTTTTGATTCTAACTGTACCTTTTTTATTTCTTGATATGAGAGCTTTCCCTTTGGAGTAAAATCCAGTTTCAGATAACAGAAGTCATCCCCTTCTGAGACCAGACTAGCATCATGTAGTCTGATGCTTGGACCATGAATATTTTCACTGGCTTCAGCTCAATTAGTCTGTTGAATATTTTTGTCATGAGTGACAGATCCAAGACCTGACCCTTGTTCACAGACTGATCATTAGTACTGACAAGAGGTAAAAATGAGTTTTGATTTTCTACATGGCTTAAAAATTTTGTAGCTTCTGCACTCACTTTGGTGCTTGAGTTTAATATTTGAGTCTGAGATTTGTCCATTATTATAAATGTAAGAGTCATTCTGGAAGATAATACCAAATCACACGTAAAATGGGATATCGATTTGTTGGTGTTGCTCCAAATGCTTAGATTTATACGTGTAAAATACACCTGACTGAAGTTTCAAAATTAAGGTCTTCTCATGGGTGCGTACTTTGTATTGTATCCATAAAGAGCAACAGCATCTCTTAATAGAATTATAAAAAAAAAATAAATATTGCCTATTTTTCTCTAAGCACTTCTTTTCTAACACCTAGATCAGAAAGCTCCTCTATTTAGTATACGCTGTTTTCACTAAAAAGCATTTAAACTGCAGCTGTCAGGTAAATACCTGTGCAGTACTGAAGGATTTGAAAAATATTTTTTCCTCCTGGCGATGCAGGTAACAGGATCAAGCCTGGGAATTAACTGTTTGTTTTGCTATGCAGTAGACATGGGTTTTACCGTACACTTATACTGAATTATTTTTCAGCTTCCTTCTCAATATTTTTATATATATATCTGTATATGTGAAAAATATGTGAAAAATTCATAGAAATCAGCACCAGAGGATTTAAGTCACATAGTTAACTAGGTGGCTGAAAAAGAAATAGTAACTAGTCTATTGAGGAAAAGTAAATATCTGGAGCACAAAACACACTGAAAATCAAAGGTGTATCACTCAGAAGTCCCTGTTAAATTTACGGGTTATTTTCTTGCCTTGACGGTGGACTTTGTCTTTTCTTAAGAGGCTCCTCTTTAATGATTACTCTTTCCTCAGAAAGACGTGCTCATTTATCTACACAAAGATCGTTATAACCCACTAGAGTGGGGAACGGGAGGTATTGCTTATAGTTTCAAAACGGATTATTCCCCGGGGACACGGAGTCCTCCCCGCGGGATCGCTCTTCCCCGGCAGCGCCAGGTCGCGTCAGGGCGCCCGGCAGGGACTGCGGCCGGTGGTAAAGTCTCATCCCATCCGTCTGCTTCCCTCTACTTTATTTCGCATCTCGGGATGCAAAGTTTGCAGAGTTACTTGCAAACCCGGTTGCGCGCTTTGCGGAGCCCTTGCAAACCTGGTTGCGCGCTTTGTGAACTGTACAGAGGTGGGGGTTTATTGCATACCTGCTTAAGGAGAAAAACGCATGGTTGGCACCGAGAACTGGATTTTCTTCTACAAAGACAGTGAGCTGGGGAGCTGCGTGAGAAGAAAGTGCTAATCTGAAACACTGGATTTTGAATAATCATATTTGCAAAAAAAAAAAAAAAAAAAAAAAGCTTAAAATCATATGTCGGTTATTATTTACCCCTCCTAACCCCTAGCGCGGTGGAAGAGGGTCCCCCTCTACTGGGTGGCTGCAGTTTCCCAAGGACCCGAGCCATCCTTGCAGCTCACCGGCTGGCTCTCCCGTGGGTTCCCCCACGGCCCCCGCCAGCCACGTGGCACAGGCAGCAGCCTGGCTTCACTCCTTCAGCTCCCTGGTTTTTTTGTAGATAGAAAAAATAGCACACGGGAAAGTAGTTTGCTACTTATGCACCCAGGGCAATGATTCATTTTCCAGGAATGGCACAGGTATGATGTAGAAAGATGTTTTTATCCAAACATCAGTCAAAATAAATGATCAGATACTGCAGTCGAGACCATAAGCTGCGTAGCCCCTGCAATAGCTCCGTAACAGGTAGCAGCTGGGTGGAGGCACTGGGATGGCTGGTGCTGACCTGGTTGCGAAACAGGACGAGTCAGAAAGGCTCCTGTACTCTTGGTGTGGACACCAAGGAGATAAGACGGTCCTTTGCATCATCTCTGTTTTCCACTTAGACACTGTGGTAAATACTCCTTAAAAGGTGGGGCGGGGGAACGTCCCATCCTGTTTTGGAGCACTCCCCAGTTATCGCATGGGGATGCTTGACCTGGGACGTGTCCCGTACTTGCTCCGTTCTGATGTCCGACCGCTGCTGCAAGTCCCCAGGTTTCAGAGGAAGCTTCCAGAATCAGTTTTCCGGTTTGGTTTGGGTTTTTTTTCCCTTTTCTTTTCCCTGGTTTTGCCAATGGAAGAGTCTGCGTGAGAGAGAGGGAGAACACACGAGGGCGAGCACGGCAGAGAGAAGGGAAGGAGATGGACAGAGGGAAGGCAGGGCAAGGCTGCTCTGGGGAAATTCATTCTGCCTCGGCTATTTCAGATTCTTGCAGGGAAGAGCAGAGCATTAATAATATGAGAAAACGTAACTTATTTCTCTTTGGCTTGTGGGTAGAACTAGCTTTGCAAACTAAGGTTGCTAAGTTGGGTTTTTCATTTCATTAGCTGAACAAGTTAAGAGGTATTAAAACTTGTGGACTGAGAGAGGGATGTGCCGTCTCGATCCCAGCATATCTCATCAAAAGACAGCAGTCCAGGACTGAATAAAATAGCAGCGTTACATTCTAGTTTTGCTGTACCTTATCCTCATTTTAAAGCAGAGTAGGGCACCTTATATGCTGATCAAAAAGCACTTCAAGAAGTATGTAGCAGCTGGGAAGGAAAGAGGGAGCTGAGATCTCACTGCAGGTGATTTAAGGATAAAGCAGCACAGAGTGCACTTTAAAAGGATGAAAAAATAATGTGTGCTTCACTATTTCTGTGCCTTTAAAAGCTCCAGAAACCAAAGTCATCTGGGTTGGTCTTCAATTGTTAATAAATGGTAGAAATACTGCCTCAACCCTGCAAGAAGCGTTTGGAAACAGTTTCACAGTAAGCTTAGGGACAGAAAGATGGTGTGTACTTAACAGGATCGCCGTTAATGGTCCATACGAGAGGCCTGTGCTGTTCGTGGACAGCTTCAATGAGCATCCCTACTTACAATAAAGCTGAGGATCACAACCCTTCACTTCCCTCCATGTTACCCTACTAAAGGGAAAGGGGACATTCAGGGACTCCCTGAGGAATAAAGCTGTTTAACACTAAATTGACCCGGCGTCTTTCCCCGGGTTAGAGTTTTCATGCGCTCCAATGAACTTGTGTTATAAAAGGTACCTTTTCCCACGTCGTAGAAAACGCAAATCAAAGGAAGACCTTTTTCTAGTAGGACTTGGAGATCAACCATCTTTAATAACTCTTTTTTATTTATTCATTTATTTATTGTATCGCTTTTACTTTTCTTTCTTAATATACTTCAAAGGGATCTCTCCATCCTGTTTTCCCTATATAATTTCACTTTCATTATGTACTCACATCCTTATCTTGATATAGATTACAGCGCAATATTACCACACTGCAGAAAGGTTTAATGCACTTTTTTGCAAAGAGAATAGCTTCTCTTGAACAGTTTAACTACTCACGTATTGCTTGTTATTGTTGCACTGCCCAAATAATTATCTGTTCTTTTTTTTTTCCTAGCTTAAAATAAATTAAAATAATCAAAGATAAAGAGCTAGTCATAGTTAAAATAATCCAGCAATAAATTTAAATAAAGAGAATTTTGCCTGTGACTTTACACACCATTTCTCTTGAAAGAATTGGGTGGAAGAGCTGGCCTGCTCCAGCCTTGCCTCTAACATGCATGTGATGGGGCATGACATGAGGAGGAAAGGAGCTGGGCCGTGGCTTTTCTGTAGGTCTTTGCCCTGAGGGACCTTCTCTCCTGTCTCGCATCTGAGAGCCTAAAGCTCTTACTGCTTTGCTAAAATCTCGTGATTAATTTAAATTCAGGTATATGAGCTTTTGCATGGATCTTTACTCATGCTGTCTTTAACGCTGTAGAAAGCTTCTCTTCTTACTCTCCCCTGAAGGGCCAAAAAGCTGAGAGAGGGGGAGGACTTCTGGAGGGCACCAAAAAATAATATGACATAAAGCGAGCATTAGGAGTTGGAGAAAATGTATTTGGCTTAATGGAAAACAGACTTTGCCCCTAGCCAGTAGATAGTAGGGGAGTTGACGTGCGGTGCCACGTTAGCCTGTTTTTATAAGAGCCGAGCGTGTGCTCTGCACCTCATGTGAAGCTGGACGTGTGATGTGCTGCCGCAGTAATTGCTTTGAAATCAGGCAAAGGGACATCATAACAGCATGAAGAGCTGTAAAAAAGCCTCTGGAATTTGCTTATGTGAACAATTACTCCTACATCTGTTCGTTCTTTTTGATAAATTGCTCAGCTTTTTATGTGCTGTTGACTCCCGTATGGCAGGGACGCTTTTGTTTTCCTAGTTTTGGGAAACCAGAAGTGTAACTCGGGGGTGACTTAAGGAAATTTGTGCCCTGCTTGTCTGGGGCAGAGGGTGCAGACAGGGGAACCAGATTGCGTTTTGGAGGCAGGCTCAGGAGAGCATCTCTGAACAGGTATCGCAAGGACTCCAGCTCACAGGGGTACCCGGCGATCTTGGCAGGATAAGCTAAAGCAATATCTCAGGGTCGCCCCAACTATCGTGAGCCATAGTGAAGGAAATGAAACCTCAGCTGGAGGCGCACATCAACAGCCCTTTTGATTTTCTTTACAAGTATATGAATAACAACCCCCCGCTCAAAAGCGAGCACCTTCCTGATGCCGAGGAGAAGCGTTTGCAGGGCACAAGGGCTGCGCCCGCTGCCCATCGGCACTCGCCCAACCTACGGGCACCGGCACGTGGCGTTTGGCTTGGGATGTCCAAATCTCACCAGTGAGGGTTTGGGCTGGGATCCCATGCTATGGGAGAAATCCTCATTTAAATTAAAGTCAGTTATAGCAAAAATTAGGGCTCCATTCTGCTGCGAACTTCCCTGCTTGCTGCCTGCTGAAGCTTTTCTCTCACAAGTAATGGAAAAAGGAGATCAATCGTGTTGGTGCCTGGGTGGCAGCTTAAATCACAGAAGTTTTGCTTCGTCATTTATTGGCAATAAGTTTGTTGTATGCTGGCAAATGTCCCAAATATCATATTGTGTGTGATCGTGTCTGTATCTTATTATATAAAATGTGATTGCCTCCTGGCTACCTGGTTCCCCGCCTTTCATTTTGTGCCTTTTTGTGTGCGCACCTATATACGAATAAAAAGTACTTATGTATGTCTGTGAACTGGAGGGCCCACGAAGATTTGGTGTGTGTTCTATCTTCCATTCATCATGTTGGTTTTGGTTTGGATTTTTTTTTTTTTTTCTTGTACATCAAAATATTTTGGAGTGGTTCTCAGTGTAAGCTGCAGGGAGTTGAATGTTATTTTTATTCAGTCCGAGTCATTTACTCGTTTGAAAACTTGACTCTGAGTACACATGCTGAATGGTTTTGGAAAGCTAACCCCTGAAGTTAAGCAGGGAAAAGAAAAATATTATGACAGTAGAATTTGGTCTATGAATGGTAGTAAATTAGACATTGAAATTAAAGACATTGGAGGTAAACCGAGGTTCAGCAATAAATTCTGGATCTAGATGTTTGCTACATATGAGGGCCTACGGCAGAAAAGCTGCTGTTTTAAATGCAGAATAGATTGTTCAAGAGAGGTGAGTTTTCCTCCTCACGACACACGGAGCATTTTAAATGCATCCTTTAAGAAGAAAAACTTCTCCTTTACCTTATTTTATGTAAGTGAAAACAGGACGTTTTTCTGTTGCATCTTTGCTCTATGGTGCCTTGATGGACTGAAAAATCAGAAATGAAATAAATCTTGCCTGTCTACTGCAGGCTTGCAAATAGATCTATTACTTTGTTTCTATTCTACGTTCCTCTTGAATGTGTGACAGGGTAACTGAAAAATTGAGGGTAAGTCGCTTGCTGTTGGGAGTCTAACTTCAGTGCCAAAGAATTTTGGACATGGGGATGACAGGAACTGTTTTTCAGCCTTCTGGTTTTTGCAATTCATCTCGCTGCTTCTCCCTCTTGTATGTACTGCACCCAGTACAGAGTAGCAGTACGCAGAATTTTTGGACAATCTGTTTACTACTGTTGTTTGGGTTTTTCCCTGCTTGTTTCAAAGTCTGGTAGTTTTGGTTTGGGGATTTTTTGCTTTGTTTTTTTTATTAACATTTTTGTTGTTTTATTTTCAGTGTTGTTTTGCCCTGTAACATCTGTGGAACAGTAACTCTTTATTGCTTTCTGTTTGGAGGCGTGAAGGGAAAAACAAAAGCGAGGCAGCTGTCTTTTTTGGTTTTATTTTTCAAGTAGGGTTTGTCTGTGGGTGAAGACTGGGAAACAGGACTTCCGATCCTATGCATCACTCCTGCCAACCGGCTGCGTGGCTCTGGATTAGTAATTCAGTCTTTTATCTTCCTTTGCCACAGGAAGGGAAAATAAAAAAGACCAGATGCTTAACTTGAGATGTAGGAAAAGGTGTGACTAATCAGCCTTTTAACAGGTAGCCAAAGGTTACTGCATCTAGTGGTGCTGCATAAGGAAACACTTGCAGATGGGTCCAGACCCCACTTGCAATGCAAAAACATCTGTGTCGCTGTATCCTTACTCCTTTTCTCAGCTCCATCAGTAGCTTTCGACAGGTGTTCGGAGTTACGACCTGAATACTCTTTACAGGCTGTAAATCTTTGATTTATAACTGTAGGACAAGCTGTAGGACACTTTGTTCTCAAAATGTTATCTAATCTAGTAATTACGCTAATACAGATGAGCACTCACAGAAGTGCTGTTCCTCTTGACTACGGCAGCGTGCATTAAACGTTTGTGAATTCATTTTGCAATGTGCATAGTTCCTTATCGGTTTTCTCCAGAAGGCTTGGTGACTAGGCACAGCTCCATAGCACAGGAACAGCTGATAACCGACGTCTCTGGAGGAGAAGCGAGATAGGAATAATCTGGAAACGATAATACAGAAATTGCAACAGAGCTGCATTGAAGGCTTGCACTAATACTGGCTTAAAACAAGTGGCTGGGAATGAGTCAGTTTTTTCCTTTTGGGACTATGAGTGAGATTTGTAAGACAGGGTTTGATCTCCTTTTATATTAATCTGATGGAGACTTAGGCAGTGTGATTAAGCATCTTGCTTACAACTGAGTAGTAGTAAGACTATCACTCTTGCACTTCGCTTTCATATTTACATCACAACTTTCTTAGGAGTTGGCTAATTTAGAAGAAATGACATAAGGACTCAATATAATTTATTGAGTAAAGACCTTTATAGTTGGGGTAAAACATCTGTATCAACACCGTTTTGCTGTTTGTGTTCCAGTGACTGTTGTTTCTGGGCTTTGCGTGGGTACAGCTGAAAAGCAGCGCAGCGTATGAAAAGACACTGTGCCGCTGAGCAGCATCTTTGAAAGGCAAGCCATGGTTCATGCGTTGAGCCTTCTTTTTGGTGTAAGAGCATGGTTTGATTCTGAAGGTGAATGTCCTACGTTAGCAACGATTTGGTGACATGAATTAGAAGTTTTAATGGCTCTATTTTCCAGATCAAGGCAAGTAATTGTCAGTTGCATGGAAATGAGAAGCCCATTTTAAGAGTCTTGATGTAATGAATGAGTTCATACATGCTCAAGTGCATGTATATGTTTTGCTCCTCATTTGTGCTTATTTTACATGAAAGTTAACAGCATTGAGATGTGTAGCCATTGGAATATGTATTCCAAATACTTAAAATTTGCAACTTGCACTGTTGTGTTTGGTTTTTGTGGTGTGTGTCCCCCCCCGCCCTCAGTCACATTTCTTCTTTACACTCTTTGATTTTTGATTTGCTTTACCCAAAGACTTGTACTGAATCTCAGCTACAGTTAAACCTTAGGGAAAAATACATGTCTCTGTCGTCTTTAACATTTATGGGCTACGACAGTGGTTTCCTAGGAACAAAGTGTGTAGGGAATATCAGAGACTTTGGAAGGGGCTGCTCTGTGTGTGTGTGTGTGTGTGTGTGTGTACATGCATGCTCGGTAAACAGCCTGTATAAATTTATCTGGTACATGTTGGTATAATTTATTATGCTGGTATATCAAATACAGCAAAATAAAGCAGCTTATGTATGCAGCTGCAAGGCCACGCACACCTGGACCCACAGCGCTTGGTAGCTGCTGTTGTAAACAAGAGATTGCTTCTGTACTGTTTAGGGCCTTTTTTCTTCTCCGTCTTTTGCTACAAAGCTGTGGTATCCTGCACGATTACACAGCGCACCGAGTAGTTGCTCCAAGGTGAAGCTTGGGAGGAACCAGAGCAAGATCTTGGCAAGAAAGCTGGGGCAGGGGCCGGAGGAGGGTTTGCTCTTGGCTCTTACCACCTCATGACAAGGTGGAGGGACTAGACCAGAAACCAGAAGCCTCCTTGTTGGTGCATCTCTTCAAAACTGTATAAGCAGGTTGTGGTAGCTGAATTCGCATGTTATGTGCAGTTTTTACTAGATGAGAGAACCACTCCAGCCTGTATCTTACTGTCTAGTATCTACTTACCTTTTATTTCTCTTTCGTAGCACTACAGTCAGGCTCTCTTCCTCCTCCTAAATCAGAGCCCATGCTCGCTCTGAACGCAGACAAAACTTCCTCTTCCTACACTGAAGATGACTGTTAAATAGCAAAATGTAAGCTAGGAAAAAATACACTTTCTAGTTTCATAGACTAAAGTGACTGCTCTTTTTTTGGACAACCCAAGTATTTTTCTGTACAATTAATTGAAGTATAGCTGGTCATCCTGTGGTTTGGGGGGTTGGGCTGGTTTTTTAAGGGGAGCGGAGGGGGAAGAGGAGTTGGTTTTGAGAATCAATACTCAGTGGCATCAGGAGGATTGGGGAGACTCTGTCACTTGCTCCTCAAACCGAGTGTGTACAGTCCTCCATGCTTTCAAATACTTGAGGCTCTAGACAGCCTTGAAAAGTGTGCAGCCAGCTGCAAAAAGTGTTACTGTGATAGGACTTCCCAAAAATTCAGACTCGCAGGGTGAATGTTATACATAAAGAAGTGAAGATGAGGGATCATTTTATCTGTGTGAAATAAAAACCTTTATGGAAGGTGACAAGAAGACTGTAAAATGGAGGAGTAAAATCATTGCCTTAAAATAATGGGGCTTCACTCCCTTTTCTTCTGTTGACGAAACGCAAAACTCATTCCCATAGTTGCTTAGCACATTCAGTTTCTCTATTTTCAGTAAGAGTACCTTCAAGGTATAATATTTTATAAGCGATGCTTTGGCAGGGACTCAGCTTCCACAAGTCTTAATTTCTTGTCTTATCTGACTCACACATAAGTGGAAATGGAGAAAAATGACTGCAGGTAAGGAGAGGGTCGCACTTAGGTTAGACCGAATGTTGCCAGCTCAGCTGCCAAGGGGGACTCGGATGAACAGAGGGTCCCTTCTTCCACAAAAGTCTTAAATCAAGGTCAGCCCTCTGCATATACACACGCAAAGATAATGACATGTCTGGTTTTGTAATTCTCTGGTGCTGTGTTCATCAAGGTCTGGCATTTTATTTCATTTTTTGAACTTGTGCAAAATGCACGAGACACGCATGGTGGGTTGTTCAGTTCATGTCCTGGAACGTCAATATTCAACACGTATTTTATTCTACTTGGAAGTTAATCATTGGGTTACTAAATTCTTCTTACTTAGTTTAAGGAATAAATAAATAAATAATTTCAAGTTTAGAACAATATTAAATGTTAAAATATAACCCCATTGCCACACATTTCACATAGGGGTATTAACAATGATTTCATAAATAAGAGGGTCAGCTGGGTTTGTATTCCATTTTTTTATGCAACTGATAGACGCCTGGGAATCTGCAGTGGAACTCTGAAAGAAGAACATATTAAATGCAACAGTAGTCACCAAAATTAAATACCTGTGAGGTAGTAAATGATATCATTGAGAGTGTTTCTCGGTACTTGTGATATTAGGAACATTACGTCCTAAACAGCGGCATATCAGAGAAATTCCCAGCTCACGGAGATAAGAGGTAGATCAAGTACCAACCTCCTGAGAACATAAAAAGGGCAGGGGTGAGTGGAGCTATACAGACACATGCCAGTCTGGTGTCTGGCTCTGTATCAGCATTAGATCGGTTCACTGATAGCTCAGGAGGCAAGCGTGGCCACGTTTTGTTCAGATGCTCTCCAAAATAATAACTTAATAGAAAATACCGAACTCAAAAGCGTATCAAGTTTTGATATCAGTTCTTCTGTTGTTTGGAATAATTCAAGGCAGGGATACGTTGCATAACAAAATCAGCAACTTCCCACAGTATTAAGCAGAATCAATCAGTAGTAAGGAAATACCCCTTTCTTATTTTTTTAAAGGTTCACAATCTACTTGACACTTAGTATAATTCTACTGATGGCTGGCATGCCAGCAACCCAGTACATTTTATCCTGTCCAGCATCTCAACTCCCTAACCTAGCTTTTACAGGTGTGGAAACTCTCTCAGTAGGAACAGTTCTGTGCAAAGAAAGCTGTCAAAGACTTGTCAAGACTTTGACTGGAGTTATTTGAATTTAAACATTTAACATACAGAAGCCAAGATTAATTTAGGTTTTGGTAAGCAATAATCAGAATTTTGTCCAAGAACAGCATGTGGGATGCTGTCCTAATATTAAAGTCGTTCCTAAGATAACTCTAAGCTAAAACATGCTTTTGATGCTCAGTGAGAGATTTTATGTGACTATTGCTGTTCTGTATGAAGTTTCCTGGAAGAGGGCAGGCGATGCCCCACACCCCACCTCTTCATCCCCTCTGTTGGACTGAAGTCCGAATCTGTCAGGAGATTGCTTTCCTTGTAGGGAATCAGCTGCCTGGATTTGCCACATGATGATGCGAAATGAGAGAAAATTACTTCCTAAGACAACCTTGGGTAATGTTTGGAGGAAAAAAACTTACATGTATTTATTTTCTGTAGCGTCTCAGTTTGGAGAAACTGGGAACATATTATCCTCAAAGATACCTCAGAATGAGATACTGCTGCCCCATCTCATAAGCTCTGAATTCTTCAGAGTTTTAGTTCAAACTCTGCTTTCATTTAAGTCCTGTGTAAATCAGTAGGAAACATTTTGAAAACAATGCAATTGCTTTTTAATTCCACAGACTGGTGTGCAGACTATTCTACTCAGTGCCACAATAAATGCCACCATACATTATTTTGATTCGTAGTCAATGGTATTTTAATTAATTGCACAGTCTTCTATACATAAGAAACTAAAAATTGAATATTTCGCTCAATTTTTACCACATGAATTGCCAAAAAGCCAGTGGCGTTCACCACAGTAGCAAGTTGACAGTGGTGTTTACCATGCTTTGAGGATGATTTTGCAGCTGAAATACATTCATATGAATGCATGCTTTTCTCATGCTCAACTTAAACATATCACGTCTGCTATTTATTAATTCTTGGTATTTTTCATAGGCTGCTGCAGTATGTTTTAATCCTTCAGTGCATGAAACTCCTGGTATTAAATCTCATACTGATGAGGAAAATCCATGCATCAAACCATAATGGTAGACTTTGGGGCATATGAAGAATATTCTACACCTTATGTAGTTGTCTTCATTCTCTTTCTGCTTCATCATGTCTCCTGTTTCTCTTACCTGTCTCCACTCATTTTCTTTGCCTTTGTAAAAGTTGTAAATTCTCTGAGAAAAAGGACTCGTATTATTCCTCACAGAGGCAGGGCTTCACTCCTGACTATAATTGTACAGTTATATTCAAGTACAATGTTAGTTTTAAGTATTTGGGATTAAAAAAAACCCAACAAAAAAACCCCAAAGCCCCACAAAACCAACAACAAAGAAAACCCAAAAACAGTCCCCCCACAAAAGCACCCTTAAAGGTCAGTTTGATGCATTGAATGGAAATATTTAATAACTAGTGAAAATATCAGAAAACTGTCAATTATTTGGGCCAACAAATATGTCCGGTAAAGAACAACGGCCATATTCATCTCCCACAACACTTGGCAACTGCACAGAGCCAATAGGTGTAAGGAAACCAGCACCCGCAGAAATACAAGGAGATCCTACAGCAGAGAGCAAAGGAGGACGTGTAGGAATCAAGAGAGAGTAAGTGTCCAAGGGGTCTCAGAAGTGAGTAGAATTCAGGGGTTTTAAGACTGAAAAGTAGGTTGAAAACTGCTGACGAGTTCAAAACTGCTTATGAACATGACTAAAGAGCTCTGGCAGAGCCGATGTGTTGAATTCTTTAGAGCTCTACTCGGTTCCGCTGACTTTGCATCTACCGCTTCCGTCTTATTGTTGTTTCTTGTCTGTTTTTTTTAAAAAAAACCTGTAAATCCCAGTAAAAGCTGTTGGAGTCTTTACATGGACACAAGTAGGCCTGAGAAAGAAATGGCATCCTAAATTATTAAAACAAAGCGATCTGCAAGTCTGATTTAATCCACAGTGTAATTGTTCTGTCTATACCTTTCATATCAAGTAATGAAATTAGTGTGTCGTTGGCCATTTTCAGAAGTAGAGAAGGAAACGAGAGCCCCCAGGGTCCCTTGCTCAGAAGATTTCACACAAAAAACCTTGAAATTCTTTCTCAAGGAACTCAGTAGTGTCCTTGATCCTGCAAAACTATTTCCATACAGGTTCGCTTGTGATGGTGAGTGTGCATATGTCATTTTTGTGAATATACATCACTTGCACGAAGCCATTTGTAAGGCGAAACAGAAGGTGGAACAAGGCAAGAGCAGATCTCTGAGAGGCTGTGATAAAATCCCGTACAGGGTAGAGTATGGGAAAAAAACTGCTTGGGTGCTTATAAAATTTACAGGGTCTTGGTCTAGCTGTTTTTTCCTTTGGGAGGTTAGTAAGTTTTAGGGCAATGTCACTATAAAAGGAACAGTTGTGACCTATACTTTATGAAACTAGTTGCTATAACTTTACTGGGGTTATTTTAAGTCACTGCTGTTTCTTTAAAACTCTGAGTGTTACAGATGGTGTTGACAGGGTCATCATAAATAACGAGAGCTGGAAAGCACGCATGTGTGTGTAAGATGCCCTGCCAGGCAGGTTGCAAAATGTTGCTTGGTGAGCCCTTGGTGGCTTACAGTTAAAAAAAAAAGGGGGGGGGGGGGGGAGAAGGGAAAAATAATTTGTTATACACTACTGCAGGCAGTATCTGGTATTAATGTAGTTGTAAAGCATAATGTCTCCTGAGAAATCTTCAGTGAAAGCTTTTGAAAAATGTTCATATGTGGCTACAGCAAGCCTCAGGATCTATGTTAATACACATCTCTCCAAACTGATTCCAGATACAAAGTCATTGCCCAGGGAAAGCAAACTGGATGAGCTGATTGTGTCAGTCGAGTTTCAAGTGAAGGGAGTGTGTCCACGTGACAGGTCTCTCATTAACAGTTGGCAGGGACATGGAAAATACAGAGCATTTAATCATAGGCATGTCCCATGTTATTGCTGAAGGTTGTCGAGATGATCTGTGATTTAAATTGCCCTAGAAAAATACAAGATGTAGAAAACACTTTAAGAGAAATCTTGCCGGGCAGATGCCTTTCCTGAGTAATCGGGCAGCTGTTGTGTGTCAGGTAGATGCAGATACATAACATTTCAAAATATCATACTTCCATCAGAGTGTCCTTTATTCTGCAGGCCATAGGACATATGTGGCTCTGGGATTCGTACTCTTTAAAGGTTGTAGGATGCCGAACTCTGATAGAGATGAATGCTCAAATCTGCTATTTTTTAATGCCTTTGGCCGAGGTACCTAAAACTCACTGTTAGAAGTTGATTGTTTAGATCTGACATTTAATTGTTAATATCAACATGGGGCAAAAAGAAACAGAAGCTGACTCTTAGAAGCTGACTCTTTTTACTAGTACCATGTAGATGCGCATAATGTAAAAAGATGTCTTCCTGTGCTAGCCTAAACAGTTCAGAATTCTTGCTTTTTCCAAATGCAATCCGAGCTGTAACACTTCTTGCATGTGAACTGCTTGACTGAAAGAAGTCCAAACTTAATCTGTGGGTTGGGGTTTTTTTTCTAATTTAATGTGCGAGGTAACATACTGCAAATGTTTGCTTCAAAATTATAAGAAAGAATGCATTGCTCTTCAGCTTCCAAGGTGTTCATGCAAATCTATTACATAAAATTTTGTATCAAGAATGGTTGTCGTTTTAAGATCTAATCCAACTCAAACAAGATGCCTTCACACACAGGAAATCTGACTGAGTGGTCACAGCTGTTCATGATGGTTTTGTTATTTACGTATTTATCTTCTTCATTACATTATTTAAGCTGTTTCTGTTATAGCTGTAGCAAGGAATTTGCGAATCTTAGCAAACGTTGCATGCAACTATTCCTCAATGCTTCCAGTTTCTGCAGCAGAAACTAGGAGTTTCACAAATACATGGAAGATCTTTGGGAACGCGGCAACAGGCTGAAGCCTTCTCTTGACACACACCCAGAAACTGCGCCACAGAAAATGGGAGCTTTCCCTCATGCTGTGAAGAAAATGCTCAACCCCTCACAGCATCGTGCCATAACGTGCAGAAGTCATTCTTCGTGCTCCAGATGGTCCTGGCTGCATGTGTCGTCTTTAGGTACAGCAACATAAATTCGTTTTTCTGTCCTCTGTTCTAACAACTCCTTGGGCAGACAAAATAACCCAGCAGGAAATAAGACACCATGCTGAAAAATTGTCTGCCTTTTACAGTCCTCTGTCTGGAAAATAAATCAGGTAGAAAGAAAAACAGTAAATCAGGAACAGTGGGGACTTTAAAAAATGAAGTTAATGTTAATTTAGTTAGGAGAGGAGACTACAGAAATGATCTTTCCTTCTCCATTCATTTTTTCTGCGGTCTATTAAATGACTTTTTTTCAACTCCCATCCCTTCACTCCTCATCTGGAAAACAGAAAATCAAAAGAAACAGGAAAAAATATTACCACTGAGCTGGGAGATCTTAGCATAGGGATCGTGTAACCTGTTTTTCCAATTACATGAAACCCTTGTGTATGTGTGCCTTCGGGTTAGAAGCAGATCACTTTTTCAATACTCTAGCCATTTGTGTTACTGTTCTCAATCTGTCCGAGTCCTGCGGATGAGAACTGGAAATAGAGTTTGTTCCTGCACATGAGGTCTTTGATTCTCCTGCTGCAGTAGACAAGTAAATCCTATTAAGGTTCATGGAGATTTATTGATGTCTTGTTGGGGGGAAAATTTGTGTTCCTACTTGCTACCTGGGCCTTAAAGAAGGGCTGAAGAATGGACTTCACGTGCAGGGAGAACTACAGGGATTATTTTATTTTTCCTTATGTGCAAACGGCAAACTTCATTACTGTGGTCCAAATTCTTGTTTGCTCAAAAGCTCGTTGAACACCCCTCTTGACTGCTGTCACGTTAAAGCAGCCTGGGTAAAGCCTTTGTTTTCTTTAAAGGAGAAGATGGAGCAAAGCGCTCTGCTTTCTCCAGAGGGATTGGAAATGTCAGCTGATGCTTTGGAACACAGATTTATTTAATCTAAATTATTATTGCAGATTAGAAGCATTGCTGTTCTGGGTTAAAAGCAATATAATGTTTATAAAGAAAGTTCATAACATATTTATAAAACTGGTGTTGTCAAAATAGATCAGCCAGGAGATAGTTTTATCTTGTAGATGCTTCTTACAGCCACATCACGCAACTCATTTATCTTTCTGGTCCAAGTTTTACTAAATCTGAAACAATAAACAGAAATCTTTTTTCCCCCTCCTCAAAAGTAATAATAACTGAGCTTATGAGATGTAATAAGAGTTTGTGCTTTTAATGGCTTCCAAGCCCCTGATCTCACTTCAGGAGTGATTTTGCTGGCCTTCCCCTGGGGAAGACAGGGGCGCCCACAGCCGTGCACTTCTTGGAAGCACAAAGCACTGCCCCAGCTCACTGGGGACAGCAGAATCTCAAATTTTCACTGGTTAAACTGGTTTGAAGTCTCCAAAGAGCAATGTGCTAAATTCACAGCATTTTAAATAAGTAAATAAAGTTGGGCAGTGGTGGTTTAATTAAAACTTGGGACTTTGTGTTTGCTGCAAAAATGTTTTATGCCACTGGGGAAGCGCTCAGAAAAAAATTAGGGGAGGGACAAATGTCAGATAATCAGCGAGTTTACTAGCATGTTCATCATGGGTTTTCAAAGGAGATGGAGAAGGAAAGTTTTGGAGGTAATGAAAACCAACAAACTTTCCCGATTCATATGAGGTTTCAGGACATTTAGATGGCTATAAATGTGGTACCAATATTTCAATAATTGCTGGGGAGCAGAGGGGCAGTTTGAAACACTTCAAACCATCAATTTAGCATCTGTATCTTATAAAAAGCACGGAAATAATTCTTAGGGCAAATGAAAAGAGTACATATGTTGTAGTAATAGTGAAGCAGAAGACAAACGTTCCGTAGGAAAGAAAAGTTTAGTGCAGTTTTGTTTGAATTGGTACATGCACTATGATATAAAAGTGTTGTAATTAATATTGCATTTCAAAATGAGTCCAATAAGATTTCAGCATGAGAGACGTTCTGTAGTGTGAACAGCAGATTAGGGACAGAGTGACACAGAACTAAACCACAGCTGTCTCTTCTTCTAGCCTACATGGCGACATCCCCGTTCTCTTGGAAATTCACCCTTTAGTCATTAACAGCAAAATTGCTGTGAATATTAGTTCAGATTAGAAAGCATATTGTAATGAGAATATGCTGTGGCCTTTCTGTACTTTCAATTGTAAAAATTAATTTCTGCACGTGTACTCTACTAGCTTGTTTTTAAATAAAAAATAACTGTAGGCACAAACATTTGCTTGTAGCTAGTTTAGCATTGTAAGAGTTGTGGTTTGTGCTATCATAACTAATTACATGAACTAAATGGGAAACATGTCTGCTTCTTCATCCCATGGCCTCCGCCATACATCAAGAAAATGTGAGTTGCTGTGAATATTCTCATGCCACCAGCTTTATCCAAATCCTTTTCCAAACCACTTCAGCAGAGTTACAAATACGGTATGGCTTAGAAAGTAATGACAGCTTGAAGGTCCACAAACAGCCTCTGAATAAATCCACCATACTTTTCAGAGACTGACTCTGAAGTATTGTATTCCTCTATCTTTTGTGAGGGTTATAATGTATTGCAGGGAGAGCTGGACCAGCAATATTTGTTGCTCTAACAGGAGAGAGGGTTGGCCAAAGCAGTGTCACTGGCGCTGACCTGGGAGGGAAGCTGGAGAGGTGGTTCCCTTTCCCAGTCCACCTTTTCGTTCTCGTATCCATTTCGATGGTACGTGGAGATCTGGTTTTCACCATCCTTTGGTGGGTCCTCAACTAAAGAGGGCCTTTATCTCCTCTGAGGTCTTTCAGAGTTATTGCCAAACACAACTTGAGTAAGTCACTTTTCTAGCCGTAGCAGACTTGGACGATAGAGCCTCTGTGGCACAATACTCTAAACATATGTGTAGTACTCCTACAAGCTTGTTCGCAGCTGGTCCGGATTTGGATTCTATGTATAGTGCCTTGGATCTGGAGCAAGGGAATACTGTTGGGGCTTGGGCAACATTTGGTCCTAATTTGAAAATAATTCAAGCTGTATTTAAATGCTTACTTGGAATATCTCACCGCTTGGAGATTTTATGCTGGCAGTCACATGAGTTATCTAAATTGTAGAATCATGGAAAAAGTGTATTCTTATTGAAAATTGGCTCATTTTATTGTAAACTGGCTAAAACCCAGAATAAACTGGCTACGAGATGAACTTGTTCAAAATGGAAAGATATTTCCAGTTAACTTTTTATGGGTATTCATTTTTAATTTCCAAGATTTTTTTTTTTTTTTTAATTTCTAAAATTGGTTCTGTCCTTCAGCTGTTGTTGTTCACTGCCTGTTTTTTGCTGACCACAGCTGTTCACAAATATGACTTTAGCTAGCGTTTCTTTATTGACCATTACCAGACTACCTCTCTGTTTTGGAGCTGACTTCTGTTCAGGCTGAAATCTCCATTTCTCTCAGATATTTCCCTGGACCTAGAAGTTGGTCTAAATTGACTGTGACAAAACATGGACTCTAAAACTTTCCACCCCCAAAACAGTCTGTGCTCCTGTATGCTTCTCTCCTTCGCCGTGAACTCCTAGGACTTCAGAAATGTAGCCTGGTCCTCTTTGATGCTTCTACCAAAATATTACTGGAAGGACAGTTTTCCTGACTCATGCTGTACGTTGCTGGTAAGACTACGAGGATGCCATCAGCTATTTTATACCAAGTACCTGTCTGTACTGCTTCAGGCCTGTCCTGTGTCTCTGTTGTTGACTGCTGCTGTTTTGCCAAAAGGATGGAAGGATGCTGTTTCCTACGTAGGGCTGAAATGTCTCAGAGGAACTTGCAAGGCAACCTTTGGCCATTGGACTCCATGTCCAGCAGCCATCTCTGTTGTGACAGTTTAAAAAAAGGAAAAAAAAAAAGAATCAACCATGGACAGGCAGATGGTGTGTTGTGATCGTTGATCGCCTCTGCATTTTCTGACTCTTGCCTTGTGTTCTTCCGTGTATTCCTTGCATTTACCTGTTGCCTTGTTCCTAGACAGTAAGAGATGTGAGATGGGACACACTATGAATCATTTATGTGCTCAGTGTGCAGCATTATAAGGCTGGAGCCTGTAGGACTTGATAAGATATAATAATGGTAATCTGCTTTGGCTGAACTGAAGGTAAGAGAATACAACATCTATACAGACCCATAATGAAGGTAGAGGAGTTGTTCTCCATCCAGCGGGAAGAACTACGGAAGCAATATGTATGTTTAGATATGTTAAAGAATATCCAGTAAGCCATATGTCAGAAAGAAAATCAGAAAGAAATCTAAAATGACCTTATCGTGTGTAAGAAAGAATTTGATAAAAATGTTGGAGTTTGATACTGCAAATATTTGCTCGTTGAAGTTAAACACTTGGCTTTTAAATGGAAAATTAGCAAGAACAAATATTTTTAATCTAACGGTAAAGCGGGTGATCCTGATTTGCAATTCCATCAAACACAGTAAGCAAAGTCAAACACCAAATATGACCATCTATGTGTCTATAGATGCATATAGATATACATACGTGTAATATTATGCCCTACACATTGAAGTTATATCCTGGGCACCTTAACCAGTTGCCAAATAATAGCACAAGAAATGAATTAATTTCAGTGACTAACTAAAACTGAATGCAGCTGGCAGACTCCTCAAAACAGCAGCAAGTGTTAGCCAGCAGCAAGGAGGAGGCACAATGTATCCCAGCTAAGTGTTTATTGTAGAAATTACAGTTAATCTTCTCTTCTCCGATGCAAACTCCTACAGCCTTTGACAGACCTAATGGGAAAACATTTCTCTTGAATGTTGTCAGATGGAGCTCTTTCCAGCGCGTCTGAGCATTGATTT
The DNA here is from genome assembly GCA_028022735.1 of Gypaetus barbatus. Taxonomy (NCBI): domain Eukaryota; kingdom Metazoa; phylum Chordata; class Aves; order Accipitriformes; family Accipitridae; genus Gypaetus; species Gypaetus barbatus. The sequence continues at coordinate 26,928,600 of CM051549.1, read as the reverse complement.
CCCCAAGGTAAACAAAAGGAACCCAATTTTAGGACCTGAAATATTTTAGATTGATGGTGGTGTGTGGAAATGAAGAGGCAGGGCTGGGGGGGGTGGTTGTCCCCTGTGCCCTTCCTCTTCCCGCTGCAGTGACAGCTGCTTTGGCAATGAAAAATCTTGGCGTCTTGTTTCCAGGCAAATGAGATGTTGATGACTAAAGTAATCTGGCAGTATACAGAGAGTTTATAATAAGCAATATAGTGAGGAATATATTCATAATGGTGAAGAAACTATCCTAAGTTGCCTAATGGTAGAGAATCCATTTCAGTTGGGCAGGTTTCTGGCACTTTGCTGGAGTTCCGCAATTAGTCTCAAGAACACTCTTAAAGCATTTTTTGGAAATACGATCCTAACTAGCACAAGCTAGTGAAGGATTTTGTCCGGAGGAGTCTCATTCACGGAAGCAGGTTGCCTTAGTACTTTCACGCTGATGATCTACACGAGAGCTGACTGAAAGATTCTTGGTGCTGGAGGTGGCATCTGTATTTCTTGCCATCAGGTCAAGTTAAACCAGAGTAATAGAGAGCTGTCAGTGACAGCAGCCGTGTGCGCTGCACGTACCGTGCCAGAGCACTGCGTATTTGCCTGCGATGGCGGGGACGCAGACGGGCTGTTTGAGCAGACACGGAGATGTCCACCTCCGAGCAGGACAACCCGCGGTGGCTGCCCTGGACCCGGACCTGGACCCCGACCCGGACCTGTCCCGCTCCCCTGGGGGTGTGAAGGACACCGCATGTGCGGGAGGAGAGGAGGAGGAGGTCGAAGAGGAAGAGGGATGGCGGGTGACCACGGAGGAGAAAGCAGCAGCGTCCCCCTTTCCTAGCACTGTCCCCGAGCCCCAGCTCCTGGCTGCAGGAGTTACCTCCGTGCCCTCCTATCCAGAGATCTCTGTGGCTTTCCCATCCCTGGAGTTGTTTCATTTAAGTCGGGATTCAGGCCCACTCGAAAGAAAAGAGGGAACATTTCTTACCTGTTTCTTTACTTGCTGTACTGGTTTCTAGATAGATTAGGCTTCTAATCACCTGTTCTGTCAAGTTGGCCTATATATTTATGATAAACTGTCATAAGCTATCTCTTGTGCTGTAACATGTTCCACTTTCTTGGAAGAAAATGTAAAAATAAAATAAATTTTAAAAAAAAAAAAAAATCCCAACCAACCAAAAAACCCCAGCTGGTTCAATAAACTATATAACAGCTCTCAGTCCAGGGAACGGCAGCTCCAAGGTCTGGCATGTTTTGCATGTATGGTTCTTCACTTCAGAAGCACCAGCTAACGTGAATATTGAACCCGAACAGCCAGGGGTGCTGGGCAAATGCTCGCAGTGCCCCCTCCCTCGTTATTCAGCTCACAGTAGATATTTTAGATACTCATTTGTACTTGGGTTGTGGGAGTTTTTGTTGTCTTTAATCTCATAACCTCTCAGTCTGATGTTCCTGGCTCAGAGCACCCTGTTCTCATACTCCTCTTGCAGTCTAGCAAACCAGCAGCCAGCTCTGCTATTTTTCATCTGTGAAATGGAATAAACAATTTGATCTGCAGAAATATTTTTCATTTCTCGTTTCAAAGCCACAGATTTTTCCTAAGACGGTAAGAAGATCAGTGGGTTCGACACATTATTAGGGGTTTGTCAAATGCTTCTTAGGGTTCAAAAATTGGTTGCAGTGCTACGCTGGGAAGTAAAGACAGCATGTTCTGTGTTCTCTTGCTCCATTTCTGCCATACAAGGGATTTTATAGAATATGTGCTTTTATTTAAGCTCCTGCCTATAACATTGTAATGGCAACCAATGAGTTGATGGTTGAATTCAAGACAGCCTTCTGGCTGCAGTCCTCTGAAGGAGGGAATAGCGTTCCCTACAGTTTACTGGAGCTGATCCTAAAGCAGAATTTCTTCCCAGTGAGGTCAAAATACCAAAAAATTTTATAGAATAAAAAAGTCTAAATATTTTTAAGGCTGATTGTACCTAGGCTGGTTTTGTGGCCACTGTTTGCTCGGGCATGTTTTCACTCTTGCAATACCTACTGCCTACCAGTAGATTTTGCTTGCCTCTGGCCCTCTGGGAGAAGCCCCAGTCGGCTGAGTCGTCACGGGCAGGTTTCGGTAGGTATCTCATTCCCTGCCCTCAGGGAGCTTCTGAGCAGTTATCTAGTTACAAACAGATGGATTTATTAGTAAATATGACACAACATTAGAGAGGACAGTCCTAAATAAAAACAAGTAGATAAAAGTTTAAACAAACAAACAAAAAACCCCATTGGCATTATATGTGTTGGTTTCTAAAGGCAGGCTCCAACATACAGCTCTGTCAGATCTAGCGAGACTGATGACAGTCACTAATCTCTGCTTGTGTCACGGCTGTGTTAATCACTAGGTCACCCTAAGCTACAGCCCTAATTCCAGGCAATTACGCTCAACCTGAGAGAACATCAAATACCTCCAAGTATATGTTTGCAAGTAGGTCAGGAGGAGACTTTATGATCTTGATATGAAGGTAAAGCTCATCTTAAATTTTAGTCCAGGTGGTATTAAACCACTGAATTTGATGGGTGACACTGTTCTCGCAGAAGTGCGTACCTTGCAGAACTGGATCTTGAGTCAAAGCCAAGTTCTGCACATGCACACATGTACAGCTTTCATGGAGTGGAAGTTAAAAATTTTCCAATGTATCTGTTTAAATCATGAAGTGACTTTCTATTGTCAGATTGATCAGGCCACATATTAATTTTGGTTGACTGCAAATGAGTGGAGTATTAGGTCCTTAACAGCTGAGTCGTTTGAGATGAAATGTTGGTGACACCTACCCTGCGGTCACAGAAACGTAAGTGTACGTTTAATTTCCACGTCTCTGGAAGGCCCATAAACCTTTTTGAAAGATTTGTTAGGCAGCTTCCAGTAAATAACAGCAGATTTTTCTCTCGTAATCTTCAAACTTCTGTCATTTAACTGTATGTACGTAACCTCTAAAATGTATTGTATGTAAACATACACGCTCACATATACTTTGCGGTTTTCTGGCAACATTAAGAATGCTTTGATCTATGTAGCCAGTTTTATTTCTAATTTCTTGAATAATCTTATTTTCCACCGATCCATCCGAGAGGTTCTATTAAGCCGCTCTTTCCTCAGCTCGTATGATGCGACACACATAGCCTCTCACCAGCAGGGCTGCTTGGACGCCAGTTCAGAGCAGCCAAGAAACAGCTGGAGGGGGCAAGTGGAAGCATGTGATTTTCTCATGTTTATCTTGGCATTTTAGAGCAGTCTGAGCTTTTCCAGACTTGCGTATTCAATAATACCAAAGAGAGGAAATAAGTCATTTATGTTAAAATAAAATAGAGAATGAATGCAGAAATAAATATTTTTGGCTAACTGTAAATTTAGCATAGCCCGGAGACTTGTATGGGTTGAACAGAAGACCGTTAACAACAGAAAGTAGATAGTGTTTTTAGTTTAGGGGTAACACTGGCTTTAGCGTAAGGGAAATTTCTACGCATTGTGCTATCTACCAAGTCTTGGAAAGTGAAACATAACTAGAATAAAACAGATAAGCAGTTACTTCACCTCTTAACTCTTACCCTTTCAGCCTGTTGCTGCCATCTTATTAGAAAAGGTTTCAAAAAATAAGGGCGCAAAAAAATATTTGCAAAAAAATTAGACCTGCCAATGTTTCCCCCTCCCTCCACCACAGTCCGAGCCATTTTCTGTTTCTTGCTCATGATCAATCGGCACGAATGAGCCGTAAGAATGTGTTCAGAAAGCACATACAGCCTTGATCATCCTGTGGAAAAGGTTTCTTCTGTCATCGTGTCGAGAGGGAAGCGGCTTTGATCCTGACAGCTGTTACCAAACGGCCCCTTCTCGCTCCACTCCTCTCTCTTTCGCAGGATGGGGAGTACGGGACAAGTCGGTTCAACCACAGGCGGGACTGGCCCCTCCAAGGAGGTGGCAGAGGGGTTTTCTGAACTCTGAAGTTCTGAACGGAAAGGTCTGTAATTACCGGTCTTCAGATGGAAAACGTGGCTGAGCTACCCGGACCTGTGTGTGACCACCGCGCCTGCCCCATTCAGATCTGGACCCGCTTGTAGAATAAAAAGAACAAGTGACCCTCAGCTTTGCGTCGCAGCCCTTCGCTGCACCTCTCTAGTGCCTGACAGCCGCCTCCTTTAGCGATGCCAGAGCACGTCCTTGAGGCTATTTATTTCTTAGCTAGGGGAAGCGTGAGATTGCAACGCTCCTGAACGTGCCAGCATCTGGGGGATAGCTGCTTGCTGGTGCAAACCGATTACCCCGTTTGCTCAGACAAAGGCGGTTTAGGACTCGGGAGATGATTAATGGTTTGGAGAGAGGAACGTAGCCTGGCTCAGCCTCGCCGGAGCTTTCAGCCTCTCCCGCAGCACGGCAGCTCGGGTTGAGTGAGTTTGGGGGATTTTCTGGCTGACGGCAGGACGGGACTTACACCATTTGTTATTGTTGCCTGTGTCAAATTGCTTTGGTCTGGCTGATTGCTCCATGCAAGTTGTAGCAACTTCTTTTAGTTAAATATTTGTGAATATTTATTTTTTAGTTCACGCTTTGATTCTGGCCTTATCTATAAATAAAATTAGAGGTCTTTGTTCAAGCAAATGCACACTGGTAGCTATAAGATAAGTCTCTGAGACAGGACTGTGTGAAGAAAGAGCAAAGAGCAGTTTCTAAATCCTCGTGTTTAATATTACTTTTTCTCTTTTAAATCGTCTGTTATCGTAACAGATTGACTCCTGCAGAATTTTAGTTTACAAGCTAGCTTGAAAATCACTAGTTCGTGCTGTTGAAACACACTCAGACAATATCGCCTAGTTTTATATGTCTGAAAGACTTGCAATTTCAACAGTCCAAAAATATTTAATTTACTATAATTTAAAAGCAGCTTCAAGTTACTAATAAATACATCCATATGTTTTTGCATGCTAGGCTGGTGAATATATGGGCTAGCAATAACATCTCAGTTGCTGAATACATCAATCCCCAAAAGTTCATCTGGAGATTTTTTTAATGAACAATGATTTCTACTGTTTCTCATTTTGTGTTTCAAATGACTAGTATTTTAAACATATGAGTTGGGGCTCCTAAATCCTAAGATTTTATTAAAAAAAAATAAATATTTTTAAATGTTTTTAGAAACATTTAAATGTTAAAAAAAAAAAAAAAAGTCATCTTTAAGTTGCCACCTCCACAGTCAAGAGGGTAGTGGAGCATAAATGGCTCCGGTTTCCAGGGTTTAAGAACACAACATGAGTATGACAGCACTTGTAAAAATGTGTTGGTGCCAACACTGGTTTGGTTTTAAGTTTAAAATGCCTAGTTTAATCGATTACTAAATGTCTGAGAAGAATGGAGGCAGGGGGTAGGTGTTTTCTCTTACCTATTCCAGTGGTGTCTCAAAGGAATGGGGGTGTAGCTCTGTATATCTGTGTCCTCGCCTGGGGGCACATTCCAGCCTGGTGGAAAGGGTGCCCCTTGCCTAAGGGGGGGCTGGGGCACTGGTGGCACCCGGCCGCAGCCTTTGGCTTGCTGGGGGGGCTTGGGGCTAGTATTGCAAGAAGGAGTGGGGCATATTTACCTCTAAGTACAGAATGAATTCTATTTCATGTTTATAATACTCATTTCTTCAAGGTTTATATTTAATACAGAGATGTCTTCTGCTCTGAACAGAGATGTGATACCAGGGTGCTACCATCAAACCTCTTCCAGGCAAGATAAATTGTAGTATGGAATGCTATTAGCATATTAGGCTGAAATTAAATCACAAATGCCACAATAAATGCAAACGGAGTACAATAAGCTTGATAAAAATCAAAGCTTTCCATTATCTCCTAAGTTATCTTCAGCACATTGTGTCTTTATTGTAGCAGAAAGAGGTCAGTTCATTTCTTATCACTTTCAGAAGATGCCGACAAACTGGTTGCTCAGCCTATAGCACTAAATATTATAATGCACGAATCAAACTTTGCTTAAAGATAATCCTTAATGAATTCAATATACCACAAAGTTCTGGATTGTTCCTCTTCTAGGTGTAGGAGACAACATGAGGAAACTTCATATATTTTTTCATATTTAGGTGAAGGTTTCTGTCAGCCTGATTCATTTAATAAAACGAACAGGAAACCATGATCTTGCATTTAGCATCCCTGGAGGTATTTAAAAGACGTGTACATGTGGCACATAGGGACATGGTTTAGTGGTGGATGTGGCAGGGTTATGTTTACAGCTGGACTCGGTGATCTTAAAGGTCTTTTCCAACCTAAATGATTTTATGACCTTCAGTCATTTTCTTATTGGCTTGTGCAAAGCTCCCGGAGGCTCCCTTAGTGAAAGGAACTGCAAGATCTCTATCAAGCTTTCTGAAAAGCATCTATTGATTTTTTTTTTTTTTTTTTTAGATACCCCAAACCATTGAGTTTACCAGTTTTGAACCTTTCTAGAGGGATGACTTAGCCCAGACACTGTGCTGTTTCCGATATTCAAGTCCGTCCCACCACATGACACTGTAGTCATAGGCTTGTTCAGCTAGCTTGGGTTGCTCCATGTGGTAATAATTTGTTGTACTGATTTTTCTAATTCTTCCAAAGAGTTCGAGAGAGAATCTGTTTTCTCCAGAAGACAGTCAAAATTAGCAATTGGTGTTCGCTTCGTTGCCACTTTTCCTGTAATTGCTCAGAGCCCAAATGATTGTCCGCTTGCTCTTTGATGCCAAGTCCTGTTGAATCCTGCTGGGAGTTTATATAAGCTCTGAAGGACAAAGATGAACATTTGGCATATGTAATTACACTTTTAAAAACACATTATAAACCTAAATGGAAATCATCAATCTTTTTTCCTTCAGAAGGAGGTAGTATCCACTGAAAATGGAAATATAAACTTGCCAAAGTTTCCAATCTTGAAAAAATTATGGGTTTCTGTTAAAAACTCTCCCAGTTTGCATAACACCTTTATTTTTCTACATATTCAGCTTCAGATAAACTTCAAATTACTGAGTCTTGAAAGGGCCTCCCTAAACAAGTGATTCCTACCCATAGTACTATCTGACAACAACATCAGTGGTTAAGTTGGCCAAGTCAATGTTTACCAGATGTTCATTGCGTTGACACTTGCCAAAATATGTCCTGTAATTGAGACTTTTTCCTCAGCTTACAGCTTTTCCTGCTGTTCCCAGATTGCTTCCAACAGTCAAAAGGGGGATGCTACAGAAAAGCCAGCAGGACCATTATTTATGCAGGAGCCTGGTAAGCTAGAAAGTTGGTATCAGGGTAGGTTTCTTAACAGGAATAGAGATGTAAATAACATAAATACATTTTAGCTGTTAGGGAAAAAAGCAAAAGAAAACGTTAATTTACTTCTGTTTTAGTCCTGATCAATTTTTATGTGATTGCTTTCCCACATTTGGAAGAGTTGAGAATCCTGAAGGGTTTGGAAAGTGATGTGAGCTCATCATATGAAAAATATTGTTTGACTTCCACTGAGACCTGGATAGAGATCTGGTATGTTTTCTCTGTGGCTTATTCATCCTCTCTACAATGTTTTCCTCTCTCTTTTAAGAAGAAAGTGAAGACACAAGAGCACACAGTAATGCACATACAATAACAGGTGAAGGCAGGCTGGCAGACAAGAGAAACTTATTTTTTAGACAGAATCTGAACAAAACCAGCTTGATTGAACAAGGAGGCACCAAAGCATGGCAGAAGTAAGAGGGAGATGAAGAAAGTCTTTGGGGAAAACTAGGCAAGCTGTAGCATGAGCGAGCCCTGCTTTTTGTTAAAAATTATGTGCTAAGAAATTGTGCTAAGAAATTTCCTTGTACTTGTTTTGGAAGGTCATCTGCTGCACAATGCCTTTTTCAAGAGTACGAAGTGTTTTGCGCTCCATCTTTTTGTAAGGAGAGGAGAAAAAAAAATAATAGTTTTATAACTGCAAGGAAACTAGAATTTATCCTCAGCCTTCGTCACAACATGGGATCAGAAATCACTCAAGCACAGATTAGCTGAAAAGGAATAAATTAAAGCTAAATTGCTCCGCATAGACTAATAAATAAAATAAACGGCCATCATTCCAGGTGAAATACTCAGATAAGTATTTTGAAAAACACATCTACTTGGCATTTGCTGCTGTGCTGCAGCTCCAAAGGAGATTCATTAGGCTGGAATCAACGCTCAGTATCTCTTTAACTTTTTGTTCTCACGACCATGTTCAAAATGCAGAATTTCTCTTTCCATAGTTGTGTTGGTGGTGTCCCTAGTCAGGAAGAAAAATTGAACCATCGTGGGTTTTTGTAAAGGGAAAGCTGAAAATTTTGGTTTTACAAAAGCCTGACTGAGCCTCGTAGTGTTTTCTCAAAGCTGTAATTTAGCTGTGCTTTTGATGTCCATCTCTACACTGATGTTCAAGACTTTCTGAGCAAACTGCATTTGCCATTGATCTTGTAAGAGACAACACCTATAGAAAATATTTCCTTCATGAAGAATATATTCTCATGAAAATTAGTTGGCAAGAGAAAATTCCTGCAGAAATTGCCATTTGAGTAAAAGCAAGTAAACCAATGGGAAAACTACTATTTCTCTCAGCCATCTGTACAGACCACTGTAAATAACACAGCTACCGATTTGTTACACATAGCAGGCTGTGTGTTAAAATTCACAGGTGTGGTTTTTGGTGAAGTAAATGAGTGATTTTGTTGTTGTTGTTGTGCCTACAGTTACTTGTATATGGATTTTTATCTGGAAATCCCACAATAGTCGTAGCTACTGTTGGCATTAATTGTTCCAAAACAAAAACGAGAGCTCACGAGCTTTTTCCTCACTCTGAAAGTTTGTGCTGCCTGATGCGAACAGCGTCCACCTCCAGAAGGTGAAAACTCTCTGGGTGTGCTGAAAAGCAGACGAACTGAGATAAGCCGTGCTCCCCTGAAACTCGGTGGAAAATTTTTTGAAATAAGTAGGGAATAAACCTATAAGCAATAGGGTTAAATTTAGTTCAGTATCTGCTTTCAGTAATTATCAGTGAGCTGTGGACAAGATTAATGGAGGGTATAGTCTTACAGAATTAGGATGAAAGTACTTAAGTAAAGATACTTTTTTTTATTATTGTTGCTGTTATTATTGTTGTTATAGAAACTGAAATAAGAATTGGTATTTTATTTGTCAATTTTTTTTTTTTTTTTTGTAGGAAGCCAAATAATTTGCAAAAGCTAATCATTTTAAGTGCTTAGACTCAACTATCTGTGATCAGATAAGCTATGAAAAATCCAGATAGGTCAGAAGGAATATATGTGCTCAACTCCAGGTGATCAAAACAATTTGTTTCTTAGATGGCCCATCTAAGTACATACTGGCTATTGATCTTCTAGGCTATTCTTGTCCCCTATTTGTTCAGCTGAGTAATATGAAACGTACCCTAAAAGGGTGTGGGTGGCACATGTAGGTGCCTCTCATCCAGGGGCATATATTTCCAGTGTCAAATATTCTACAAGCAAATTCATTTTTAGGGTAAGCAGATTACAAAGTGCCGATAGAACTATGCATTATCTTAAACCTATGCTGAAGAAATAGAAAATAAAATGAATAGAGACTCAATATGAATACACTACAGAGAAACTCAAGAGTATACTAAATACTCTTTTTTTTTTTTCCCTAAATCATTCCTCAAGGAGGTTAAGTGAACGACTTTTATTTGGTGAGCTTTCTGTCCAGTATGTTCTCCATGCACTTCTGCGAGTGGTTTCACATCACTGATCTATAACTGGTTTTCCTCTCCAAGTTCACGTCCCGTTTAGCTACTGTGCAGTATGTTGCTGCTTGCAATGGCAGATCACAGTGAAGTTCCCCTGAAAACAATACTCTGCTGCCTAACTTTTCTGCTCCTAAAGTTGTTTATTGGGCCAAATCACTTATCTTGAAATCTTTTATGCTAGGGACGCCTTTATGGTGTCAAAAGAATTCAAAATTTTCTTTCCTTTCCCAAATCTTCAACTATTTCTCCTTCTTTCTTTTTTTATAGTTTCCATCTATAACGTCAGCTTATTCACTTTCAAATTATAGCAATGCTCTCCTTTGTGAAGTTATATGATGCCTAAAAGCAGAAATTCCTGGCCTTAATAAAAAAAACCCCAAAAAACCAAAACAAAAAACACCCCTGCAAACCAAACCAAAAAAGCAAACAAACCACTAACAAAAACGTTCCCCACCCTTTCCTGCTTCTTTGGAGCTGTATTGTAGCCAATGACTGGCCATTTTTATTTCTGTTAAGTAACTACTTGATTGCATCACATTGCATCCTCAGAGAAGAAAATAAGGATGTTGGTAAATGTCTCCCTTGAAGCTGTTCCAAGTATGTGATTCTGGCTCTTTTAGTTATGTAAGTTCTTTCTACCCTCCCTCAGGCAATGCGATGATCAAAGACAAGCCAGAATATCCCAGGAATTAATTCTGACTATTTTTAATATTAAAGGACAGGAAAATTAAAAGCATGACAGAACAAAATCAATAAACAATGATTGTTTCAGATACATTCTCTTTGGGAATGCCTATGAAAGGTCAGATCTGCCTGCAGTATGTTAACATACCCATTCCCCAAATGATCTGCAGGTCCTGTTTCATGTATAGACCCATTATGAAGTTGGACAAGGGAAATTTTATTTTCTTCTAATTAGCCTTTTGTAATAAGAATAACCTTTGTAAGAATACGAATGAGAAAAAAAAAAAAAAAAGAATAAATTCTTGTTGATTCCTATATGAGCAAAACCAGTATTTGTCAAAGCTGCCCTAGGGGACACAACCAGCAAATGAATTCCCTGTGCCTCTTTCTGCTTACTGAATGTTAACTCAAGCTTTATCTCCTGCAACAACCTCTAAGTGTTTCAGTATTTCACCAGAGGAACTGCTGATAGTTCTTTATGCGGCGGCGTTTCTGTCCCCTGAAACTCACTGCCAGGAGAAGTCGAGTCTAATTTCCCTGGCCACGCTTTGCAACCTCATCTCACCGACGCGGCGTGTTGAAGGGAGGTTTGGCGAGGCAACCGGCCGGTCGGGGATGCGGAGGCTTGCATGTGGTCGCATCTTCTGTTCTCCGCTGGTTTCCTCAGCTGGGGGCTGCAGCCGACAGGATGTTCCCTGCGAAAGCGTAGGAGCAGGAGGATGAGGATTACTTGGGTTGAAGATTTCTACATCCGCGCAGAAGGGAAACATTTTTTCCCTCTGACTGGACTCTAACTTTGTGCTGGTTAACTATTCATTGGTGCAGTTTCGTAATGGGTTGGTCTTGGAAATAGCTCGAGGGTTGGTTAAATGTATACTCGGCGTATTTGCACTCTGCTGTTGAGAAAATAACAGTATTTTATCTTGAATGTTTTAACATCTTTAGCATTTTTTTTAGTAACCTATTTCCTGAGTTAAAACTATGTTTAAATTAATCCATACAGAATTATATTTTATATGCCTGTATTTCCAACTATAAAGTTGGAATAAGTTTTTAATATTTAATCATTTCAAAGCATCTTTTAAACTTAGCAGTAATTCAAGAAGCCATTATAATTTCCCTTTTTAAAATACTTGGATGGATAACACGGTTTTCGAACTTCGATGAAGACTGTGCTTATAAATTTCCAAAAAGATTTTCAATTAATGTAAAAAAAAATTACACATAGCTGCATAAAGCAATGTAAAGGGGAAGCATCAGATACTTTCACCTATTAATTTCACAATTCACATAACAAAGCATCAGGTTATTGCATACAGTTTTGTATGTAATACTTGCAAATATACATCTCCAAGAGAAACCACCAAAGTTAGTGTGAAAATACGAGTTAAAAAGAAGCAATACATTTGGTACAATGTTTTCCAGTTGTTAGAGGTTTTTTTCAAGTTTGAATAGTTTACAGTGCTTATAAAAGAATTAAGTTCTGACAAGACAATTTTTGGATTTGAAGTAGCCGCTTTTGTTTAAAAAAGTGATATGAAAAATGTCTGAAGATAGATGTAGTTTACCGACACACAGTTCACGATTCTGATAACGTATCTCTGCGCTTTTTTGGCACCCCTACTGTATATATGGAAACATATAGATAATGTAGATAATAGATTATTCTTGCATATTTAAGAAGCTAGGACTCTCAACCAACCTCAGGTTTTATTTCGGAGGTGCATATTCCCTCTCCGCCCACCTAGCGTCTTGTTTAAAAGCACCTTATACTTTGAAGATAGGATTTCAGTGTTCGATCAAAACATGATTTTCCAGCCTGTGGAAGAACACATGCTACTTATAAATAGAAGAAGGGGAATTAAAAAAAAAGAACTTTGTATAAGTCAAGGTTCTAATAGCCAGTTTTAGCACATACACTTCCAAAAATCAAGTAAAAGAGAACAGCAAAGAAAATTGAAGAGAAGTAATAAAATCCTGCTTTTCAAAGACGTCACAAGCACAGTAGGAGATTACTGACAACAGTGGCTTATTTGTTCTTTCTTTCTTTTGGATGCTTTAGACTTTTCCTGTGGTGTAAACAAAAAAGGAAAATGTTCCTGGAGTATTTTCTATTTGTCTGGACATCTAATTTAATAAAAAAGCAGCACTAAACATAAACAAGTGTAGTTAAATTCTTCAAAGATCAAAAACACAAACACAAGCAGTGATCTTTTAAAACAATAAGTTATATGAATTTCATTATTAAACATGTTGTTGTTAAGCTACTGGGCTCAGGATTGGTTTTGGAACAGAAACCATCCAAGCACATTGACACTTTCTGAAAATTACATACCTCGCATTTGAAATGACACAAAACTGTTTATTGCCCGTCACCATGGTAACCTCCTATTCAATAGTATTTCATTTCAGTTGAAAATCATCACGTACAATAAATTCTACCAGATTTAAATCTGACCACCACTCTTGAATGATGGCCAAAGAGCTTCTACTCTTATTGCAGAATAGGAGCAGTCAGCCAAGCAGCTAGAGGGCTTGTCTGTGCTCAGACCTAAGGCTCAGACATGGAGTTTGATAATTCTGGCTGAAAGGAAGTCAGCGGAATGCGACATTTATTTCATGTCACCTTTCTGTTCCAGTCCACCTTAGAGAGGTAAAGCACGGAGCAATTTAATGACGTTTTTTGAAAAATGGCTTGGATAAATACCGTTACATGCAGTGACAGTCTTTTTGTACGTGTATGTAATCAATAATGTTGTTTTCATGTCATTCAACGGTAGGACTCTTCCAAATGGCTCTTTTAGACCCATCCTGTGACTTTACATGTTTATCTATGTGTACATATGGATGTACATACTATGTATTGGATACATCTGTCTTCTCTTAGCACAGACCTGTGCATGTATTCTTCGTGAGTTTAATAGTTTCTTTTTTCTTTCTTTTTTTTTTTTTTTTTGGTCCAGTAACAACTCTTTTAAGACCACATTTTAATCAAACGTGTGTTTTAAAAAACTTCAGTGAATCAGGAACTAAGAAAGGTAGATTTTGGACTGATCTACACCCTAAACAACCAGTTTATGGATAAGCCAGGGAAAGAATTAGCGCGTGGAAAAGGAAGCCTGGAAATAAAAGTTTTCTTTGCTGTAAAATGGATGGTACTGAAATATACAAACATTACCCATATCTGCGTCATTCTTTTTGTATCTTATCTGTTTTATGCTCATTGAAGAACCAAAGCTTGTGAGGCAAACAAAGCGATAGCTCTATCGGTTATTGGGAAACTCACTGGTAGAAGCAAAAAGAACTTTGTTTCTTAACCTCGTGCCATGGCGTGCACTTCTGCCGCGAGCAAAGCAAAGCATCTTCTGACTTCAGGGAACTTAACTGGCTGTCGGTGTAAGTGTTAACTCAGGGTTGGAGAAAGGTCTTCTGGTTTTGTTTTTTTCATGTAGAACTAGAGTGTTTTCTGAAGCACACCAGGCATAAGAACCTCTCACCTTTGCCATGCAGCACTAGGTTTGGGGTGGCTATTGCCTTCTTTTCTGTAACAGCCCTGTACCCTGCTCTGCAAATCTGTATAAGCTAGGTGAGAATATTGCCTTTGAGCTCATAAATAAAGGTAATGCCGTATAAAACAAAATCTACATGAGGACTTCTGCTTTAGATCTAGTGGAGAAAAATAGGCATTCCCTATGGAGTAAATCATCCCAATGCAGTATGTAAAAACAGATCAGAAGTAGAAGATACAGGAGAAGTACCCCAAGCACAAAATATTACTTCAGGTATGCAAAACTTGTTACCCATAACCAGGTAAAATAGGCTTAAGTCATATGTCTTAACAAAGCTACTTGAATAACAATTTGTGATCAGCTCAAGCAGACTGCATAACAGATGTCTTTTTTCTTTTTATTCTTTTTTTTCTAATTGTTGCACCTTATTTTTATAACCGTTATATACTACTTGCTTCAGGCTTCTTAAATAGTTTTCCCATTACTGGGATCTGATAAAGCCCTTAAAAAATTGCTCTACTAACCGTTAAGGAGCAGTTCTGTTAGGAGCATTTAAATGAAGGAAAAGACGTGTACTTAGTGGAAGAGCTGCCTGAAGAGGAATCTGTCGCTAACATCCACACAGTACTTTATTGTATTTTGTTCATGATTAGGAGATATAATGTGGAATTCAGAGCACTTGGGGACCTCTTCAAGTTACACCGCAGCCCTCTGCTATCTTGAGTTTGCATAGCATTCATCTCAGCGTGAAGGTTTAATCACCTGTCCCGTAGGGATGCTACCATATGCATGTGTCTCTGTAGTGGTTCACACAGAGTTTTGAAATCTGGAAAATTCATCTTCCACTTAACTGCATGCTTTAGCAGTCTGGTGTGACAATGAAAATAAGATATTGTGTGTGTGCAGGGAGATGTGAAGTTGGGTTTCAGAATGTGGTTCAGTCTTAGAGATTTGGCTGGCTGAGGAGTGACCAAACTTGCTTTTATTTTTCTATAGAGAGATTGATTTGGGGTGTGTCCCATCAAACAACAAATCAGTACATGGTACAAGCAACTTAATGTGTTAAAAGAGGTTTACTGATTTCTCAAAAAGAGAGGCTAATATGTTTCTACAAGGGGCTAGGAGGATCGTAGCAATGGAAACACAGATGAAATGCAACCCGGTATATCTGGGCATTTATTCAATATTGTTGGTCTAACTATTGTTACTAAGCATCATCTAAGAAAACCCTGTGGGAATGATCCTAAATATTCTGGTGTATCATTTATCGCGAAGATGTTTTCATAACGCTTCAGTAGACATATAGTTCGCAGCAAAGGGTATTTGAGATATTTCCTAAGGCAGTGGGATAATATGGAAGAAAAGTGAATGCCAGGAAAAATTAACTCTTCTTGAAATTCTATACGTTATTGTGCTGTATTCCAGTGTTTAAACCTGCATTTTCACTTAGCACACTGGAGTTAACTAACCAGACAGCTGAATAGGTGGTTTGTCTTTGGCTTATGTGCAGCTTGAGCATCCAGGCTGGACTGCTAGTTAATGCCAAGTGAAACATTTTTTGCCTTCGACTGTGCCAAGTACTATTTGCACCCACCAGCATGCTGGGACAGTGGCACACAATTTGCCACTGTAGCAATGACCTCTGAGAGCTTGGGTTAGGTCGGATTCTGAAGAAGTAAGCAATAACGAAACATGATTCTACTGAAGTGTTACTTGTTTGCTAGTTTGTACCTAAAAATGCTCATAAAGTCAGCATCAAGTACGTGTTCGCCCTATGGACTCTAACTACTCTTACAAATGTCTTTAGAAGGATTTAAGCAACATAAAGACTGTCATACACATATATATATATATATATATATATATATATATATAAACCCTACGCAAGATTCTCATTTTGAGCAATACAGGGAGGGAAATGCACATGTCGTTTGTGCCTCCCTGTAAGAACACCGTACCCGGAGACCAGCAGCGAGGGGACTGCAGGCTGTTGAAAAACAGGCATTGAAAAACACAAATGCAACCATCCCAATTCAGCGCACACCAAGTATGGGAGGACTTTCTTTTAAGGTATACAGATGTGTAAATATTTTTATAGATTCAGATCTTGATGGCAAAATGAAAGAAATCATGAAACTGGGAGAATTATAGATGTAAGCTATTTCTCAGCATGCCCTCCTTTGCTTGGAAAGGCAGAGGTTAAGAATTCACATTTCTGGTCACTTGTTTGCTATTCCAATTGGGATTCTTTCTCTGAGTGTCATTATAATGTCATTTGTTTTGGAAGCTTTGTTATGGTTTCATGAGCCTGCCTATGGGTTTGAGAGGTTCAAATGACTGTCAAAGTATGTACCAGTATATGCCAACATAACTTTAAGCTAGTTTACATGCTGCTAAAATTTTATCTTCTCTTTGGAAGAGCTCTTCAGCATCTGTCAGTTGTTCTTTAGAACCAAATTAATTTCTTACTAATTTTCTGTGCTAAGAGTCCAGTTCCTCTTCGTCTAAGGCAAAGCCACGCAATGCAATGAAGCTTCCTATTTGATTGTCAGTTGAACCCTCCTACTTTTTGCACTTTTCCTCTTCAAAAACGTTCTGAAGCTCTTCGCCACTTTTTTTTTTCGTGTGTGTGTGTGTAGCTCACATCAAGTGTATAACTGGAAATAATATAGAAAAGATTTATAGCAGATCTACATCTATTCCTTTTTCCTAGTAATCTAAGTTTGGCATTCAGACTCATTTTCTTACAACTCCTTGCATTGTTATTCAGAATACTTATCATGATTACAGACTATCTTCCACAGCTTCACTAGTTTATCTTATAGTTGAATCTGTTACTTGTACTCATGATATGAAAACCGCTCAGACACTTGTATGACTGTCCTTTCATTAGTTGTTAGATTCTTAATAATTCATTCTGTTTATGCACTTGCGTATCAGTGTCTGAGTTTCATAAATACCTCCGAAATTTTAAGAGCTATAAAAATAATTGGCCCGTAGGGAAGCTTTGTGAATGCTTTTTCCTAGCCTCTTATTTAGATATGTCAAATCAAATCGGGAACCGAAATCTCATCCCCCAAGTTTGCAAATGGTGTGTATTAAAAATGTTCACATTGCTACCGGGGTAGAAGAGGAGCAGATCTGCAGAGGGAGACAGCGGGCGCTGAGGCCATGATGTCAAAAATGGTACGCGCTTGGCGGGGGATTTACTCTGGTCCGCTTCTGAGCTCCCCTAGGGAGTTTGCCATACTATTGATTTACTCATCTAGATAACTCTCTCGTGACGATCCCCAGGGACTAATCAGGCGTTCGTGCTGCCGCAGACCAGCGTTACGTGGTGGGGCGGAGGGGAGGGGGATGCCCCACCGCTTGGGGCCAGGGCAGAGGCGAGCGCCTGCGAGGCTGCCCAGATCCTCTCACCCGGGGCAGCTGGGGGGAGGCTGGGGGTCCGGCTGGAGCACCAACGCACGGCGTCCGTGGATCGCAGGGCTTTGGTGGCACTTCAACTCGTTGCAGAGTTGCTGGGTGGGCATCGTCCCGTGCAGCAACCCGCAGCTGGGGTTATTCCGGCTCTTCCCAAACCCACCAAAACAGGCACGTGGCTGCTTGGGCTCAGCGCTACTGTTGGGTGGGAGACAGCTGCACGGACTCCTAAGAGACTAGAGCCTTTTTTTTTTTTTTTTCCTTTTTTTTCCCCCTTTTTATTATTTTCTAACCTGCAATAGCTAAATAGTTTCATCTTCTCTGTGCTATCTGGAGAACGAATAACCTACACTGTTCTTGCCGCGTATGATGCTGCTCTCCTCGCCTCCCACTCCACTGTACGCACACCCGCCTGGGTACCTAACCACAATTTTTACCAGAGACTCCCACCAGCCAAAAAGCCTTACAGCCAAGGTTGCTAAGGAGCAATCACCTTTGGATAGTAGTCGATCTATCCTGGGGGGTTGTACTAATTAAAGTCTACATTTTGTTTTTCAGAAGGAAAAACTGAACACATTTTATATTAAAGATACAAATTAAATGACATGCCAAGTGTTACGTCCTGTCATAAAGTGTAAGTGTGCACATTCAGCAGTTTTCCATGCCTGTATTGGAATGTCTTCGCCTAAGGCAAATAGTTTCCACATACATCTATGTCAGTTTTACATTCATTCAGCCAAAGAAGTTTAGGTAATGAATTTTACAATATGTAGGTGAAAGGTAATACCTAAAATATCTGGAGCAAATTATTTTTTTTAAAGACACACTGATGTGAATCTGG
This sequence comes from Gypaetus barbatus, assembly GCA_028022735.1. Taxonomy (NCBI): domain Eukaryota; kingdom Metazoa; phylum Chordata; class Aves; order Accipitriformes; family Accipitridae; genus Gypaetus; species Gypaetus barbatus. The sequence goes on along the minus strand of CM051549.1, from coordinate 26,910,341 downwards.
ACTTATCTTAATGTCCTAAACATCTGTCTTATAGTAAACATTGTAACTAATTGTATTTATAAGTAGCTGAAATTTACCCCAGCTTTTCCTCTTCTTTTACTTTAAATAGCAGTGTTCATAAATATGGTTAAAATTCCATGGATTAGATTTTTATTTCCCACCCCCCACACATACACACCCCCAAGCATGGATTTCCCTTCTTCGTTTTATGAAGAGTTTAGAACCAGATATTTTTCCTTTCAGCTTACCAAGGGATTAATAATATAAAACTTGGCAAGGAAATTGCCGTCTGCGAACTGGAGTGAATATTACTTGATGTAATCCAGATATAACAGTTCCTTGTGCAAGCTGTACCCTTTGCAGCATAAAGAACATAGGAACGGTTTAGTGGCCTGTGCAAATAGAGAGGAAGGAACTTTAATTTGTAGGCATGAAGGAGGGTTTTTTTTCCCCTGCTTTAGGCAAGGTATATTTAACACTGAGAAAATAGGATTTAAAAATAGTTCCAGTTTGGGAAAAAAAAAAAGTCCACTTGAAAGAACTTAAAATTTGGGGTTGGGTTTTGTTGGTTTTGTTTTTTTTTTTTTTTCTCTCCGATGCCTTCCAAATTTATGTTTGCTCTGGACTGAGATGATTCAAATCTCGGTGGCTGCCGTGCCTTTTTGAATGAAAATGAAGTTAGCAGTTTTGGACTATGCCTGCAGTGAAAGCACAGCAGTAGCAGCCGAAATCTAGAGGTAGACAAGATCTAGAAGGATCCACCGGATCCTTTGCTTACAAGTACTCTTGAGAGGGGAGCGGGGGGGGAAGCTGTCACCAGGCTTGCTATCAAAATGTTGTCGGTGTACAGTGTGAGGTCAGAGCACACGTTTGAGCTTCGTCGCCTTCTGTTTCCCTGGAAGTGCAGTCCTAAAACGGAGGCGTTGCTCCCTTCCACACACACGCTGCTCAAAAGAAATATATGTCTTTGTAGACCCAAATGCTTCCTCGGCTGGGGTACGCAAGAGAGTTGCCTATTCTACTCTTGTTAATCTACCGTCTTTTTAATCTAAACTTTGAAGTTATTTTCCCTATACATATAAAACCGCCTTTCTGAGGCTTTTTTATTATTATTTTTTGCATATACTGAAGTATCTGTGCTTTCCTGTCTATGCAGCAATGATGTACACGATCATTTGATTTTGATCCAAGGAGACCAAGCTCTGTTTTATGCAACATTCATTTGTACAAGCCAATATCTGCAAAATATCTTTCTTCACCCTCAAGGGGGGCGGGGGAACAGATCAGATGCTTAGCTCTGGATAAAGTCTCATTTTTACATTTTTCTGGTGCTTAGCATTCATTAATACGGCTGTATAAATCCATCTCATCACAGCAAACTGCTTATCTCGGAGTGCTGGAGTAGTGGATACGAACCGCTATGCAATGCAGTTGTGTTCTCACCTCCAAAAGGTGACGTTAAATCGCTGCCTCCAAACCGGAGACGTGACTCTGCGTGAAACCGGTTTGATGCCTTTCTGCGAGCACGTTGCTCTAACGCCTTTGAACAGAAGCTGCCAGCTGTGTGTTTTACTAATAGAAACCAATTCTCTGAAATGCGTTAGCTTGCTTGCCCAGCGAAGGACAATCTCCTTCATTCATGTGCACAATATAAATAAAAAAAAGAGCAGCACAAGGTAGTAAAATCAGCCAGACCAAAAAAAAAAAAAAGAGGAGGCGTGTTCCAGTTCTATCACTTAATAAAGCACAGATACTCAAAAATGAAGAAAAGGGGGGCACAAGGTTTCTTACAGGCTTTGGAGAATTTTGCTGTAATTTGCCAACAGATTTTGTAGGTTTTATGTTCACAAACACTCATCTGTTCGCCGAAACACGTATGCGCTTTGGCAACGGGTACATCACGTGATACGCACCTTCCGCTGAGGGTTTTGGGTGCTGTCTTTAATAAACATGAACAGCAGCTGCATTATAATGCTGACTGCTGCACTGCCTAAAAATTATAGACATTATGGTGTACTGTTATATACTTTGGTTACTTTTGGCCTACAAATAAGTCAAATATACGCTTAATGCTGTAATAAAACAGAAACAAAAAATAGTCCTCGATTACACTCTTAGAGAGATAATTGGGAGCTTATTATTTTCGATCAAGCCTGTAAAAAATAGAACTTTATAGGGATGTCATTCGTTGCTAAATACTAGAAGTTATTTTGAAATTTCTTAAATTCTCATTGATTATTATATGCTACACATTACTTGAACTCACAGTACCTAATTTCTTGCTACCTTTTCCATTAAATGCTACAATAAAAAATATACTTCTTTAATTATACTTTCTCTCCTTTCACTGATCTGCTGAAATCTTAACGCGTTTAACAGGATGAAACATAGATATTTCTTTATATATATATATATAAAAAAGTAATAGAGTATATCTAGCATAAAAGCTATTATAGTGTATATATACTATTATATATATAGTATGTATAGTGTGTGTATATCTATATATATTTATAGTTATTCCAAAAACTTTGAGTTTTGAGAGACAATGGGATCTTTTCTGTAGGTGTTTTTAACCATTTGTACAGAAAAATTTTACAGTCTGGAAATCTCTTGAAGAGCACATCAGAAGGAGATATATTTTATTAAAGTCTCCAGGCTTTTTCTGGCACTTATTCGAATTATTAGGATTTTTTTTTTTTTTTTTTTTTTTTTAAGGAAAACCAGTAATGGTGATTTGGGGGAAAACTTCCTGCAAATGCTGTGTATAGTTGCAAATTCAGCAAAGTATTTTAGTGCATGTCCATGCCTATTTCCAATACCATTTCAACCAGTGTTTCACCTGGACCCCATATATTCCTTATGCAATTAGTATACTCCGGCACCACAGAGTTACCCACATTCTTGCATCCATTTTGCCGTAACTATTCCTCTCCAAAAGGGAGTGCTCCACATCGCTGAACTCAGTACTAATTCTTATGGCCACAGCATGAAGAAGGAGGGAAAAAAAACCATTCCTAGCAGCATGGGGGCCTAACTTGCCATCTCGGTGTCGGAGGGAGTGCTCTCCTATGTAAAATTAAACATGCGTCTGTCTTTGTAACGTGTTCAAAATGCAGTTGTATTGGAAGTTTTTTGCTGAGGGGTAATACCCGCAAAGTTAGGCAGAAAGGCTTTGTTAATCCAAATGCGTTCTGCAGCCGTTACACCTCGCAATTCTTTCAGGCAGCTGCCGTTCCTCCTAAAGCATTTGCTTCTGTTGGATATTACCGTTTTCTTTCTTTGGCACTTATTCTTAGTACTTGATTTATTCATTGCTGTTATTATTTGCAAAAGTAGCCTCTTAAACTTAAATTTTATCATCATCATAAGCAAATCAAATCTTATACATTTCCATAACTTAAAACCGCTGCACTTAATGCTCATTTTTCACTCATCGTTTGTTTAGTTTTTTTGTTGGGATTTTGCATGCTCAGGGCTTTTTTAGCGAGCGGGATGATAAATGTCCTGCGTGCTCGGGGCAGTGGCCGGCTGAAAGCAATTTGGCAATAACCGCGGAGTTGTGACTCCAGCTTAAAAACCCTACAAGAACTCTTTTTCACCCTTCGGTTACATTTCTTTAAACAATACAGCACAAATACAAGGACTTGCAGTCAGATCTGGCACGATGGGCCGTTGTCGCTGCAGTTTTAATGCTGGCACCGTGAGAGGCACACCAGCGACCGTGGCTGTAATGTGACCCTGCACATGGCAGAGAGAAATGGATGCAGGCTGAAACCCTTATGTTATTCTGAATCTGTATTTTCAGTTAGTTGTTTCTGCTGTAATAAATAGAGAAACTTTTCGGTGGTGGTGAGACTTTCAGGACCAACTGCAGTGAGATCAAAGGTGGTGTCTTAAACTACTCATGCAAAGCTCAGGATCACGTTTTGCCAAGACTGTGAAGCTGTCTTTGTTTGTGTCATTAGAAAAATTACAATTGTGTAACTGAAGGAGGATAACTGCACGGACAAATTTACTTATATATGTGAAAATTGGTTTGTGTTCATAGTTATAACCGTTCCTCAGGCATAAAACTCCACATGCTCTTTCATACTCAAATGGCTTTACAGGCTGAGGTTTTTGCCATACTGATGCGAAGTCTGTGAATAATAATTAAAAATATATAAAAATCCATTTTATTTTCCTTTGGTAAGTTATCTTCTCTTTCCTTTTCATGAGGTTATGTCACTACATGCAGCACAGGGTATTTTTCATGGAATGACAAATGTTAGACTTCATCACACGTTAGCATGAGTAGATAACTTACTGTCTTCCTTCTTGTATCAGGGGCATTGAGAGTGATCAGAGCTTTACAGGAATGGGCCTATGTGGAACCAAAACCTGCTTTTTTGTGCCGCCCTGTGTCATTTGAAAGAAATCTGGCCGGCGTCAGAGAGGGGAGCAGATATTCATTGGATCATATGCATCAAAAATTTGATTTCATTCTCCTGAACTGAAAAATTTGTGTTGGCTAAATCTCTCCTGCCTTCCCTCCTACTCAAACGTGTAAAGTAAAGGAAGGACACTGCAGTCCAATGAATTCCTTTAAGGAGTTTAACGAGCTTTGAATTAGGTCCTGTGGCAATCGTAATGCAAATAGCAGCAGATCTTTTGAGATGCTCACTGTTTGGTAACAACGCTGCAGTTCACTTTGCGGTCAAAACACCAGACTCTAAACCAGTCTGCAACTTGGTTTGGATAATTTGATAATTTTTCAGACATTTCTTTTATTTGTTCTAAAACTACACTTGAGTGCATGTCCCTATGGGATTTATATAAAATAGGCTATGTCCACATTAGCAAGTAATATGGTGCAATAAATGAGCAGACTGAGGTGGTCAGTGCAAAGGCTCCTAGACCTACACCAACAGCGATTTGTGTGTCAAGGCTTGCGCCGCTGCTCCTAACTAAAATGCTAATGTGGGTACCATGACAGAATTTTAGTTGGATCCTCGTTAGAAACTAATGAAAAAGTTTTTATTTCCGAAGTACTTCCACCTTCCTTTTTTATTTGATAGAATGCCCTTCACAAGTGCAAGGAGCCAATTAGAATGAATTTTATATTCTTTCCAAAGAAACTGAGCATCTTGGGGCTGGAATCAAATTTCTTTCAGGGTGGAAATGGCTAGTATGTCGTGGGTCTAACAGGAAACAAATAACAAAAAGTATTGATTATGACGGGAGAAATGTCTCCAGAGCATGTATGCATCGTTCTGCTCCCAGAGGTCACTTAGCTGGAACAGAGGTAACAGAAAAAGCAAAACCAGATGTTTTCTAAAACAATTAAAAACCTCTGCTACTCGCCACGTCTTCATGCATGCTCTCACATTCACATTTCTTCTTAAAATCTCTGATACTAACACTTTTCTGGAGACTGTATTAGCCTTCCTGATCATCACTTTTTCTTCCTTTGCTTCAATCTGTTTAAAAATTGCCACCAATTACATCTCCCTCCCTGCTACATACACCATGCCCCATACCTCTGCAAACTTCTCCTTTATTAATAGGCAAATTTAAACTCATCATTTTCCTGTCAGTTTAGTAAGACTGGTTTCTCACCTTCAAGTCCTTTGGTAGGTTTCTCAGCTGTGCCATTAGGGTAAGCGTGACACAAATGGCTCTAAACCACCTCTCGCGTTCCCTGTCTTTGGGACAGCAGCAGATAGTTTTGGACGTAGGTGTTTGCTTGGCATAGCACAGGCACAGCCTTCCTCAGGCTCGATGTGTGATCTGAGGTCAGTAGGATCTTTTGTGGCCTTGTTTCACAGACCTGTGTTTTCCTGTCTTTAAAATGGAGCACTTTGCTGGAAGTTACGAGGATTAAAGATATGCTCCAGTGCTGCGGGCATAGGAGCCAAATAAGTGCACAAGTCCAGGGTAGCCCTTGGTTGCTCCAGGTTGTGTTGAGCATCACTTGTGCACTGTCTGCCTCTCCAGTGCGTCCTGGGTCTCTGGTCTGGAGCAGAAATGGCTGGGCCAGTAGTATAGAAAGATATTGCACTTACTCTGCAGCGCCCAGCAGAGCTTCAGCTGCTGTTTCATGGCAGGTCGGTGCCAAAGGGACAGAGCAGGATCGGGCATCGTCACCTTCTCATACCACAGCTTGTGCAGAGTGGTACTGCAGTCTCTGGGCACAACACGCTCTAGTCTTATTATTTGTCATTTACAGCCCTTAATAACTTTCATGGGAGAGTAAGGATTCCCCTTTGTCTTCTTTTGAAGGCTTCACTTTAAAGCATTTTTTTGCCCAAGAGCAGCCTCAGACAAAACAGAGGAATGTGCTCTGTGAAGGCCAGCAGTTGCCCAACGAGTTGCCACCACACAGCAATAACGAGACCTCAAGTTCAGAAACTCAGAAATGAGTGTTTCCAGTTGCAGAATATTGCAGTCCTGGCACTTGGCCACCAGCCCGTGCTCGGGCTGTTTTCATTTGTGCTGAATGTCAAAAGAACATGAGGACGTTTATTCCAGGGTTTTTTTTCTGAGTGAGCAAGTCATGCCGGTGGGGCTGTGCTGAGGTTAAGCACATCTTTAGTTTTTATTCTATAATTAGTGGAGAAGGGATGTGGTAATAAAAGAGAAGAAAGAAGAAAGGACTGAGCAGTGCAGTGCTCACATGGATTAGAGGTTTACTTTGGCAAAGTTCACGAGCATGACGTGTACTTGCATCACAGGTGTTTTCCCAAAGCATCGCGGCTGCCTAGACAAGAAGTAATGGCAGCAGCTCATCCGTGTGCTCCGTCCTGCTGGAGTAGGGCCAACATTTTGCTAAACCACAAAATAACTCATTCAGAGAAAAAAAAGGAAAAAAGAAGAAAAAAAAAAACCCAACCCACGCTGCAGTCTCAATTGTTTTCAATTACAAAAGTGATTCTTGGGGCCAGGATTATTCTGATTTAGGCTGTCAGAGTTCATTCTGTCATCACAGAAAACATAATCCTGAAGCTCAAGGCCAAGGCAGAGGGAGAAGATCCAGGGTCTGCTCTGAGCTTTGAGTGAGTCATTTTTATCTTTAGCTTCTCCCTTGCAGAAGGACAGCTGAGCTCTTGCCTCTCTCATCCTGTTTAGATCAGATCTGCTGGGAGTGTGACCTTCTGGGCCAGGGGACGTCTTTGACAGAGCCTGCTGTTGGCCAGTGTTCATACTGTTTGGGTCTGACTGACCACTTCAACAGCAATCATAAATAGAAAGATGAACAAACAACGTGTAAAACTGAGGACAGTAATGGGAACTGTCGTTGAGGCTCATCATGTTGCTGTAAATGTCTCTAAAATCCTTGAATGCAAATTTGTATGGAAACTTGTATTATGCTGGGAATACTATGTCTGATCTGTAGAAGAAATACAAATGTGCTGAGATAGTGCAGTGTAGTAAGGTTGCCGTATTTTAGCTGAAACAAGCACTTTTTGATTTGCTTGTTGCTCTGGAAGCTGGAAACAAAGTCAAACACTCTCCTCTGCTGTTGAATGGGACCATTTGTAAATGCCTGACACATTAGTGACTGTTTTCTGAATCTATTCCAGAAATTACATCAATCAACAGTACGTGCTGATGCATGAGAGTTTAATTTGATTAGTGCTGGTGAGCTGGTTTAGTGATGATGGCACAGTTTATCAATTATTTGCAACTCATAATCTGATGTTGAAACAATCTTGCATGGGTAGCAGCATGGTTATTTTCTGTGACATTTTCACAGCTCAATATCTTTAATTAATATGCGTTTACTGCCAAGTGAGAGATGGTTTGGGGCATGACCTTTTATGAAACTGTGTAGGAAGTCACAACAGCTGTTAATAACCGAGACTGACAGACAGAAGGCTTTTGTAGAAAGTCAATATTAATATTTTCAAGGGTTTGGAAGGTTTTTAAATTATTATTATTATTATTATGATGATGATGATGATGATGATGATGATGATGATGATGCTGTGATCCTCAAAGAGGATATTAGAAAAAGAAAATTAATTGCTATCACCATTTTTATTGTTTAGTATGTGTTCCTGTGTAATAAACTCATCCAAATCATAGAGAGGATTTAGCGGGCATTTAATTTAACACAAGCATTCGTGGCAATTTATACAGAGGGTGATGGGAAGTTGCAGATATTAGATGAAAGGTTTGATTTGCCCCATAGAAGCTCTGTTGTTGCAGGCTGGCTACACAATGCAAACTCTGCGAGCAGCTGTGTGCCCCATCCTGTAAAGGGTCAAGGAGACCTTCGTCGGGGACAGTTAGGGAGAGCTGCTCTACCCAGGGCTCTCTCACCGCAGCAGAGCTGGGATGAATCCTGCCAAGTAATACCAGCAGATCTTGACCACGCTCTGGTCTATAAAACCATGCTCTGTGGTCTACAACAAATCATTGGGAGTTCCCCTCCTCTGTTTTTAATGAAGTTAAAAATCTGTACAATTAATTAGGCCCTGAAACTGCAAGTATGCGTGACATTTTACCCTGTGAAGTTGCCCTGCTGGCTTCAGGGGGATGGTTTCATGAGGAAAGATGATAGCAGTGCACATGCTTATGTTATTAGGACCTTCAGCCTTTAATGAATAATGTATGGCAGCCCTGTAGTGATATTAAATTTCATGTCATTACTTGTTCACTTGGAAGTGCTGTTTGCGCAAGATGAGTTTAAAGAAGGGTACATTCAAAAGAAAGGGATCTGTAGGGCTGAGCAGGCGGCACAACTTTGTCTTGAAATGGAAAGATAAAAGAAAAAGAAAGGATGGCACATAAGCATGTGTTTCCCTTTAAAGTGACAATGAGCAGCAACTCTGTACCAGGAAACTGTGATAAATTCTCCAGTGTCAGTCAAAAGCATCTAGCATCTAGGAGGACAAGGCAGCTGTGGGAGCTCTTCTCACTAGACATGAAACAACTGAAGAGCTGGCAACGTAAGGTCTATATGTAGTCATCAGCTTCGCTGCTGCTGGGGAAATATCCTCTACGCTTTGGCATCTGGCCCCCGAGGTTGCTGGCCAAGTGTAAGACGATTTACCACTGGAGTGAGGCTGTTTGCCAGATGGATAAGCCCCTCCAAACTGAGCTCAGACTTTCTGACGTCTCCCACTTCTGCCTGTGCTTAGCTAAGAGCTATGGCTGGGACCTTGTTGAAGGACCCGTCAATGGGAAATGGAATATGGAGAGTGCAGGTGGTACCCAAGGAGAAGCATGCAGTGCCCGAGCATCCGCTTGACCTGACTCCTGCGCCGGCTTGTGACGCGGTACATGCAGTACCTGTGACACCTTCTGTACTCCTGTGTACTTAACCCCAAACTAATTGCTGTCTAATCTGCAAGCGTGTTGAAGCAACAATATATGCTCTGTAATATTGGGAATTATACATTATTCTCACGGCGTGTTAATACAGTATCATGCATGCACATATATGTGTATGCACAAGTACATTTATATATATAATTTGGGGGATTGCTACATGTCTCACAATTACTTGTTAGGATCCTTTTGCAGAACAAGGAAGAAAGGGAAAACAAAAGCAATCTTCCTCCCTTTTAAAGGAAGTGCTTTGGAATCAGATTCATAATCATACCCTTTACTTTTAAAGCTCTACCTTGTTTGAAAGAAGCATGCAATGCCAACTGCATAATACTCATTTTCTCTTGCCAGAAGGGAGAATTAACACTCCTGGGATGTCAGCCTGTGGTAAGGCTATTATGACCCTGAGGCTTAAATCACAAAGCCACCAATATGCTTCGATCTCCTATGCAGCTTTACCATCCCAATGGATGGCTACCAGTTTGTAACTGAGAATTAACACAATACGGCTTCTTCTGTTACTCCCGTCATTTGGGGCAATGGCTTCTTCTGTTAGCCCTGTCACTTGTTAAAGCAGCAGGTATTGCTCTCCATATCAGGAGCTAGGATTTGGATCTGGGCTCGCGTTTTAATTCAAAGCACTCCTAGAAGCTTGCAAAGCATGCTTTTGTAACCCTGCTCATTTTTTAGCGTACCTCAAGCGGTCTCTCTCCTACATTATTGTATACTGCAGGCTTGTAACAGAAACATACTGATGGTTGTTGCTTCTGGTACCCGTCTTTCCCGAGAGAAGGAAAGGACAGGTGTGAGGAGGTGAGCTGCGGAGGAGGAGTGGTTCTCTCCCTCCCCTGGAAACAGCTGGAGAGGGGACAGCCCTGTGCCAGAGTCCAGGGCTGGCGTGGCTTCAGCGCCAGCTCACCAGCACGTTTCTTTTTTCTGCCAGATGCTCCTTTTCTGGCACTGATCTGTCCACTGAAGGACCACGGGCTGAGACCAGGAATAAAGCCTCATTTCTTTGTTTCTGGCCGATTGCTAAACTGGATCGCTGGCGCTCTGGGTGCAATTTAAACAGGTGAACAAGCATCTCGGTGCTCAACACTCCCATTTTACCTTGAGCTGCAAGTTTTCACCGTTCGTGTGTAATTAACTTGCTTCAGAACAAGAAGTCTCGAGTGAAACCGATTTTAATGGGAGGTGCACTTCCAACAGGCATTGAGATTTCTGTGCATCCAGGCTCTGAGGTTGTTCCATCGTCATGAGGAATGAATTAAAGGCTAACAGGAAATTTGGGGGTCTGGTGGCATATTTCTTCTAATATTCAAAACAGAGAGAAGTGCTAGAGCCAGTTTTTAAATTGTACTTGTCCTTGGCTCTAATGGAAAGCAAATACCCGTCAACCCGATACCAAAAGCTATAGAACCGAGGGGGGTTGTCAAGGCTTTATGCACGAAGCACTCGATCTGTAACTGCATGAGAAAACAAGGCACGTATCTGCACTTGTATTTTTAGGATAAAAACCTAATGGTTTGGAACCTTATCTTGACATACCTACACGCTATTATTTTGATTATTTTATAAGGAATTGAGGACCAGGTCCAAGGAAAATTTGAGCAAACTATTGACTTGGTTTGTATCCTTACCCAACCAGATATTTAAAGAAGGTGATGCACCTCACACCAGGCATTTGAGCCTCTCCAAATACTGCAGAGTTGTGCAACAGAAGGAAACAATCTCTTAAGATTGAAGCCTGATGGAGAGGAACAAAACAAAAAAATTAAAATTAAAGCTTTTCCATCTGATTTCTTTATAGCAAACTGTGAAATATCATTGCTCTCACTGCCAGTCACGGTCTTCTTCTAAAGCTCTTATAGGTTGAGATAAGCTATTTTAGGGAAGAATTTAAATTTGGCAGCTAAACTACAGTTGCATAGAGAAGGCATTCAAGATGTTCGTATTTCACACCTACTTCTGCACCTGACTACCACAACTGACACCGCTTAGAAATGTCAATACAGAGAAGTTTAGCGTCCTAACTATTCTGCGATAAAGGTTAATAACTTTAAAATATAAATAGAGCTGTTCTTTGGATTTTGGGTTGGGTTTTTTTTTTTACATGAGCATAAACCAAAGACTGTCCAACACATTACCATAGCTAAAGAGAAACAGCAGAGAGGAAACATTGCACCAAATTCTGTCTTCTAACTTATGTCAGGGGAGCAGTAAGTATGGCAAAGTGAGTGGGATCTGTGAAAACAAACTCAATCTTCCTTGCAGCCACCAAAAAAAGCTCTTGAAGGATGATGAAATAAATTAAGAATAAAGAGTATCCTTGGCAACTTTAACTGTAGAGCCAAAAAGTTGTAAGTCACTACTGTTACGACAAAGTTTTTACCCATACAGCTACCATGGCTTTAGATAAGACCCATCACGTAAGCATCAACTGAAGTGCCTACTGCTTAATTTAACCCAAGATATTCAACCACAAATAAAACCATCCACAGGTCAGACCACGCTGGGACTCCGCGGGGTGTTAGCGATGCTGTAGGTCTCGCTGCAAGAGCAGAGTTTACAGGGACAGCCTTTTCCTCAGAGCCTTTGAAGCAAACACAGCTGCTGTTGCAAAGCAGTGGCGAGAACAGAAAAAGTGAGAAATCGGAGAAATTTAGGCCCTGGTGAATATGTATTATGTGCAGCTTTGTATCATGAGCAATCAATGAAAAGAAGCACAAGCTGTATTTTAGTGCTGACTGCACTGAGTCGATCGGAAGAGCACACGTGCTGCCAGCGTAACGTAGCCCGAGAGGACAGGCGGTCCCTGCGCACCACTGCCCTCCCCTCGGCCTTCCGTAGAAACTCGGGTTTGTTTCTTGGCACATCACTTCCGCGGGCATCCTTTGGCATCCCAGTGTGGGTGAACCTTACTGCTCAGTATATGCCAGCGATTCTTTACAGTGTGTGGATTTTACATGACCAATTCTAAATCTGTCATCCATGATTGTTACAGAAGACGGCAACATCTTAAAAATATTAGCTTGCATTTTCTGTAGAAGAGGTTTTGTTTGTTTTACGTAGGTGGCTGTATCTTACGACTTAGTAGAATAAACAGAAACTTTCTTATTCCTGGAAACTCTCTTCAAGTTTGAAGGCAGGCCAATAAAGGGAGGAACTCCAGTTTCTGTGGCAGTCAAAGTTATCTGTAAGTCTGTGTTTATATGCATATCTGTTAACTTTATATAGGTAATTTTTATCTTTTCTACCAGAAAAACCTGGTAACTCCAGAACGGTCCTAGATAAGAGCCCAGGGAGGACTTAAAAATAAGAGGGGAACCCTGGAAATGAGAAATTTGCTGATAGCGTAGACCTTGTGTTCAGCTGGAGCTCCAGCAAGAGGGGAAAAACCTCCCTCTGTCGCTGTGTGTGGACGGTGGGACGAGCTGTGTGCTAGAGGGGCCACGGGGAAACTGCCTTCACCTTGTGCCAAGGAAATATGTTATCATTGAAACCAAGGAAATGAAAGGACTTTCTTGTTCTGAACTACCCTCGCTGCCCCAGAGGAGGAAGGTTTTATGGCTAGCCTGGAGGGATAAGCTTTCACCCGAAGGGGGAAATTGCCATGGATCTCTCTAGCGAGGGAGAAGACGCTGCGGCAGAGAAAGAGCCGCGTGTTCCTGTGTGCCACACATCGGTAGCATGGGGTTTATGATTTGAAGCAATCTATAGTATAAGCTTTTGTCTTGGGATTTTGAAAAGCGTTCACAGCGATGTAATCACAGTGAACTAATCTGAGTTACATTATCTTGGCCTGTGACTGAATTTGACCCCGGTGTGTTTTGCTTCCAAGTAAGAAAGGAGTAGGAATGATTAAGTACCCAAGAGTTCTTGTGAATTATGTTCAAAATTAAAGATACTGCTTCTCCATAATGATTTACGTGCCTCGTTTTGCAGACATATGGCTCATTCTCCGTGTGTTATATCATGAAAAATGTGGCTTGTAACTGTGCTATGAAGCAAGATGTTTGCGATTATAAACACGAGTTACTTAATTACACCAGTTTTTATTTTTAAAAAATAAAGTAAATGGGAGCTATCAGAATATCTTCTGGTTAGGGATGGTAACAGGGTTATGTTTTACATTATATATATGTGTGCGTGTGTGTGTGTACGTGTATATATATGTGTATATACGTATGTAGCATTCTCAGACAGCAGGATGCAGGTGGCTCTTTCTGAATCCCAAGAGCTGGATGTATATCCTGACGGCAAGCAGATTTGACAGGGAGATGATTGGTACATAGGCTCTGTAAGGCTGGAAAACTGTGCCAGCAGTACAATCAGTTAGCAAAAAAATATTCATAAGGAACAGGTTGTCCAAACCACGGCAACAGCTCTGTAGCTTTCTTAGTGGCAGGTATGATTTCATGGATTTTCCACGTGTCACTCTGAAACCCAAACGAGCTCGGAGGGCTGCTAACGAAGCTGATCCTGTTTTCCTGGAAAAGCCTGTTTCAGGAGCACTCGGTGCTGCTAACATCGGTGTCAGGAGGATCACGAAGTAGGAAATATTTAGTTGTAAGCATGACCGAGTTTCGCATGCTGCAGGAGGGCTGCTTTGGGAGCTGGAAGGGTGGTAGGACACGATCCCTTCTCAGGTTAGCAAAACTGGGCTGGTGGGACCCAGACCTCCTGAGTCTGCAAAAAGACACCAGAAATCTCACAGGAAAGACATCTGCTGTATCTCATCATCTCCAGTTGCTAGAGGAGCTTCGGAGATTTGGCGGATAGATAGAAGGTAGATAAGATGCAGCCAGGCACGTTAGGACTGGAATGTAGTGCTTGGCCCTGGAGATGGGAGAAGGAATCAGAAAGCAGATATATCATTTCTTCAGATATACTTCACCTCTTTGTCTTTGCGTAATGTCCTCAGTGAGTATTCACTATGCTGGAAATTGTCAGTATCTTGAGGGTTAGTTGCCTTTCTCCTTTATTTGCTGGTAAAACATGCAGTCACAAAGAAAAGGTTGGTCGTTTGGATTGCTCTAATAACAAGTGTTACAAGCCACATTAATGAACTCCAGCGTGAACCATTGTTTTCCAAGGAGTCCTAGCTACATTAGGTACAGGGGGATCCTAAACAAATATAGGCACCAACAGGACTTATATCCTGTTTTCAAGGTTTGAAACCCAGCCAATTAAATGCAATGTGTCCACCTGAACGAACTGCTAAGAAACACATTAAGACCAAGCCCTAGGACTAAAGTCATTTGATGTCTTTTTCAGCCATATTTTTGATAAAATCCTTTGTGTATTTTGGTCATGAGGTATTGTCCCCGTGCTGTTTAAGTGGGCCCAGGAGACTGAAGTAACCACGGTGAAATCAAAGCACACAAAGTTGCAGGCTAAAGCAAATCCAGGGTAGTAGTTCTGTTCCTTTCCACAAAGCCAATCAGTTTAATACTGAATAAATCATTTTCATAGCTTTATATTTTTTTCTCCAAATGAGGGCAAAATCTACAAGTGAGATGACTTTAAAGATTAGACTTGCATTATCATCAATATTTTATTTTAAAACAGTTTTTGTAAGTATCTTTTAAGCACGTTTATTTTTGGCAGTACATTTAAGACTGTCTGTGTAGAAATACCTGAACCAAAGATTATGTTCCATATATACAGGTGTAATCATATTATCTCAACAGCCAGGAATCTCTTTGCAAGAAATCTAAAGGAAGTAAAGAACTACTGAGAAATGAAACAGATTTCTTCTTCTAACACCAAGAAATAGGTTGACAATCAAATTACATTTAATTGCAAATTTAAAAAAACAAGCAAAACCGTTTCCTTTACAAAAACAAGAACAAGAAAAAGAAATGTCAGATGATTTTGTTATACTTTCAATGGGCAAAACATTGTCTAGCAAATTTGCGCTTGGTTCTTCTCGTTTTGTAGTAATAAGGGAATCGGTGTTAGAATCATGTCTTGACTGATCAAACAAGAATGGCTGGAAAAGTTCTTTGGCAGAGATCAGTCTACACAGGAACTTGGCCTGTGTACAGTGAAAATACACTACAGATGTATAAATTACGCAGGTTGGGACAGTGCTGGTCAAAGCCTTCCATACCGGAGTCACGTGGGAAAGAAAGTCTAGACATCATAGATTAACTTACTTCATCTAAAATCAAGCAATCTAGAAATTGCCTAAAACCACATCCTCACAAGTACACATACAGAATTTTGTAACCAGTTACGTTAACTAGATGTTCAAACAGGGAACAAACAGAGCGTTTTAGCCAGTTGGCTCTACTGGTAAAGCTTACATACAATTTTAGTCGTAGTTACAGCTTTTTAAGCAACCAATGAATTAAGCCAACCAGACAGACAAAAACAGTCTGCATTTTATTACAGAAAGTAGCTTGCAATCAAGTGTAAATTGTTACAGTCCTACATTTTCATAGCCGCAAACAAACTTAATCAAACAAGAATCCAAACTCCTAATTATTGGCACACAAGGCCAAATCAAAATAATTTTATTTATTTAATAATTTTAGCCGAGGACTTAGGCTTATCTGCTGGGGAGACAAAGTCAGGGTGGGAAAGCAGTAATGCAGGATTGTTCGTTCACTCTTGGGCAAGATAGGGAAGGAACTGTGTATGGAGCTACAGTCGTTTGTGGAAGGCAGGAAAAATCGGAGATCTGATAGTGAGATGGGTTTTATACACTATATGTTACATGTAAATGCCTAATATATTATCTATACGTTTCTAAGAGCTTTGGAGTTAAACTTTCTTAGCTGGGCCTCTTTTGGTGGTTGTGGATAGAGTCTGCGAGGTTATACAACGTCCATGCCCACTGCAGACAGTCAGGTCATGATTGCCCTTTTGGACCTACACACTCAGTGCCAAGCGGAGATTTCAAGGGGTCTAACGACATTGCCAAGGAAAAAACCTGCTCAGGGAACACACAGAGTACAGGGAGAACAGAGTGAGAGCTCCCAAATCTGCTCAAAACTCCCACGGGTCTGTCCGTGCGCTGTCTGCCCAGGATAAGACTTACCTGCAGAGCCCGAAACTGGCTTGCATTTGGACATTGTCAAAGAACCACGTATGGACAACAAGGCTGAAATGGCTTGCTCAGCCACCAGCATGAAGGTACTGTAGACGGGAGCTGCGCCGGCATTCGCTGTATTACAAGGCAGCTATTTAGGAAGATTACAACTTTTCCGGGTACCATCTGTTTGCTTCCTTCTGGGTCAAGCCATCTCCCCCTGCCCTCAGCGTACAAGTTCAGGGTCCGGCATGCTCAGCACAGCAGGCACATTGAAGAATTCATGTGTTACACTCAGACCTCCTTCCTTCGTGGTCTCAGCTCTTGCCACCAAGGGTGATGCTAGCCACCGCTGTATCCCGTCTTCTCGAAGCTTCCCTGGTCACTTCCTTCCTTTCCAGGCAGCACGTTTTGCCATGCCTGGTGTGCCCTCCCCAGCTGAGCCCCCCCGAGCTGCCCCTGCCAGCCCCTCCTGCTCTGGGACCCGCCGTCCGGCGAGAGACGCACAGTCACCTGCTCAGCTGCGACATCTTCTAAACCCGGGGTCTGAGATTAATAATAATAGTCGTAAGTAGTTACCTTCTGCTTGCCGGGCTAACGTCGTCTTTATCTGTTTTACTCGATGCCCGACTGCTCCGGCGGCAGTGTGCGACTCCTGTTGAGGGGGGGCCAGGGAGGGGCGTCTGTATTTACCCACGGCAGCAGCTTTCTCAACATTGCTGGTCAGTTCAGACCAGAAGAGAGCATTGATAGCAATTCTGCTAAATGATTTTGTGCTTTAGGTATCCTATGCTATAATGCCTTTGTAATCGTGGTCCTTATGCCTTTCGATAATGTCCCCCCAGTGCTGGCAGCTGTCACAGCGCACGCTGAATCTGAGGCACTGGCCGTGGCTTGGATCAAGTTGATGCAGACTATGCCCAGCCCTGGACTCAGCTCCTGGTGCACCGCAAACACAAAATCTCTCTCAGGTACACATTCAACTTTCAAAAAAACAGCACGCTACCTG
Source organism: Gypaetus barbatus (assembly GCA_028022735.1). Classification (NCBI taxonomy): domain Eukaryota; kingdom Metazoa; phylum Chordata; class Aves; order Accipitriformes; family Accipitridae; genus Gypaetus; species Gypaetus barbatus. The sequence goes on along the minus strand of CM051549.1, from coordinate 26,892,975 downwards.
AAAAATAATTTCTTTCAACTTAAACTATGATGGGGAAGGTGTTTGCCAGGCTCTTTTTGAGCAGTTTCCAGCTAATCTGGCCTCCACAAATACAAATATGAAAGTGTTTACATGTCTAGACTAAAGCTATATTTTTAATTGAGAGGTTTTGCTAGCAGTCATAATGGATGTACCAAATTTTGACCAAACGTCTGGAAGAGAACTACACTAATGCCTGTCTTGAATGGCAAATGAACATAGGAGGAAAAAAAGTAGAAGAGGGAAGGAGATATGTATATACAAGGGATGGCATGGTCTTTCAGAAGGCAGCAGAGAAACAGATTCCTCCGGTATTTTTCTGTATTAAAAAAAAAAAAAAAAACCAAAAAAACAAAAGAACCCCAAAGACCAAAACCAAAAAACAGGATTTTCCTGAAAAGAAGTGACTTATCTTACTATACTGACCATGCAAGTAAGAATAACAGGCCATTACTGCCATCAGTTAAATTAGACATTGTATGTTTGTAGTATAGGTACTTCAGGTGTGATAATGTATGCTGAGGCTCAGTACGGTTTCCTGCAAAGTCAGCCTAGGAAAAAATACACTTAAGGATTCAGGGTCTGTTTTACTGGGAGAACACTTCAAATGTTGTAAAGCTTTAGTGTTTGGGTTAATGCATCCTTAAATGAAATGCTTGTTCAACTGGAAATGAAACATTTGTGAGAAGTTTTTTCATAGAAGACGCTGAGTGTTTACAGTTTGATTTTGATTCAGTTGAAGTCTGAGAACCCAAGTTACAGAATATCTTGAAGTTTTCAGTGCAAGAAAACTCAGATCTGATTTTTCAAGTGCATGTATGTTCAAGATGAAGTCCAGGTTTTCAAGTCAAGCAGTTGGAAAATAAGAATCGCACAAGTGACAGGCACCATTTTCCGGTTGGTTTTCTGGCCAGCTGTAACTCGCCTCCCCTTCCAGGCTCCTCCTGTCCCCCCTGCAGATGCCAGCCAGGGTGGCACTCTTCCCCCCCAGGCGGTATTAGGGTATTCAGCAGTATTAACCATTGCCGTTCATCCCCTGCGCACGGTTTCTCCGTGTGCGCTGGGGGCAACCGCTCCTCTGATGAGCGCCCACCGTGAGCCGTCCAGAGTCCTTGCGTCGTGCTCGTCGGTCCTTGGGCTTTTCCTCCACTCATCAAAATAAGCTGGATGAGCTCAGCAAGAACCTGGACCACACTCCCCGTCAGCCCTCTGGCTCGCAGAAACCAGCTCCATATTATGAGGGATAACCATGGCATACAATTCTTTTCACGAGTTGCTCAACCTTCGTTTCTGAATTGTTTCAATGCTTGGCCTGTGGTGTTTTACTGGGAGGACGTTCAAGAACTTTTCTTCTTTGATGGCTCATTTCCATCCAGTTTATGTCTATTTACTATATGTATGTGTGTGTATGTAGTCATTTAGCTTAAATGGTTCTCACATGTTCCTAAGGTTTAGCTCATAGTGTATTTATGGAAAGCAGCTATATTGCTTCTCAGGCTTTATTTTAGTGGGCTTAATGCAGCTAGTGTCTTCCAGTCTCAGTCATAATACCGATTTTTCTGTTCTTATGCTTTTCTTTTTTTTTAATTTGAAATAATCTTGCTTCAACAGGAAATTTCTGTTAACTCACTTCAAGATACAATCCAACTAATACTTTAACAATCACACTAATACTTACTTATTTCTGTCCAAAATATCTTGGTTGCAATACACTAGGCTCCACTCAGATTCCTCCACAGCTGCATTAGAGTGGCTTAGTTATCCTGTGACCAACTAATATCGAAAGCCTTTTCTCCTCTTCTGCCATTTAATTTGCTGAGTTCCAAGCTCAAGGCAGAAATTCTTGGTCTCAGTTCCAGAGTACATGTTTTTGTCCAATTTCATCCTGTTTCTGCTTCTATGTGCAAGTTATAAATTCTTCTTTATCGTCCTCGTATTGATTATGCCTCCTAGTTTTAGGGCACCATCATACTTTGTTAATATCCTCTAGGTCTTTGTGCCAAAATCACTAATGAAAATATTAAATGATGTTAGTTCCAAGAACAGTTCTAGAAGAACTTGATAAATTATCTTGTGCAAGTCAGATGTTCTTATTTTATTACAAGCACTTGTGGACCTGTTACTGCCCCTTAGCAACAGTTAAGTATTTCTGGAGAGATTTATCTTGAGCTATATAAGGTTTGCTGATGACTTTAGGGGTAAGATTTTACCCCTAAAATCATAAATAAGCATTTCCTTAAAATATTAAATGATAAAATGCTAACAATGCAATGTGGGGGGTTTTGAGATGGTTGAGACAGGGTGACTACGCTGGAGACATAAACAAACCAAGAAGAACATCAGTCATCAACAAAAATGTTATTTGTAGTTGAAATCTGCCGTCCTTGCAAGTTTGTTTAGATCCTGCAATACTTAATCTTTTCATCATGAATCTCAAAACTTTTCCAGTTTTCCAGCTCTGCTTACTGCATGCAAGAGGTTTGTCACACATCATGAAAAATTAGTGTCTTTAGATAATTTCACTGGGTTTGACTTTCAGTTTTCAGCTCAATTGAAACTTCTAACTTAGCTTAAAATTTGAGGAGAATGAATTCATGAGAGTTTCAGCTGCCTGCCTGACAATGAAAGTGTGCTCTTTTCCTTCCCCTTTCATTGTGAACTGAAATGCACAGTAAAAGGAAAGTTTTGACATGTTTTTCTTCACACATTTAATAAGTTAGGGGTCATGCTACCAGCTGCTGAAATGAAGGAGTCACAGCAATGAACTTTGCAAAAACTGATCTGCATTATCTTACAAGACAGAAGGAGTGGGCTGCCTTATTAGTGGATGAAGCACGTCAGTGACATATCTTTTATCTTTATAGGCAATGAATAAATCCTGAAAAAATAAGAGGTGCTTTAGTTTTTATCAGAAAATCATTAATGTACTTTAGAGTATTAAAGACATATATCAGTCTGGCTACATGGGTCAATAAAAACCTAGCTCAGATCTGTAATATTATGTCCACCTTCAAAGAACACAGTAATATGTGAGCAACATATCCCATCTATTTTTAAAGGATGAGCTGTCCTTAGCAATCCTTTTCATTCCAATTCACTATTTAAATCTTGGTTATGATTTTGTTTTCTGGCAAGTTACTATTAGATAAATATTTGCATGAACTGTATCGTGTAAGTTCGAAGGTGTATATACAAGCTAGTGTTTTCTGATTTCTGTACATTGCTTTGATGGGAACTGGCAACCACTACTGTAACACATTTGGGATTGTGGAATAGTCATTACTGGCACCAAAAGATGCATCTGTAAACCGCGAGATCTTCATGTTATAGTTTCTCTAACTCATTTTTAGTGTTCTAGATGGCTATTAGAACAGCTGTAATCAAAGAATGAAACATAGTGTAGCAGTTTATCATAGAGATGTAAAAATACTTGATAGTTGAGTAAAATGATCTGGCTGCTGTATTCAGCAGTTTAAGGTGACACTGAGTTTAATTTTCACTTGTTTGTAAGATAATGGGGGGGGGCGGGCAGAGTTGTTTGGTTTGTTTTTTTTTACCTGCGCTCTATGAAGAAAACTAACAAACAAAATGGCCCAGTGAGAAATTGGAACCATCAGAATGTCAGAAGCAGAATTTTCCAGGCATTCTATCACAAAATAGACTATCACAAAAGCCCTAAACAAGGCCTAGTTCCCCTCAGGTTAGAAATACTGGAAATGGAAAACCGATGCAACCGAGATGCATGTGGATTTAGTTCCGCTCTAATCCTAACACTGTGTTAACTAATGATATCATTGCCTCTAATCCCAAGGCTTTTACCATTATGTATGGGTATAATCTGATAATCAAGAAACAATTTTTTTTTCTATGAGTATTAGATTCTTAGGATGAAATTTGCCCTACAGAGAAGACCAGCGTAAGTGTTAGGCAAGACTTAAGTGCCATTTTGGCCTTTGAAATGGAAATTTAATTGGTGCCCAGTTCTTGGGTACCCAGGGAGAGATCTGGGCTGCGGGAGCAGAGCCAGCATGTGGATGTTCCTTTAATTCTGGGAACTCACCAAAAAAACCAGGTTGCCTTTGAAGGGTGGTCTTTTAGGAGACCTAGATGGTTTCTTACTATGAGTGATGATTTAATAAAATCTGATCTCCTGTAAAATTGTGCATAAGACATTTTGAGGTGTCGGTCTTTGATGGCTGTATCCTGCCAAAGAAGGCGTGCAGTCAGGTTGTGGAAAGGATTACACGCCTCGGCCCCTCCAGCAGCCAAGGGCCAGCCTGAGGGATCCGAAATTCCCTTCCGGAGATCCCCGAGAAGCCAGGTTTCAAGCCTGCAGGAAATTATGTTTTCCTCAAAGTTTAGCTTGAGTTAAATCAAAACAAATCCAATCGTTTTTTTAGCAGAGCAGCTCTTCCAGCTGCTCACTGGAGTAGTCATTCTTATACTATGTTGTTGCTAAAGAGTAATGTTTGTTTGTAATGTCTGCATCTCAGCTGGGAATTAATTGCCATAGGACTGGGGAACCGCTCTTCTGGGGAGGCACGAACCCCTGCCTCGGTTTCAGTGAAAACGTGCAGAAACCGAGGCACTCCAACGGAGCATTTCAGGCCCAGTCTTTTATTAGATATTTTTGTCTGATTCTGTTCCTGTGTTCACGTTTGTGTTTGAATTCCCATCTGAACTACCCTGTGGCTAGTATAGCACAATGTTGTTTTAACTATTATTCTTTATTTGAATTCCAGTTATATCCAGAAGAATCAGCGATGTCCGTGAGCTAAGACAGCACTAGGGATGGTCTCTGTCCCAGAAACTGGACTCCATAAGGTGAGACCCCTGTAGCATCTGATCAAGTTGTATTTCATCACATATGGTCTCCTCATACTGTGATACTTAGAATCTAAATTTTTACATTAGGGCGTGAGTTCCAAGAGCATGAGATAAGCTGTGTTCCCACAAAGACTTGTCCTGTAAGGTGCTAAGAAGCCCGCATGAGCTCTCACAATAGAAATAGTACACGAAATTAAGTGGCTTGTACACAGGTATGGAGCAAATCAATGGCAGAGCCAGGTAAATATTGTTAGGGAAAAGTGAGGGATTCCTAACTCGTACTGTCTCAACCACTTGCTCTGAGCAGGCAGAACAGGCTCTCAAACTTTTCCACCTGCAGGCCCCTGCGAGGTCAGGTGAGGAAGACAGCCGCTCCATAAATTATGGGTTACTATAAGTATCAAGGAACATAAAAAACTGATTGTCCTATGCAGTACATTTTCATAGTCTGGGAAAAAGAATAGTCGTTCAGCACCAAAACCAGTATGTACTGGGGAGAGCGCACACACGCAGAGCTGCGAGAATGCAAGATTTTCATCCTTGAAATAGGGAAGACAACCATCTCTTTGCAAGGGGGGGGAAACTAATGCACATGGCTGTAATCTGGGGAAATATTTCACTGTAATCTAATCTAGGACTAACTTAAAAACAAAAAAAAAAAAAAAAGGAGAAAAACCGCATCTGTTATATTAGCACTTTTTTTTTTTTATTTTAAATACAGTCCGACAGCTGTGTACAGGTCTGTTGCTGTGGCACGTGACAGGGTGATATATGTCTGTGGCTGCTCAGGGCGGTAACAGAGAAGCTGGCCCCCAGGCCACCCCTGCCCCCCAGGCATTGCCGAGCTGCTGCCCCCTCGTCCCAGCGCTGCTGACGTGGGCTCCCAGCAGCAGCACTGGGCACAGCCTCGTGCCACTCCGCAAAGGAGCGCGGTGGCCGGCGTCCCCTCTCTCCTGGGCCCTCGGCCAAGGCAGTCAGTCTAGAGTCACCGGAGGTGATTAATCACCTTCTTGTTTCAGAGGAGGAGGCGGCTCAGCAGCGCAGCCTTTATGCGTGTGCTGCTCAGTGAACCCAGCAGGGAGGGTGGTGTGGGTAGAAGAGATAATGCCACGGTTTTCCAATTCTTTTTAACTTGCAGGATCGTAAGTGTCTCCCTGAGCAATAGGTGTTTAGGCACCTACACTCAAGCTAAGCACACACATCAAGGTCTGGAGCTAGGCCGCATACTTTGCTCAGCACTGAGGTATCTTGATTCCATCATGCCGCCTCTACTTTATTTCTCGTCCACTAGTAGTTCACCGCGGCAGTGAATGCAAAGATGAAAACACCACTGCAACTTCAGTTATTAATAGTATATAGCGATTAGTATAAGAATTTAATAAAATCCCGTCAGCTGCTATCTGGCCTTTTGGTGATGTGGAAAATGTTCTGGGTCAGATCTGCCTAAGGCTAGCGTGACACCGGCAACGCTTTCGCGGCCTGAGAGGCTGCCACAAAATCACTCATCTACATTAAACGCCATCGCCATCTTCAAGATAGTGTTTTCTTTCTGTCTCATTTTTCATCAGGCAAAAAGCTTAGCCATGGCATGTTAGAAATACAATGAACGCAATTTAGTTTAGACCCTGTGATTAAACTTAATTCAATTCAGAAGCTGCTTACACTGGTTAGTTGCTCCAATCCGAAAAGGGAATCAATACCTTCTAGCTGAGGCAAACGAGAGCAAATCTCATGCTTGCTCTGAGGAAGAACAAAGAAAAAGTTAGGAACTTCATCACACCTCAGATGTGATTGCACAAGCATGTATTGCCCTTATATGGTAATTTTTAATATGCTTTTGTAGAAAATTCAGAAATTAAAAAGGAATTTCTTATTTTGCGAAAGAAACTGATACATTTGTGCAGTATACCAAACAAACAACAACAAAAAACCCCAAGAAAAAATAATAGCAACGCAGTCGTTCTTCATTTCATAATATAAAGAAGTTTGTGCTTAACTTAGAGCGCTTTCTTGGAGTTAAACCCTCAGGTAACCGACTTCCTGAAGGATGGGCCAGATCTGTAAAGAAAGAGATCATTTACAGGCTCCTGAAACTCTATTCCATTAGCAACAGATGGTAAACACAAATATAAAAAAAAAAAAAAAAAATATTTTTGCAAGGACATTCGATACTGCCTCTTTAACTTTTTACAGAGCTGCTTCACATGTCAGACTTTCCAAAGGAAAGAGCTAGGCTACATCAGCAAGTCTGCTAGACAGGCGTTCTGTAACTATATAAGGGTTTAAAAAGAACCTTAAGCCACGGGAGGCTTGCATAGTGATATTTCACAGCTATGAATTAGCAAGAAGCAATTGAGCTTCTTTCTGTGAATTACTGCGACCAGAGGTTCGAGGCAGAATTGTTTGATTCCAGCGGAAAGTGAACTTGAGCCGGGTGCCTTGGCTGCCCCGCAGCCGGGTGCGTGGGACCTGCCCCTTCCCTGCTCTCCCATTTCAGCATTCCCAGCCCCACCGAAAAGAGACCTGTGTAGGAACAGTGGTTGTTTTGCTGATCAACTCCGCCGAGCACTGAAAATACATTTTAAAAGTAACAGCTCTGAAAGAGATCGGTTGCTTTCTGTAAACGCCGTGGACTGTTTAGACATATAATTAAAGTAGTCTCGCACTTATGGAAACTTGGCCTTTCTGCTTGGGATGGTTTTGGCTAAGGGTGTGTTCCTGCTGCTTTTTTTCAAGGAAGGAATGGCTTGTTATTTACTGCTGAGCGAAACGGCAAGCGCTATTAATATTGTAGTGCTGACAGAGAAAGCATTTTCCCAGTTTGCTGTTCTTTTTTCTCTTTCCCTTGAAATGCTTGTTCTCTTTCCATAAACAGATGCAAACAGACCAAACGTTTCCTGCAAAATAAGGCAATGAGTACAAAGTAGCAACAGCAGGGTTATCTTGCTGATGAAAAGACATATTTTACTGTATGTCTGCACACGTCAAAGCATAAACATTTCACCGAGACGAGAAGTTTCTGGGTAAAGGTGTTTGCCTGCAGCCAGTTTTATGCTGTGCTGTATAAAGATAACAGGTATTCAGGCGTGAACTGATGAAGTAGAAAGTTTTTTGAGTCCCATCTCCCCCGATATACCATATAATGCACGGTTTTTGCTCTGAGACCCGCAGCTACAAAGCCCTTTTGTGAAGACGGGGTGCAGTGGTGCTGCCCTGCCCTACCCAGAGAGGGAGAGCTCGGCAGGAGATGGGGATGCTGATGTCTGGGGGCCTGAACAAGATCGCTCAGTCTGCACGCACCGAAATTGCTATAATTTGTCAAGCTTAAGGAAAAAAAAAAAAAAAAAAAAAAGAGTTTGGGGATATATATCTTTGAAGGCTCTTTTAGCCAAATGTCTGATATTGGGCAGACCCACCCTACCCCCAGCCTACCGAACAATGCATACCAAATTTCAGGGCAAGCTGAGTTCAGGCCCCTGAAACAGCTGACCTTTAAAGCCAAAATGCTTTGCAATCCCTGACTAGTCAAAACTGTCACAACTGAGTCAGAGAGACGCGCTGGGAAAACTGAACATGAGTGTTTCTCATTGCTATGAGAAGAATAATACGATCTCAACCTGATATTTTTCATTCTTTTCCTTGTGCTGGGTGTTTACTGAAGCTCTGTCCTTCCTAGCTGATGCTTTAAACACAGGATTATGTTGCCTAGAGGGTTTTTTTCCCTGACATGAAGAGTATGGCAAATCGTCTAGTCTTTATTCCTTCAGTTTGTCCCTGCTTCCTACCGCAGGAGCACTGGAGCTCTGGAACTGCTAGCAGCTACCTGGAATTGGAGAAATATAGGTATGACAGTAACTGCAAGAAAGAAAGGAGACTAGGCAGTTACAGGAAAATGCTACCGTTACAGTAAGCTTGTGAGCCTATAGTGCATTATATTGTGCAACCAGAGCTCTACAGCTTTATTTCCTGGTCACATGAGCTTGAAGCCACAGTACAGTAATTCAAAACATTGGTGAGAGGCAAGAAATGGAAGAAAGAATCATTTGAGGAAATATAATATTTTAGACTAAACTGTTAAACAAGATAAAGAAAGTAGTAGTTTCCTAAAAAAAAAAACAAAACCACCAAACCACAGAAAACAAACAAACAAACAAAAAAACCCAACCAAAACCCCAAACGCACTAGGAAAAACACAAGAAGCAGAAAGTTTCTTATTCATTGGAGAAATAAAAGTAGTCTTCACTTTTTGGGCTTGAGAAAAGGAAGTAAAGATGTCTGAAGTCTACCTAAAACAAAGAGCTCTTTCAGAGTTTATCATTTAGTGTGTATGTTCTTCTGGGCAGAGGTGTCATTTTTTTACTGTGTGTCCAGAACTTATTGCTGCAGGTGGTGAAAAGTCAATAAGAAATGGCATCAGGAGATAGGAAGAATTGTAACCAACAGCCCAATGGTACATCAGTCTGTTTTCTCACATTTTGCATTCCCAGCTCTTCAGTGTACACAGGCTTAAGCTGGTTTGGACTTCATGCTCTCTTTTGGGCTGGGTAAGGGTAAGGCTGTGGTTATGCCAACACAAAATCCACAACGAGAGGGGACTCCACACCCGGTTAGTAAATGGCTGCAATATGAGAAGCTCAGTGGAAAAGACAAGCAGCATAGGTAAAGCAGAAATGGCTAGCTCCTAACAGAAATAAATCCTAGTGAGTTATATTTACGGGTTTCCCAGACACCATTCTTTCCAAATCCAGCAAATCCACTGTGAATGAGTCACCTTATTCCAATGCACAGGATTATGCTAAACTGAAGACCTCTTAAACTATTGTATTTGTAATGCTTAATGAGTCTTTTCTCATTTTCTCTACATGCATACAAGTGGAAAGTACCAGAGAAATAATCCTGTTCAGCCTCCTCTGCAGTGTATTGGGAAAAGCACACATGCCTGCTTTTAGAAGCGGTCTCGGCCAGTTTGAAGCAGAGAGAGATATTTTTTCAGTTGTTACCTGCTAGAGCTGTTGTTAACAGTTGCCTTGTTCCTCTCAGGTATTTTATTTTAAAGAGCTTAAAAGCCAAAAGCGCTGGGGTTTTGACTGAAAAGGGTTTTTGGGGGGGTTTCAGGTTTTCAGTAGTGTGATTCTGGCTCAGCGAGTTATATGGGGATTTAATTTTCCTCTGGGTTCCTTGGAAACCTTCTATAAATGGTTTAAATTTACCAGGCTGGTTTCTTTAGTCTGCCTGGTTCCTCGGTGTGTGCTCTCTGTAAAGGCTGCCTTGGGTTTTTATCACCTCATCATTGCTCCTGGTTCACTGATAACAGCTGGCGATAAAGGAAATCTCCATGTAGGCTAAAGTTCCCCTGCTCCCTCTGTGCCGCTGTGATACAAACTGTTCCGATTTTTTTCTTCCACAGTGGCTGTCATTAAAAAAAATGAACAGATGGAAGACAAAGCGCTTAACCTTGCCCTTGTTGTCATCCCCACAGGGTATTTCCAGGGAGGATGCTTTCACCAAATCCAGGCTAGCTTTATACTTTTTTGCCACATATTGGGACAGAACTTTGCTTTAAGTTTGAAAAGGCGTTTCTGGTCGTATTAACATAAACATCACAGCTGCAGGAGCTAGCTGTGAACCAGTCAGCTCGGTAGCTGTTTGCTAGCGGTGTAGCCTTCGCAGTCCAGAACTCTCTGCAATCTGCAGTGTCATGAGTGAAGTTCAATAAATACCTGGACATTTATCTTGAGCTGAGATCTGGCCACAGATAGCCGATATCAGTACTCAAGATAACGCAAGTCTAGAAGCTGTGCCTGTACATGGCAACCCAGTACATTATGACTGTTGGAAAAGACAGCGGTAATCCCACGGATTTCCCCAGCAAGGAGCCCAAATCTCTGGTTCATCAGCTAATGGCTTTCAGTCTCCAAGGTTATCATTCTGATAACTCTCCTGAGGAACAGGATCTACGCCTTCAGCAAGTAATGAGGTAGAAGGACATGTCTAGCTGAACTCTTGATGGGAGGTTTTTTTTTTCTTTCAGCTGATGTGTTTCTTCCCTGATGCCTTTCCAGTTCTCAGAAATCACTGGATTCATGCCACTACGTCCATCATTTCCAAATTCAATTTTATCTTTCATTTCAGGCAGAACTTAGGATCACAGAGAAATTTGCCATGTTTACAGAATATATAAGCGATTTCAAGACAGCTTCCCACCGCTGTCTAGGAAGAGCAAGTGTCCAAGAAAAATACAGCAAGAACAGTACAGCTTGATCTTTGTTAGCTCGTATCTTAGGAGAGTCACATGGTTGATGTGCAGCATGCAGCTGCGCTTAAATAATGATGAGATCCAACAAACGGAGGTCCTTTCTTCTTCTAGAGGCGTACGCTAACTGTTCTGGAACAGATATTGTTATTAAGGCGAATCACAAAATAATCATTTAAGGAAGATAAGCAAGTGGATTTCCACTCTGAGGCAACATCTGTGCCTCACGTGCTGAAGGTAGTGCAGGGAGAAAAGGACCTAGCAATTCAGAGGAGAAAATATAAGATGGTAAAAATAGTGAATCTCATCCCACTCTTGATTGGAAGCCACTGTGGTTTTTTCTTGGATAAATGCAAAGGGGAAAGAACTGTTCAGCTTATTTCTCCATTGCCTGTAGCACTTCATGAGTGCTGACAGAGTGCTGGGAAGGACTGAAGCCCTGAACCCTGCCATGGAACAGGCCTGAAGGAATGGGCTTTCTGGGCTGCATTTTGATTCCTAATGCTTAGTTCCGAAACTGCAAACTTTCAACACCCCTGTTTTCTGCCCATTGCACAGACGCTTGTAGAAAGAGTGTTTGTTGGGAACAAAAAACCCCCTAACTCATTGGGATCTCTTGCACGGGTGCCACTGGCATGGGCAAACAGATCTCTCGAACAGGATGGCCGGTCGCCGTCTGGATGGTGGTGGGAGTCTCCGCCGCAAGGGTCCTTGCAACAGCATCTTCAGCTGGATCGGGTGAGACCCTCCGGGCTGCTGTTCTGCTGCACGCTTAGATCCCGTTGGGCCGTGGTGCCCTGGGACTGCTCTGGCAAACGCATGAGCTGTCTCTATGGATTATCTTAAACTGCCAACTAAGCATCTCCTAACTATATTATCTATGTACAGAAGACTGTCCTACGCGAGCACCTGCCGGAGCAGTTTCTACTGAGTATTTGTAATTCTCTGTGCACGGTTTGGTCAGTTCTGCAGGAAGAAAAGGGCTCCGGGCAGCTGCTGGGACTGCCAGGTTCTCCACCTGGGCTGTTACCGAATGTGTAACTCGTGCCTGTGGGCTGGGCTTTGCACAGCGGGCGCTGCTCGGGGGGATTGCTGGGTCTTCCTAGACTTCCCCCTGGGGACGTCCCACGGCAATGAGTGGAGTGCTGGGCTGTGGGCTGACTCCCTGCCCCAGGTCAGCCCAAAGGCTCCTCTGTGCAGACAGAGGGAGATCTGGGGAGATCCTGGGCCACCCCAGGAGCTGCTGCCTGAAGTGCGCTGGGCGTACGCACAGCCGCTGCCCCGACACCCAGCTACTCCTCGGTTGTAGCTATGGGGCCAAACTGAACTTCATCCTTACAGTATAAGGATGAATACTGTAATTATGATTGAAATTTCACAGACCTTACCACAAGCCTTTCACGGCGTGTCGCTGCAACAGTATTCATACTGCTGCTGAGGTTTAGTGTTGTTTGCATTTTTTTCTAAAATGGACTCTTCTCTGAGTAGCTCTGGAACTGACTGGCTAAGACTATTCATACCGGCCTCAATTTCCTTTAGTGGGCGCGGTTGATGGTCGGACTCCATGATCTTAAGGGCCTTTTCCAACCTAAATGATTCTATGATTCTTCAGCAAAGCAGTGAACTAGGTGTTATAATTTGCATCGATACGAACAAAACTGCTCCTCTCTGTGCTGTCTACCTTTAAAGACCCTCTGAGCTCCCACCCTGCTGAAACACATCTCCCGCAGAGTAACTCGGGATGGTTTGCAACCATTCTCCATGCTCCTCGTCCTGTTTTAAGAGCAGGATGTGGCTGCTAAGGATTTGGCGGGTCTACGAAGGCATTTGAGGTTTAGGTCAGTATGGTCCGACCAGCTGCCTTGCCCACGGGCAGATCTGGCCCACTGCCCTTCTCCTGGAGGAGACAAGGAACAGCTGCTTGAGCTGCAAATGCAAACGGGGTTGCCGAAGGCTTCCTCTTGCACCGGCCCGGGCATCGCACAGCCGGAGTGACGGCTTCTGACCGGCGTGGGAGCTCCCGGGCAGCACTGCCAGCCCTGCGGCACGGAGGGGGTAGCAGCCAGGCTGCCAGGCTGGCACACAGGCACGAGAGTCCGCTGGTGGGGAAAAAAAGGCTGTGGTTAAAATAGGAAACTTTGGTGAAATGGAGGCCTGGAGCAGCTACCTACAAGGCACGCAAGTTGTCAGCCTCTGAACTAGCACTATAAGCCCGACACTATATATAGATACGTACATATACAGAAGAGATTCTGCTATAGAGTGTTTGTAGCTGCGTGCATGGCTAAGAATTAGTGCAAGGAAAGGATTAGTAGTAAGCACTGTCTGAACATTTGCTTGTCCTCAGATATTTTAGCAAAATAAAAGGGATTGTATTCAAACAGCAGAGGAAAGTTGACTTTAAAATAGGGAGAACTGTATGGTTTAAATATTCCGTAGTGATGTCATGGCAGGAAGTTAAGGCTTATTTTTCTTCTGGTTTAAACTTAATGGAAAGGGTAAGAAAATATTTCAGCTGTACAGCTACCGCTATGCCTCTAAGTGGTGTGCTGCACGGAGCAACTGTGCCTCTGCATGTGCCGCAATACACAGCATACATCCCCCCACACCTTTGGTGCAGAAGTCACGGTTCCCCTGTGGTTATGAGGAATTACACTGCCATGATCCCATTGCTAAATACGGTCCACGAAAGTCAAAGCGTACACATAAAAAACCCCACTAACTGATCCTTGCAAAATCCAGTAAGGTAAAACATGGATACTGTTATCTGTGTTCTACAGGGGGATGAGCCAAAAAAGAGGGAACGTGTCAGTGACTACTTCTAAGATAGTCTTAAAGCCCCCAAATCTATGAATTGCTACTTCCAGTGCTTCCCTGGATGTCATGGTATTTTCTCAAGGAGGTAAGCAGCCTCACACGCACTAAGGGCAAACCAAATTTGTGTGCTAAATATCCCAAACTGCATACCGGATCAGGTTAGGTACTGATGGCAAAATGAAAGATGATGCCGGTGTATAATATATTGCAGGAATCACACTCGGTCTGACCAAAGAAACTGTTTGAAAAGGGGATTTAAACCCAGAGCAAGCGCTCGAACTCCCTGCAGGGAGACAGGCTGCCAAGGCTGCCCCTCTCCCCCACCTCTCTGTGTGCTCAGCAGAGGCGGCGTGTGTTGCTTAGCTGAGGGCAAGCACTGCCTGGGGTCTGACACAGCAGCAACGATGAGAAACGGGGAGGGAGAGAAAAGAGGTATTACTACTCCTACGTACGCCTACTTTCGACTCTGCATGTTTGTACAGGCTTTTAAGCTTTTTATAGTTGGCCCAAGCGCGGCGAGAACAAATCAGGCAAGCAGCTGGACAAAGCCTTGGCGTTTCTGACCTTTGCCAGCATGGAGGCATCCAAGCTTGCAGCCAAGTGGGCCTTGGGATCCAGCAAAGCTTTCAGGAAAGATTTGACATTCTTTTTCATGTCATGAGTGGTGCAAGTAGCAGCAACCCTGGATTTTGGTTTGTTAGTAGATTACATTACTGAGAGGCGATGTTTGGATTATATTAAATAGCTGTCAGCCTCAGAAGTTGTTCAACAATTTGAACTGTTGATCTTTTACACGGATTTTTTTCCTGAGAGAAAATATTTAGTTAACACTCACCATTAATCAATGAAAAAAATACACTTTCCCAACATTTATTCTCTTTGATCTTTGCTAATTTGCAAGCATCTCTGTTTATACTTGTCTTTATCGTCTTCATAGTCATGGTGAGAAAACGCTATTTTCACATTTTTTATGGCTTATACTTGTTTATATTTTGTTCTGATATGGTCAGCTTCTAGTATTACATGTGGTTTAAAGAGAAAAGACGTGGTGGTAAAACAAAATTTCTATGATTATTTTGTGGGTTACCCTTAAATTGACCGGTTCAGCTTCCAAAGTATAAAGCAATTAGTGGGAAAGGGAGAAAGGGCTGAGATGCCTGGAAGGGATGTATCGTCAACTCATTTTCCAGACGTCCTCTCAGGATATCACCCATGGTGTTTGAAACTTGCTGGCTCACCTGGGTGACCCGTTGGTGGGGATGTCTGTACAGAAAACGTCTGCTTCCTCAGACCCTTGTCTTGTGAGGACTCAGCACGCGCTTTGCTTTCTGAGTATAACTAGCCTGCCCGGCTTGGTAGGACTGTGTACGTGAACGCAGGTAAGCACAGATAGGAGTGTGGTCTTCAGCCTTAATTTGTCCAAAAGCACAGATGGAAAAGCAGGCCCATTTTTCTCTCCTTATCGATCTATAGGAATTATCATATCATAGTGTGCTCCATCACCTCACGGTATGTGGGGATCAACGCGGTTTTAACCAGGCACATAAAATACATAACCAACAGATGGAAGGCAGCGAGGACAGCTTTAGAAGAGCCCCTTGGGGCTGGGAGTGTGTCCCGAGTCCTGACCGTGTGAGTTCGGGAGCTGCCGAGAGGTAACTGAAAGGGTTTTCTCACATGGCAATCTGCACAGATGCAATACCGGCCTTTCCAAAGTCGGTTCAAACTTCCTCTTCGGTGTCAACATGACCAAGATTTAACCTTAAACATTTCTAGTATTTTGGATAGACGTTGCTCGTTCTTTTGCAAAAAAAAAAAAAAAAAAAAAAAATCAGAATTCCCATAGATTCCTTTAGCAAGACTATTACCATGGTTCTCACCATGCCCTACATGTTCCTCTCATAATGGTGTGCTGCCCAAAATGTTGCTTCCTAAGCAGAGAGACACATTTGCCTGTCTGGGCGAGGCACAGCTCCACCCTCGCGTTGCCTGTCGGGCTTTTCCCTGCCGTCCTCTTTTTTTTAGAGATCCAGCCATCTTTTGCTGGTTTTCACTGCCATGGTTGATTTACAGGTGTTGAGTACTGAAGAACTCTTGGTTTGGGTTTGTTACAGTGTCACAGAAACGTGTGCTGGCTGCTTTCAAATCCCCCGTGAACCCTGGCACGGACCAGCTCTCTCCAAAGAGTCACCTTCAAGATCCAGAGTCCTGGACTTGGCAGTGGAGCCTCCTGTCAACACCTGGTCCAAGAGAGGAGGGGAGGTAGGACTGCAAGGGTATGCCTGTGCTGTCCCTCACAGAGCCCACAGCTCCTGATGCTGATAGTAAGGCCCAGAAGTGTGAATTTGGGGAAACCACTGAGGACTGCTAAAATTTTGATGCTTCTAGAGGCATTATTTTAAGGTCTTAAAGACCCGTCTGCTTACGTCAGAACTGGTGTCCACATTCAACACATTAGTATATTCTGCTTATTAACTCTTATGTATTAGCTTCAACAAATGGGAAGTGGTTTTCTTCATGCAGTCTTACTTCACCTACAAACCCTTCTGCTTCTAATGGACACAGGGAATATGATGAAAGAGAATATGCTGTACCGTTCCAGAGAAGCTTAGACACGTTTTTATTTGCTAATGCATTCCACTTCCAACATATTTACTGCTGTAACACCTGGACAAAAAAAGATGTTTGGGAAGCAGTGAAGTAACTTGGTAAAGTTACGATGTCTGCAGGGGATTGCTCTTGTGTTACTACGTGTTAGTCACAGACGGCGTGACGATATATCCAGTTAGTTAGAGTCCCAGGTTTATATATTTGATGAAGAGATGAAAATGGAATTTTTAATAGGAAAGCAACAGAATAAAAGGGCCTCAGTGCACATAGTTTAGTCTCCACATTCAATTTTATTTACTTTTTTATCATTACGGTTGTACATGTGAGGCAACAAAGTGTTTCATTTGCATTAGTTATGAAAATGTTTTAATAACTCAGCTGTCCCTAATCAAATCATACAGCTAATTCGCTGAAAATGGTTGATAACCAAAACCATTTGTAAATGCCAACACTTCTGTATACCTCAGCAGAAATGCACCTCTGCTGAAAATTTGAGCCAGAAGTATTCTTTGCCGTGATGATTTTTCTCATGCAACAACTTTGTCCCAAGGCTAGTCATCATGTACCGATAATTAGTACCAAATAGCTGGTGGTCAAAGAGAACTGTTAGAAAGCATTATGTCAGCCGTAATTTGATTAACAATAGCAAATTCTTTTTTGTAAATCATCTGGAATTAACACAATGAACAATCTAGGAATTACTACTCATATCTGGAAATGCCTAACGTTTCTGGAAAGTTATGTTTCCAGAAACAGCTAATGGTTCCTTTATTATTCATCGTGCTGATTCCCAGAGGGCTCACAGCCCAGAAAAAAAGAAAAGAGAAAAGGCTACTGTCTGCAAGTAATTTGCAAGCAAGCCAAGTGCAAGCGAGCCAGTTACAATATAGAGCAAAATATTTCCAAGATTCGTCTTTGACTCTGCCCCGCCGAAGGCACGGGTAAAGTCCCCATCACTTCCAGCAAGAGTTAGAGAAAACTTGTTTAGAAAATGCAGTCCTCAATGTCTCTTTCTGAGTATCCTAGTTACTAAGGTAGTTATTTTCTCCATTTATGCTGAAGCAGCTTTGGACTCCCTTTTTGTCAGTGCAGCAGAAGCAACACCAGCAAATGTCCAGAAACCCTTCTCAGAGGTGTGCTCACATTCTGGACAGTGAATTAAGACTAAACGGATCCCTTTCACAAAAAAGGAGGGGAAATAATACTGATAAATGGACTAAGGCAAACAAAAGATTTTATAATGTGCAAATAATACGTTTTAAATTATTGCCACAGAATTAGCGGCCCTAGCTATGATTTATAACTTGCAAGTCTTCCCAAAAGCTGTAGTATAACGCTCATTGCTCCCTTTAACACTTTTGAAAATCCTGTGCATACATTTTCAGGAATGCAAGAGACCCCCACAAAGCAAGCCTGAGTTTGCAGCCCGTAGTTATATATGATCCCAGCTGGACTACTTAAAAAGAACGGTAGGTTAGTTTTAATAGATGTCTGAGCATGTTTTGGTTAGAGCATCCGTCTCAGCAACTCCTTCTTAGTCCAAATTATTCAGTTTTACAAGCAATCAAAAGATTAACAAACTACCATCCATGATTATTCAGCGAGTAATGTTAGAGAGCTTGGCCTGATACTTTGTACGCTGGATTGGTTCAAATGTATAATGTTTTTTTAAAAATCAGCAATAGGAGAAAACGAGCAAATTGCAGTTCTTTGAAGATAAATACATAAAAAACATATAAGTACTTTTGATGGCAATGCCTCTTACTTGCAGCGTGAGTGGCAAATCCTCAGAACTGTGCCTGGACGGCAGCCTGACCCAGCGCAGTTTCCTGGGGCAGCAAAGGTCAAGCACATCTCGAAATGGTACTCTGCACAAGGTGCTTTGGGAGGTGAGTGTGAAGACAAGCAGAAAATAGGAGAACCTGTATGGTTTCATTACCCAAAGAAATCTTTGCTGCTATTCCCAGCGTTTTTATTTGTGGTACACTACTCCTCCATCAAGTTTACACGCAATGACTCCGGTGCAACCAGAGGTTAAGAAAACACAGGATATGTCACCCCTCGCCATCAACCTATGTGAAGACTTTCTGCAAAAAGGGAGCGATTCTGAAGTCCAGTGCCGCACCAGTCCAGGAGCAGAACCTGCAAAATACATTGTAAGACGACAGCGTAAGTAGTGATTTAGCACGTTTGAAACCGAGGGTGAAATCCCACCTCCCACCAAAGGTACGGCACAGTGCCAGGGGCCAGCTTTTACCCGCAGGTTGTTGCTAGTACATCCCAATGTACCACAGGGGAGCCAGAAAGGGGAATATTCGTTGCCTTTTTTTTCAAAGCAATATTTGTGCCTCTGAATGTGTCTGCCCTAAGCTATTTGGTAAATGGGGTGAAAGAGGCCACACGCTCCAGCTATTCCCTTCTAGTTGGCCGTTGTCGCTGCTGCCTGCAGATTTGATGCTGGAAACTTAATTACGCAGGCTCTTCCTTGGGAGAAGAGCGGGAGGGGAAGGAGAGGCAACCCCGCAGTTGTAGACACGCTCCCTCCGCTCTGAAGGCTGCTGGCACCAAATAAACCGCGCACGATGCAGGCGTTTAACCCGCAGAGGTGTTCGCCCTGTGGGTTGCTCTTGCAGAGAGGACGGGTTGTCCGGCCCTGCCTTCCAGGCACTTCTCGGTTTTGAATGCACCCTCTTAATTTTCATTTCAAACCGTTGTCACCAAAGCACTGGTTTGGTTTGGTTGAACCTTCTTAAGGCTCCAGATAGCAAAGTGCTTTGAACACCTCCGAAACTGCCTACTGTGAAACAGAAGCATTTATTCTGTTATCAGAGGGAAGCTGCTCTTCTTTGTGTTTCATAGAATCATAGAATCATTTAGGTTGGAAAAGACCTTCAAGATCATCAAGTCCAACCATCACCCGCGCCCACTAAACCATGTTACGGAGTACCCCGTCTATGCGCTTTTTGAATACCTCCAGGATGGTGATTCAACCACTTCCCTGGGCAGCCTATTCCAATGTCTGACAACCTTCTCAGTAAAGAAATTTTTCCTAATATCTAACCTAAATCTCCCTTGCCGCAACTTGAGGCCATTTCCTCTCGTCCTCTCATTTCTGTGGGTTTGGGCCCTGAGATCCTTCAGCAAATTGATGCTTGGGCATCGCCTGTCTAACCCTGGAGGAAATCCTTCCAAGTCTGCCGCAGCATTACAGCACTGCTGCCTCAGGCTTTCCAGCGCCCCGGCGAGACGGTCCCTAGGGAGAAGCGGGTTTATCAGCTGGCCCAGGCTCCGGGAGCATAAACCCCAGTGGGATTAAAGCGCCAGAACGGACCGATTTGTGAGAACAAATGTGGTGTTCGGAGGCTCTGAATGCCAGCAGCAGGGCCGGGGCTTTCTCATCCAAGGCGACCAAGCTGGAAGAGCCATAATATTTCCTAAACCTAAATTAGCCCGCAACCTTTGTTCAATCCAGCTTCTTTCCACTAAAGCCAATCGTACGTCTTTGCTTCTTGACCGTAAACGTGGAAACAGGCGGGTAGTATTCCTGCCGCTCTGCCGAGCAGCCCGTGCAGGCTGGTTCAAAGGCACCCGTCGCAAACGACCGCGCCGGGGCTCCGGGTCGAGCTGCCGAGGCAAGTCTTACCAGTGCCCATCGCATCCTCTGCAGCAGGGCCCGCAGAGCCACAAGCGAGTCATCTCGGATGCCGGTTCCTAAGCCATGCCGTTCTGAATAAAAGTCATAAATTGTAGTAGGAGGTATAAATTCCCTATCACTATTCTGCACCAACCTCAGGCATGGGAGAATAACGCAGTGTTAGGGCTGCTGAATGAGTGCTCTGTGTGCACCGAGTCATTAAAAACCTGTGGAACAGTCAACCATGACTGCACAGAAATAAATATAGAGCTGACTGTAAATAGTACCCCTTCACCTGCTTCTTCAAGTAGAATTTTATAAGAATGTTTGTTAAAGGGAACGATTTTTACTTTTTTTTAACAGGGAGATTTTGGTATATTTCAATTGAAACCATATGCTTGGTCTTACGCTGCTCAAATACAAAGTCAGTCTAGTTTTAAATTTAATACACTGTTAAAAACACCTAAATAAAATCCAAGTGAATGTGTTAGGATACAAAAAGGACATTTTCCAACTCCTAAAAAACGGATCTGGGAATACAAGTGAATTTTACTATAGCAGCATGTTTTGGTTTATTCTTTATTTGCTACATTGGGAAAGGTATGGGTGAGAGGAGATTAAACCGGTTAAATCCTGGGATTATTATGGGGGGGGTCATTTTCCATCTTCTCTCACTTTTATCTGCACAAAGGATACTATTATAAATATTTCCGTTCTATCTGAGGCAGAGAATGGACAGGCTAAACCATTGTGGAGACATGTTTAATAAAACTACGTGCAGTTGGTTAGCCTGAACGTGTAGGCTCCCCCTCTAAATTCAAGAGCAGGGACTGTAAAGGATTGGTGAGAAGAGGAAATCTGATGACTAGTCAGTATAAAATGTGTCAGGATCTAGCTTTTATTCAGGAATTCATCCCTGATCTTAATACGTAAGATTATATGTGTAAATCAGAAAATGCCATCCTTATAAAGGTGGCGAAACTGGAAATCATATAGGGTAAAATCTGCTTAAATTGTTGGGGAACTGACCTAGAGAACAGGCCTGGTTGAAATTCAGCCTTCAGAAAATTTAGATGTTTTCAAAACCCTGCCTCAAATGAATACATTAGATCACAGGGCCGCAAATCCTGAGCAACTCTATCAATGGATTAATCCCATTAGAAATGACATCAGCTTTTCCCCACCGGACTCTCTTAGATTTCTTCCAAGGCTTTTATTCAAATTCTTTTCCAGCCCTGCCTGAGCAGAACATGTCAGTCAGGTTTTAAGCTTTTTCTATTTTGTGACGGAGGGAGAGAAGGAAAGAGAAGAAAAGCGCTTGGGTTTTTTTAAGTCATAAAATAAACCTTATTTTTCTCCTAACAGGTTACAGGCAAGGAGAACGCATTATCATGAATAATTAGTGAACTATGTTTCTGTGACATCTGCAAAGTGTATGTTTTCACATACAGCCTTTTCATGTTCACGTAGAGCATTAAATATAACACAGAAAGGACTGAAAATCAAATCAACATTTTAACAGCACGATACGCTGTCTCTGTAACAAACCACATTTACAGTAATGGGGAAACTTCTCCATGTGCTGGCCAACGATGATGCTTTTTTAAGTGTTTTCATTTCCACCGAGGAAGTGTTATTATTTCCACTTCAGGACCTTGCTGAAGAAATACTAGCGATGTCCCTTTTGGAGTTCGAGGTTTTTCATCAATAGACAGCAACTTCACTAGTATAATACCAGTAAATATTCACCCCTCTTCATCTCTCTTTTAACCTCTTCCCTTCTTAGGAAGCATCCAGATGCGTCAGTTCTCTTTTCAAAAATAACCTGAGCACATCCTCAATTTTCTGCTTTAAGCAAGTTATATTTACATAAAGTAAACCAGCACCCACTACAGAGAGGGGCTGTGGTAAAATCTCTTTCTGTATTTTTCTGCCAAGGTTGAGCTCATTTTGGTGTTGGCTAACGTTGAAGCAGATTCAATACTAATTGCATGTTCTTCTGAGACAACCAGCCTGACAGACCCTTTCTGTTAGTCGTATTCACGTTCAGCCTCACACCCAATACTTCCTATAACTACTCGTGTTTCTGGAATTCTGTTTTCTGTGTTGCTTATCCAAGAGGAGCCAGTGCTAAAGGACTCGGAGGACTCTATGCGCCGACACAGCCGTGGTTTCAGCCTGAATTCTGTGAAGAAGAAAAGTGTTATCAGAATCTGTCCGCCTTAAACATAAGCTAACAACAAAGTTGTTTTCTCTACAAAGTTGTATTTGAGAAATCTCTTGTTCAGCTGTTCCACTTCTGAATTAAACGCGCCTTTCGGAGAAATTCAAAATTTCAGTGTAACCGCAGATAAGCATGCTGGTCCTGGAACATTCAGTACGGTTCGTCCTTCAGCATATTCATTCCTAATTTCTGTTGAATTCCAAAGTTATAATGAATATTAGGTGCGTTATGAAAGCCTCATTCTACAAATCTTTTTTTTTTATTCTGCAGAATTTCTGCTACATTCTTACGGCAACTTTCCTGCAAAAAACTGGCATTATTCTTTCACGGGCTATTTCATGCCCACCTCACTGGATGCCATTTGAGCATTTAGTGCTGCACCCTACAATTAGACATTACACACACATACTTGTTAGTCTCCTGTTTAAACAAGGTATCTTTATGTAAAGCTATAGAACAGTTCACAGCAGGAAAACAGAAGCCAGTAGTCAGAAAACAACATTTATACCCTAAAGCCTGTGGGGCCTTTAGGACCATATAACGTATATCTGTTCTCCAAATTAATGGCCATTTACATCTGAAACATTCTGATGCTGCAAAGCTCACCGTGATCTGTGACAGAAATAGCAAGCACGTGTGAGCCAAGAACCAAGGAGGAAGCACTGCTTGCAGAGGAAGGTTATGCAAGCGCCATCTGAAATCCAGTGCCGAGCTGTGTATTTGACATCAGTTTATAGGCAATTGCTGGACGGGAGGCTGATTTTGGTGGTGTTGCCTAAGAAGTTATGCGGAGTAAATTCTGCAGTTCTTTACAGTGCTATAAACCTGACGCTGCTCAGTGGAAAAACAATGGCTTTACCACAGCGGAGTATATCATGCCAAGTATTTGTAGAAAGACAGTATCAGTATGCTGCTTTATTTTTGTTTCCAGTACTTTTTCCTCATTTTATGCAAAAGGAATTTTTAAATGCTTGAGCAGGCACGGAGGGTAAAACGCTGTCGTGCTGAAATCAATGGGCCTTTTGACAATGCCAGGATTTCAATGAGGGCCTTCATGGGAGCATGCCACAAGGAGCAGCTGCTTCTTGGATGCATCCCAAAAGCTCCCCAGATATCTGATCTCGTACAACTACCCCTATGGGTTCCCCACAGAAAATACAACGTTCCGCAGAAAACAGCTTGCTCTCCTCCCTGGTTCTCTCCACCCCGCGTTTCTGGTATTCCTGAGAAATTCCCTTCTGCCCTCCTTCGGTTTTATTGCCCTCTGTGCCTTCCAGATAATGCCAGAAATTACTTTTGAAAACTCTACGTTGACACTGACTTTTATGTTGTTATTTCAGCCGTTTCTGTGGTGTTCCTGTTGCCGTTAACTGTGATGGAAATGTCTGACCCTTCAACCCAGGTCTTGATGGATAAAGGTAATTGTTACTTTCAGTGTGCGTCTTTCAAAAAAAAAAAAAAAAAATCTGATTTTCAGCCGTACGCACATGGTTTGATGCACAGTTTAAGGGTATTCGTATTAGATTATCTCGCTGCAGCCTTAAGATTTTTGTCTTTTAGATGTGGTTTTGGAATGAATAATGGCTACTCATGCACATTGTTCTGTCAGCGTGAGCCTAAATCTTTTCCATTGTTTGACGCTTTTCAGTTAAAACTTATGGTTCTGTTGCATTGTAATCCTGAACCACAAGAGGTATTGCCTTGGATCAGGTTGTTGTGTAGCTTTCAGCAAGTTCCAGCTTTTACCAGAGCTTTGCCCACTGAGTCACCAAGGCTGCAGATCCCGTATGGCAGACTTCCCTCAGAAGCAGACATTCCAAGTGGGTTACTTGGGGAGAGACTATTTTGATGTTAAATTTAAATAAAACCTGGATAATGCACATTGCATTGAAAACAGCAGTGGCCGGGAGTCGGCAGCTGCAGCAGGGAGCAACAGACACCTCTTAGTCTCTTAATGTACGAAGAGACGGAGAAAAAGTATTTACTAAGGCTGAATTTTTTACCCACTGTGGCACTGGTGAAAGCATAACCATGCTGACAAAGCTATAGCGGAGTGATTTACAGCGCGGTACTTCCATGAAGAGACCTCAAAAGTGGAGTCCACCACAACCCAAGTATCAGCCAAACCAGTCAACTGGCAGTAACACCAGCCTGGGTGGAAACTTATGTAGATAAAGTACTACGGCTGGCAAAGAATTGGGAACCAAATAAAATATTAGGTGAAAGAAGAGCATCCTGGGAATAAAATTGTTTGAAAGAGCCCCTGTTGGCAAACACAGACCAAGGACAAACGCCAAGCAGGCTCAGTTGAATAAGCTTTAAACCTTTTATAGAAAGCTGAAGCACAAAAGCTTAGCCTAATCCAGCCTATTTATGTGAGTGCTTTCTGAACTTAATTACAAATTTAAAATGTTTCCAAATGTGCGGAGTGTTTCTGTTTGGATAGCTTGTCTGGCCTGGGTTTCCAGCAGTGCAAAAGAAGTTGCCTGGACTCTGCAAACACTGCTCACCTTGAGGTGTAGGTGCGCGTGGTCTTAACTGACTCTGAGACTTGGAAAGTCTACTTGAAGCAATTCAGTGAGCGAAGGGTTCAGCTATTACCCTCGCTGTCTCCGGGTTAGGTTTTTGTTGGTTGGCTGACTGGTTGGTTTACTGTTCGCTCTTGTTTCTTGGTGTTTGTTAGTCCTGTGACCCCCCCGCCCTTACGTAAAGCGCTTCAGCAGGCTCTGAAGTCAACAGCTGGGAACACCGATAGCACAGGTTATCATTAAGTATTAAAGGTCACACTGACAGGGAGAACTTGCATACAGCGCGGCTGTGTCGTACACTAAAGGGCCTGGCCACGTAGTTAAGCCCATCACTGAGCTCCCAGGAGCCTACCGACCTACCCCTTGGTAGCGGGGGGCACCTGGGAACAGAATCAGCAGCCAGCCACCACAGCCAGGTACACGGAGAAAGGGGCCTCGCTGGAGCCTCTCGAGGAACCGCAAGCAAAGAAAGGAGCAGCTCGTGGAGCTCGGCACGCTTGAGCTCGAGAAGAGCAGCTGGTCTCTACAGCAGGTATTTGCTTCGCTTGCGCCCAGAGGCAGGATAGTTTGTGATTACAGAACAAAGGCGCCGAGAGGGAAGGGCTCGAGACTCCGCCTTTGAAACGGAGGTGGCTAAAGTCATGGCAGCATAAGAAATGGTAGAGCCAACGTTCCCTGAGCCCCGTAAGGCTCTAATCTACAATGCCGAGTGTAACAGTGAGGTGGGTTGACCCTGGCTGAACACCAGGTGCCCACCAAAGCCGTTCTATCGCTCCCCCCTCCTCAGCTGGACAGGGGAGAGAAAATACAACAAAGGGCTTCTGGGTCGAGATAAGGACAGGAGAGATCACTCACCAGTTACCGTCATGGGCAAAACAGACTCAGCTTGGGGAAAATTAACTTGATTTATTACAAATCAACCAGAGAAGGGTAGTGAGAAATAAAACCAAATCTCAGAACACCTCCCCTCCACCCCCTCCCTTCTTCCCGGGCACAACTTCACTCCCGGATTCTCTACCGACCCCCCCCAGCGGCACAGGGGGACGGGGAATGGGGTTTACGGTCAGTTCATCACACGTTATTTCTGCCGCTTCATCCTCCTCAGGGGCAGGACTCATCGCACTCTTCCCACTGCTCCAGCGTGGGGTCCCTCCCACGGGAGACAGTCCTCCGTGAACTTCTCCGCGTGGGTCCTTCCCACGGGCCGCAGCTCTTCACGAACTGCTCCAGCATGGGTCCTTTCCATGGCGTGCAGTCCTTCAGGAGCACACTGCTCCAGCGTGGGTCCCCCACGGGGGGGGACCTGCTCCGTGGGCTCCTCTCTCCACAGATCTGCAGGTCCTGCCAGGAGCCTGCTCCAGCGCGGGCTTCCCACGGGGTCACAGCCTCCTTCGGGCATCCACCTGCTCCGGCGTGGGGTCCTCCACGGGCTGCAGGTGGAGATCTGCTCCACCATGGACCTCCATGGACTGCAGGGGGACAACCTGCCTCACCATGGTCTTCCCCACCAGGGGCTGCAGGGGAATCTCTGCTCTGGTGCCTGGAGCACCTCCTCCCCCTCCTTCTTCACTGACCTGGGGGTCTGCAGCGTTGTTTCTCTTACATGTTCTCGCTCTCTCTCCGGCTGCCGTTTCTCTCTGTCTCTCCCAACCTTTTTTTTCCTTCTTAAAAATGTTATCACAGAGGCGTTACCACTATCGCTGATTGGCTCGGCCTTGGCCGGCGGCGGGTCCGACTTAGAGCCGGCTGGTATGGGCTCCGTCGAACACAGGGGAAGCTTCCAGCAGCTTCTTACAGAAGCCACCCCTGTAACCCCCCGCCTCCAAAACCTTGCCACGCAAAGCCACTACAAACAGTCAAAAAAGCAGAGATACAACATAAGCGTCTGGCCTATTTCCCACTAAAGTTAACTGTAAGCCTCACAGTTATTTACAACATGCAGAAAGTATCAGGATGATAGCTAAGATATTTACACTGAAGAGGCGACACAAATATTTTTGCATGCAAAGCCCTCCCGAACAGCGGTGGGAGTTTAAACTCCGGATGACTGCAGGATTTGGTATAATCTCTGCTAGCTGGTGATTTTTTCCATGAAAGGGGAACGATGATGTGAAAGGAGGTGCTGGTAACTTTACGGGCCCTTTCTTTTCGTGATCTCACCTTGATTTAACAACTCAGAAACAGTGAGGACGGATTTATACTCGTTAGGTGCAAGGTTCGACCCTGCTGTCACCCAGCCACTGGATTCACGCAGAACACTGTTTCATGAAAGAGAAACGCCTAAAATTCGACATAGTCAGCCCCGCAGGACGAACCGTATTTGGATTTTCATCAGACGCATCTGACATCTTATTCGCGAACGGATTTTGCGTTTCCTCTCCCCACCTCCACCCTACCAGGTTTACCGCGTTACACCTCGCGCTTGAGCCTGCCAGGTTTTTAATCGGTGACGAAGCGCGGTGCCTGAGCGCCTGAGCCCGCTCGCAGCCTTGAGGACTCCCTCTGCCCCGCACCCCGCCTTCCCCCAGGGGCACCGGCAGCTGCTCTGAAACGCGGACAAACCCGCGAAGCAGTCGTTTCTAACGGGAAAACCAGAAAAGCTGAGCAATTCCAGCTTTGGGGAGGGGGCGGGTGTTCAGCAAGGGGGGGAGAGGTGCTCCGCCGGCCACCCCCCGCCCCCCGGGGAAGGGGCGGTAGGCCGATGCCCGGGGGCGGTGCCCGCCGACCGATGCCCGGGGCGGGGGGGGGGGGGGGGGGGACGGACGCGACGGGACGGCCCGGCCCGGCCCGGCCCGGCGCGGGGGCCGCTTCCTCCTCCGGCTTTTAAAGGCGGTGCGCCGGCCCCCGGCCCCAGAGCGCCGCCAGGCCGCCGCCCGCTCTACCCGAGCCGGCCTAGGCCCGGCCCGGCCCGGCCCGTAGCGTGAGCCGGGGGGCCCCATGGGGCGGGGGCAGCGCGGCTGCGGCCGGCCTTAAGGCTGCCCGGCGCCGGCCGCAGCATGCCGGTAGCGCTGCGCCTGCTGTGGTTGGGCTGGCTGTGCGGGCTCTGCCGCGGGTACTTCGAGGGCCCGCTGTACCCCGAGATGTCTAACGGGACCCTGCACCACTACTTCGTCCCCGACGGGGACTACGAGGAGAACGACGACCCCGAGCGGTGCCAGCTGCTCTTCAGGGTGAGCGAGCAGCGGCGGTGCGGGGCGGCGGCGGCGGGCGGCGGCGGCGGAGGAGGCGGCGGCGGCGGCGGCGGCGGCGGGCTCAGCCTGCGGGAGGAGCTGACGGTGCTGGGCCGGCAGGTGGAGGACGCGGGCCGGGTGCTGGAGGGCATCGGCAAGAGCATCTCCTACGACCTGGACGGGGAGGAGAGCTACAGCACCTACCTGCGCCGCGAGTCCGCCCAGATCAGCGACGCCTACTCCAGCTCGGACCGCTCCCTCAGCGAGCTGGAGGGCAAGTTCCGTCAGGGGCAGGAGCAGGGGGGCCGGGAGGAGGCCCGCCTGGGCGACAGCTTCTTGGGGCTGCTGCTGCACGCCCGCGCTCTGCTGCGGGAGACCCGCCACATCTCCAGCGGGCTGCGGGACAAGCACGACCTCCTCGCCCTCACCGTCCGCAGCCACGGCGCCCGCCTCAGCCGCCTCAAGAACGATTATCTCCGCGCCTGAGGCGGGGGGGACGGACCCCCACCCAGCCCGCCCCGCCGGGGCCCGCAGCCCCCCCCGGCCCGGGAGGTGCCGGAGGGCGCAGCCCCCGGCTCTGTCTGGAAGCAGCACCCTCCCCGAGCAAAGACGGCGTCCTTCGTCCTGGCAAAACGTATTTATTCTAGCCGGCTTCCTAAAGGAAGAGCGCGGTTCTGTCAGCCGGGAGGTCAGAGGTGCGGTTAAGGTAATAGCCCGTATTTAAAATAAATAAATAAATAAATTACCCCCCCGTTACATCGTTCGTCTTTGCTCGCAAAGCGAGGTACGCTTTCTCGCCCCCGGTTCCCGTTCTGCTGCGGCTCACCCGCCGCCAGCGTGGAGGAAGCGTGGTGCTCGCCAGCCACGGCCGGACTCGCGTGTAGCGGAGGCTTAAATTGCTCGTGGTGCTACTCCCCTTCAGGGCGAGACCTCTGGCCCTCCATTACCTTGCCTAACCTTTTGTAGCGGTATGTATTCTACGCGCCTTAAACATTGTTCTACTACGTGACTTGAAGCTGTGATTCCCACCTGCGTTTTGGAAGACGGGCACTATTCTGGCAGGATTCGTACTCTTCCAGGCTCGCTTATCTGTGACTCTGAGCTATCGCAACCCCAAGAGCCAGCCAAAAAGGCTGATGTCAGATCCTGAGAATGCTGATGCAGATTTTTACAGTAAGAAGAAGGAGTCCTAGCGGTGATTGTAGTTTCAGATCCCGAACTGGTTTCTTGGAGCGTTTTTCTAAAGCAGACAAAAAGGTTTTGTCTGTGCCAGCACAGTGACACATTTCTTGTTGGTGCCTTTGTACTTTTGCTAGCTAAGCTATTAATAAAATTATTTGTGCTCCTAGACAATAGCAAAAGTGCCTCGTGGGAAGGAGGGGGAGGATTGTTTGGGTTTTCAGACTCACTGCTATTTAACTGTCAAGTTGGGGTAACGTGGCTACTAGGTTACAGATACTGCAGGCAGAATCACTGTCGGGATGAAAAAAGTTCATATGTTGTTTTAATAAATATTTGAAAACAATGTTAAAGCACTTTTTTTTTTCCTTATGTTGTTCTGCTTGAGACGCTCTTGATTTAAAACATGCTTTTGTAATACGTCTTTTCAGCAACAAGTTGTGAGTATGTAGATCCTGCCAAACGAAATAACTTGCTTTTTAGTAAAAACAAATAAAAATGTACAGACTCAAGAGGTAAGCAAGTTTCATTAAAAGCAATGACACGGAAGGGCGCGTAGGGCGGATTTTTTTTTTTTGAGTTTGTAAGCCTTTTTTAAGAAACCAGCAGCCTCACGGCACTGGAAGAGAAGCTGTTTGATGCACATCTGAGGCCCGATCTCGTTAACCCTGTACTTTTGTCTGCAAACCATCCAGCTGGTAAGTTACTCAGCAGTGCAGTGGGCCAACGTCAGTCACCTGGGAGCGGAGCGCTGGAGGCACCAGGAAATGTCTGATGAAGGTACGTGCTTACAGAACCTCTGCAGCATCCAGGCGGCTGGCTTTCGCTAAAGGCAGTGAGGTGTAGCTCCTAGCAGGATGCTTCAGATGCCAATTTGCACCTTTAGATCCCCGGTATCTTTGAAGATCTGCCTGAAAAAAAACCGAAACATTTTATTGATTGACTTCAGTGGAACTACTCGGTGTTATTTTCAAGCACGTTGTCAGGTTAGAAGGTGTGACGGGTTCTAGCTCTTAAAAATTAATTTATTTGTGATACTGTCCTTGCTACTGGGGTTAGAACAACACAAGGGCGAAAAGGGCCATCTGAGTCACTGAGTCTGGTCTGCCCGCTATCGCAGCAAACCATTACAGCATTTCTGGGACAGACCGAGCTCTACAAGCGCCTGAGG
The DNA here is from genome assembly GCA_028022735.1 of Gypaetus barbatus. Lineage (NCBI taxonomy): Eukaryota > Metazoa > Chordata > Aves > Accipitriformes > Accipitridae > Gypaetus > Gypaetus barbatus. The sequence continues at coordinate 26,862,544 of CM051549.1, read as the reverse complement.
GTTTCATTCATGTCCACTCTCTCCTTTCTCTCCGAATCTTACCCGTTTAGAAGTAGGTGCCGAAGACGTCACGTGGTTCCGTTTGTGCCCGGATGTTTCTCAAAAGGAGTCTTAGCCTCTGCTTACCCACTTTCTGAGTCGTTGGTCATAACATGCGCTGTAAACATCGGTAAAGAAACTAAAAGGGCAGGCCATGCTAGTTTTTTAGCCATATGAGAACAGAGTTCAAATCCTAATAGAAAAATACTAGCAGCAGTGCAAAACACAGCTTCTCGAATATGCTTTAAGCAGCTTGGCTATTCTATTTGCAGTAGTAAACTTTTAGTCAAGCTCAAGCTATCCCAGCGTAAACAGCATACCGAGAGAGTAAATGTTCGCAGAGCGCTTACTTGTCAGTGCAAGAGATTACGTGACCTGTGGAGATTTACAGTGCAACGCATTCTGCTCAATACCCCTGTCAGTAAGTTGTCATCTAATGAAACAAAACCGTGGTTCTTTAAAATCCACGCTAATGTTTCATGTGATAAATAAGAATATTTTGATAAACATCTCCATTGATTAATGTTTCAGCAAAATATAAACATTTTTATGTTTGAAACTGAAACAAAATTAGAATTCTGCTCTGTAACGTTGATCATGAAAGGCTTTAAATGTTCTTTCTCAAAAAGAAAATGCATACATCTGAGCCTGGTCTACACATTAAGTTCACGTGTTTAGTAAAAAAGGGTCAATCTTACATGGTTTTGATGAAGCCAGCGCGAGACTCTTTTAGGACATTTAAATCTACTAGAATTTGATTTACATCATTTTGCCTGGTCTAAGCAAATGTATATATTGAATGTATCCATTAAATGTATCAGTCGAGTCAGAGCTGATACATTAAATGGCTTTTATAAATCTGCAGTGCCTGCAACAACTGGGTGTTTGGTGATATCCAGCAGTTTAAAGTTTTAAATTCAAAACAGTTCCTTAAAAACTACGAAAACTATATTGCAGTCCTCTTTGCGATCTTATATTCTTTTCTGCTTTTGGTTTTTTTATCTGATAAAACTTATTTAATTAGAAGAGATGAAGATCCTCTGGTTTTATACAGCCTATTTCAAGTACTAAAGGCCTTTTTATCGCTGAAAACTCAGCAAGGATTTTAAAGCAGAGAGCTTTAAAAGATGATTGTAGCAGCTATTTTGACCCAATAGCTCCTCCTGTTGTGTTTAAATATTGCATCAGTAGTGGAGTTTTTTTGTTTGTTTGTTTGTTTTTTAAATGCAGAAGTTCGAACTAAGATTAAGCTGACTTGGTCTTTTTTGTGGTGTTCTGGAGATTTTCAAATATATATATTTTTCAAATATATATATTTTTTTCAAAAATATATATTGCTTTCTGAATTTATTAAAGAGTTGATGGTACTGAAAAGCAGATGACAATGTTTTCTGAAAAAAAAAAAAAAAGTCATGGAGCTGGAACAGTCACTGAGCGCTTACTTAACACTTAAGTTTTCTTTGCCACTCAGCCTGTGATTTAACTCATTGAGAGTCAAAGCAAGGCGTTCAGAGACACGCCTCCGCTCCCCTCCAGGTAGCTTACTTCTGAAGGCAGTGCTCTGCTGTGGACATCCTCACGTCTACCGATGTGCACATGGAGAGGAAGATGCTCGGGGTGTGAATAAAGAGCGAACTCTGTGTCTCACGTCAGCACTCATAAAAGCTTGGGAAAGAAAAGGCTGTGCTTGCCTTGTGACAAGCCAATGGCTAGGAATTTAGAGGGGTGGTGGTGCAAGTTGTGGCTTTCTAAACTGCAACTTCCAAAGTTTCACAGGTTGACCCACCCAGGACCATCCTGAGAAACAGAGAAGTCAAGGGAAGCTTTCAAAAACATGGTAAGCCTCTCGAAAAATCCTATGTGTGCCAAGCCGGGTGTACGAACTGTCTGAAGCCAAGTTGTCGCTCCTCCGGGTTGTCGTGGGCTCAGGTGCAGGTTGCCAAGATGTGTACCTTGGAAGCAAAAGGTATACTTGCCTTAGTCAATAGAAACAACCTCGTGAGCTACAGAGAAAGCATCAGCTCTGGTTATCATCTTCCCTGTGGAGAAATTCTATTGGGTGCCTCTGTTGCTGTTGGTGCAGCTGTTTATTTAGACGGGCTTCATGTTCTTTTACCAGCTTCGTGCTCACGCTTCTCGGATATTGCTTTTGGGATCGGTAAAGAAGTTTTCAGCTAACACTGAAGTGTTGTTGAGTGAAATGTATTTGACAGCCGTTATTCCTGAAGTAATCCTGTATGTTCAAAATCTGGCATTTTTCTGTCTTTTAAAATGTATTTTTACTTGCAGCCCACTGGGGAATTTATTTTCTATTGCTTTGCTTTTTTGGCGGGCCATTAGCAAAACTTGAACAATTTGTGGGTCCATATTTCCTCCCCCAGGTATGTGAAACTGGCAGAAATACTGACCCCACTACATGCTTTTTTAAAAAGCTTTTATTAGAATATATACGTATAAAAAGACTATAACTCTGTGCTTATTTTATTTTCTTCATAAAGTTGTCATCCTGCCTACAAGATCGGTTTACAGCTGGAAAAGGCAGAATTTAATGACTAATTCTGTAACAAGAAAAACATATGGTCTCCATAATCATTACATTTTTAATGAAGTGGCTTGGACAGAGTCATTCATGGCTTGTAGAGCCAGTCGTCCTTGAAAACTGCCTTACCTTGGGGAGGTATCGCTGACGGTCTCCAACATGGTATTAGCATTCTTTCAGGGAGAGATTCGTTATCTAGCGCTAGGTATTGGCAAGTGCAGGAAGAGCGAAAAAGCTGTGTACTTGCATCATATTTTCCATACTTTTTCCATGCTGCAAACACTTCACTGTGACAGTAGTTACCAACATAAATTAGTTTTAGTGTAAATAGTAGAGACTTTACTATAGACAGACTGTCCAAACTGCAAGATGATTTTTCTTCTGTCTACTTATCATCTCTTCTCAAAAATAACGTGACCAGGATTTTCAGTTTAGTGTTAGGTCCAAGACAATTAGTTCAGTGGGCCTTTGGTCTTAGGTTCTCAGCTTTTTTACTTAAATTTATCTAAAAGCTTGTTATGCCTTTACCTGGGTAATGATAAAGAATGCTTTCCCATACACTTTCTGTGTTGACAGCTCTTTGGTTAATCAAGAGCGGTCAACTTTTCTTAACAGCGGGCTTTGTCCTTTTTTACGCATATGAATTTTTCTACTTTAATGTGATTTAACTGAGATTTGTATTAAAATTCAGAGTAATATGAGTGCATATGTTAAACAGCTTGCAAATTATTTTTATGTTTTGATGCATTTTTACAAAGTAATATACTTATTAACTCTGGACTCTTAACAGAGGCACAACAAAACACAAGCTAGTTCATAACTGGGTCAGCACACAAGTCAGGATGCTATTAGGTTTGTAATTTTAAATAATAGCTTGCATAACTTCTAATTTCAGAAGAGTAACCCTAGAAAAAAAACAAATGAGTCAATGAACAATAGGTAAACCACGCTCAGTTTTTTTCCCCGATATGAGTGCAGAGGAATAACTCTGACCATGTACCTCGAGAATGAACTGAAGTTCACCCTGTGCTCATTTACCCTAGAAGCTAATTTGCAACCAGGCCCGGTCTTTGTTTCTAACATTTATATTTCTGTGGCAATTAGGGTTTTCAAAAAGCCAGGCATCCCCCTGTGCTACATATATACTGATTTGTAGCTCCTATCCTAATCACCTTTCCATTGTGTCTGGTTCCACAACCATATGCAGGCTGCGTGGTATTTATTTACTTACGTAGTCTTACTGCATTTCATATTAATTTCTCTACATTTCTAAGCTACATTTCAGTCTGCCCTGCCACACAGATGTCTCGGGCCTGCTCTAAGTCGCTGCTTATATGTCCTCAGCACGCGTGCAGAGCCGAACCTCACAGGACCAGGAAAACATTGTTATTGTTGGTATGTCTGACTCCACCGGGAATACTGGTCTAGTTCAGAGCCTTTTACTGTCATGTCAGGGTAACAGATTTATTGGACAAGCATCAGAGTTTGCTTCCTAAGGATGTTCTGCTTCTTATGCTTTTTGCATGTTAGCCTGCGACCTTAAATTCTGCAGTGCCCTTCACCTACTAATTGCTGCCAACCTTCAATTTATTTGGCAATAACTTACTGCATAGACGAGTAGTCACGTGGAAACCTACAGCATAACCCCCATGGTGTCGTACTTCCCCATACGAATGATAGCGACAGCGTAAAGCCCAAAGGAATCCGTGAACTGATCGTGCACTACAGGATTCAGCAAAACGACGTTGTGACAGTAAAAAGGCACGTAAATGTACTGTAAAATAAATAAGGTCCAGATTCTCATCATATAGCACTTCTGCCATGCCTCCTTTAAAATTCTTTCTTTTATAGATACTCAGCAAATACAAGCGCAACACTAATGATTCATGTTTTGCTGAGTTATGTCATCCTGAAGGCAGTTTGGTTTTATTTCCACTCGGATAGGATACTTTTCCACTTGCGTATTCTGTAACACTCATTACAAAAATAGAGACCCGGTCTTGCAAACACCTTGGAGTGTTCTTGTTACAGAATGAGACTTATGACCGTTTCAATTCTCACACCCTCCTTATTATGCTTATAATACTTCAGAATGCTCCCTTTTGGCTTGAAAAAACACCTCCGTTCTTGGTCTATGTACAGCTTTTCTTCCTAAGGTCTGAAGAAAATTTCTTCTGGGTTTTTTTTTTTTTCAGCCTGATGGGGATTTGTATGTATGTTTATATACTTAGTTTATGTTACTAACAGATTTCAGTCATTAAAAATCTCTAAATACACTATTTAGACACAACTTGATTTGTTTCTCCACACGAAAAAAATTGATTCACTTGATTCTCCTTTTAGTTAGTAAAAATAAGAAATTAATTATAAATGTATACAATATAAAATGTTTTCTTTTGTATTTAATAGGGTGTGTACTGGTTCTAAAAGAAAACAAAGAAGGAAAAATACTTGAGAAACCTAGTGTTAATGTAATAGGTTGCAAGGCCAACAGCATAGGAGTCAGGAAATTAAAAACTGTGGCTTCTCAAGCAACAATCTACATTCAGCATAGTCAGAATGTTCACACTGCCCTTTCCTAAGAGCTACTACTTGCAGATTAGCAATTGACACAAGGAATAAGGTATGTACTCTTTATATAATATCTGCAGGTACAGAATTCTTTTTGTTTGGTTGGTTGGTTGGTGTTTGTTTTTTTTTTTTGTTATGAAGAGTAATTAAAAATCTGGAATAAATAAGTAAAGCAATTTGTAAACAGCATATATTTTGTAAAGAGTATATATGAAATGAACTTAATTATCTGCCAGACATCCAATCTATCAAACCTTGAAAATAATTTAGAGTTTTTAAGCTCCTGGTTTCAAATAACATATTTAAATGGAGGGGGGAGGTATACATTGGTTACTTATAAAAAAAACAGGAAGACAGCCATGACAACCGTGAAGATGTGTGTTACATAGAGAAAATGGGAAAAAAACCAAGGCAAGGATGTGAAAGAAAGGTGGAAAATGGATTTGGGACCAAATTAGAAAGCAACTAATTCCTACCAGTCTTTCCTTAAAAGAAACTAATGCATCCAACTCCATGTATTACGGCACTGTTTTGGCACGTGAAGATTGTTTTTTTATTGAAGATGTTGAATGATAACTACCAACAAAAATATCTAATTTCCTATAAGTCACAGACTCAGCCTTAGCCCTTTTTAACTGCCAAAATGCTTAGACAGTCTCTAAACAGTCATTGAATATTTTCACTTCTGCATGTACTCGTTTCCATCCAACTAGCCAACGTTTCATTTTTGTGAATGCTTTACTGTCTGTGAAAAGTGCTGCTTAGGCAACATTTATGTTGAAGGTTTTCCCCTTTATTGGTTATACTGAGATGCCAGGACTTTTCTGGGTGCTTTGCAGACCACAGTATGGCCACTGAGCGTCCAGTGGAGCAGGTGCCTCGTGCACAGCTGGGGAAAAGCTTCCCATCAGGAGGAAAATAAAGGTGGTCCTTTTCCTTTTTAGTTCAGCTCTTCTTTTTGATGTCAGTCATGCCACCAGCTTATGCATACTGAAGAAGGTGGGGATTCCAGTCCAGTACAAGCCGAAAACTTGAAGACCAACATGGGCCGCTCCAGCCGAGAACTGGTAGGTGCTACATCCCACCATTGCCTTCAGCTACACAAGCCATATTTCTGTCTGCTAGAACCTCCCTCCCTTCAACCATGAGAAACACACTGTTCAGATAAACGCAGCATCAACATATTTGCCAGCCAGAAGGTATCAGGCACTAAATAATGAGGGTGTGTTAATGCTGTTTTTAAACTTATTCCCAGGAAGCTCATCTGCCTGAAGCTTACTGCTCACAAGATTTGTTTGACAGTAAAATCATCTCATAGAATCATTTAGGTTGGAAAAGACCTTTAAGATCGAGTCCAACCGTACACCTAACACTGCCAAGTCCACCACTACACCATGTCCCTAAGTGCCACATCTACACGTCTTTTAAATACCTGCAGGGATGGTGACTCAACCACTTCCCTGGGCAGCCTGTTCCAATGCTTGAAAACCCTTTCAGTGAAGAAATTTTTCCTAATATCCAATCAAACCTCCCCTGGCACAACTTGAGGCCATTTCTTCTTGTCCTATCACTAGTTACTTGGTAGAAGAGCCCAGCACCCACCTCGCTACAACCTCCTTTCAGGTAGTTGTAGCGAGCGATAAGGTCTCCCCTCAGCCTCCTTTTCTCCAGGCTAAACAACCCCAGTTCCCTCAGCTGCTCCTCACAGGACTTGTTCTCTAGACCCTTCACCAGCTTCGTTGCTCTTCTCTGGACACGTTCCAGCACCTCGATGTCTGTCTTGTCGTGAGGGGCCCAAAACTGAACCCAGTACTCGAGGTGCGGCCTCACCAGTGCTGAGTACATGGGGAGGATCACTTCCCTGCTCCTGCTGGCCACGCTATTTCTGATACAAATCTGCACCATTACCTTGGAGGATACCGACAAGGGCCGCTCCTTCTGAAACAGTGGGGATGTTTTACACCACAACATCGGCTCTGTTTGGCCATAGTCCCACTGAATCTTGCCTGCAAAGGCCATGTTTTGTATACGGTGATGTTTACTGTAGGCTACATCCGGCATATAAAGAACCCGGTTTGGTTTGTGTTTCTTTTTTCTTCTTTCTTTTTTTCTTTCTCTCGCTGCTTCTGTGGTAAGCGCACGCGGCTCATGGCACCTCGTGAGGATAGCCAGGACACTCTGTGTCTTCCTCGGTCCTTGCCGTGGTCCAAAGAGGGTTCTTGCTCTGATCTCTCTCCTCGCCAAAAACCTGGGAGCCTGAAGCGGCTGGGAAGTGTTTGTTACACACAGGGGAGAAGCAGCCGCCGCGGGACAAACGATGGCTTCTTCCACCCCTTCCTCTTCAGATGAAGGCCAAGCGCCTTCTTAAAATCCATCCCTCAGCCAAGCGCAAGGCCAGCGCGGTGGTAGCGAGGAAGGAACCCAGCCCAGTCCTCTCCGGTGCGTTTTGCAGGGGACTAAATAATTTATGAAAGATACCCCCCCCCCCCCCCCTCCCCTTAGCCTGAAAGAGATCCCGGGGCCGAATTCCCTGGGAGACACCACAGGCGGGTGGGCCGCTGCCAGCCGGCAGGCCGCTGCGGCGGCGGGGTCCTCCCCGGGGCCGGGCCGGGCCTAGCCCCGCCGAGCCGGGCTGGGGCCAGCCCCGCCGCGAAGTGGAGGCGGGGGGGGAACCGGGGGCCCCGCGGCGGCAGCGGGCGGGTAAGGAAGGGGAACCGGGCCGGGGAGGGGGGCGGGAGCGCGGCCCCCGCGGTGCTGGAGGCGCTAACGCGGTTTCGGGCCGGCAGCGCCATCGGCCGTATCGTCCTTGCCGGCCCCACTCGTGAGCGTGGGCAGGGCGGCGGGACCGGCGGGCTTTCTCCGGGGGCAGCGGGTGGTATGGCGTTTGCGTGCCGTCTCCTCTGCAGAAGCCGCCTGCGCGGATGAGCTTCCTCGTCATTTACTCCAATTAGGCTAATTTAGACGATGGAAGGGCGGAGCGGGAGTGCAGCCTGGCTCCCGAACGGGAATCCCTCAGGCAGGGTCTCTTCCCGGCCCTTCATCCACAGTACCGCGCGGTCGCGAAGGGATGTGGGCGTGCAGGGCTCGTTCCCTCCATGGTACGCGTTTGCTGCTTGCTTTCTGTGGTAATCTGAGGTGACGGCATCGGGCAAGCGTTTTCCTGCGGAGACCCGCTGGTGCGCTTGTACGCGAGATGCTATCACTCAGCCTTGCAATCAAAGGCGCTGTATTTAGTTTAGGGTTATTCTGTTTCTGAAGCTTGCATTAATTTCTGACTCGGGCAATGCTTACAACTTGTGAAACCTCCCTTGAAAGTGAGGCCAGCGCGGGCTCTTGTCTAAGTTTTCACGTATCCGCGGTACCAGTGCAACTGGCAGCAGCGTTCAATTCTGTTACATCCTACGCGGAGCTGGTCGCATTGACCAGCTTCTGATGCAGCAAACCGTTTTTAAGGCGTAGCTAAAACTTGGTTATGACACAAAATTGTACCCTTCGTTTCTCTGGAGCTTCTTAACCTTGTGTGAGGAGAGCCTACCTTATCCAAAGTCGCTCAGCTGTCTTAAAGTACCATTAACCAGAATTAAATTTTAAGTACAGGTAAAGCTAACAAACATACTGCTGATGTCAGCAAACAGGGGAGTCTGGATGATGTCTAGTGGGGTGAGGTCTGAGGAAACTGAAGGAGACAGATTTTTGAGAAAGAGAATAGTGAGCATTGCCTTTTAACTGGAGAGCCGGGGAAGGCTGAAAGCATAGCCTCCAGGTGATGGGGATCGCCTTAAATTGTAATTGCCTGTCAGCATCCAGGCTGACCCTCATCATGCTGCTGAGGATTAGGAGTGAATAATGACAAGGCGGACAGAAAATCCATGAGCCTGAGCCTGGGATGATGTTCACGTGGGATGGTGTGACTCATAGGAGCTATTGGTAGTATTTGTTTTAAACTACACAAATCTGAGGTCTGAGAACTGAGAGCAGAGTTACATGTGCTGTCTTCCAGGTTTATGCAGGTAACGGTAGTTCAGAGACAGGAAATGCAGAGAGTTGTGATGCAGAGAATCTGCTTTGCATAATCAGTCGCTCTTTGATTTGACCGTGGTTATGAGCATGCTAACTTGGGGTGAACCGGTGAGTTCTGCTCATAGTTTAGTACACAATGCAATTTCAAGTGTAAAATAGCAGCACGGTGATAAGTGTCTGTCTGAAAATTTTGAGGGGGCAAGAGAACAAAAACTCCTGGAAATCTTGCCTCCATTAATTTGAGATTAGCATCCTACTTCTATGTAAAAATGGGGGGGGGGGGGGAGCAATAACAAGGCAAACCTGTAAACAACTGTCAAGAATTGAAAAACTACACTGAACAAGATAAGAAAATCCATGTTGTGTGATTAATTCCATTAAGCATCTTCAGTAGCCTCCTAGAATAGGAGATGTGTTTTCTGCAGTGGCCTGGCACCATTAGCACCAGGCATTGGATTTGCTTTTCTTTACCAGCAGCTCAGCTGTCTTGGGCTCGAGGGGTTTTGAGACATAAAGTTGTATTTCTCTAGCATTTAGTATTGTGTCTTAACATAAAGGTTTTGGGAAAATGGCAGTATAACCCAGTAGTTATAGTTGTGCAAATGATCAGGAATGGAAATCGTCGTTTTGCCCAGTTACACCATCTATAGATATACTCACTAGTAAAGGGGGAAGAATGTTTTCTTCGTCATCGAGTGGGAAGGTAGTGGTTAGCTTCTGTGCGGTACTTTTAAGCATGCAATTGCAGGATTTTCTGGAACAGTTCGAGTTCTTCACTGCCATATGCAGGCTCACCTTAATGTCCTATACATGTTCAATGTAAAGAAAACTCATTTAATTAGAAATCAAGAGTAACACACAGTTTCCAGACAAATCCACCCAGTCCATGGACACCTTTCCTTTCCCTAGAGCATGCTGGAAACGGGCAGAGCCATCAGACAGGGGTTTCTTGTCCATGTGCCAGCTAGGGACTTGCTAGTGCTACTTGAGGAGTATTTTGTCCCAGCTCTATGTGTTCTGTCATCCGTTGCTGCAGGAAGGAGGAATGCCAGCCCCGAGCTGCCTTTGTCATTCCAGCAGGAGCTGTTGGTTACCCTCTTCCCCCTTGCTGCTTTGGAGCGCAGGAGGCTGGTGGTCCCCGGGAACGGTGAGAGTGGCTGGGTGCCGTGTCTGTGACCTGCAGCTGGACAGCCTGGCCGTCCAGGTCTTGCACGGTGCAGGTGAGAAAGAGGGGGCTCGATGTGCCTGACACTCACCAGGCACACGGGTCCCAGCTGGGAAGGTTGAGCACTGTAGTAGAAGTAAGGACAAATCCCCAGTGGGTGTGAAATGCCTTACTGGAGGAGCCCAGCAAAGACACGCTGCATGGCCTCTGTGGAGAACTTGACCCGGAATACTCTACCACCCCACTGATGCAAATTGGAAAAAATCCTTCTGAAGGGAGAAGTTTCTGCTGGGATGCTGTGGGTATGGAACAAAAACTAGACTTGCAGATCTATTTAATTTGTGTATCTGAGAAGAAAAACATCTAGAGGACATACTGTAGCAGATATTTTTAATCATTGTCATCTGAGTTTTCGTTTTCGTAATGACACCATGATATGACTAACTCAGGGAAAACACTAAACAGCCTTTTTGTTGTTACAAGATTTCTCTCGGTACGTGGCTAACCTGAACAATTGCTTTACAGCGAAGACAGAAGTTTAATGCAAACCGCCATTAACAGTGGTGTTACGCAGGTACAAGTTCCTTGAATTCAGTAAATAGACATAAATGAAAGAACTGAATATGTCTGGAGTCTTGGGGCAGAGTAACTGTAGACAAAGTAGATCTGCGTATTAAAAAAGCCACATATAATGATTTTTATTGATCCTGCAAAGTGTCCAGTGGAATCGTTTCCTACCCTAAACGTATTGAAGGCTGCTGCTGCAGCCTGTGGAGGAGATCCTCCCCTCTCTCTGCGGGATGCAGTGGCTCTTTCAGATTCTGGCTATTAGGACTGGGAGTATTTCAAGGGAGTACTTTGTGATGAACAATAGGTTTGACTGATGACACCAAAACCTGAAGTCTCGTGGAACAGGCACCACCGATGGCAGTGTAGGCTTTCTCTGTCTGGTAGTAAACTTCAGGGCCGCCAGCATCCATGATTCTCCCAGCAGTATCGCGTTTAGTGAATTGTGCGTAACAATGGTGGTCTGTAAACAGAAGCGTCAGTTAGTCATAAAGTGAATGCCATGAAAAGTAGCCTTGCTGAATGTAAACACCGACAGTGTAATGTTCATGTTGGAGCTAGTTACTGAGGCGCTTTCTGTAGTCAGTGCAGAGAAAGAAGAGCTCAGTTCCTCTCATACTAAAGCAGGTTTCTGACAAGGTCCGCTGAATTATGATCCAGAAGTGCCTGTTAGGAGTGCTGGGGATGGTGCGTATGATGTTCAGGTGTAGGTCCCTGTGGTACACGTCTGAAGTTAGGTGAGGTGACCCCTGCTGTACAAGCCTCTCGCATCCAAGCAAAGGTGAAAATTCCCATTTGGCTCACGGCCTTTGCCATTGTAACATAAATGACATGTAACTCACCTCAGTAGCTTCCAGAAGTTTTATTATTCTTTTTTTTTTTTAACCTAGAAATTGTGTCTGGCAGGATTGGTTGCATGTGGGTTTTTTTAGGTTGATCTTTTGTTCCAAAGCATTTACAGAACTTACTGTCACAGATTTAGAAGACATTCTGCTTGCCGTGCATTTTGTGTGGCTCAGTTATCCATTACCAGGTGAACAAATACCAGTTAAGCGACATCTATGATGGGAAGACAATAAACTCACCTCAGGTTTTGGCCACAAAAGAAAATTCTGACATGGTTTTCTATTACCACTAGTGTTGTGAGGAGTCTCTTAGAAGCAAGTTCAGATTTCTTAATTGAATGGTAAAATAGATGCCTAGCAGCCCTTTGAATCTGGCAAGCTTCACGTAGGACTTCAAATTTAGTCATGAATTTTCCCTGAGAGACACTCAGAAAGTAAAGGCTTAAATATTTTTTCCTGTCCCTTGTTTTGCCATTTTGAAGAAAAATATTTATAATAAGTTTGTATACAATGTCCAGCTAGTTATAACTCCCATGCTAAAGTTAAAGGAAGAAGAGCCTTTGCTTAGATTAAACACTAAGCATGTGAATAATACTTAAATTATCTGGTAAGCCACCTAAATAAGATGAGAAAATTGTGTACAAAATCAGTACGTGAAATGCTTGATGCATGGATGGATGGATGTAATGAATGTATGAAATAATACATTATGGACAAGCTGTGTAATGACCTATTTAGGTGGGTGTATTATGTATATCCAGTTGTCAGAATTTCCCCTGCCCCCCTCTGGTAAGCCAGAGGAGCTTCCTGGTGGCCTTAAACTTCAGAAGCAAATTCTGGTTCTCATGGTCCTGTCTTAAGCAGATAGATACCTACAGGAGTACCCACCTACTTATATTTAGTACACAGAGGAAAGCATCCGTATTCTCAGAGGAGCTGGGTAGTTGGTTCTGGGAAGAGTGCTCTGTGCTTGAATTCCTTATACACTGAAAGACAGGTGGAATAAACTGATCCAACCGTTTTTGTTGCTCATTTGCTTTCTAGCAGTCGTCTTCTTAAATTCAAGTGGATGTGAGTGCCATGCTTTGCGCTGGGCAATTCAGCATTGTCCACGTCAGGAGTTTTCCAGTCTTGCTTACCCTATCGTGCCTTATAAGTTTTCTGCTGTGCAGCTACCTGTTCACCAATCTTAGGTAAACTGGATAGGGGGTATATGTGAGGATACTCAAGTCTGTCTGTGTCATGCTGACTTTGGATATGGGTAGTATTAGCATTTTAGGGTTTCAGGTAACTTCATATGCAGAAGGGCAAGTATCAACAGTCTCTGAGTTGCCTAAGCAATTAGGCAATGGTTTTGTGACTTGCACTCTTGCATCTTGATTGTCCTAATTCCATCTAAACTATATTTGGTTGCTTAAGTGTATTTGTGGATCTGACCCGTTACCATCTGGTAAGCCTTGAACAGAGAGCTATCCTAAAACCTGTATGGATGCAGCAAAAGTTTACAGTATGTTAAAATGGTCATCCTGGGTTTTGGGGTGGGGTTTTTTTTTTTTGGAAACCAGATATTCTAAAGTTTCAGTGTACTGGAAACCTTCATTGTGTTCCAGTGCTTGTCTTTTGTTTCAAGGAGATTAGAATAAGTATCCAATTATCGCGTGTTAAAATCCCTAAAACATACCACATCTTTGCAGTCATACATAATAAAACTTTGTCCAAGAAACCTCAGGAGACTGCAGCCAGTCTTGTGGTGTAAATATTTTTACAGTTAGGAGAAAAATTCAGTTACTTGAATAATGCTTTGGAATTAAGGTAGAGATACACAAGTATATATTTACATATGTATGTTTGTGTGTATATATATATTTTTTATATATATATAAAAGGAAAGATATTCAGTCTGGATATAAAAGAGGTTTAAGTCTGTACACACAAAACCAGCTGTGGCTTGGACTGCATTGCAAATGAAGGTTGGTAATTATTGTGTGCAAACAAGAGAAAGTAGAAATCAATATTCTGATTTGCTCTATTCAATCAAATGAAAGAAAAACCAAAGGAAACCCAAGGGTCCTGTACAACCTAGTTTTAACTTGTAGCAAAGGAAAAAATTTTAAAAAACCTTCTGACAGCTCCAGTAGGTCTTGATGAGTCAAAATACTGAAACCAATGAGGTTTTTTCCTGTGCAAAGACAACTGGGGAGACTGTGGTCCTGGCAGGGCATCAATATTTTGCCCTGGGAGCTTAAGAACAAAAACAACAGAAAAAGTTACCGAATATATATGCAATATTTGAAATGGTTAAACACTCTATTAAAAATATATGTAATGATTTATTGTTTCAGGGAGAGGTCAAGTATTTTTCTGAATGAGAAAAACATTAGACCAGAACTTCTTTTCTAATTTAAGATTTGGATGTATCATCTTTCTGTAGTACAGTATGCAAATAGCTTTAAATAAAAGAGTATATCTATAGAAAGCAGCCCAGCTATGAAAGGAGAAAGGAGCTCTTGCAGAACTCTGTTGCTGTAGTTCAAGTCATGTTTACAAAGCTTTTCCTTGCAGGGAGGTGGATTCTGTGTTCTCTCTTCCATAGTGTCCGCAGCAGGAATTAAGGTATGTGTACTTTAAAGCTTTAGTTTTTGAACATGGTCGGCAGTAGCTCCTACTTTTGATTTGAGGAACTCATCTCGAGGTGTCTTTTTAAAAGAGACTATTTGTGCGGTACGTATTGAACTGACTGCAGAAACAAAAGACGGCCAAGATGACGAATCAAATTGAAGCCCTGCTAAACTAAGGGATTTTTTTGAATAGATGGATCTGAGTACACCCCCCACGCCTCAAAAAATGTAAGCGACAGGTAATGAATGTTCCTAAAGGTCTAGGTAGCAGAGAGGGAGGGGAGAATCACCTTAAAATGGACTTCTTGCTATACTGACTCCTTCAGTAATAAGCTGCTCTTCACGGTCTTTTAGGAACTCCACGAAGGCGTTCTCCCTCCGAGGATTTCAGTAAAGAAAGAACCCCACATGTGGCGGGCGGTGGCTAACGTCCTGCCAAGGGCCAAAGTCCCCGGAGGGAGGGCTTGCTGCCTGCCGCCGGCGCAGAAGGGCAGGAGCCTGCTCGCCGGGACCACTCGGCATCACTGGCGGGACACTGCGCCGGGGGTCTGCGCCGCCCGGCCGCTCAGCATGACCCCGGGGATACAGAAGGTGGAAGCTTTGGATGCAGGTCATTTCGTCCGCGTGGAGTGGGAGGACGGGAGCGAGAGCCGCTACCCCTGCGTCTGGCTGAGGGACAACTGCCAGTGTCCCCGCTGCTTCCTGCGCTCGGCCAGGGCACGCAGGCTGGTCTTCGAGGACCTGGACGTGAACATCGTGGTGAAGGAAGTCGCTCTGGCAGACAGAAGAAAGGTACTTGAAGCAAACCTGCGTCTGCCCTCTGGTGAAACTTGTCTAACGATGCTTGTTAATCTGTAAATTAGAGGCAGTCCCAGGTTATACTTTAATCGCAATTCGTTTATCCGCAAACCCTATCGTGTATTTGCAAAGCGTTTAGGAATATCGCACTTTGGGGAACTCTGATCTTCCCACCTTTGTATGAAACTTCACTTTATAGGTGTTATGCAGAGGCCACAGAAACCCAGGCTGCGGTTTTTAGAATGTAATTGTGCTTTTTAAAATTCTGCTGTGTGTTTCTTCATCACCAGATGTTGAAAAGAAAATATAGGCATTCCCCACACATTTAATTCCACTTACACTTTTTTCCCCTCTATATTCTATAAGCAAATGTCTTGAAGATCAGAAAAACAAATGGCAAAGTGATGATGACCTTAGTCCATAACAAAAATATCAGTTTATTAGCTAATTTCCAATGCGCAAAAGACTTCATCCTAGAGCAAGCACTCAAACCAAAGTCGAACCCAATACTCAGAGTTGGCCTGGTGTCTGTATCTATTTCTGTATCTACCTATCTACATTAACATTTGTTCATGTAGAAGAGGAAGCTGTTGGGCAAGAGAGGACAGGAACTGCCCTCCCTATCATTTTAATCTTTCCTGCCGTATAAAAACCTAATATATCATTTAGATTTTATAGGTTTTATTATAAAGCAGTACGCGGCTCCTTTGATATGCAAACTCATTTCCTGCATTTTATACTGAAAGGTGTTTTAAACATGTTAAAGACGCAGCAGTCAACTCTGTAGCAGCTGGGGCAGCCTGGCTGCAGGGTGAGTTTGCAGAGGCTGACCTGTGCGGGAGCATGGCTCAGCCGCACGGTAAGGGTCTGTACTGAGGAGCTCTGGGCTCCCAAGTTGATTGTTTGTTACCAAAATTAATGCCGTGTAAATTCATGCTTTGAATAGGCAAATGTATTATGATAGCAGGGGGATTGTCTGCTTCCACTTCTACTCAGGAACTGATTAAAGTACAGCCCTAATCCTAAACTGATACTGGCGTTTTGCCGTCATGTGAGCGAGCGGAGTTATGTGAAATGGGAATCGATACCTGCTCAGTAGCCTTGAGAATTCAGCTGACGGTGTGTGCTGCACTGAGCTCTTCCAGTTCGTGACAAACAAAGCCATATGCTTTCTTTCCATGTTTTTTTTCAGGAATTAAAAAACCCAACACCTTTTAAAAATTTATTTGAGAGAGGGAAGACTTTTCAAAGTGAGGAGAGGGATTTCTCTCCTAGCATTTCTTTTTTGCCTGCCTTCCTTGTCCTTTTTCTTTTTTAACAAGCTGGCAGTGTTTTGGAAGATATTTTTGCTCTCTTCTGAGCTATGGGGAAGCACTCTACCCACTGATATGTGCCAGCTTCTGTGATTCTCCTCTTTCTGCTAAGTGCAGCTCCCACAGTGAAAGCAGCCCACACAAAACAGCAAATTAGGTCATGGGTTCATGTGAAAATGACCATTGATAAAAGGTGTCAGAATTTGGATGATGTTCAGGTTGGGTTTTCATTACTTAAACAAGCCATTATGCTCCAGAGAAAGCTTAACTGTGATAGTATTGATGTAAAGATTACAATTTCTGCAATTTCAAAAGGGGGTTTTGGTTGTTCTAGGTGGTGGTTTTTGAGTTTTTTGTTCGTTTGTTTGTTCTAAAATTATCTTTTGTTTTATGTTGGAAGATCGCTATTACATGGCCCGATGAACACGCAAGTGAATATGAAGCTGAGTGGCTGAAAAAACGATGCTTCTCTGAAGAAGCCAGAGCAGAAATGCGAGAAGATTTATTTTTACCAGGTAGGAATTAAAACCACATCTGTCATGCTTGTTTCAAATGCAAGGGGTCTGACGCTGACAGTCCCGGCTAGAGGTCCCAGTGTGAGGACCAGGTCTACTCAGCCGGGGCAATGGCAACTGCTCTTGGTGCTCAGTGCCAGGCTGTGCATGCACAACAGGAACCCGTGGTTACCCTTTCCCTCTTCTAAGCTCTCGACCTCAGAGGAGTTCAACTGTTTGGGCTGTGTTTACCTTCCTAAAAGCCTTTTCTATCCAGAAAGGGTTAGTAGGTCTCAAAAATGAGCCTTGTGGACCGGCGGTGGTCTATGTGACAATGCAAGTGTGTGTGTGTGCTCTTTAAATGATTTAAATTTTTATTTTTAGGAAGATTATTTAGAATTGCAAAGGAGTTGTAACTGAAATTAAAAAAATTCCCTTTCCATGGCCTTCTGTTAAAAAGTAACTGTGTAGCATAGGGGTGTCCAGTGCTGAAGTTCAGGTTGTGTTTGCTCTGCGTCCCATACTTATTGCAGTAGTTAACTGTCTTTTGGTCGTGAAGCATTTTGTGCAACTGGCAGCGTAACATTTACCCACTAGGAATCATTTACCCGTTTGAGTGAATAATTATAAACCCACGAGGTTTGTCATGATGCAGATCATCATTTCTTTGGCAACCTTTCAGCCTGTGAGCATGAAATGTGTGAAAACTTGCAAGATTTCTGCTCTTGCTCTTGACAGTGTTCCTGTGAGATCTGCCGTTGCAGGAAGTTGTGGATCTGTATTCAGACTTAAGACAGTATCCACTGAAACAGGGTATTACTTTAGAAAAAAGAAACTAGAGGCAGGCTGATGGTGTGAAACTCAGATCCAGGTATCAGTTTCCTCAGAGTTCAGCAAAAGGTAAATCCGCAATTGGTTTATGCTCCTTTTTTGGAGTGTTTTTTATTTGGGGTTTTTTTTTGTTTCCCGTGAAAGATGAGAAATGGGAAAATATGTGGCCCTAGGTATCTCCTGCATCTGAGCTTTGTTTGGCACTTTAGGGACAACCGAAGGGGCCAGTTATCTTTCCCAATTTCTGCAGGTCAAATATTCCTTAGCTCCTAGCACCCGTTCTCCTAAACAAAAGCCAGTTCTTAAGATTCAGCCTTCTATATCTGGCTTAAAACTTTAAGTGACGAGTAATATTTCTGCTCATTTCAGTGGATCGTATAACAGACCCTTCATAGTTCAGAATGGAACTTTTTTCCCCTAGTGATATAAAAGTTCATATCTACTTTAGCTTTGGCAAGAATAAACTACACTGTTTACTATTTTGGAGGGTTGGGCACGGTCCCAGAATGAACATGGTGAAGATGCAAACCTCATTCAGGGAAACTAGACTTGATTTCTCAGGTAGTAAGAATTCTTATTTGGAAAAATGAAGATGCTGCGGAAGCTAGCAAGATGGTTTGTAGCCTTTGAGGGGATCAAAGTAAATCGAACGTTGCTTTAATTAATGCCCAGGCAAATTAGGCTAGATCTCTCTGGTTATGTTTATTAGCAGAGGTGTCAATAACTGAGATTTCAGTATTTCAGATGTAATGCTACTTTTTTTCCCCCATTGTGAAGTCTAACTGGCTGTGATTTGCCTTCGCACGCACACGTTTACACAGTGCTTACTCTCAGCATCTAAATACAATGCCTGTTTTGGAGGCCAGTTCTCCCCTCTGCTGCTGCTCTTCTCCAGTGGAGCCGTCCAGGCAAAATATACACCAAAGGTACGTTATATTCTTTGAGCAATACTTTTGCAAATTCTGTTTTCCATGGTAGATCTGAAGAAATAGGTTTATAAAAGTTACACTAAATAAGGGCCTGCATTAACTGTGGCTTTGTTTAATAGTGTTATCCTGCTTTTCCTCATATTCTCAGAGAAGACCTAGCTTGCTATGATGGACAGCTTCTCCCAGCTTTTCTCAGGTTTCAGTTGCAAAAAAGGCTGCAGTTATAACGCATGTGAGTTTGCTTGCTGGCTGTTTAAGAAGACCTGTTTCTCATTGTGTATTGGGGTAAGTTTAGAGTTCAATTCCTTCTGGTCAGTGGAGTTACACCCTGCAAATTACATGGCCTTAAGTAGCTAATCATATCCCAGCAGTATAGTGTTACAGACGATGATATGGAATGCCAGCCCTGCGTGCTGGTTCAACAACTATAAGAGCAAGCTTACCAGACTGCTGTAGTTAGAGGTTAACCTTCACTGCTGACATTATCACAGCTGTGGCTTTTTTTTTTTCTTTTTTTTCTTTTTTTTTGCAAGAGGTTATTTGCTTTTCATGTTGCTTTTATGTTTTTTCATCATAATTTCTGATTAAAAAACCTAGATGTCGGGGGTGTGTCAAACCCAAAAAGAAGAGTAGGTCAGATTTTCACTGCATGATGGAAGTGACTATAAATAGCTCTATGGCAATATGTCAAGATTTGCCTTTTAAAAACACTACCAGATCCTATCCGTCTAGTATGCAAAAAGTCCGCTATTTGTGTATCGAGGCTCGTTTCAGCCCAGCCTACAAGATACTTCCAAAAGAGTAGCAAAAGAGCCAACCTGTACTTCTGCAGCTCTGATGTCTTAATGATACTCTTTTTTCCCCTCCTGTTTACTTGTGTTCTCCCCAACAAACATCACAGGAGTCATTTACCAGCTGATGCAGTCTCTCTGTAACTCAGATTTTGTGTGTGGTAGAGGAAGCTTGTGGGAGACACTGAGTACGCCAGGTGTTTTCCAGTATCCAGCCTCTCACTGCATTGCATTGCATTTCCTGAGGCACATTTTCCAAGATGCTGGCATCCCAACAACAGGATGTGAGGGGGAAAAATTATTAAATAATTCCACAATGATATTTTCCTATTGGGTGGCAGAGAAGACAATTCAGCAGAGCACCTCGTGCTACTTAGTATTTTTAAAACCTTAACCGAACCTACGGTTAACCTAAGGTTAAAAGTTTCAGATTATGATCGTCCTTTAAAATGTGATAATATGATGTTGGATATATATCCAGCTCCACCAAAGTTTGAATCGGGATGTTAACAGCATCAATGGTGCTTTCAGTTTCTCTACTAGGTCCTGAGATATGATAATTTTAAGGGGAAGAAGTTAAAAGTTGTTTTTTACTAAAAGAGTTTGCTCATTTGAGTTTATCCTGTAGCATTAATTAATAAGAGCTGCCCCCATGAGTTAGGCTGCCATATACATAATTCACAGGACAGCAAAAATACACTTGGCCTTCAACAAACATTGAAACACACATTGTGGACAAAATAATTTTGGACGAAGTTAATCTATGATGTCTAGACTTTTTCCCACATGACTCCAGTATAGAAAGTTTTGACCAGCACTGTCCCAACCTGCACAGTAAATACTGAATAATTCCAAGTGTTTGTCGATGCCTGCACACCGTCTGCAGGAACTGGGCAAAAGCCATCTTCTCCTTTTGTGCAAACTCTAATGTAGGTGGCTTTTTATGACTAACCTGGTATGACCAAGAAATGGGATTTTTTTTTCCCTTCCCCCACCCCCCCAGATTATTGTTCTGAAGTTGAAAGAGGCAGTGACTCATTAATTCTTTCAAAAGTATTTCATTCTTCCTATTTGGAAAAGCACATAGATCTGGGGTTTTATTAGTCATAATGTAAATGATCAATAAAGACACAAAATAATTCTGCCAGACCTTTATTTTTATCCCTTATGAATTTTTCAACTACAATTGTAAATATAAAGGTTTTTAATTTAGCAACTGCAACTGTGCTGTGCAAGTGAGACCTAAGGCTGCCCAGGCACTAATGGCTCATTCCTATCTTTCTTACCCCTTCAGCTTTCAGAGCCTATGTTCTTAGATTTCTACTGTAGTACAATGGAAGCTATATTAACTGTGGTTACACAGTGGGAAAAAACGTGCTATGCTGACGTGATAAAATAATGAAGAACATGAGTGGGATCAATTACCACCAGGAAATACTGGGCAAGAGCACAGTCCCTGTTCAGCGCAGCTTCTTGATAGATTTTCAGGCTAAAGGGGTTTTGTGGATAAAAATGGGAATAAAGTTCCTGTTGTTCGGTATATGGGAGAATAACATGCCCTGTGGGGCACACAATTTTCTAAGACTTTCATACAGATTTTTTAAGAAAATATTGTTAAGTAAGTGGAAGAACTTAAATATCTTCACATCGCAGGATCTTTTTTTTGTTTTATGATGTATGCTTTCCTGTCTCTTTTCCAAAGAACTATGGACCTGATAATCTGTCAAATAATTGTAAATATTGGACAGCATATAATGTTTTTGTCTGTGGCTGAGGAGAAGGATATCTTTCTAAATACTGCTTATTTTAATGTAGACCTATTACTTGCCTCTCTCCTACTACTGTTGTACTTACCTGGCTCTGATGGTCTCTGCGACCAGTCAGGAGAAGAAGTCCTTCACTGCTTTTCATACAAATATGAGTTGTTTAAAAAAGTAGTTCATGCGTATGGCAGGCATAAGTGTTAGAAATTAGACCTCAGATCTATTGCAGCTGCTAGAAGGATTAAAACTGTCACCAATATATTTGAATTAAACTCTAAGTTCTCTGAAAAAAAAAGCCACAATTACTAATATGTAAAGCATAAAGATTAAAAAGGCTGTAGGAAATTCTGTGCTAAAATGATGAGGAAGTTGCCATATAAACTACTCTCTGCAACCTACTGTATGCACCTGGTATAAGTAATCATCTGATAGTCAGCTGCAGAAAGGCAGTGTGATTGCCAGCCAATTTCCTCTTTGCTAATAGTAAAAACATTTATTATGCATACAGCCGGTATGTAAAAGCTGCAAGTTTCTCCCCATTTTGTACGGCTTTATTGCTGCAAATGAATCACTTTAGTTTAGTCATGGCTTTAAATTTTTTTTCCGGTTCTTTCTGTTCATGGAGATTATGCCTTTCTAATATTTTGAAAGATTTATGCAGTGCAGTAAAGACAGTGGTTTGGCTTGTGCACTAAGTATGCAAGTTTGTTCTTTGATTGTTTTTCGTAATTTTCTTTGGCATATTTAGTATTAAACAAAGTGGTCACATTCATATTCTTAGCATAAAGCATTTGACCCTGTTGCACGTGATATTTTCATGAATGTGCTAAGGAAAGGTGTCATCTTTAAAAAATAGTCAAAGAGTAGCTGTAATGGTTTACCGTCAAGACAGAATGCTATATCAAGATAGGCTTTGCGAAGGTCTGTGCTTTATGCAATACTGTTCCTTATTTTCATAAATGACTATGATGGAAAAGAATAGCCACATTAAATTAGCAGGTGACACCGTCCAGGGGTTGACTGGAAGCGTGTGGAAGGACCAGGGTTACGACTGTAAATGACCTTGACACATAGGAGAAATGGTAAAACCATAAAAAATTCTTTACTGGGTCGGGTGACTAGTTCATCTAGCCTAATACTCAGTCCCCAACAGCAATGTAGTAAAAGCATGTGGGCCAAGCCACTCTCTGCAGGCCATTTCCTTCATATTTCTTCAGCATCCTCAGTCATTGCATCAGGGTTTCCTGTAGGAGACTGCAGCTCAGCAGCTGCTCGAGTGCAAGGTAGGGAAATAATAATCACCCGGGTTGTGTGGGCTTGGTACTGATCACAGGCTGAATGTGAGCCTATGCTGGCAGGCTGGTTTGGGATCGAGGCAAACGTTGCTTTCAGCTGAGTCCAAAGAGAAGTCGAACGTGCAGCAGAGATGAAGTAGTCCTTCTGCTCCATTTTGATGGAGTAAGGCTTCTGTAGCGTGTATCATTTGGGGGCACCATACATCAAGAAAGACTACAAAGTGCCCATTGGAAAGCACTGTACGTGATTAGTGGTCTAGAAACATCGAATAAATCGAGTGCGGGGTGGGGGGAGAGAGAGAAGAAACCGTATGTTTTCCGTCTTCATGGTAGATACGTCACTATACAAATGCATGTGTACATATGCGAACAGGTTTTGTTAATGCTGTTCAGAATAGGTAAAAATCTGAGCTCAGACAAACTATTAAAAGTTTCAAATTAAAAGGAAGATTTTAAGACACGAAGTGACGGCATGTTTTTAATAGCAATAACTTTACAAGCTGTGCTGGATTTTTTTTTTCCTCCCGGATACCAACTGCTGCTGCGTTCCATACATTTCCCAAGATTAGTAATACTTGGAGCTGTACACAATGCTTTTCCAGCTTTTGGCATATTTACCACAGTGTCATTGCAGAGTACATTGGCAAATGTCAAGGGGGAAAGGTTACTCCTGCAGCAGCTCAAAGACTAAGCTCTTGGCTGCATCAAGGTGCCAGTGAAGGGCTGGGAACTTGGAGCCTTTCTTCTCTGAAGCATGAGGTAGGATTTATAAGCATTTGTGTACCAGCCTGCACCTTTAAAAAGAGAAACAAACCCAAACCACTAAGGATGCTGGCTGCACTTGTCACTGGAATTGAATTCATGTGGGAGAACTGGAACTTTGAGGACAGAGTTTATAGCCTTGCCAGGCAGGATTTAACTATATTTACCACCTTCTGTCTTTGGTTGGGTTTTGTTGTGTTTGGTGTTTTTTTTTTTTTATAAAAAGTAGCTAAAGATCAAAAAAAAGCCTAAGAAGCTGCTTTACTTGAACCATTTCTCAGTTTTAGTAGCTGCCTGGGGAGTATCAGTGGACAGTTCAGTTTTCTTGAAATTTGCAATTTCCACATCATAGCGGTGCTGTAAAGGTTAAACATCTCTTCAGTCAGTAGGCAGTGTTGACTCCTGGATACACTGCAGTCTAGGAAAGGATAAGTTCCCAGTACGTTAGCAGGATTCACATCATTGATAGTTTTTACATGGAGAAAAGCTTGCTCTTGCAGGTTACTTACAGAAACATTTTGAATTTAGCTTTTGTCTCCCTCAGCTCCATAGCGTTGGAGATGCGAGGCCAGATGACGGCCTCCGCTGCAGGGGGTCTGGCTGGGAAGAATAACGAATGGGTCGTTCTTCCTTGAATGTTCTCCACAGGTCAGCTGTAAGGGTCGGCAGGTTTGTTATACCGAAATCAAGGACGGTCCCAGACAGGTACGCTGAGCGTGCGCTGTTTCACAGTGCTGTGGCAAAGCAGGTGTTTGCAACAAAAGCCAAAACCACCCCAAAACCCAACACTACAGTCCATGTCCATTGGCTGCAGAACGGGCATCCCATATTAGGTGGGACTTCTAGCAAGCACCGTAGGAATCAGGAATTTGAACAAGAGGACTCAACAGTCCATGTAGTTGGGGAAGCCGGGGGCGCCTGGAGCTGCAGTTAAATTCCAGGTACATATATTTATTTCCCAATGTGGGGAAAAATCTGTTGGTATATTCCTTGAAATACTAATATTCCTTTACTCCCTGTTTTGTATAAAGAAGATTAGGAAGATATTTATTAGCAAGAAAGACTAGGAAGGAAAAGTTGAAACTTAAAATGTTCCTTTAGTTTTCACGTGGTTATTTACCCGCACCAGCACTGAAGCTTAAATCTGTCTTTCAAAGGATACTCTTGGCAGTTCACACAGCATACCTAAAACTATTTTAATTTCATAACTTTTAATAGAGAAAAAGGAAAACATTCATATTTTATTTTTTCCCCATCTTTCAAATGTGTGAAAGGATGTATATTGAGTTAAACACACTGGAGCAGTGAGTAGCAGGCCACGGAGTGGTCTCAAAAAGGAATTTAATGAGGTGAGATTATATCTCTCCTCAAGGACTGCGCTTTTTTCATTTTGTGAACACGTTGTGAAATTCAACAGCTTGTCAGTCATGCTACAGCTTCTTTGAAACACAGGGTAGAGTATGAAAGATGGTTTATGTATGTGGATAGCTTATATTTGGGTATGTGCGTTGTGTTTCTTGGACAGTCTCTAACTAGCCTTAGCCAAAGGGGAGAGGAATACTAGTGGTTGGAAATTTGCAGACTTTGCAACTATTGAAAAATGTTGTAACTATGTAGTGTCTGGGTTCGCTTTTTTAATGAGCATTTTGTACTTGCTACCTATATCTAGAGGGAGAAAAAAACCCCCAAACCTGGCCCTTTACATCTCTTTGAAGTGCAGCATAGCCCTCAGTCATCAGGTGAAATCCCCCAGAGCTCCCATTCTGAAAGCTGCTTGGAATATGTAATAGTTTTTATCGGTCCTGTCCGTTGAAGAGATATTAGAATAGGTGTTTTATAAATGATGCCATCTGCATTTTTCACATTTTTATGGCCTCATTTCTAGTATGTAATCTCTGTGATTGATGATTGGACAAGTTAACTGAGTATTAGCTAAAATACCAAGTGAGCTAGGTGTGATTATTCTGTGCAATAGCTAAAATCTTTTTGCGCTTTATTGTGCGCTCTCTTAAGAATAAGCAGCTTCAGACTAAATACATAAAAACAAGGGAAACCGGTTATGTCTTCACTGTAAGAGTAAGAGCTCTGATTCAACATTTAAGAGAATGCTTGACTTTTTTACTTACTTAAAACACTAATGTTTCAAGTTTTGCAAAAAACTAGAAGCCACGCAAAATTTATGCAAAAAAAAAAAGTAGTAATAAATAGCAGCTTTGTCCTGTTTACCCATTACTGTCCAATGTCTTTGGTTTGAATGTGTGTATGTGTTTGTTTATGCATGCAAACCAGTAAACTGGCAAACTTATGAGATATTATGAGTGGAAATTAGTGAGAAGAGAGCAAGGAGGCAGGCAGTGTTGTATTCAGGGAGTATAAATCTGAAATAATAGGTCTTTTGTACAGGACAGAAAGTAATTACCCCACATCTATTTCTGTGCGTTACAGTAACTTCGAAGGGCAGCTGTATCTGTCGAAATGGTCTTTTGTATCTGCCACTAGCCCTGCTTTGCGGATCTAGTGAGCAGATCACACCTCATTTCCTCGTTCTGCAAGTTAACAGGTACCATTATTAATACCCCACAAAAAGTCTGAAATATGTAAGACCCAAAGTTGCTATCAATCAAAGAGCCTGGGGAATCACAGCCACCAGGGTTATTTTGCTTCTGAAATGAGCCGAGCCACGGCAGTGGTACCGCAGCCAGCCCGGCTGAAATCAGTGGAGGGCACAGAGTGCCGTCGGGGGTTATAAAGGCTTGCATGCTCTCTGTTCAACGATAAAATGATTTTTTTCCCGTGACTTAGAATTGAATGCACCGTGTGAAGGTTTCGGGCGGTGGCAGGCGGCACGCGAGGTGGGAGCGGGGCAGAGGTCCATCGAGCGGCTGGCGCTGGGGGTACGGCTCTGCAGAGCCCGGGATTTCGGCAGCCGGTGCCTCTGGGCTTGCGCCATCCCTCCCCTCGACACCTTCTGCTCTGGACACCCCTCAGGAAATAAATGACACTGCTCCCCGGGCCGAGTGTTTTCGCCCCAGAGATTACATGAGAGGGGTCACTGATCCTGGCTCCCTGCTGGCAGTTTCTGGCCATTTATACAGAAGGGGAAAAAAGGGGTCTGTGGTCTGATTATTCGGTTAGAAGAGCCTCAGTGTTTTCTGTAGCTCTCTCACTTTGCTTTCAGCTCCCAGTGCCAGGCTGCTATCACTAAACTATTAACTCTTGTTGCCAGGCGGGTACCCCAGCTCCCCTCCCTCGGCTCCAGCTTCCCCTGCAGCCCACGGCAGTTTTAACTCGGTCTCCAGACCCACCTTCTTCCTACCACCCAGTCCCCACTTCAGTTTCCCTGAGTTTTTCCCCAGGTAATGCATTTCTTTCTCCTCCCTGACAGCTGCTCCCACCCTTCAGGTCCCATCTTTCCTCCTCTGGGGCCCAGGATAGAGACTCTAAAAGAGAGCACGGCAATGGCTCAGCTCATCTTTCCTTCTCGTCTCTCTCCCCAGATCGCTGCAGCCGTGGGCGACCTCCCACAGCGGTGGGGACACTTTCAGCTGTGAAGCTGTAGGACGGTCTGTTACCAAGTCTCCTCGTGGACTTGTACCTCAACAAGCTTGGGAGGGGTGGTGGTGGGATTCACCAAAACGTATTTCTGACATCGCCTTAGTCACCCAAATTAGAGGAATTAGAGCCTTTGCTGGAATTTTTTCAAACATGAGCAAAAAGTGCTCTGTTGCTCCCATGCTCCGTTTTGGTCTAAGATACAGCTGATCCTTTTGACTGACTGTTCTCCTCATAAATTCAACGTAAGGGAACCTTCAGCATAAAAAAAAAAAAAAAGGTCAGCCCAAAAGATTATATTTTGCTGAAGGTATAAGCATTAAAAACAGAGTTTTACAATAGAAAAACCTATTTCTGAGGAAATCTGAGTACCACCTATTAACAACAACTCTTTCAATAATATAGGTACTGGTATGTGTGGTGTGTGTATGTGCTATCAATCACAGATATACACGGATAAGCAGCAGTAGTGCAAATACAGGGGGGAAGACAATTACCGATGATGCTTTCTAGCAAGGCAGCTTAATAAGAGTTATATCTTGACCTAAGATTCATTTACACTAGTAAACCTGTAGTCATTTCAGTTTTAATGTACTAACAATGCTTACAAATGCAATTTGTGACAATGAAATCACTGCCAAGTCCCTGTAGCAGCTTGCTTTCAGGTGCACGGGCAACCGTTTCACTTGGCTTTAAACCCTGTACTCTTTTAAACTTCCTGTACTATTTTAAAATCCCCATGAATAAACAAATAAACAAAAGACCAGGATGGGTTCAGTGGTCCAGGGACACTGTGTGGTATTTTAGGCCATTCTTCTCTGGAATTCTTTCAGCTGCAGAAGAAAATCACTGTTAGCTGTAAAGTACCAAATGTGACCCACAGCTGTGGAGTCCAGTGTCCTCTGCCAGTAGCACAGACAATTTACATTAAAGTTAACTGCATTAACAACTGGCAGACTCCAGAAAGTGTCCTGGTGAGAAGCTGTGCTTTGGGCTCCATGATTAATTTCCTGCCTTTTTTCTTTCTGTCTACATTACCGATCCCTTGAGTTTTTGGCCGAATGCACTGGAGCTGTTATAACTTAGGTGCTACCTGTTTCAGTGTTGTCTAGCAAAATTGGTCCTGGCACGATTAGTCTGGGGGGGAAAAAAAAAAAAATCTTGATTATTCTAACAGTGTGACCTTGGCCTGTGAATATTGAGGCCAAAACAATCACAGGGTTTAGTTATTGTATATTTTTGACTGCACTAATGAATGGCTACAGCACTGCCTTCTTTTACTAAAAGAAATGAATTTGATTTTGCAAATGTTTCTGAAAATCTTAAAATATACCTGACTGAAGTAGTTTTAAACAGAGGGTTAACAAAGAGGTTTTTCCTGCAGCATCTCGATTTGTCCTAGCTTCTCCATGTGGACAAATGACTCAGTAGTTTTTTTTCTAGATCTCTTGTATGCTACTGGTATGATATGAACATGATTTGAGTTTGTGCAAAATTATGATGTGTGGAATCATGGGAAGTATGAATATTGAGCTCAGTTATACGTCAGTCTGGGGAAGTCAGTGACACGTCCCATCACTTGAGGAAGAACAATCGTATTATGTTATAGCTCTTTTCAAATTTCAGAATATTCTGAAACCAACAGGCGAGAGAAGCCCCAGCGAAATGGATGTTTGAGATTAGAATTACACAATTTTGGAAGCACACAGATGGTGCTATATTTGGCCTTGTTTCCTGTGAGTCTGCTAATTTTACATGGAAATTACTTTCCTCATCTGTGTTTTGCAATGGTCCTGCTATATCCCTCACCCAAGGTCTGGAGCATACTCAATGTGAAAGGAATATTTGGACAATTTCACTGCCAAACTGAAAAAAAGAAAGAAGTCTGTGGAGCAAGGTGATATTTTCCAAAGCTGTGAGCATTGGCCAAACTTGATGAGTTTCACAGGAATGGCAAATGTACATTCCTAACACGTGACTGACTTGTTTGCCAAACTTGACACTTGAAAGAATGAAAGCACTAGAACTTCTCTGCTAAGGCAATGTAGCAATTTTGACTTGGCCCCACTACTCATTTTTCACTGGTCTAGGCTTTTGATCCATTTTTGTTGTTGCTGAAGCTTTCTCAAAATTCTTTTCGGCAGATGCTGCCGTGGAAAACCTCAGCCCACATGGTTAAGGTTTACCAACATTACGAGCAAGTGAAACTCTCCTAGAGAGAGGTGTGAGGCAGCTCCAGTGGTAGAGAGCTCCTCCAGTTGGGCTCTCTGATGAAAAATATTTCACAGACGTGGGCAACGGAAACCGCTGGCCTCAGGTTATTGAGCAAGCGTCTTCACAGAGCTCTGCCAGAAATTTTAATTGTACAACACTTTCCTCTGACATACTCCCTATGTTTGATGCACGATGTTGAGCCGTATGGGTAAGAAAGACGCAGGATCTTGCTGTGGAAAGGCAGCGGAGGAAAAATCCATGGTTGTCCACCGAGGAAGTCCTGGATCTCTCCAGTTGCAGTCTCAGAGATAAGCATTTGGTGCTCAGTCATGTGGAGAGCCATAACCTTCCTTCTTCTCTGTATACATCTTTCTTTGGCCATTAAAATGGCCTTGGTTTCAGATGAGGCAACCTTTTGGTAAGAGTTAAAAATCAGTTTCAGCCGGGAAAAAGTGTCACATAATTCACAGCTCTCACTGAAAAGTGTTTTCAACCTGGGTCTTTTATTCTTCATACTAGTACATAGAGAATTTTTTATTGTTCTTGGCGCTGGTCTGCTTTCCGCCAAAATGGATGGGTTTTTTCCTGCAATGATGCTCATCAGGTTCAACGATGTAGTTCTGGGAGCTGAGGGTGAAAGTCTAAGGCAAACAGAGTTTGCCGCAAATCCTACACCTTCTAGCTGAAAGGCTGACAGTTTTGAATGGCTGATGAAAGCACCATGCAGAGAAGAAACCTTATTTACTTGCATTAAAAAGAATGGAAATATTAAATCACAAAAAAACTCAGTATAGATAATAACAGCATTCCTAGGGAGAAAGCAACAGAAAACAAACTACAGCGGGCAGCGCCGCATTGTTCTGGTGAAAACCTCCAAAATCGTACACATCATTACTGGGTGGGTTTGAAAAGACTGTGCTGATGGCAAACTCACTTGGGCGCACGCAAGACCGTACTGCGACCCCGTCGTGAATAGCTATGAAAAGTTTAAATAATTAGACAGTTGGTTGCCCTCAGGTGACCCCAGAATGGTCCCGAGGCATGAATTTGACCTCAGGTAACCCCGTGGGCTAATTGGTTGACCTCAGGTGACCCCAGCGTGGTCCCCAGAGAGGGAGTTTGACCTCAAGTAACCCCGTGGGCTAATTGGTTGACCTCAGGTGACCCCCCAGCGTGGTCCCAAGGCATGAATTTCACCTCAAGTAACCCTGTGGGCTAATTGGTCGACCTCAGGCAACCCTGTGGGCTAATTGGTTGACCTCAGGTGACCCCCAGCGTGGTCCCCAGAGAGGGAGTTTGACCTCAAGTAACCCCGTGGGCTAATTGGTTGACCTCAGGTAACCCCGTGGGCTAATTGGTTGACCTCAGGTGACCCCAGTGTAGTCCCCAGAGAGGGAGTTTGACCTCAGGTAACCCCGTGGGCTAATTGGTTGACCTCAGGTGACCCCAGTGTTGTCCCCAGAGAGGGAGTTTGACCTCAGGTAACCCCGTGGGCTAATTGGTTGACCTCAGGTGACCCCCCAGCCTGGTCCCCAGAGAAGGAGTTTGACCTCAAGTAACCTCGTGGGCTAATTGGTTGACCTCAAGTAACCCCATGGGCTAATTGGTTGACCTCAGGTGACCCCAGTGTGGTCCCAAGGCATGAATTTGACCTCAAGTAACCCCGTGGGCTAATTGGTTGACCTCAGGTGACCCCGTGGGCTAATTGGTTGACCTCAGGTGACCCCCCCCAGCATGGTCCCCAGAGAGGGAGTTTGACCTCAGGTAACCCCGTGGGCTAATTGGTTGACCTCAGGTGACCCCAGTGTGGTCCCCAGAGAGGGTTTGACCTCAGGTAACCCCGTGGGCTAATTGGTTGACCTCAGGTGACCCCCCAGCCTGGTCCCCAGAGAAGGAGTTTGACCTCAAGTAACCCCATGGGCTAATTGGTTGACCTCAGGTGACCCCAGTGTGGTCCCAAGGCATGAATTTGACCTCAAGTAACCCCGTGGGCTAATTGGTTGACCTCAGGTGACCCCGTGGGCTAATTGGTTGACCTCAGGTGACCCCCCCAGCATGGTCCCCTGAGAGGGAGTTTGACCTCAGGTAACCCCGTGGGCTAATTGGTTGACCTCAGGTGACCCCAGTGTGGTCCCCAGAGAGGGTTTGACCTCAGGTAACCCCGTGGGCTAATTGGTTGACCTCAGGTGACCCCCAGCCTGGTCCCCAGAGAAGGCGTTTGACCTCAAGTAACCTCGTGGGCTAATTGGTTGACCTCAGGTGACCCCAGCGTGGTCCCCAGAGAGGGTTTGACCTCAGGTAACCCCGTGGGCTAATTGGTTGACCTCAGGTGACCCCCAGCCTGGTCCCCAGAGAAGGCGTTTGACCTCAAGTAACCTCGCGGGCTAATTGGTTGACCTCAGGTGACCCCAGCGTGGTCCCCAGGCAGGGAGTTTGACCTCAGGTAACCCCGTGGGCTAATTGGTTGACCTCAGGTGACCCCGTGGGCTAATTGGTTGACCTCAGGTGACCCCAGCGTGGTCCCCAGAGCTTGAACCCGAACTCGTTTACCAGCAATGCCGTATTCTTTTCTTTTACGTGTCGTAGGAAGGAAAGCCCTTGCTTAATTTGCTCTGTCGCGTCTTCAGTAAGCAGCGCGGCTGGCGTGGCTCCGCGGCGGCTCCAGCGCGGTGCCCGTGTCGCCCTCGGGTGCCTGGTGGTTTGGGTCCCTGGCTCCCCCAGCCGTTGTTTGAGAAGAGCCCCCCCCCGCCCCCCGCGAGGCCGTCACCCCCCCGGCGCACCGGCGGGGCGATGCCCACGGCCCACTCGCGCCAGCCCCTCGTCTACGCAGGAGCTCTGCTCTCCTGCCCACCCTGCGGCACCCGCGCGTTCGGTTTTCTTTGGGGAGTACGAGGGTGCTGCTGCTTTTGGGGCAGAAGGATGAAAGATCTCAAGCTCTGTCTTTTCTGTCCGGTACGACTGAATCTCTGCCTCTCTACCTTTGCCCTTATGTAGAGCAGTTGCAGATTTGGCGATATGTTGAAAAGACATCGGCACAGTTTGAAACTTCAGAACAAGGCTCTACTAGACTGACATTCATTGGCAGTACGCATTGCCGAGGATTAGTTCTTAATCACCGTCAACACACAGGCAAACAATTAGTCCTTAGCGAGCTTGTCCTAAATTAGCCATGAGTATAAAACAGCAGAGAGCCAGCACACAGGGTTTAGCTGTTGTGTCTTGGAGTTGGTGCTGGGCTTTGTATAGCTTTTGAGGTGAGGGGGAAAGAGTACTTTTTGGTGAAGGCAGCCCGACCTGAAGTATGATACCTTCTTTTTTCCCATTATTTATTGGTGGTTGATTCTTCTCCTTCTGCCCTTTCGGAAAATTGGGGAGAGCACACCTCCTCTTGACTGAGTTGGTTTCTTTTTACAACCAGGACTTGCTTTGTGGGTTTTTTCCAGCACGTTTCCTGTTGTCCTGTGGGGATACTTTGCCTTCAATTACTCTCTATCTTCTCTACCTACTGTACGTGTGTTTTCTTCTCTCTTTCACACTTTACTTTTACTTGTTTCTGATATTTCACATGTGCGCGTGTCGTCTTTTTTGTGCTTACTTATTCTGTGTATGTTTTTTCTTAGCTATTTCATAAAATGCCAGTTGCTGATTTTGCTATTAGAATTTATACCGTGCTACAAAATGCTTACACACAGTCGTCACTAGTTATATTATCCTAGTGTGCCCACGGCTGTGTTTAAGGCAAGCCTTATCTCTTGCTTAACTTGTTTCTACCCTTTGTGTGCAACAGGCCCCCACTTTGGCTACCTTGCTCTGCGGTGGGTGGCCATTCGGCCACAGCAGTGAGCATCCCTGGTGGAGTCCTCTTGAAGGACTATGTGTTTACTTGAGGGAAAATGTTGAGAAAATATCATCCTGGGGAGATTACCAAGACTTACTCTAGACACGTATGCCCTCAGACATGAGTAACTGGATAGGCTTTCCCCCAGCAGGTTCCCAAGACTTACTTCAGTTCTGTATGTCCTCAGACACGGATAACTGGACAGGCTTTCCCCCCTTAGCTGCCATCTGCTCTTGGGGACCACAAGAAGTGGAGAGCAGCTGTTGTCTTTTCCCGAGCCCTCTCCGAAAGGAGGGCTCCAGCAGCACCATCGACCTGAAGGGCTGTTCTCCCGAAGCCCAGAGCCCAACCACCGCTGCAAGTGTCACAGGAGCTGGTGAGACCTGGGCTGGGGGAAGAGGTTGCCTGCACTTCTCTCCCGGCTGCATTTCTGAATTCCTAAGGAGAGTCCTGGGACTTGGCTCACCCTTGGGTGAGTGTGGGCACGTTCCCTTCCTATTTGCCTTGAGCCATCCAAAGTCCTGAAAATGAAGAGCAGTGAGAGACAAGTTCTAAATTCTTCATCTCGGCGTGTCTGTATCTCACCTGGAGAAAGGTGAATGTTGCCTGAAATTAGGAGGAATGAAGTGGAAGGCATGGGACTTCTGTCCTGAGATAGAAAGGAGGCAGGAAAGGAAAAGCTATTTTTAGGTGCATGTGAAGGGGCTGCCTAGCTCTGTAAACATTTGGGCCATTCCTATGGCTCACACTGGAATTGAGAGTTTCTCCAACGCAGGCTAGGACAAGCCACTCTTCATTAGACCCGCTGACAGGAATTCCTTCTTCCCTTTGTATTCAAGACCTTATGAGAGAGAAAAAAAATCCCAGTCTTGCTGTCTCTACTTGAGTCAAGGTCTCAAAATCTAGGGTTGCCTCATGGAGGAGGAAGGGCAGAGGACACAAAATAAACCAAGAAGGAGAAGAATAAACGCAAGAACTAATAAATAACTGGACAGCCCAGAATCTGATTACAGGCAGCCAGACTCCAGGTGCACTCACGCCTTAATGCCCAGACACAGGGGTTTTAGCAAAGCAGAGCAAAAGTACTTGCTGGGAAGACGGGGCTGGCTAGCCTCAGCTGAGTTCCTCTCCATCTGCCTGGTGGGAGCCGGCCTCTTCACATCTAGTGCAGCAGTTCAGAGGATGCTGGTTTTGGTCAATGCCGGGGGAGTTGTGTTTTCTCCTCTGGGGAAGCCTAATCAGGTGAGGGACGTATCCTGGCACTTAAAGTAGGCCGAGTAGGACTTCTGCTGCGAGCAGTCGCTGTGCCTTCCCACGGCGTGCCTGGGGGCTCAGTGTCCGTCTACCCGGGTAGATACATAACAAGCCTTTCCTTTTCCAGGTGCAACCTCCAGCACTGTAATCCAGATCAAAATTTTAAGCGTGTACAGTTTTGTTGAATGCAGGACACTGTAGGCATAACTTTTCGAACTTACTCATGTTGGAAGATGAGATTTGGATTGCGTAGCCTGTCATAAAATGAAAAATCTGCCTAGATTTCATGATCATATTTAATTATTACTTTATTTTGTCACTGTATGTTTATGCTTGTCTCTTCTGTAGATCTTTACAAATGGATATAAGGCCATGTTGTCTGACACCAGAGTACATTCTTCCTCAGAAAAGAATACAGTTAAGAGAAAATATTTGAGGTGTTTTCTAGTTACAACCCAGTATTTTAGTTTTATTTCCCCTCTCTGCATTAGGCGATTTATCTATTTGGGAACTCTTCAGCTGAACCGGAATGTGATTGCTTTAGGATAGGTTATGAAATTTTTAAAAAGCATTATTAAATCAAAGCCAATAACCATTACAGAACTGTGATACTAGAAAATAGTAATAAGAATTGGTCGTGCATTAAAAATCCACATCTATAGACACAAGTATAGATATACTGTTAGAGAAAGGTACAGATTTAGCAGTATTTGGGCAGCTGCAAATACATAAAAGGATAAGGCTAAGCGGCATTTAACTTTAAAGCTGCATAGATTTTCACTGCTTTTATAGCTTTGGATGATGTGCTGTGCAGCTGCCGCTGCTTTGAGGGGACAAAAAGAAAGAAGAAGGGAGTAGCAAAAGGTCTGAAGGAAAACCAGGCTCAAAATCCCTTTCCATTCTGCCTGCCAGTCTATACCTGCCTCCAACAAATGGCTGCAGGTTTCCACTTTTTGTATCACAAGGTCTATTCAGCAAGCAAAGGTCTGACTATGGCATAGCAGTTCTAACACTCTTCTATTGTCATATGTTCTTAGAATCAATTTAGTTTGAGTGATGAGCAAGAAGTTATGTCATGCCAATCTTTCCATCATTTTCTTTACCTTCTGGCAGTGCTTGGATTTGTTAACATCTTGGGCTCTCCTTTGCATCTTCCTGAAATAAGATAAATGCTCACAAAAAAAAAAAAAAAAAAAAAAAAAAAGAAGAAGAAACCTGCAGAGGAAAAGAGAAGGAATGACACCATCCTGCAGAATTTAACATAACTTGATAGGATTTCCTGAAGACAAATCTACAAAAGAAAATTGACTGGTCACTTATGCAGTAGATGCAGTTACTCTGCTTCTAAGCTGTTATATTGATGTGTGTCTTCTCCTGTTCCTTCATCGGGAATATCATCTTTTCATTAATGTATATCCATACAGTAAACTCTCCGAGAGAGACCTCGGGGTGCTCCATGGTATTTTACCCTAGACAAGAAACTTTCAAAGCAGTCTTAGTTTCGAATTTTCACTCTTGTGGTTTACCAGTACAGAGGGAAAAATGAATATGCACGTTTCTGATGTGCCGTTAACAAAAAATATCCCTTTCAAATGGTCTTTCATTCAGCTTCTGGGTTAAAATTTCTCTACTGCAATGTTTTGCTGAATTTCTTCATAAAGATTGCTTGTTACCCATGCAAACTCAGGGACCCAGTTTCAGGTGGTTGACTGCAGGATTGAGGGTGTATTCCCAAATGCATAGAAATCCTATTGACTTCATACTTCAACTATGTCCTGAGCTTTGATGCTAAAACAGCTCAGCACTTGTTTCTTTATTTCTTCACTTTCAGAACGCCAGTACTGGGGCTCAGACCTGCAACTTCCCAAAATACCTTTTGAAGAAATCATGTACAATGATGAAAGTGCATACAAGTGGCTGTGCACCCTAAAGAAAGTAGGAATCGTGCTACTCACGGGAGCTGCTACTAGGCAGGGAGAGTTGGTTAAACTTGGCCACAGGATTGGGTTCCTGCGTCTCACTTTTTATGGGTGAGTTTGATTTTTAATATCCTTGCTTTGCCAGCTATGTAATCACCTCTAATGTATTTCACTTCAGCTTGCTGGACCTCTTTTGTGGATTAACTTATTAAAACAAGGGGAAATTTTTTCTTCTCTACATGTTAGAAAATGTGGTGTCAATATTCTGTAGGAGAGGATTGTTTTGCTATCACAGGCAGGGTATGTAAAGAGCATCAGCTGTAACATCTGCTGAGAGAAGGAAAAATGCCTGAAAACAGATGATGTCAAATTAAAGGTAGCCACAAGATAGCTGTAGTTATCTATACCACAGAACAAAATCAAAAATCCCTAATCCAGTCCCCTTCCGAATAGAGGAAGTTAATCTGTACCGAAACTTTTTCTCAGCCTGATTTCGAGCCATGGAAATGGGTAAGACTTGGATGACGTTATTGTGTTTCACATCACCGAGAAGATGGGCAGAGTACCCATTTCCCTGCTTTCAACTGAGTCTGCTCTGGAAAGCCACAAGCAGTCCCAGAAAGCATTTTTTTTTTTTTTTTTTTTTTTTTTAAAGACTGCTTTTTGGCAAAAGTAAGAGCTTAGCCAGCAGGAGTGCAAGCAGGAACTTGTAAATCATCCTGTTGATGTCAAGAGGTGGTAAACTGAACCTCTACCTCCTCAAGCCCCTACTAGGTGAGTAAACAAAAGATGACGGTAGCTCATGTCTTTCTGAGCTGAGTCGGGTGACCTCCATCTAGCTAAGGAAAGGAGTAGCGTTATTAGCTAACATATTGCCCTGTTCCTCACCCCCAGCTGTTGGTATCATTTTTTACAATGCGTATAAAAAACCCTATTATTTGGATGTGTGCTTATTCTTGAAAAAAAAAAAAAAAAGACAAAAATAGATAGTAACGTTTAAACATAATTGTGATTTCTTGGTGGCTGAATAGCCACCAAAACCAGAACGTTCAGAGTTTCCCATCTGAAAAGGTCCCTTCTCCCCCATAATAGAATAAAAGATAATAAAAATTATGGCAAGAGTTCTCCTTTACTTGGATTTACCTCTAATGCAGAACACAAGCAAACAAACCATGTGGGTAATAACCAGTGTCTCCTCCTTTGTCTAAAAAAAAAAAAAAAAAAAGCTAAAATAAATAGAAGTGGGGAAAAATTCAACCTTGGCCAGAAAGATCACATTCCCTCAAGACTGCAGGTCAGAAGGAAAGATTGTCTGCCCCTTAACACTCCTGTGTGAAGGCACATAGGAGCCCTGCTGGGATATGCAGTGCAGGTGAGGTTGGTAAAAGCAGCACTGTGATACCAGAAAAAATACGTTAACTCAGAATGTTAATTGTGAGGCGAAGGGGAGGAAGGTGAACAAAAGGTCCCTTCTTCAATCTGTGATGCTTATTAAGACTTACTGTTACATCTTCATTTTGCAAGTATTGTTCCATCATCAGCTATAGAAAAAGATGTCACCGATGCTGCTGGCTTTTAGATTTAGTGAACAATTTCTAAGAGGCAGAGAAATAGCTGTTGTGATATACTAGCAACTTCTAGCAGCATACAAGTTGCTTCTGACCCAATCTCCATCCTTCATTTTTCTTTCATTTATGTTGGAAGTCAACCTGTTTGTGCAGAATTTTTCCCCGCGCTTTAAACTGGGAAAGCTAGCTCAAGGTATCTTGTAGAAATTGGCAGAAACTGAAGTGAACTCATAGCATGTAGAACAGCCTGTGAGAATGGCATTTTAAAATCTTTTTTTTTAGTTGTCTTCCAGAAAGAAGGGATAGAGAGAATAACTACTTTAAAATACCATTAATATTATGAAGCTTTTTTGTCAGTTCCAGCTGCCATGATAAATATTTGTAAAGCTTTAAAGGGAGTAATGTATAAATGTACTAGGGTAGTTAAGATAATGTACTTTCATTAAGGTGTGGCTTCCTTTTTCTGCTTACTGTGCCAGAAGGAAAGGTGGTTTTCAAAGTTAACTGGGATTCAGTCAGGTTAATCCTACTGAAATAGAGGGGAGCAGAACCCCCTGCTCGGCTTGGAAACCTCATCCAGTTCTAAGAAACATTTTCTACTGCTAAAAGCATTCCCACTGTCAAGCACTTCTATGGTCTCAATTTAAAACTTGCATCATTATGAAAATACTACTGCTTTCCATTTCTGTTTTGATGCGATCCTAATAACAGATAACGAGGAGATTCTTAGGGGTATCCAATCCTGATCATATCTGAGGGTGTTTCACAGCTTTCCTTGGTATCTGAAGGATAAAACATTCATTCTGTTTGTATCCAGACAGCCGCACAAGCGTTTTGAGTTAGGAACGAATATAACAAGCCTCAGATAACAACGAAAAATGTTGGTTCTTTGTTAAAGCATACCACTAAAAGAAAATATATAATATCTCCAAAATACCTCAGGGGAGAGGGGAAAAAAAAAAACCCACCAAAAAAACTAAACACTCCACCCCCACCCCCCCCATACAACCCCTTCAACATATACCATGAATTAGTGCTTGGGTTAGAACAGAACCTTTAGTTGCTTTCCTAAGTTTCAGGGATGAGGAACTGGATCTAGAAGAAGTTCGCAGATCCTAAAACTGGAAATGATCTTTAAATCTTCTAGACTAATGTTCTTGACGTGGCAGCCTACTGTTTCACCTCTTGTCCATCTGCTGAGCCCTGCTACGTGTTTTTCACTAAGGCATTCAAAAGTTTTTGATATTTAACTCAGCAGCATTGTAAGATAAAAATCTACCGTTCTGCCTGGTACTCTGTCAGCTCTTAATAATCCTTGCTGTTTAAAATAACTGCCAACTGTCTGTCTGAAACTGTCTGCAACATCCAGCTTGTGATAACTCTGCTATGTTTGAGAGACTGAAAAGTCCCTTACTGTGTAAATGTGCATTAACTGTTAGGATATACTTTCCTTGTCTAAGTTCAGCTAACAAGAGATTCAGACTGCCCTAGGGAGACTTGCCAGTTTGTCAGTTGTCATCAGAATGTTCGGGTTTTTTCCAGTTGAAAAAAGTTAGTCTTGCCCCTCACTGACTCTTCCCTAATACGATTATAAACAGTAATGATTATTAAATGCTTCGCCTTGTTTAAAGTCAGCTTGAATTATTGTTTACTCTCTTTAAGGACGGTTTCAATAAAAGTAATTTGTCAGGATGAGTTCCGAGTCTTTGAGATATATAGATAGATAGATAGATAGATTTAAAAGTGTTTTAATATATCCTACAAAGAACCTCCTGCCTATTAATGTTCCATACAAGATAAAGGTTGAAACGTGACCTTGGTCCACACCATTTGAGCAAGTAACGGTTAGAGCTCCTTTCACTGTTTAAATCAGATTTACTATTGGTGTTGATTAAACCTTATTTTTATGTTTCCTTAAGTATTAGCATTCACAATAAAGGAATGATAAAAGGCTGTAAATCTCCTAGCTTTTCCAAAACCTGTTTGTTAATTCATGTATTTATTAGGCTGCAGAAAGAGGGTTTCAATGTTGTGGAAATTTTCTAATTGACTATGAATTCTGCATTTAAAAGAAAACATACTTGGTTAGAGTATTTGGTTTAGTTGAATTTTGGTTTTTTTTCTTTTTCGCTTTTTAAACAGAGCTGTTTTATTTGAAAGTCTTGAAGTCTGGTTGACATCTTCCCAATTGAGCCACCATGGTTAGATTTAAGTCATTTGACAGTTGCTAATTACGTTTTTGTGTATGATTGGGTCGATCTGCAATATTAAATTAAAATCTGAAGCGCATAAGGTCAAAGGGAGCCTGACATCCAAAGACCAGTTTTGCAGACTAGTCTGCGTTTCAAGTGACAAAAACCAGCTCTGCCACAGGGTGAAGTCAACAAGCTACGTACAGACCAATGTCCAGCTCTGAAAAAAAGAGTGTATGCTCCAGTGCTAAAGGAAAGGCACAGTTATAGAAGGGGTACGACATGTATGATACAATGTGCATATTAGCAGAGCCAAGACTTCTGGGGGAAGAACCAAAACTGTTGAAAACACTTTTTTTTTTTTTTTTTTTTTTTTTTTTTTTTTTTTTCAGAATATGTTGCCAGCTTGCAAGGAGAGAAAGTAACTGTACACACAAAGGCTCTGGAGTTCAGAGCCAGACTCAGTGAGCTGATTTGTGGCATATTGCTTATGTCTTGGCTTTCATTTCTCCAGTTCAGAGCTCAGATACTGTTTAGCTGTCTCCAGGATGCACTGTAAGGATGCCTTTGTTAAGGCCATACAGTAAAAGCAAACGTAACACTCACAGTAATACAAATGTGTGCTGTACGGTTCTGGCAGCTTAATTATCCTGCCAAGGAGGTGTACAAGGTGAGTTTGTTACCCAGACAGATGAACCTTGACCCAAAGTTTACCTGAGTCATTAGAAGGATACTGCCTGCCCCTGCCATTGAGTTTTTCTGGTATTGGATGAAGTCTGTGGGAAACATTTTACAAAAGCAATTGTCATCTGTTTGTGTGTCCGTGTGGTTTGCAGGCAAAAGTGACACACTGCTCCTGAGCATTGACTTCTCAGTGCATTGTCAGGAGTTGTTGGTTTATCTTTTATCTCTGTTTAAGAGGAGTTTCTTTAATTGCAAAGGCTGTATATAGAAAGTTGGGTTGCAAAATATTATACCTTTTCAAAAGAGTTGTTCTCCATTTTGCTGCACAGCTGTCAGCCAAGTCTCCTTCCTCCCTGGGCACATACACACATGTTACAGCCCGACATCTTCAGCAATATTTAGCTGCTCTCATCACTGTACTGGTGGTGATAATGCTTTGAATTTGAACTGGTTTGAATTTTTTTTTTTTAATGACTCCTTAAGACCATGTTTCTTCCTCAGGAACTCTGCTGGGAGGGGGGAGTGGGAAGAGAGAGCAAGGAAATCCTAAAATACTACAAAATACAAGCAGGATCACACATAAACTTTGTATTGTTACATGTAGCGCTTTAAAAAATTATCCATAAAGTATTTTAAAAAATTAAGTCACAAAACTAGTTTCAAATGTTTTCATACAGCTGTGTGTGAAGTGGTAGCATGCTAAACATATCAGAAAATAGGGAACTGTATTCAAACAGCTTAAAAACCCAGTGTTTGCTAAATGTGTAATTTATCACGTGAAGTCCTGAAAAAGACTTTAATAGGTTTGGCTTATTTTGGGATATTTGGGGGGGGGGTGTTTATAAGGAACAAGTTACTTTTTTTTTTTTTTTTTTTTTACCATGTATAGCTGGAACCCAGCCTAAAAAGAGAAGAAAAGACTTCTTTCCCTATAGTATCTTTTCTCCTAATTTAACCTGTTTTGTTTTCAGCTATAGTTATTGTAGTGCCTGGTCTTGTTGCTCTTACATATTTCTCGTAATAGCAGAAACTCCACTGAGTTTTCAGTCTTAACAACAGACTTAGAACAGTATTTTACAGTCCATCTCTTCACCTTTAAAACAGAAGTTCATTTCTTACTGGCATCCAATTCTGAAGCGGCTTTTACAACTGTAATAAAATAATAACTTTGGGTAATTCCCTTGCTATTTCACTAGCAGCCAAATACAAGGCCTACCAAATATTAAAAATAAAAGGACAAATTTGGAATTGGCAAGCTTGCCAAATAAAACATTACCTCAACAGGGCCATGAATTTTAAACTGAAGTGTAACAGCAATGAATATAACCCTGACATATGGAAAAACAAAAGCCTTTTTTCTTGTCTAGATGTCTGGTACATGCTACTTAAAATGTCATTACTGTCAAGAGTGGACGGTATCAGTCATATAACAACATCAAGGGGTTCAACCCTTTTAAATTAACCTTTTTCTTTACGTTACGGAGGCACAACTCCATTAGCAAGCTCTCCAGTCGTACCACAGTTCATTTCTCCAACTTCTCATGCCCTAGACCTTGTGCTCCTCCCCTCTTCTGAAGCCGTGGCCAGGGCTTGGGGGGGCAGGAGGGGCTTCCCTGGGGGCCCCCGCGCTCCCACCTGCACCTCCCCGAGGGCTTCAGCTGCAGGAGAAGGATATGGGTCCCAAATCTCTTATGAATGAGGCGTGGGTATTTAATAAAGGGCAAGACCAGGTGGTTCAAGTGTGGCTTCAGTTCCTAGTGCAGGGGTTTGCCAGGCTACGGCTGTAACAGGCAGGCTAGTTGTCTGCTCAAGGAGACTGAGCCCACGTTGCCACTTCATGCCAAAAATTGCTACACCTGCCTGGTGCCCGATTTCCTCCTCTGTCAAACAGCCTGAGCAACTGATACTGAAATCTGTCCCTAATTACTAAACCACTGAACTCTGCTTTGCTCTCCCTAAGGGCAAGAGTCCTCTGACATTACCCACATTTTCTTCCTTTACTTCTGTGCGTTCTCCCCACGACCGAGTTGATACTTCAGCTCGGTTAAGACTTTGACAAAGTAAGGTTGATTTTTTTCCCGTTCTGCGCTAAGTTCCCTATTAACATCTCTGACTTCAAGTCAGTAACTTGAGTGCTGACCGAGGCTCCTTGCGTGGAAGGAAAGCTCCCGGGGACCAGCTCCCCTTGCAAAGCGTAACAGCACGAAAGCACTGACTGCTGCTGCAAAACTTTACAACGATTTTATACAGTACTACCATTCCAGCAGTTGTATATATTGCATATAAATGAGACAGTTAAAATATGTTAAATTGTTTCAGAACCATCAAGCGACACTGGAGCCTTTTAAATGAAAGATACAGTGAACCTAGCTA
Organism: Gypaetus barbatus; assembly: GCA_028022735.1. NCBI lineage: Eukaryota > Metazoa > Chordata > Aves > Accipitriformes > Accipitridae > Gypaetus > Gypaetus barbatus. The sequence goes on along the minus strand of CM051549.1, from coordinate 26,819,610 downwards.
CCTTCAACACTAATGACAAGGACGATAGAACAGGCTATTTTTTGGCTGTAAAATTGGGAACTACGGAAGTGTGGTTGAAATTATCATACTTGAGTACTGAAGTCATGTACTGGTGAATATGTGCTGTAACAAATAATAAAAATTATTTCTGCCAGGCAGTTGAACACATTTGCAAATATTCAAGGGGGGGGGGGGGAGGGTGTCCCCCTAGCAATTTCAGAAATCTAGTTTTAGCATTTTGCATAGTTTCTGTACTAAATACCCATCCTAGAACAAAAGTGTTTGTATACCCTCTATAATCATTTTGGTCTGCATGTTCTTTAGCCTATTTTCTTGTCAAACTATTATTAAGAAATAATGCTAGACACACACCATCTGAAACATAATATATGTGGTCTTCAGTCACGTGAACTCTGTACAAACAAAACATGTGGTTCTTGGTCTTACATTCTCCTGCATGGTGTGTCGCTCGAAACAGATTTTGATTGTGCCGGAACGTGATATATTCATGTCTTTTTGTCATATAACTAAGACTTTTTTTTTCCCTGCAGTTGTCAGTAAACTTTCTTACTGAATTTTGTCAAATTTCAAGACAGAAACTATGTAACAAAATAAACGGGGGTAGTTCTCAGAAAGAGCATCAGAGAAAGGGAAGAAGTTACAAAGTCTTTCATCAAGACATTTTCCTTTAGCGGCAAGTCTTCAAGTTACAGGAAAGATCCCCCTGCAAAGGATACTCTATTTTCTAAGGTCATAAAGCTTTAAAAATAATTTTTGGGGAAAGTAACATAGCTTTTAACAATTTCATATTTCATTGATAATGTGCTCCACCTAGCAGGGAAAAATGGAAGTTTGATAAAAAGAAATGGGCCAACTTCCACTCTCTTATTTCTGAAGCCTCAGTAATAAGATGATGATTTATCCTAGCAGATACCTCTTGGTTAGTGTCTTCCGCGGATCTTTGCATTCAGCAACGTACTGCCACTGGGAAGCCATCATTCTTCTAGGTACCGCGCTGGGGCCAGATGTCCCTTGGCACACTTCAGTTTCTAGCCTGAATCTAGGACTGCTGAAATAAGCTGCCTTTGCTGGGGTGGGGGGACACTGCTAAATCGTTATTTCCTTATAATTCGACAATATTTTCATGTTCAAAGGTGGAATGACTCTTTTGTACTGTGATTTCAGAGTTTCAATGTGTACTGCCTGGCATGCTGGCTGGCTGTTTTAACACGTTTTCTCTTTTCCCTTTCATTATAAAGACCAACTTGGCAAGTGCAAGACAAAGCAGATGCTAACAATGTGGCTTATACGACCGGGAAACTATGTTTTCACACCGATTACCCTGTTCTGCAGCATCCACCTGGGGTAAGGTGAATCTACTGACTTTTTCACAACACAAAAGGGGAAAGGGAAATGTTCCTATAGCGTGAAATACGGTTAGCATTCAGTGACTCTGAATTTTGTCTTAAAAGAGCAACGTAAAAATAACGATATATTAATCTGCATGTAACAGTCTATATACACATGGGTATGCAATATATACATTCTGATCTGTGTTCTGTATAACAAGCCCATTACGTGTCCTGCAATTTTTAAATGGAATTTACACATATGAGAAAACGTTAGAGTCCTGAATGTGCTTTTGGTACTGCTTTCATTACGTTCAAAAAGTTAGCTATCTAAATGCTATAGTCAAGTTGTGACATTTTAGGACTCATCTGTTCACCTCAGGAGGGGAACGTGTTAGAAAAAATATGATTAAGATGTTGGATTCTGTTTTCTGTGAATGGACTGAAGTTAGACACTCATTTGCCCTTTCATAATAGGCAAAAAAAAAGGGGGCATTCTGAAAAGCTGGACAGCCACCACAGAAAATATGTTTTCACCTAGTCCTTGTCATATCAAAGTCTAATCCACAGAGTTCACCAGAGAACTGGAAAGTCGTAGAAACAGGTACAAAGGAACAATGATAACCCTGGAAAAGCTGGCATCTGTAAAATTGCCCCTTCTAATGTTGTGGAGTACTTTGTATCAGTTATTTCTATAATTAGACAAAAAGCCAATGTGATTTATCCACAAGTAAGTACCAAATACTTCACACTAACATCACCTTTTATAATCATTTAGATACTGTTTGTTAATGTGGAATAAGAATGGAATAGGGCTTCATTAATAGAGAGCAGATGTGAATTAGCTCACCGTCTTGTCTGTGCCAGAGCTCACACTCTGCTATGAAATATTAGAAAAGGAACATAACCTTTTTCATTCAAATGTGCTTGTAAGAAATAAAAGTATTAAAGCACATTGAATTATTTTTGAACATTGTCCTGAACGTGCAGTGTTCTTTATTTATCTAGTTATTACACAATATTTGAATTCTTAAGATGTATTTATTAAAAATATTTGAAGAAATGTTTTTAAATGGATGATGATTAGTTTCAGAACTATCCCATAAAAATAGCTTTAGGATTTCCTGGGTTTTCATCTGGCAACTATTTTTCCAGGAGAATATCCTGATTTAAAAAAAAAAAAAAAAAAACAAACAAACTACTGATGATTAGATCTAGCAGATACATTAGCTCTCTAGAACATACAGCTAAATTCTCATTTGAACTAAATTCTTCCTTTGAACTTTTCCAGAGTCATTTACCATGAAGTACATTACTGCAGCCCTCCTTAGCAGTGCCAAGCCGTGCTTGCCCTCCGCAAGGCTGGCTGTGACCACAAAAGAAAAAAGCTCGTGGCCTTGTGCTCCCTTCGGTGGGAGCCCTGAGTCCTCCCCACAGCTTGTTGGCCAAAAGGAGCATGGCAGGAGGGTGGGAAGCTGCTTCATCAAATGAATAAACTACCTTATGTGCTTTTTAAACAAGTCCCCCTTCTGCACTCTCGGTTATTTCAGTTTCCCCCTTCATCGCCATCACCGAGTACCACAGCTCTAGCTGGTGAGGAGATTCTGGGACAAACCCTGTTCTCTGCTCCTTTTTCTCCTCCTGGGTTTTTTTGTTCGTTTTTGTTTTGGGTTTTTTTTTTTTTCTCCTACTGGTCTCCGAAATAATTCACCATCATGAACGCTGTTACCGTTGGTGTGACAGATGTATTTTGTGTTGTTTGGCTGAGATGAATGCTTACACTTTGTGTGATGCTGGACTCCCTAATGCCACGGGGAGTTTTACTGCCTGTGTCAGTAGCTCAGATTTACACTGGGGCAACCGAGAGCCCAGTTTAGGCTTTCTGCTTCATCTTATGCCTTGGCACTTTCACGGTGAGATGAAATGAAACTGTCTTAATCCTACTTTATCATAGAGACACTGAGCCTGTTGCCTTCAATGAGAGCCACCTTTTCCCCCTCTGTGAGCAGATAATTTACAGCAGGTTTTGTTTCTGCAAGAGAAAGCTAATCCTCCTTGCTGAGATAAGACTGCAATGCATTTAAAACCGTGTGGCTGCCACAAAGAGGGACTCCAAGGAAAGAGGCGAGACCAGAGCTTTGCAGTTGACTCGCAGGTTGCAAGCATTAGAAGGTATCCCGAATGGGATGGACTTATGAATGCGCTACTTTAATTTTCTGCCTTTGTCATAGTGGTGGCAGAGGGCTGTGAAGCTGCAGTGGTGGGAACTCAGTCTTTCACTGAAAAAAACCCCAAACAACCCAAAACCAGCCGAAAAACCAGAACCACAGATATGAGGGAACTGATACTAATGAACTGTTAAATATGCAGGCTAATTCCTTTTGTAATGAGATGTTAATTCATTCCAGGTTCAGTTTCTCCATTGTATAAAGCAAACAGATTCAGGAGGTGAAAGTGAAGTTGTAGATGGGTTTCACGTATCCAACAAGCTGAAGAAACAAAACCCTCAGGCGTATCAGATCCTGTCCTCTACTGCTGTAGACTATACAGATGTTGGGGTGGACTACTGTGATTTTGCTGTTCAATGTAAACAAAGGATTATAGAGTGAGTAGTTTCAACAACATCGAAAAATAAACCCCCTGTTTTATGGTGGATTTCATGTTGGTAGGAGAAGGTCTGCTGCTGCCACCTTGTGGGGAAACACTGGTTTAACTTGGTCTGTAGTTATTGAGGGGGGGGGGGAATTTGGTGTTTGGGTTGGGTTTGGTTTTTGGTTTTGGGGGTGGTTTTTTTGCCAGTGTATGACTTGTTCTGTGCTTTACACCACCACAGCATAGTTTTCCTTATTTTGCCACACTAGCAAGAAGTGGCGGTAATTAGAGCAGCTCCTAGGTAGAGACACAGGTTAACGGCAGCTGGGTCTGTTACTAAATTCCAGCCGATGTACGTCTCTATCGTGCCAAAGAGAGGTCATAATTTGAAGCATTTAGATTAAGAACTATATACTATAAAAAGATCAAATGCAAATGTTAATAATCTCTTCTGCATTTAAAAAGTTTATGATTCTACAATTAAAGAGTATAGTATATAGATTTCTGAGCAAATTAAGTGTCTACAGTTTCTCCTGATTATTCCCTTTTCCTAGTTAGGCTTAATTATCAAAATACAACCCAATAACAATCTGAACTTCAGTACAGAAACATACTGAAATTCCAGCAGCAGAGCTCAGTTGTTGTTTAACCATCTTAAAATGTTTCAGTAACAACATAATACATTCTTTTTCCTTTCCTTCTCTGTTTCCTAGCGTGGATTCCAGAGGCCAAGCAGTTCGCATCAATTATAATAATGCAACAAGAGACACAGTGTTTGACATACCAGCTGAAAAAGTGAGGCCGTTTTATGCAGCTCTAAAGGAATTTGATGATTTATTAAACAGCACAGAATACAAGTTTACTTACAAGCTGAAACCAGGTCAGTAAGTTTTTTCTCCTCGCAATGATTTTTCACATGTTTTTCCTAACAGTCAAAACACTTGAGCATTGTTAGCATTGGTTCCGAGAGGAAATTTCAGTCCTTCTATCACCTATTTTATTTCCTACTGTATCACTACATTCATCTCATAGATTTCTTTTGCCGTTTTTATACTACAAAGGGAGAAAAAAAACAAAAACTGGGGCGAATAGAGTCTATCTATTGATTAGTCCAATGTATCTTTATAGTACATCAAAACCCCATACCATATAGGAAGTTGTAACTTGTCATATCAATAGCACCACAGATGGGAAATATTGTGCGTAAGGCTGCTGTGCCATCCCAATTCACTGTCTGGTCATTAAATGATGCACAATCACATACTTCTTCCTCTGCTTCATTTGATGCGGAGTACGGATGTTAAGCCAAATGATCCATCTTTCTTTATGACGCTTAAATTTGTTAGTGGGACACCTTCCCAATGGCTGCAGGAGTTGCAAAACATCTAGAAGACGATATAGATGCATAATGTGCATAACGCTGCAGGAAACTGAACAGCTCCGTGGGGAATTCGGTTATTGTCTTTGCTTAGACACCGAACGCCAGCGTAATGCTGGATGAATTACCGAAGGTCACTGCTGCTCTGCTGCTTTTTCTGGGTGGTCTGTGCAAGACAGCTGGAAGCAGATTTGCAGAAGTGCTCTAAATTTCAGCTAGAGTTGTACAGGGCTGTGTTTTGAGCATAAAACGTGCTGCAAAACTGCCCTTTACTCTTTAAAAGTCAGTCCGTGCATATATTTAACTAGTTTGGCCTTAATCTCTGTTCTTTCACTCCCCAGCTATAAAATAAAGATATGAATAGTCCCTCATCTCTCAAGATATGTTACAAAAGTAAATTCATTAGTGTATCTGACTGCCTCAGGTACTATGATGCTAGAGTCTTTAAAATGTCTATGAGGAAATGAATCTCTCTCTGTTGGGAACATGCAATAAAATAATTTATAAGATCACATAATAAATGGTAAAACAAAGTACCTCACATTACATTAGTACCATCCATCCCATCAATTAACGCACCAAAATGGTGATAGAGGGGAGGGGGAAAAGTGAAGAAAGATTATAAGGTTATTTAATTAGAGATTTATCGTAACAGTGGCACACAAGGGAGAAAAATTAAAATGGCATGCTAGCTTTAATTATGTGATTTCCTAACTTTCAATGGCTTGACTTTGTTCTCATAAAATTCTTTTAACAGGGATAGTAATGCAGTATGAGTACAGCACAAATAGTACCAGACTGATCAAATAAAACTCATCCTAGCAGCTTTCACCCTTTATTATCCTTTTGGTGGATTTGCTGTAGTCGCCTTTCCCCTCAAGGCCCGCTTTTCTCAGCGTGGACTCCCCTACCACTCCGCTTTTTAACTCCTGGTTGTACAAGAAAAGAAGCAGAGGCCAAAAGGGACCTGCCCTCTCCGGTTGAGAAATGACCAGCTAAATTAAAATTACCGTGTCGTTGCTGTGTATCTCCAGCGGAGCTACTTGAAATTCTTGCTCCCTAACTGTTGATACCAATCTACCTCCATGTTATCTGTTTGAAGGAATCAGCTTTAACATACCAAATATTGAACTCTGTGCAATCTCTTTACAGGAGACATAGTGACGTTTGATAACTGGCGCGTGCTTCATGGTCGCCAGAGCTACCAGTCGGGATCAGAATTGACTCGTCACCTGGAAGGTGCCTATGCAGACTGGGATGTGGTCATGTCAAGGCTCCGGCTCCTCAGGAAGAGGGTCCTGAATAAGGACTGAACTTTCTTCTAACTAGAATGAGCAAAACCTAGATTGTCTAACCTCAAAAAAAAAAAAAAAAAAAAATCATGTTTTCTTGTCAGAAACTAGCATCACAAATATATTTTTGAGGTTCATAACACTTTAAGATTTATCTGTGCCCTGGTCCTTGAATCTATAAAATGCATTGCTACCTCTGTCAGTTTATTTGCTTTTTAAAATCAGTGTGCAAAATGGCTTGAAAGATTATCACTTTACTGGGCTGACTGGGAATCACAATGCCTTCCTTTGCCTCCACAAATGTATGTGCCCTCCCTAGAAAGCTTGGAAGGCAGCATCAAAACAGAGCTTAAAGTATTGCTTACTAAAGGTTTGTTATGAATAGCGCCTTCCTCTATTTTCAGAGAGGCATTCTTTATTGCATAAATCATAACTAAAATTCATTATCAAAATAAACAACCGCTGCTGTGGAGTTATTTTTATACACACACCTTTCTAGGTAGAACTCCACTTTAATACAAAATGTCATTCAATAGATGCTGTATTCTGTATATCCCACCATACATGTGATGACTATCACAGCCACAAATAATTTTCCTACATTTCTAAGTCTATAAGCTCAGAAATGATAGAGCTACCAGAGAACGCATCGCATTAATTTTCCTCTGCATTAGGAATAGAAATAAATCTCAGTGTAGAGCTCGCAGATAGGGTCAGAAATCCCATCCGATGCTGTGCACAGGCATAATTAAGATCTGCAGGGCAGACAGAATTTTGAGTAAAGTCAGGAGGAGGAACGCTGATGCTGCCTGCCAGCTAGAAACCACAAAGCACAAGAGGTGGTTATTGACTCCGCACCTGACAGAGAGGCGGCAACTGAACTCGGATCCGTTTCTGTTACACCAAATACAAGAGCACACCTCTGGTAGACTTGGTCTGCAGGATGTTTTCCTCTAGGTTGCATTCTGAATTATACTCAGCCAAAGTAGTGGGGTTTTCCCCTATATTCAGATGCCAAATTGAAAGAGAAGGAGTTTTAAAATACTTGGTTTTATACCCAACAATATGTCCACGGAGTTTATTTTTCACTGTCCTTATAGCAGCAGAGCTAACAGGACGCCCTCTCACTCGACAAAAAAACTACACCTCCACCTCAGGTCTGCTCTGTTCAACTGTTTATTTTCAAACTATTCCTTGAAAGTCAAATAAATCCTAGTCTCTTCCCAGTAGGCTAAAACAATAGAACTGTAACTACAGAATTAAATAACTGTAGAATTAAATTTGTTGACACAAAAAACCTTAACATCAGTGACACCCTAACATCAGCTTGCAAACACTTCCATAGCTTCTACTCATCATTGACAGTCAACAGATATCTCGGCTGAATAATCAAATAAAAATAAATCAGGCTTTGGTCATGACCTAGCATAGCGCAGTTCAAATCCATTCCTCTTTAGTAAATAGTGAAATGTTTTTATCAAAGCTAAGACATAGCATAACGAAACTGGCTTTTAGTGGTAATTTGATTTCCCAGCACCTCCTTTAATAAGTAATTTTGGAAACATGAGGAAAGTATTTTTTGCCTTTGCTATAAAAGGGAGAAAGGATGAGGAAACGTTAATACCTATATTCTGTAAGAAAGACACCAGCAATACTGTGCTTTAACTGTGATATTTTCCATATAACAATTGAGTGAAGATTGCAGTTTATAACTTTAAAACAAGACATCTTGGGATTTATACCAATGGTTAATAGGGAAGAGGTATTTTCTGCTTTTATTCTGTACTTTTCTAAAAACTGTTTTATTCAAATATCTGTTTATTAAAAGCTATTATGGAACTGATTACAATTTGGGGCTCTTATCTAATCTCGCACATAACATCTTGCACACACATACGAAGTCATTATTGTCATTTACAAATATTTGTAAATATGATTAGACCTGGATCCATTCAGGTTTGTCGTGTATACTTAACATATAGTTAGAATACAACTAAACCCATAGCTTTGAACAGCTGTGGGGAAAACAAAAACCAAACCAAACCAAACCAAACCAGAAATTTAATCAAGGTTCTCAGTGGATCTAATTTTGCACTGCTGGGACTTTTTGGCAGTGAAGTATGCCCTATTAAAAACTCACACAAGAGATCCCTGAAGTTCGTAACTTGATGCCTGAGATACGTTGTACTTTATATACTCGCACCTCCTTGAACTGCCCACATTTCCCCAAAATATGTAGTATCAATGTTAAATAAATAGTAGTAATTTTTAAAAAGGCAGCTTTGCAGGTCACAGGCGTGTGCCACATACACAGGCAAGATGGGCGGGTGTAGGAGTGCTGTGGCTCCAGGTTCCCAACAGCACAGTCACCCTGCTTGCGTGCAATTTTCAGCGTATAAATCCTTCAGTATTATCTATAAACATAATTCAAGCTGCTGTATATTCAGCAAAGCATTTCACGCAGAATGGAGTACAAATAACGATAAAAACTGTTCATCAGTGGAAATGCGAAGTCCTGCACAAACAAAATCTAATCCCTGCAACACCTCCGTGAGCTATGGCACAATATCCAATTTACCTGGGAAAGGGTCAGACTACCCACGCAAACCTGATGCACCATCAAAAGTTATGTCTATGGCTGCAAACCCTCTGCTCAACTTCTAAGACCCAGCTACTATCTACATCACAAATCTTAATTCTAAACACCTTTGCGTATTACTGGAGTCGTACTGGGAAAAGAGAGCGTTTCTGTTAACTATCGGCAAAGTAGATCTGACGACCCTACTGATACCTGGTCAGGCTAAATAATGGAGGAAGCCCAAAATGGATTTATTCCCCCTTCATCTCCAAATCCACACCAAAGAATGACATTGCAAGGCTTTCAGCTAGGTCTAGCCTCTGATCTGCCTGCAATACTGACACGCGCAGGTCACCCAGCACGGGTACCCCAACCTTCCCAGACTACCAGGCCCAACTTTCTCTACCGTCTTACAGCAGCGAGAAAAATTAGCTGGTAGGAGGTGTTTGCAAGACAGCTCTCAAGAAGCTTTGGGCTGTGTCCAGAGGGTGCTAATGGACGTGATTTCACTTAGCTGGTTGTAGTCCAGAAGCTATAATGCCACGTTACCTTTGTGCTGGCCATGATACATCAACTGTCCAGCCCGTGGCGAGCAACCGGCTGCACCTCGCGGGCTCGCAGCACAGGTGGAGAAACAGGAAAGACATGTATCCATTTTATTATTTGCAAACGCCTTTTCTCTTTTGTCCTCTCTTTCTTCTCCTCCCCTTGCATTTTGTAACGACAGGCGTTGGATCCAATCCCGTGGAATTGTTTTCACGTACAATTTTTAAAATATTTTTTATAGATCAGATTTCCAGCTAGTTTTTAAAGCTTGCTGAAAGCAAGCAGCGTCTTGGCCATATCAGTACAGTCACATCTCTGGGGATCGCTTCAGCACAGCTCCTCTTTAGCCGCTGCTGAGCTACCCACAGCACGTGCCAACTTTTTTTGGCTGGGTGGACAGCAAACTCATGTCCAGAGAGATTTCCAAATGCCTATTGCGGGAAGGAAGCTAGATTAGCTGCCCAGCTTTGCAAGTTGAAATAATTGCTTTATATATGTCCAGATATATCTAACATGATATGTATGTGTATGCATACACACAGTCACGTTACCCAGCGGCATAAACAGATGCAGTCCTGTTTCACATCTGGTCTGGACAGCCTATGGTAAGGTCAAGAAGGCTCGCTCCAAAGAGCTCACTCCCGTTATACAGCTCTTGCCTAACACACCGCAGGGCAAACGGCCGGCAACCAGGCTGGCCTGCGACGGACGTGGCTGCTGTCGCGGGCTCGCATCGTGCCAGCAACTTTGAAGCAGAGATCCCACTGACTTCACGGCGGGGTGAAAGACGAGAAGACGTTACAGCCGACAGACTCTGTTCTGCAGCAGTGGGAAACGCAGGCACTAGCTGCTCCCTAATGCTCTTCAGGTATTTCCATGCAGAAAGACATTTAGCGATTAGGCTCAAACTCCATTGGTACTTTCGGGTTTATTTGCTGTATTCATTTTTACTGTAAGTTGGAGAGCTAGCTATACTCATTAAAAGAAGGATCATTTTGTGACTGAGTCTTCCTTACTTTAAAATACCTTCAGCTTCTAACTTATTTGTACAAGTTGACAGCGTATAGAGCACATACTGCTGCTTAAAATTCACACTTCTGTAAATTCACAGCAAATTAAATGCAGCTTTTCATCACATGTGCAATATGTTGCTCCTGGAAAATATGTATTTATTCTGTACTGTGTTTTTCTCTGACACAAATCAGAGAAAGTACTTAGCGATCTTGTCTCAAATTCTCCCTAAGGCAAATGAGGTTTTATTCTAATCTACACATTCATAAAGCTAACTGTCAGTTTGGGGCAAGTCCATATTGGAAAGTTTCATGCTGGAAATTTGAAATCACTGTTGGTAAAAGCTAACGTAACAAATATATTTTATACACACATTTTAAACTAACAGCAAAAGATCCCCCCACCCTGTCATGCCAGTCCGGTAGCACAAAAAAAGACGGTAAAGCCTGAGACTCAGAAAGAGCACAAAAATCCTCTTTAACAAAAAAAAAAAAAAAAAAAAAAAAAAAAAATTCCAGCCCACACCAACGCAAAAAGGAAAACAAATCACAGCTGCTCATAAGAAACCTATTTTTCTCCACAACATCTGATTAAAGTCTAGAAAAGGAAATTGTCAAACCCAGGGAACTAGGTGATGTAGCTAGAAAATAGCCATAGTACCAAACTTGAACTAAAGCATAGACGTGGCAGCTATACGGATGTTTCTGGCTGAAAGCAATCTCACTATTGGACACGGGATGAGATCCAAGGGAAGGGAGCGAGGGCATTTTCCAGCCACCCCTTCTGCCCCGGTGCTGGTGCTGTGAGGACCGAGGTGCGGGCAGGAGGAGGGGACAGGCGCGTCTCCCAGTCTCCTGCAACATCTCCTGCAGGACAGTGCTGGGGGGACAAGAAAAGCAGCTGGAGCAACAAACGAGCTACTATTTCCCCGGCTACTTAAACGGATCTTCAGCAGAGCCACGGCAATTCAGAGCGGCCCCAAGGCTGCTCTGCATCGTGTCCAGGGCATCTGGTCAACCAAAGGATTAGGAGCTGCTTTGGGGGTGTTTTGTAGGCCGTGAGCCGGTTTAGTTAGCAAAACATATTTAAAGTCAAATTTGTATGTATTTTTAATGACTTTTCTTTAATATGTAAAGGTGCCCGATAACTTTAAAGCAGGCAGAGGATTTTCTTTGTTGCCATGCCACGATACATGTCTCTCCCCATTAGCTCAAGCAAAATAAGGCAGGAGGTCTAAACATGTGGATAGCAGAGCGTGGTTTCTCTATCGTCCTTTCTTTCCAAGAAGTCATTTAGATCAATAACTGCTCATGTTGGCAATGATCGAGCTATGCATCTCTTTCAAGTTATTTTTGGAAGCGTTCAAAGCAGCAAAGATCACAGAGCGACGGACACAGAGAAGATACAGCTATTTTCAGTATGTCATACCCAATTTCTGAAATCTTGGCCTGCTCTTTTTTCTTTAGTCAGACAGGAATGTTGTTATGAAAATGCGCTAAGGGCCATATAATGCCCTTGAAAGGAAGCGGGTGAGGAGCAGGCTGCTGCAGCGAGCTCTGCGGTAGCATACCTTTGAAACGCTGCTCGTGACGGGGGAGCTAGTTAACTCCCCACAGCACGTCTGGAAATCAGCAGGACGCAACTCTCTCGCTTCTAACCACCCAGACCCATAGCTGTCTCCAGTCCCTTGCAGTCTTCAATACCGTGTGGGCATTAAGTTTTCCCACGCTGCTCCCTGGCAACTTTGTTTTCGCTTTGACAAGTAAACACACTAGACCAGGGTAAGTAGGAGGAAAACCCTACCCATTCATTTCCTTGGCTCCTCTACAAGATTGCCAAGAAAAACAAACGCTACACAGCCAGATCACGTGATTTTTTAAAAAAAATTTTTTTTTTTTTGGCAACTGCAAAGACTTAGAAAGAGCCTTTCCTCATCCTTTCACATTTCCCCAAAGCCACGTGGCAGCAGCTCTCTTACAGGCACACCCTGCAAGGAAATGGAGGCGGTTTTGTGCGCTGTATTTGCAGCTTCTCCTTGACGCCATCGCTCCCCTGCCCTCACAGCACCGTCCCCTTGCCCAGAGGCATGCAACACGCTAGATTCTTTTGACTCTGGATATTGTTATTTGTAAGCAATATGCTTTATGTATTATTTACTTTTATCCATTGCCATTATTTCCATCGCTATTGATTTTAATAGCATAATTCAGTTGTTTTTTTCATAATGAGTAGCTATCAAAGCTAAAAGGACCACCAGTGTCAGAGGAGAAAACATTGCCTCCTCTGAAGCACTTCATTCATCGCCAGACCTAAGGATTTACTTCTGACTTTCTCGGGGATTTTTTAATTCAGATTAATTCTTTTTGGCTAATGAGATGCAGCAGAGGGGTAACCCCACTTATTTCAGAGTCTGCTTCTGGCTACACCTGCTGCAGGAAGAGCTCCTTTCCCACTCTGCAGGATTTAACCAGCCTAGCAGATTTCCACTTGGTCGGTTGAATTTCTTTCCCTGGACTCAGAGTTCGCGACCTCATAGCAGCAGTGATACAAACATGAGCTGAAGCACAAAGCCATTTTCTTTGTATGGGAACTAAGCGAAGGCCAAAAGCTAATGTGCAGGGCTATGCCTACAGTTAAACTGGCACCTTGGGCATCAGGTGTTCATCACTTTTATGGGAACCCAGGTGAAACTTGTGGAAAAGTAATGAGATCAACATCTTGCGAGAGGTCCGCTAAGGTCCAGCGAGAATAAGTATGGCCGGTGAGAGTACAGCCTTACCCTAGCCAGAGGAAGACAGTAAATCCTGCTCCCTTTTTGGATGCAACCCGCAAGCCAATCCAAGTCGAGCCAAGTTAAATTCTCATAACTGAAGTTTGATCTTCAAATCCCCCTGAGGCTGGAAGCCTTGCGCCAGCCCTGCCTCCCCCCGGCCGGTGCCCGCAGCAGCCCTCGGTCTGCTCACCATCCCTGCCGTGCTGTCCGGGGCGGAGGGCACTCAGCTGGAAAGCACAGCAGCCGAGGGGAAGCCAAGGTTCGGGGGAATTTCATCTCCATCGGATGAGTAAGGTAAACCACTATGGTAGGAAAAACAGAGCACAGCCCGGACAGATGTTTGCTGTCAGATGCATCGCACATTGTGCAGCCACATCTGCTGGAAAAGCACTTTACGGATGATTTATCACATTACTGTGCCAAGGAGCTGAAAAGCCCCCTGAAAGTTTTCCACTTAATACTAACGTTCCCAGCTGGGTGATCCTCCCTGACATTTTCTATGTTATTGTTCAAAGCGGTTCACGGAGCAGGGGGGGAAACCTTCACCCTCCCCTGGCTTGCCGGCGGTACCCTCGCAGACAGGATGACTCGGGGAGCCAGAACACCAAGTAAAATTTAGGACAGATCTGTTGCATTCCCTTCAGGTTTTTCCCATTTATGGCCACATCACTGGGGAACGGGATGGTTTCCATGTACGTATCCTCCGCCTCAGAGCCGAACCCCACGCGGGCTGAGGGGATGCGCGGGCAGCAAGGCAGCTCCCGAGGTGCTCGCAGGATCCTGCCTTCTGCAGGCGAGCAAATCTCCCGGCATCGGCTGCCGTCGCAAGCGCAGGGCTAAGCCAGAGAAATTGCAAAATTACTTTGGGGCAATTCACGATGGCCGGAGCGGTCCCAGGGAGCTGCGCTTTAGGAGCAGGTTGTCTTCCACGTCTGTCTTTGCGGTCATCTGGGTTTCTGGTCTGGGATTTTCCTAATGGTTGGTGTCCCTCTCGCTATCATTGCTGCGGACTGCGACAGTGGAGGGAGCCCAGAAACAGCAGAGGCCCAAGTTAGGAAGGGATACGGATTGGCTTAATCATAACGCTATGATTTTTAATCAAATGAGCACCAACAGCTTTCCGCGGGATCACTCGCTGACGGGGGTGATGGGCAGGAGGCTGCGGGTGCCAGCAGCTTCTCCCTGCAGCAGGAACACTCCCTTATCCCACCGGGAAACCAGGCTCGCCCAGCCCGGGACAAGCCTCTAGTACCTCTGTAGAAATCACGAGTATGAAGTGCTATTGATGACCTCAAGGGAAAATGCTCAAAAATAGCTAAAGGAGAACGAAAAGCCTATAGCCACTTAGAAATACACATGCTCTCAGTAGCTTTGACTTCTTTTTTTTTTTTTTTTCCTGAAAAATGCAGTGGAGTGGCCTATTTTGGCTGATAGGAAGGACTACGCACAGCACTGAAAGTATTTTGTTTCACCAGAGCAGGCATTTAAAGACCTCCTGGGACCAGCGCATTAGACAAATTAAAAAAAAGAAAAAAGAAAAAAAGAGCAACTTGGACTTCCTCTGCGTGGGGCCAAACCCAAAGCCACCAGTGCCAGTGGACAAGACTCCCATTAACGTTATGTACCACTTGGATCACGTACCAAGGTCCAAATACCCGTTTTGTTTCCTTTCTCCTATACTAAGGTGGCCTCCTCAGCTTTAGCTGCAGCTGAGGAGACGGGACCTCCATCCAGCAGCTCCAGGGAAAGCCCACAGCCTCAGCAACCCAGATGCATTTGAGCTGAGAAACTCCATCACCCCGCTGCAGGCAACCTCAGACATTAATATTTTAAGAAACCTATAGCTGGAAGGAGTCAACCTTCCAGGGAGCAGATGTTCAAAGCACCATCCACACCTGCTGCTGCCTCCCCAGCAGGGAGAAGAAACCCGTGTTAGGCACTAACTCTCTCTCGTTAAAAGTTGGGGGGGGGTCTGGCATCCACCTCGGCGTTGCTCTGCTCCTCGTGCCTTTTGGGCATGAAGAGCTCCGGTCCCCACTGCGGAGCACACAAAAACCCAGAGCCGCTGAAGACTCCGGTGACCTGGTGTGTACTAGCATTGGCTTACAGAGGTTAGAAATGGGGTTTCCAAGTGGTGGACCCAACTTGAAAAAATCACCATGGTGCGGGCTAAGGATTAGTAAGCGTTGCCACAGTCTTGTCTGACCTTTTTTGCCTTCTACAGGAGGCTTCGCTGGGGTTATGGACTGACTAATGGGTCTGATCTGCAGCCCAGACCTCCTGGAGATGAGACAGCGCGTAGGGCCAGTTTGGCTCTGCAACTGCCTCCCCCACCAGATCAAATGTCTCATCTGAGTAAACACATTTCATTCGCTTTTTACCCACAGGTTTATTTGTCCAGAATAAGGCAAAGAATCAATAATCCTTGAAAGCCTCCTTTTTCCTTCCAAGTATTTTCATTTAGTCCACACGGCGTATAAACCTGAAAGTGTTTTGAACAGAGGCATAGCTCCAGTCAGCTTTTACATGGCCAAGGAGCCATATTCTATGTTTTGCAGCGAGCGATTTTGGCAGTATTTTTAGGCTCTTTTTTAGGAAAGGAAAGATGGGATGAGCTCAGATTTTCTGCTGCTGTGCACGACCCTCCTCGCTCATAAACACATCCCTCACTGTTCCTTCTGAAGGGGGAACAGTGCTCTCTCAAAAAGGGTTGTTGAGCGTAGAAGTGGCATGAGCTCATGGATTCCTTTCCTTCACAGGGCATGTTTCAGAACATTTAAAAAAAAAAAAAAAAAGTGAAAGACGAGAAAGACCTGAAACAGCAAGGCCTTCCCTTGCACTCGAGATCCCCTGCATGCTCTTGCCCACAGACACTGACCCCAGGCCTTGTGCAAGGGCCACAACACTGCTCAGTAAAGGGCAAGGGAAACATCATAAACCACAAAACTGTGCGAGAGATGGCTATCACAGTGTTAGGCACAGACGTTAAACCGGGAATGAAAACCCCTGTGTTCAAAACTCAGCGTTGCTGCAGCTGCCCTATTAATTTGAATATATCAGCGAGCTGAGTGCGGAGGAGTTTGGACGTATTCCAGTTCCTTTCTGGGTCAACATAACCTTTGGCATCAGGGTACCAGCGTGACCCTGAAGCTGGCTAGATATGCAGATAAGTGCTCACTAAAACTTGCTTAGACTTTACTAATCCCAGTGATCACCACTGCAGGGAACACAAGAGTACGGTATATATGAAGACAGGGGCAGCTGCAGCAACTTTGTGTTGCTGTCTGAGCAATAGGTGTATCTGCGAGAGGACAACCCTGTCACCAGAAGCTCGATGCTAGAGAAGGAGCCCTCAGCTCCCGGAGCCGGGGCTCAGCAGGGTTAAAGCCAAAGGGTGCTCAGCTCTCGGTCCTGCCGATGCTCAGAGCCCGCATCCATCCTCCCTTGGGCTGCAGGGAGCAGAGGCAGCCGTGCTAACGCTCCCCAAGAAAAACAAAGCAACCTCCAGGGATGCCACTGCCTGAAAGCTTTGCACCGTGCCCCCGCTGGAGCCAGGCCCTGGACAGGCTTATTGGGACCAAACAAGGCAAAGATTCCTGGTTTTACTACTTTTACTGCTTCACCCAGCCCGGTCAGATGGGGCCGATGGCGCAGCAAGACTCCACAGGAGGCTGCGGATCTGCTGTTTGAACAATTAACTGCGGTGCTTGATTTCAAATGAGTAATGGTGTCGAACACCACTTCTCTTGTTAAACACGACTCTCCCAGCAGATATGTACCTTTTCCTCCAAGTAACACTGTGTCAACACGAGCTCACGTTTTGCTCTTAACCCGACACCCTGTCAATACACACAAACGCACACGAGACAATATTGACTGATGAAGTTTGAGAACATGAGTTTTCAACAGGAAAGTCAACAGGAATTGCTTTTTTGGACACTTGTATTATTTGAGTTGTGCAGAATGAACATGCTGTTATAACTGGTGTTTGAAAACTTAACGTTCAGCTGCAACCTGTAAGCATGAAGTCGGCTCCATCAGAACAACCTGTGAAGAATATTTTTGCTTATGACTTCTGATGTGACAGCCTTCAACAGCAGACAAATATCATTTGGATCAAGGTGGAAATTGCCTTTGGAAAGCACTCTGAAGAAAGCAGAAAAATATGTTTTTCTTTAACTGAGGATCTTTCCTGCTCTTGAATTGCTAATAATACTGTCTTCATATACATTTATGTGTGTATTCATAACACTAACCTCAATGAAAAAAAAAAAAAAGAAAAAGTAATAACAAATTATTTTCAAAAAAAAACAAAGCAATTTTTTTGCTCTGATTAGGTCTATACAACTCTTAGTATCTTTATCAACTTTGCTAAGTCATTTAAATCACAAGAAGGATAACCAGTGCTTTTAGTTAATATATCTGGTAATTCTTTTATTTAATCCAGTAGATCATTGCATTTCCCAGAATAAAATAAAAAATGCCTCTACATATTTGTTTGCTGAACTGAGCAAAATATTTGAGGAAGTGTAAAATCAATGATCTGCCAAAATCAGGAAGGAAAGCAGACCTCTTAGTGCACTTTAGAACTAACATAAATAACATGACCACTGTTAGTCTCTTTCCTGCAGATATTTGACGTGTAATCCTCACAAGTGATGCATGGTTAAATAGTAAATGCCCATGTAGTTGGTTATACAGAGGCACCCAAGAACACGTGGGAAATGCAAAGTAACTTCTCCTAAGCTTATATAGCAAACCAGCCACAGTTTACAAGAGACTCGTGCGTCTAACACTAACGCTTGCATCAGTTTCTGATCTCACTCCTTCTTGGGCAGTCACCAAATGATGATGAACCCAGAGAATTCTTTCTGGAAAAGCACTATCTCCAGAGACAACACCCAGGGTCATTTAAAGTACAAATTACTTCTTTTACCTGTGGCGATATTCACATACCATGTGCTTGATCTCTTTTCCAAAAGGGCAGCCTCTGTATCGCCCAAAAATATTACTTTAGAGCTCAGGGTATCACCTTTTTGTTTGGAAGGAAGACTTACCTTAAGTGTTGCAAATAACAGGGTAACGTTACCAAAGACAACTGAAAAGGCCTTGATCAAGACCACTGTCTTCCCACCACAGAGCAATCAAGCCTGGGGCCAGAGCAGGCATGGCAGAGGGCAACCGGAGAGGGAAAAGACATTAGCATCAGCCCTTTCCGAGGTGAATATTTCCAGAATGTTTGTAAGGGCTGCACTTCACATGGCAAAAAGAAATACGCACTGCTTAATTTCGTTTTTAAAGATGCTCATGGTAGTGCGATTTCCAGATGTTTATACTCTGGGGCGACTCAGAGTGAAAATATGCTGGGCAGGACTTGGTCCTTAAGGCCAAGTAGTAAGGTCCTACTAGGCCAAGCCTAGCAGGCTGCGCACTAGATGCCTGGCTATCAAAACAAGCTAAAACATGGAACAAGAAAAAGCTCCCACCACCAAACAGTGAGCTCAGATTGATTTATTCCCATACACGAACCCGGGACACAGAAGCAACAGAGCTAACAGCTTATGGGTTTGCTTTCTCCAATGAACCCATAGATAATTGTTTGTCCTAAGACAACACGGAATTATTTCAGAC
Source organism: Gypaetus barbatus (assembly GCA_028022735.1). Taxonomy (NCBI): domain Eukaryota; kingdom Metazoa; phylum Chordata; class Aves; order Accipitriformes; family Accipitridae; genus Gypaetus; species Gypaetus barbatus. Next base: position 26,800,460 of record CM051549.1, on the reverse strand, counting down.
TTTTTGACATAAACATGGCTGTTTGGTCCTGCTGCACGTCCTGCAGTTCCCCGGTGCTGGGACACCAGGAGGTGTCTGCAGGCTGGGGAAGCCACTTCAGCAAACCGGCACATCGGGGTCAGCACCATGGTAGTATTCAAGCCCCTCTTTGGGTTTTGGCTCTTTTGGTTATAAAAGCTTCTTGTCTGTTTATAAACTTGTTCTTAATTTGGAAAGTAGAGTGATCAAGCACATTTCCGTCCCACATCACCTCTTTATTACAAGAAGATTATTCCATAACAAACATGGACATAGGCTGCAGCACACTTGGTGCCCTCTAAAGGATGCTTTCACATTATAAACTGGCAAGAAATACTTTAATCTCTCTGGCCCACAAATATGCCTGCACACATTATGACAGCATTGTTTAAAAAGCAAAAACACAAACAAAAACAAGACAGAAAAAACCCCACCACTTGCATAGAACCTCCCTGTGCAAGAGATTCACATGTTCAGACCCCACATTTCCCATTCTCCCCATCTCTACCTGGTGGTTGCAGCACGCCGGATGCCCCCCTTCTGCTACAAGCTCCAGCAAACAACTGTATCAACTGGCAGCTCATGAAGCTGGACAATCAGATTATGTGACCTTGACCAACACAAGTTTGTTAGTAAGAGTATGCTAAGGTCCACTGCCTTTTACAAAAGTAACTATTGCTAAAGATTTCAACCGCGGTTTAGCTCTTTGCTGTGTGCTGTTGTGAACTGCAAGACGAGAGGCAAGGATGCCCCTAATACCGCATTGCTACGTCGTTAAGGGGACACATCTCTAAATTGAAATCGAACTACATACACCAATTCCGTAACAATTACAGAAAGCAAACTGGACCAACCTATCTCCCTATTTTCTGCCACTGGAGGGCATTCATTGCCCTTACAAAACTTCTCTATTGCAGTTTGCAAGCAGCAGAGTTGCTGCAGAAAGGCATGCGGTGGGTCTGTGGCGTTCTATCTTACCCCACCCAACACTAACACACACATGGACATGCTCTCCAGCATTTCCCCCGTGGGAGCTCCCAGGGAAACCAGGACTCTTCTGCATCAAGGTATATGAGCGTGCATTTCACCTGCGTGCTCAGAACAGCCTCGCTGAAGTCAAAAGACTTATTCAACAGCTTAAAACTAGACATTGGCTCAAGAGGCACGGTGCTGAGCGTGGCTGGGGAGCAGCGTTCGGTCCCTGTCCTGGGGGGAAATGGGGTCAGTCCTTTGGCACTTGCATTTTGAAGCTCTGGCCCAGCAGCTGCACAATCCTACCCCTCGAACGTGTCGTGATTCCTTCAGATGCAACCCAAGTCGCTAGTGCTGTCGAACATCTCACATCATACATTTTTTTAAGCAGGAGCAAAGAAGTGCATTTTTTCCACTGGGGAAAGTTCAGATAAGCCTCTGTACAGCTCACATCACTGAGGTGGCCGAGTGCCAGCACTCCCACATTTCAGGGAGCAGCAGAAACTGGATTTCTCTCTGAGTTACTTAGGCCAGTGTCACCTCTCTGAGGAGTTATTTATTATAAGAATATTTCTTCAGGCTCAAAGCAGAGAAGATGGTCCTTTAATACGGCAGGACTGCATTTAGCACGATAGAAGCACTAGGCTCTGGCTTTGCCAAAAATTGAGACTGTCCCTGCTCCAAGGACCTCACCAGAACTGAAGTATGATTATCAGTAACACCATGATTTTCGGAGCACAGCTTTTGCTTTCTTAAGCCATTTTTTATTTGCACCCAAGATTCATGAAAGGCGTGAAAGGGTGGCAGTTTGGTAAGGATAAAAAACGGGGGGGCAGGAAGGAAACCAACCATAAATAAACCTAGCCGGTTTCACCCAGTGCATATATAGAAGGAAGACACTTGTGTATCAGTTGAAGATATAAAACTGGTGTGTTGGCACCGCGGGCGGACCCGGAGTTTCTGCAGCTAGGCGTGAGAGCGAGGACACGTGAAACGACCGGTACCGCTCCACATCACTGCACTGCGTTTCCCGTATTTATTAGCAGCCTGTCCCTCTCGTTCCATTGACCGCCATGTACAGTTGCTGTCCATCCTTCTGCCATCGCTCTGCCCGCCCTAAGCAGCCGGGAAACTTAAAGCAACTCACTCACTCTCGGCCTTGCTGCATCCTGCCCAAAACCGCCTCGGCTACACAAACATGCACTGATGAGGATTACGCAAGGAGCTAAATATCTTTTCAAGTAATTGCCCTAAGGGTGCGTGAAAAGTATGAGCTTTTGACTGGACAGGGGAGGAAAAAACATATTTCATGAGCACTTGTTGAGACAGTCTACTGCTCAATGTTCCCTCACTCTTTGTAGTCAAGATCACTGGAAAATCATGTTGGTATCAAATGACAGCCCTCTATAACAGTCTTCACCCCCCTGGGAGGGTTTTTTATTATTGTGTTTTCTTTAAATGGACTTTTTCAGTTGACATATTGCATAATGTGTTTTTTAAAAAAAAAACAACTAGTCAACGCTTAAATAGGGTCACAAACTATAATCACTCATTCTTTCAACTGATGAATAAATTCAAAAAACCATACTTGGACTCAAGTACAAACTCTTTTTCCCTTCTTTGCAGAGTAACACACGGAAGGGTAGAAGACAGCCTTTAATCAATAATCAGGCTGAGCGAGAACAAACAATTTGTGTTATCCTCAGATTTTGGGTGTAGATGAGGAGGCTCAGGAATGTAGAACTCCAAATATTACATTAGTTCAGTTCTAGTCTCCAAAAAAGCTGAGGGCTGCAGCTTGCAAAACACTGGGCTGACCTGGAAGGCAAGAATGAAAACAGCCGGCAGAAAGAGAGCGCGGGTTACGCTTTCTCTTATGTCCCATTCCTCACCTTTGATCATTCTGCAAACTGGCCGTGATTTGTATACGAGTTAATCACGTTACTTATTTACAAGAAAGATTTTCTTCATCTCTTAGCATCTTGTTCATCGGCAGAAAATATGAGGAGGAAGATAGAGTTATACCATTTTCTCGATTCCCATCACAGACTTACAGCTAAGCTGTCCATCCAGAACCATGACTCAGAGCCTAAACCTGAGGTGCCGTTTGGATCTCTGCAACCAATTCTACCTTTAGGTGACTTTAGCATCAGAAAAGCAGATAGCAGTCAGCAGTGTGGGCACAGATACGTGTTGCACAGATGCGTATTACGTACATGATACCTTGTTGTCACCAGAGTACAAAACTGTACCTGGGAGGTTACTACAGCACAGAATGACCTGTCCGGTACCTTTCAGTAACAGTTATTATGTGTTTAGCTGGGTGGCAATAATTATATACTGCAACTTTCATGTGTTAATTACTTATTAGAACTCTTCCATAAATTTAAATTATGTGTGCAGATATATCTGTGTATCTATATATAGATACAGCATACATACACATATTTTTATATTTATCTATGTATCTTATCTGTTGGAAAATTAAATACACCAAGAAGCAACAAACTTAATTGCATTTAATTAAACTTTATTAAAATTTATGGTGGTTCCTGGTTGGTTAAACATCGTTTCAAACAACTGTCCTAATAAAGCAGAACTGCAGTGAAGTTAGTTGTAATAACCTTGTTCTTCACAATCCATCAACATTTTCTTAGGACTTAGTATGTAAAATACAGACAATAGAACCGTATATTTTCATCAGTAAGATCATTAAAACAGCCTCAGTATTTTTACTTAAAGTTCCCTGAAGCAGTGACAATTAACTGGCTCTCCCATGAAGTATTTCTGGGGTGAGTATTTGGGGGAAAGAAGTGCTTTAGCTTAAAAAAATCAAAAAAAAACAAAAAACACCACCAGTCTCTAGATGCAAGGATGTGGGGGTTTTTATTCTTGGTTTTCAAGAAGATTAAGTATTTCAAGGGACTCTCTCAACACTGAAATTGGCTCATTTAAAGATTCGGTTTAAGTTGCACTTTTTGAGAATTTTTTTTTTTTTCTCTAAATGGTGAGAACCATGGTATAATAAAAAAAAAAACCCAAACAAAACAACCACCTTTAATTGGGGCTTTGTTTTCAAAAGGAGATCACGTATATTGAAGTTCTTTGTTTGCAGATATGTTACTTTTCACATGTTTGGCACAATGACAGTGTGAACTGCTATGTCTTAGTATTTGGAGAGAAGAAACAGCATCAAAGGAGGTCCTCAGAAGTTTTCAACTGCAGTTAGCATGCAGGTTTCTGTCTGAAATGTCTTGCACTACTTTCTTTCACTTGGTGTTAGACTGTTATTTTTTTTAAAAAAGTGAAATGCATTTTCAGACAATTGAATTCAGTTATCAACATCCTTGCCCTGTTTCACGACACAGTACAATGAGAAGTTCAGCCATACTATGCTTTTTAATGTCCGTTTTCAAACAAAAAAAAGCCACAGAAAAAACTTTGGCACATTTGATTACGCTGTGCCCAGGAGGAAGATATCCCCTACAGGTATCACTGAGAAATTGTTTTTTAAAATCACACTTTAAAAATCAAACACACCTTGCTGGTCTCCCGTCTGGCCTGCATCATTCCAAAACACGACTATTTCCCATCTCACCATGCAATAGCATTAATGCTCCTTCATTTCAAAAGAGTTAGATGTGACAATGGGGAGACCTGGACATGTGCGAATAAATACTTTCTGATCTTGATTAAAAGGGAAAACATTTAAGAGACTGACTGCCTATTATGAATACTCTGCTCTGTATTTGGGCTCATATATACATACAGTGGTGGCGCATGGTGAAGAAAATTTCTCCAGCCATTGCCTAGAACATTTTAACCCTAAGTGCTTCAGTGCATCCAAGGAAGAGCAAAGGCTTGCGTTTTGTCTGTCCCTCCTAAGAGCATAGCAAGCCTATTCCCTCCTCTTGCCTTCTAAATGCACATCAGTTACTGCACATAGTACCATATAAAAACATTTTAAATGTTTTATAGCCCTGAAAGACAACTGTCAATGCTACAATACCCTCAACAGGCCTGAATGTTGCATGCCTCAGAACACTTAGAAATATCTTTAAGGTATTTCTTGTCAAATATTGTCCTAGAAACTGGCACGCTGAATGGAACAGGGTTCACTTAAATGCAGGAACTTGACCAAATACAAGAATTTGGCTAAGCAATCCGGAACAAAATATTGAAAATCTTCATCTGAGATGTACAGGTTAGTAAACAAAGAACCAGCAGTTGTTAAACAATTCATTCCTTCTGACTCAAAGGAGAACACGCTACCTCAGAGATGCAGATTTGGTTACACTGGAAAGGCAATGTTACACACTCACCTCTAAATCAAGGAAATTATCAATCCCCACCCAGACAAATAAAAGTCCAGTAAATACTTCAGTGCTAAAGAAAGATCAAGAGAACACAAGTTCATCAACTTATTCTCATGAAATTTCTCACGAAATCTTTATTACAGGTTTCTTGGGCAGGTTTGTCCAAGAGCTAAACTTTTGATTAAGAAGAAAGTTGAAACTCATTTCAATACCTTGCATTCAGTCCCTAAATTTTGCTTCTGTTTCACATCCCAAGTATGTGAAACTCTCCCAAAAGCATCATGTTTGCAGATATGTCAACTAAACAGACAAAGGTCAAGAGGCCATCTAAAACATGAGCCAGATTAGCAGTGCTGACAATTGACACAGTGACAAGTAAGGGACAAACACATAAGATAAGGGACAAGGTACTCGGGCTCTCATTCCTGCATGTGGAGGAGGCTAAATGCATTGTAAAGACCACGTGCTATTCATTCCTGACATAGGGCACGCACCATTCTGCAAACTCCAACCTCCCATGTACGCTGGGATGGATGCAAAGATTAATGGGTCACCGGAAACCCTCCCCCTAACTTCAATGAGTCTTAACTGCAGCTTCTGGGCTTTAATCTGGTCTCTCAAATCTCACTGCTTTTGCGATTGCTATAAACTATTTACAGAGCTTGACATAACTGCAAGAACATCTTCATCCAAAAATCAGAGTTGCTCTGTCAAACAGAACATAAATTAAGAGAGTTTTAGTGGCACTGTGCATTAATTCCAGGATGAAATGCATTTAAAAAGACAGAAGAAAATCAGGTTGATGGTATGTTAATCTGAATGGCAGGATAATGAGAAGCTTTGATGAAAAAGTAGTAACATGAAAGAAGTTCTCAAGAATTCTGCTTGACACATCCTCTCCGAAACAGCCACTACAGAGTACTGACACTTTCTGGAGAGTATTACTTCAGTTCTGACTACTTAAGAAAAATCCTGGAAAATAGATTACCCAGATCCATGTTCTCTCCTCACTCAAGTTGGAGGGATGCGAATTATGAAACAAAGCTTATAAAAATCAGAAGACAGTATCTCCCAAAGGCCCAAATATTGGATTTCAACTGTGATTCCCAGTCTTGGTTGCTTTCGGGCACTGATCCAGCAGCTGGCATGAAAAAGGGCAGTCCACAGCTCAGTCTACTCTATACCACACGTCATAGGGCCCAAGGGGACCCCATCATTACCCCAAATAAGTGGAGTACAGGACTCATCCCCACTATCCAAAGTAAGCGACCAAGAGTCATACAGCTCAGAGCTGCCATGTTTGCTCCATCCTGCCTGGGGATTCCCTGACCAGAGACAGCTGTCCCGGTAAACTAAGTTGAATCGCCCCATCCAGCTGCCCCGGAGCAGTAGGCCGAAACTGGTAATGCAGAGGTGAGGGGTAACCACATCCCCAAACATGAAGGGGAAGGGAGGAAGGTGGAGGGGGAAGAGAGAAAGCTGCAAAAGATACTGCTATTGAAGAACTGAGATTTGTGATGGCGATACTGCTACTTTGCTGGCTTACCATAACAATAATTTTGTGTGTATTTTAACATTGCATTCACTAACAACAAAAATAAGTCTGAATTTGCCCACAAAAAACACATCTTACCAAAAGTATAGGTCAGAAAATAGTAAATCTTATATTTCCTCAGATATCTAGACAGCCAAAGAGTCTCGTTTCCAACTTCCATCCTCTCTAAGGCATTGCTAACATATGCAAAGCTAAATTGATCTTCAGACACATCCCCTTTATTCTCATGCTTAGCTTTTCCTTGGAAAAAAATCCTTATAGCGTTTTCAACGCCTGCCCCTTGACCATCATCACACACCTTTGGCAAACAAGGTGGTGACAACTGAGAGTGCAGCTTTAACTTCCCATGTGCTTTCTTTTGTTATCAAACAACGTTGCCATGCCTCAGCAGGACTTGCAGCCCGGGTATTTGGAGAGCAAAGGTTAATTAAAAGAAAACAGAATCCGATAACTACATTACAGATGATTTTAGGGCTCGCACCTCAGTCGGTCCCTGCTGCGGTTGCATCCTTGTGAGACTGCTGTAGGGCAGTTACCAGGGCCTCTCCTTTGGTTTTAGCCTATTCTGAAACCATACTGAGGAAAAAGGTGATAAAGTTCTTATTGGGTATACTTGCTTTGGTACCTTTTATACCCAAGATTCAAAAGTCTGCTTTTTGCATTAATAAGCATTCAAAATTAAATGCGTCATTTTTTGAGTGTATGAAATCTTACAAGAAAAATTGCTGCAAATCACTTGGAGACTTGTTTTTACCACTAAATTCTGTCCTACCATGTGCAGATCATACTTCAGGGTGCTATACCTCCCCAGCTGAAGAAAAAAAAAAAAAAAAGGCAACAGAAAGGCAAGACGACCAATACAGTGCATTACAGAGCCTTTAGCCAAGTTTCTCAGACCACGTTACACTAAAGTTCACTTGAAAGAGGGAAGAAATTTGACTTTGTATTAAAAACATCCAGTTCATTGGCTGAGCTGAAGATTATCCACTTTCTCTCGCCTGACCTACAGCTTGCTTTCCACCAGCCTTGCCGTCTACGTTCTCAGCAGTTACCAAATGGCATTGCCTATAGGTCACGTTCAGATCTGTGCATAGCAACAATCCAATCCTGCCATTTCACTGCATTTTGGAATTCCTACCAGTCCTTCAAGCAATAAGGAATACCAAACCTAGAAAGAGATAGTACAGGTATGTGTACACACTTACGTGGTTAAGCCATAGACCCTCAGCTTGTCACCCTAGTCTCTCATGACTTCCACTAACTTAAATTCAAAAAGAAAGAAAAGCATTTGCTAGTTTGAGCAGAAGTTCTCGGTAGCTCTTGGATTAGTTAATACCACCTTAATAAATCACAGTTTAAGAGGCAGCGAACACCCCCTGAATACGGTGACAGTAGCCTACAAAAACTCAGAAAAAGGAGAAAAGTACATAAGAATTTGGTTTTGTAATGAAGGTCACTTAAGGGTTCATCGCTGTTTCGTACATCGCTAGATGCAGCATCGCACTGGAAGGTAGAGAACTGTTTTCTAGTCCTACTGCAGATACCTGTGTGATCCCAGGTGAGCCAGATAACCCTTCACACTTCACGTCCAAACCACAAATTGCTATTTTAAATCCTTTCTGGGAGAACAAATAAGCTACGTTTCACACATTGCTCAATCTCCTCCTTCATCTCCCAGCAGCAACTCTGCTACATACCAACTAAAAGCACTTCTGGAGGCTCTGAGCAACCTGGAAAATCCTTTAAAACACAAACTGTCTTGATTCATTGAAGCCAACAAGCATTTAATGCTGACTTTAAATAGGAAGGAACTTTCTCCACTAACTGTAACAGGAATAGCCAAGCTCTCCGAGTGTCTTTGCAGACCAAAGCCCAAAAGCAGTCGCCAAATTCTCATTCAGATCCACAGTACAGCACAAACCTGATCAATTAAGAAACACATGGAGCAACTACTTAAAATTCTCAGATTGCTAGATACGGATAAGGAAAGTACACTTACTTCCTGAAGAAAGGAAGGCTGTGATTTCCCTGGCCACAGAGCAAAGTCAGCAAACAGCCACACCGCTCCCCTGAGCCCTGTCAGGGAGAGGCCAGCACACATGAGGGCTGTTAGCACCCAGGTGCCCCAGGGAACTGTGATTGGACATGGCAGCTCTGTGAAGAAAAAGAGGCCTAATTAGAAGCACATGGGCCTGGACACACTGAAGAGATGAGAAACTAAACTTTCGTGCTTAACTTTATTTTATTCCCAGTTAGAGCACCTTCTATTAACAGATGCTCCTTCTGTTTTCATCGAGTGGTGTGACTCAGAGTTGTGACTCCAGCTACCCACAATAGTGTTGATGTGCTCTCCAGTAGTGTGTATAGTCCAAAGCTACAATTTAGCAAACGCTTATTAATCTAATTTAACCTCACACATAATCCTATTGACATCAGTGTGTGAGTAAAGTTTAGCCACCATGAGAGTCCAAGATCAAAGTTAGACTTGCCTGAACTGTCCAGCCCAAGCTGAGGCAGCAGAGGACTACACCTCCAGCAGTCAACCTGCCTTCACTCTGCCTTTTTTTTTTCTTTTTCCTAGTAGTCTAGTCTGCCCTTTAACCCAGACACTTTCCTTTAAATCCAGTATGTCAATCTTGCCAAGTTTAATCACAGCAAACATCATTAAGGCTGCATCAGTCTATGCAGCAATGGTTGTTTTTTAATGTGCCTTGAAAGCCTGGAACAGAAAATGGGGGTAGCTTCTGGGAGCAAATGCACGTTAGGAACATAAAGGATGACCACCAAGGTCATTCCTTCATTAAAAGAGGGTCTGGATGGCAGAAAGAGGAAAGTTCATAAATGTGACGCTTTCTAGCTGAAATAGTAATTGCCCAATATCTTCACTTTTGCATATGTAAGGGAAGCGCTGTACGGAATTCAGAATAACTTTCTTGTTGTAGAAACAGACTAGAAGCACATAGATCAATGTCGCTCGTTAAGCCTTCCAAGTAAAACCACATGCAGATTTTAGTTTGTGTGCATTTCCTTGAGCCATTCCAAGGGAAAAAAAATTATGGGGTAAAGGGAAACTTAAAAACATGAGTCCAGCTGTATAACTCCCAGAAATTATCGACTCAAATGAACTGACCATGTCATAGACTAACCCTCAAGAGGTGCTTAGTCACACTGCTGAAGGAGATGAAATGGAAAATACAGTAGGGCTGGAAGACACCCAAAGAAAAATGAGAAAGGAGCTATATTCTGAAAGACTGTGGGTCAAGAAGCAGATGAAGACACACTTCACAAAGACAGATGCTTTTCTTGAATTGCTTACAGCTTGATTTAAGCAAACATCCACAAAAGTCAAGACAGCAGAATCCATCCAGACTTAAAGCTTGATCTTGTCTAGTTTGTGCACCCAGCAGTATAGAGGGAGAAGTGTTCAGAAAGAAGGATACTTAACAGTAAGTTTTGAGCGAGGACAGTCTTTCATGAATACTTTATTTTTGAGAAATCATTTCACCACAGAAGTCAGAACATTTTGTCTTGACATTTCAGTTTGGAAATGCTGTTTTGAATGTATTTAAATTAAAAAATGGAGAAAGACTTATTTAAAGAGGTAAGACAATACTGACAAGATAATGAAATATCTAGTAGCAGGTTAAATAGACATTTCATTTGTGAGAACAGAGGCTAAGGGATGAGATCGGGGTCTCCAGGACCTGTCTTTAAGTGTCACAGTCCAGTACTGCCTCGGGACCAAACAGTGACCTTGGCTTCAAAGCTTGGAGACGTCGTCTTGTGGAGACATCACAGTCACTTTTCCAGGGTGTCCTCATCTGCCCACCAGCTACCAAGAGACTGTCCTGGGGAGTGCTGAGGACCTTGCACAGAGCCTGGCGGTCCTTCGAGTGGGCTCCGGTGGCCACACGGGTGGGAACGCCGGCAGCGTGGTGGCTGCTTTCGGGGGCTGGCAGAGGTTCCACTCCCACAGGGGGGCAGCAGGACCGGCTGTGCCAATGCCACGTGCTGCCACTGCAACGGAGAACAAGCCAAAGCCACTGAATTTGAAAAGACAGACGAATATTTTTTTATGCCAACTTTAGCGTAGGTCACGCCGCTGGTGTCGATACCGCGCGCTGCGAGGACGAGGGCGGTCACGGCTCCCGAGGGGCTTTGTCTCTGCATTGCTGGCAGAGGAAGAGCACACAGCGGAGTGTTTTCTGGCTTGTTGCAGTGCCAGGGAAGTTCGTTCTTTAAACTGACGTCTCCATGCTGAACGTCAGGAGAGCTTAACCACGCTGTAGGTAGTTGGGTGCCATCCGTGTACATGACAATGTTAGGATTAGACCAGGCTAGGACTGGAGGAAGGACGGGAGGCTGATGGAGGACAGGAGTGCTGTCTGAAGCCAGGGATCCTGTGCTATAGGCGTAGGACAAGCTGGAGCAAGAACCATCAGGAAGCAGGACCCAGGCAGTCCTCCACGGGCAGGGTTCCAAGCACCACCCAATAGCCCCAAGGAGCTGGTGGGGTTCTGGTCAGTCATCGACGGGCAGCTGGCCAGGCTCACAGCCCAGCCCTTGTCTTTAGGCAGACCAGCTGTGGTCGGGCAGCTAGTTATATCTGCTTGCCTCGCCGTGATCAAACGGGGCCTGACACTTAGTCACAGATACCAACAACGCTGACACACCACCCCGAGAGTGCAGAGGCTTAAGGAAAAAAACAAGTGGGCAAAAAGCAAGCACGCACGTGTGAGGCTGGCCGGTCTGAAGGAAGCGGTGGGCAAGGGATGGAGGAATGCCTCGTCCCAAGCCCTCAAAGAGCAAGAGAGGCACTGCCCCATGCTCCCGGGACGCAAAGGCTGAGGGAGATGCAAGGTGCCTGAACAGCACACGGGCACTGGGACGTGCATCTCTGAGCTTCAGAGCGCGTGTTGCGAGAACACCCCACGGGGGAATATATAGGCAACCGCTAACAGGAAAAAGGGGGTTTCATAAACTGGAATAATAACTGATAAGGAAGTGGGAAGCTGTTGCAAGCAAGGAATATAGCATGATAAAAGAGGAAAGGGAAGCATTTATAGCACAGGGAGGTCTGCAAAGCACAGGATAAAAGCAAGCAAACCAGCCTTATAGAATCGCAGAGTGCTGAAAGTGAGGGTTTGGGCACAAGTTTGCAGAGGCACTTCTGCAGGGTGGCTTTTAGCAAAGTACACCTACCTCCAGCGCTACACAGTCTTAAGGCATTCCCCAAACTTCCTTTATCCAGCAAATCCTGAGAGATAACTGCAATTAAGTTCTCCTGAAACAGGGCAAGGGGGGCATGTGGAGGACACTGAACTAGCAAGCAGGAAATGCAGAAGAGGGAAATGTATACGAAATAATCTTTCCCAGACTGAGCCATAAGCCATCTAGGTGTGAGACCCAGATCATCGCAAGCTCAGAACGGCTTTCTGAACTGAAGTGCCTGTGATCTGTAATTGACCGATTCTTTGTTTCTTTCTTTCTCTTAAAATGTGGTTCATAAGATGGGCTGATGGTGCTCATATTCCTTCAGGTTGTGCAAAACCAAAGTTACAGGTCCTCTGTGGTTCAACCCTTCTCCCTGGCAAGTACTTCCCCGGCTGAGTTGCAAGCAGTCACTCTCCTCCCTTAACATCCTTTCCTTGCAGGGCAACAGACTCCTGCTTGTACCTGTTTCTTCTCCCACTCTAGGCATGCCCTCTCCAAAGTGTGACCCAGTTTGAGAAGAAGGGTTGAGGAACAACTCTACTCCCTCTTTCTTTTGTTGTGCAGAAAGTACACTTCTGAGTAATGTGAATTGAAGTCCCTTAGACTAAGAAGTAGCACACCAGGCTCCTGGGTTAATGCCCTACTCCCTTGGCTGTTATGCAGAGGACAGGCGCTTTTCAGTTGTGGAGTTTTTTGGCTCACACTCAAGTGGAGTTGCTTGACTTCCTAACCCCAATATAACTTGCTCCTTGTTCTTGATGTAAAACAAGACGAAAGATGGAAAAGACTCTTTGGAGGAATCAGTGGAGCAACAGGGCACAAGACAAATACTGATGGGACGTGAAAGGGCACCAGAAAAAGAGTTGCAGTAGCCAACAGGGAGGTCCAAAGGTGCGGACAATAGAAAGCATGGATGAAGTGAAAAGGACAGATGCTATGCACAGCTCATAAGAAAGAATTAACAGAATTTCACAATGGCGTTTACTTGATTCATTTAAGATATGTTCTGTTCCGTTTTCATGCTAGATCAGTCAGGCTTTGCCAAACCTCTGCTTCCCATGGGGCTGTCTGCTGGTTGGGTCGGTTTATTGTTCACTCAGCTATTTGGGTTACCCAGAGCCAGCAGAGAGATCTGGAAATGGTCCTTTTTGCATTTAAAGAAGAAATACAAAAGCTGCTGTTGATTAGTTCACATTCTGACTGCACATTTTTATACCCAGCTTGATATGTTGAATGTTCTCAGCATGATTCATCCAGAAAAATAGCAATTTAACGTACAAGGGCATGTTGGAGCAGGCAGAAACGTTTCAGGGAAACACAGATTTAGCCAGAGGATTTAAATATCAACATACAGAAAATTATCTGGCTTTATCTGGACGAAGAATACTTTTACAGGCTAGGATTCTCAAAAGGATCAAAAGGGAGGTAGGGACCAAATTGCACCAAATTTTTTCAAAGCTCTTTTTAAAATCCTATCCTGGAATGTGACTCTCAGACTAGACTAATGGATCAGATCCAAACATGCATAAGTGAGTGCAGACTCAATGTGGAATTATGGAAAAACAGGGAAAGAAAATACCTTATGAAGTCACCTGGTTTATCCCCCTGCCCCAGGCAGGATCATCTATGCCTGTGTCACTTGTGACAGATGTTTGTCTAACGTGTTTTTAAAGACCTCCAAAGACAGAAACTCCAATATTTCATTATCCTCACCGTTAGAAAGCTTTTCCGTATTGTTTAACCTATATCTTTCTTCCTCTGGTGTAAGATGGAAACTTCCTATCAAATAAAACATGGGCTTTTAGGAAAGACTATTTCCGTTCTCTTCACAGCTTGATTCTAGCTCCTGCATACTTGAGGATTATCCCTGCGTTGCCCAAAGTCTTCTCGTCTAGAAGCTGAACCATGTGACTTGATTAGCTCTTACCTCCTTGGTCATAGCCGAGACCTCTAATTATGCTCAATGCTCCTCTTTGGGCTCTTTCCAACTGGTCCACATCCTCTTGAACTGCAACACCAGAGAAGTCCAGCCGAGGTTTTTCCAGTGCTAGGAATAGCTGAAAGATTACTGTACATATCAAGCAGGCTACATTCTTCCTCGTGCATTTTGGTACTCAGCATTGCACTTCATCTTTTTCACAAGAGTATGACTTATTCAACTCCCAGATGAAAACCTTTCCCAACTTCCTGAGTTCCCTCCCTCCTTTTTATGTCCCACTTATCCCAGCTGTCCACCTCAAAAAGCAATTTTTCTTTGATAGGTACTCTTACTTCAGATCCTAATTAGCAGCTTCCAATTGACTGATTATTTAAAGCAGATTTAGCTCCTATAGAGCTTGCTCATCTGCCAGTGTGACGCTGTTGAACAGAACAGTTAGCAATTATAGAAATGAACCCCTGTGTTTCCTTCCAGCCTGTGCAATTTGTTCTAAAAACAAAACAAAACAAACCAAATTAGAGCATAACAATGACCTTAGATAGACTACATAAAACATCAGCTAGTCTATGTTGTTCGTTATAAGCTTGATTGGCTTGTAAGGTTTCAGAGAAGGTCACGTCAACTATTCGGGAAATTAGCATGATGTTATTAGCATGATGTTAAACACATATAGTTATTACTCTTAATTGGCAAGTCTGGCTATCAGCTGTAAACACAGAAACTGATTTTTACCTGAAAAAAACTTGCAATGAAATTGCCCTGCTAAATAGTCTGCAAAGAGATATGTTTTCAGCATGTGCTATTGTTTAAGACTGTCATTCACATTACCGGTAATTGTGCTTGCAGTGGATGGTACAATGTATGCAAATCCTCTATTTACAGTGCTCTGTGAATAGCATGCTGCAGAGAGAGCAGCCCTTCTTAAGGCTGTGAACCTGGAAATGCAGCCTGCGTGTTAGTATCAGCATCCCAGCCGAATCAAAGCTGGCTAACTTGTTACGACTGTAGTGGGTGCTATTACATATTCAACAGTTTCGGTTACCAGAACATAACATCTGAGTTTCTGTATGTATTTCCTCGTGTATACAGCTACATAGATACGTATAGGTTTTCTACTTTCTAAATGCAGTGCATTCCCAAAACCTACTCTTAAAGTATATAAATGTTATAAAATCAGGCACTCAGAAACTATAAACTGTGAGAAGTTTGTCTGGGAAGACTGGAGAAGGTGTCCTTGTACTCATACATAATAAAAGCAATCACTCGTTTTTTCTGCAGGACCTCTGTCCGTTTCATGGCGTACACTTCTGGAGCAGTCGAATGCAAAATTTCTTTTCATTCAGTTTTTATACTGCACAAAATACAAGTTATGCCTGAGAAACATCATTGATTTCCTCACGGATATTCCCAGTGTGCATTCACCACAAGATCACAGACTGACATTTTGAAGGCATTCTGACACCTAGGTCACCAGGAAACCAAGAGAAGCTGGATTTACGCATCCCTGAGACCTAGGGCACACAGTACGACTCTCCATGAGAAACCAGCAGAGCCCAGATATGCCAGATCCCACAGATACCAGCTGTCTGCTGCCACTGGGCAGGGGTTGCCCTGAGTGCACAAAGCATCAAGCAAAGGACCAGGGAGACTCCAAATCCTCACTGCAGGTCTTCCTGTTTTGCATTCGGAGTTTGCCAATATAAAAGCCATGACTAGTGCTCACCGGAATGGAGTTGGACTAGCATAGCCTTCCTGCATGGCCCTGGAGAAAGCTGAGCTCTGCCTGCCGGTACCCGTGGTGCTCGGTATGGACCCGACCCCCGGGTGGGTGACATTGCACTTAGCGGTCAGGGCAGCTGCACCGGGACCAGGCACAAAGGCTTTGAACACAGCTTGCTAGAGACGTCTCCCTTCTTCCCACGCACCGGACCCCCCGCTATCCGTCGTACACCCCGGCAAGGACGGTGCCGCTCGGTGCCCTGCAACAGATTCGGTAACTAGGTGGATGAGTGGGAATTTACACCGCCAAACATTGCCTTGCTGGAAGTCATTCTGGCAAGCGGTCTCACCATCCTCGCCGTTGTGACAGACTTAGCAACAGAGCGGAGGCTCATGAACCCTTTTTTTTCCCAAAGTGCGCGTGTTCCCTCCCTATGAGAATGTCCTCTGAGTATCCAAGTTTCCAGCTGCAGAAGCTGAACTTAACTTCCACAAAGCAAGGCTTGTTATGGAGCTTAAAACAAACTGTATGCTCCAGCCGGTTCTGAGCCACCAGGCACGTTTTTTCACCTACTACGTTTCAATAAATTCCAACTGACCTTGCACCAAACTGGCATTTCAGCTCAGTTGTCCCCCCAACGCTCAAAAGTTAAGCAGGCTTTTACCAAGCACGTACGGACACTCGCAGGCCCCTGCCCAGCCTTACGTGTGTGGCGTTGCTGGAGACCTTAGCAACACTCTCCAGGCAGGATGAGATAAGATGCGAGATTTTGCCCACGAGTCAACCACCTCACCCTGTTTCTTTGTTAGTCACTTTAAGACCTTGTCTCTACTTGAAAGATAAACCTATAAAACAATACTGTAAATGAGACAGAGCTTAGACCAGTGCCCAAAATAAAGTTATAATAGGAAAACCTTTCCTCTTACCAATGTAACCACGTTTACAAGCATAGCTCCAGCATCCCAAGAATCGTACCCCGTGACCAGCATAATTCAGCTAACGTTTCAGTGTTATCAGGTCAGTTGTAAGCCCAAGCTGTGAAAACCAGAGAGAAATCTACACAATCATTTGTCTCATTTACATTTACAAACACTAACAAAGGCTTGCATCCTGTAAGAGAGTTTCTTACCGAGCTTGCAAGATCACTACTGAGTTTATGATGAGTTATGATCCAACTGAAAAACTAATGTCTGTTCCTTTCCACTCTGCCCAAACTTTATACAATTAGGATTGAACATTTTCCAAGTCACACTTCCGAATTACAGTTGCCAGCCCTCTCTGACTTCTTGGAGAGCCATAAAAGTTTAAGAAGATCAAAACACTTGGGGGGGGATATATATATATTTTTTAAAACATTTTTCAGTAGAACTGTGATTGGGGGGAGTGTCAGAAGTCCAGATATTACAATGATTGCAATGTCTGAAAAAACTGGAAGTCCTGTACTTCATTATTATCTGATTAATTACTTCAAAATTAGAGAAGTCCTTTTGTGTGAGTATTCGGGCCATCCACAGGGAGAGGAATATGAATACACACTCCTATGAGTCCCTAGAGATATTCATACTCCACAGATACTTCTTACCTTATTTGATACTCACTTCAATTATTATCTTGCAGCTTCAAAAAGGGCCTGGTAAAATTTTACAAATGACAAACTAAGTCACAGGAGCCAGAGACGCATAGGAAGCCTGCAGCTAATCCGAGAGCTAAACACCATCCCTGGAGTCCGGATGGCAAGACTGCTGGGCAATATTCTTTTCTAATGCAGCCAGCATTTTCCTGCTGTCTTATATTTGCAGTTATATTGCCTCGGCATGGGCGAAACAGAGGACAACAGATACTGCCCGTTGTGTTGCACATTTATACAAGCATTTTCCTGGTTTTCCTTTGCATCGCTGTGCTCTTTTGCAACATAGGCATTGAAATTATGAGTATTCAGATGGTTTAATTGGAAGTCTGGCTTTTAAAAGGAATATACCACTTCTTGTGGGTCTATTTTTGATTCAGAAGTGATGTGCAGAGCTCCAAGTCTTCATTACGTTGCTTTTGTTGTATCCGTTTTTCCTTCCTCTAAGACATCGATTTCAGGAATTTGCTGCTGTCTTATTACAGGTTATTCTGACCAGACTCGTTATAGCATAGTAAATGTATGAATGTCTGATCTAGACATTTTTTTAAGATTTTTTTTTTTTATTTGCCACCAGGAGGTGCAAATGATCTTCTCACCAGCACCACTTTGGTCATTATGATCACCAGCTATATCCTGAGGTGGAAATGGCTTGCTTTATTCTTTTACCAGTATTTTTTTCTTTATTGCTACCCCTTCATCCTTTCTACTTGCTGGCCGTGAGGGCTCTCAAAGCCCTTACCAAATGCAGTTTGCAGCCTGCCTTTGAATCAGCTTTCTCTGTGTTGCTGTTGCCACTGGCAGAAATACTTGGCAGTGTTTACACGTTGGAAAACTGCGTGTACAACACCATGGCGTTACTACAGCCGATTTCTGTGGGTGCTTTGTTATCAGCCTTTGAAGAGCTCGGCCGAGCTGTACAGTCAGTCTGGGCGAGAGCTGACTGCAAGCCACACGGTGAAAGCCAAGGACCCACCAAATGCCTGCAAATCCACTTCTTAAAGGAGTGAGCAGCCAGGGAATTAAAAGCAGGAGGAAGGGGAAAGAGAGCCCTGTCCTTCTCACCCCGTGCAGAGGTAAAAGCATTAAGGATGGGTGGGCTTTCTGTTCCACTGCCTGCATGTTCAAACCCAAATGTAAATTTAGCCCTCGTGAGAACTGGCATCTGAACCGAACCCAAATGTAAGAGGAGGCATTTCTTCCATGCGGGAGCAGCCAAGTCTGTAAGATATAATCACAGGGTGATGGCAGGCTCTCAAGATTAGGTGGTCTCACTGGACTTGTAGTGAAGATAGCAGAATTTTTAGCAGATTTAGCTAGTTTCCACACTTCTGACTGCTGAATGTGATAGCAGCAGCTCAGATCTGAATCTGGGAAGCTCCCTAACACTTAGGTGTTTGCAAACAATTTTCCCTCTACCCTTTACACACACAAGCACGCTATCAACGGGCAGCATGGTGATGCTACAGTACGACTGTAATACCAAGTGTGCGAGAGACAGCACTACTGCAACAGCCAGATTCCAGCATCCTCAGGAAACAGAGCGCCTGCAGTGCTAACCTGTGCCCCATCCCATCCGGGCAGCCTCACCTCGAACCTCCTCTGCCCTTTCTCCCCACAAAAGCGGGCAGGGTTACCCGCATAGCCCCTCTGCCTTAGGAGTAAAGTAGCAGAGAGTTAGAAACAGGCCACACTTCTTCTTCTCTCCATGACCCAGAGAGCACCCACCGTACCTTGCTCTCCCCAGCAGAACCGCTGTGCTTATGCTCCCGAAGAAAGAGGGGAGCCAGGAGGAGGTCCAAGGTCTCGGGGTCTTGCAAACAGCACGCTGCAGCCTCTGAGGTCAGATCCTGGCCTCCTCATGAGACTGGATCAGCTGCAGAGTGCTCTGTTAGACAACTCCTTTCCCATTTACAGACCTCACAACCCTGTTGAGCTGCTTTCAAGTGCTTAGTCGCACAATGACATCTTGCTATATTGTGATACCTTCTTTGGTTATCAGCATGGTGAAAGATACGCCCATCAAGAAGACCCACGCTAATGCCTTCAACATATAAGTGCAAACACATGTAAGGGTTTTACTGATTTCCAGCGGATCAACCTTCAACATTTATTTTAAGCTTGGTCTCTGTTGGAGCCAAGTGCAAGTATTCTTGCAATAAAACTACTGTGAAGCTTTTAGAAGTTCCAATCATATTTGGCAGTTTGGCAAACAGTGAGCGTGTGGTAGAGGAAAAAAAGATTAGAGAGGTCAGAAGTTTATATGTATTTCTATAGAGAACATAGTCAGGATTAGCTTGCATTGAAAAGACTACAGGTTTTTGGTTTGCTGGGGGTTTTTTAGTGTTTTACTTTTTTAAAAATTATTATTCTGAAAGTCAGGTACATGTTATCTCTACAGTTTCCAGACCAGAAACTGGCCAAGCAAGGCAACATTTAAAATTTCTCTCTTTCTTTGTCTCTCTCAAAAATACCAAACAGAAAAATCTGGGGAAGGTTCTAGGTCTAAACGAGCAGAAGACTGGACTTGGGTTAAAATCACACTATCAAAGCTAGATTTCCACAGCAATTCAGCACTCTGCTAATGGCTATGCACCTACCAGCCCAGTCTCTACAAACAGCAACTTATGTAGCCTTGTAGTCAGCAATCGGGTCTTCATTTTTGAACATGGCATATGATCCATGTCAGAACTTCAGGGTGTGCTCGCAATCAGCAAGAAGGTATGGATTCAGAGGAAATTCAGAAAACACTAAGGAGAAAATAAGCCCAGTGTATCTAAACACGTATACCTCCAATACTTTCAACTAGCTCTATATTACCTGTCCAATGGATCTAAAAAACTGTCAGCCACTGATGACTTCCACCTTAGTCTCATCTACCACGTGTGCTCTTCCCCTCCTTCTAACGCACGAGTAACCTGCTGACGCGCTGAGTGACTTGGCTTGCGGAGAGCAAGAAATGCCGAGGTGACCAAGGAAGGGAGGAGTAGGTTCCCACAGCTGCCTTTTAGAGAAGGTACGGCAGGCCCTAACATGGGGAAAAGGAAGAACAGCCCGAGGTACCGATGGAGGAGAAGTCAAGGTGAGGTGGAAAGTGAAGGTTCATGGTTTGGTATTCAGGAGGAGAAAGAGGAAGGGAGAATGAAGAGAGGGAGAATAGGGAAGTAGAAAATAAAACGAACATCACCCAGGTCCTCCGGACTGTGGCAGATGTGAAAACTGTGGAGGGAGCGAGCGAGGAGAAAAGAGGGATCGAGGAGCTGCAAGGGTGTATGGTGTGCACAGCCCAGAGGCATGGCAGCGCAGGGAACGCTGAGGGTTTATCAGCTTCACGTATGCCAATTGCTGAGGCCAAGGACAAACTAGAAAATTGCAAACTGACAAAAAGCTTAATTCCCTCCTCATTAACAGGCAAAAGCATTGGCACCAAAGCATGCCTCATTATCTCCACGGTTGTTTTAGCAGTAAATCTTGAGTTATCAAAAGGAGAGTATGACTGCATCGTCAAGTATAAAGAAATCTAAATTCACTTATTTGCACCCTCCAGCAGATTGCAAGTACAAAATTGCAGGGTATTTTTTTTTTTTCTAAATGTGATCTCTAATTGGAAAAAAGATTATTTTGTAGTGCTCAAATTATTTTCTAGTGCTGAGATTATTGTCTAGTGCTCAGCTGGGAAGGAATTAAATAGGATCTGAAAAATAGTTAATTAGAAGGGCATGTTGCGGTTAGAGGTTCTGGTTCCTTTTTATCCAAGTTGTACAGCCATACTGTGAATCAGGAACATCAAGAACTGCTTTTATTAGCCAGTGAGCTATATTTTGAGATTACTAAAATCAGGGGGATTTTTCTCATTAACTCCAAGGGTAAATCACATCAGCACATTGGGGTATTTAATATGCACAAGTTGCAGAACACAGGAATACCGGCAGCATCATTAAGTAGCATGCAAATCATTTAAACGGATATCCCTTTTCTCCTTGCTTTTGCTTGTCTAAAGAGCACTGTGGAAGCTCCCTAGTCAAAGGGCACAGAAGCAATACAGCAGTGCAGGAAGGTAACCGGGACACACACCACTGGCTGACCATAGCTACCATAGTAATGGAAGTGCTACACCTAGAACATCAGCGATAAATTTACACCTGGCCAGACTTCTGTCTGAGAAAGTATGGAGAGGATAATGTCTGGCAAGAATTTTGATGGGCAGTGAGGATAAACACAGCACAAACATATATTATTTTTTATTGGAAGAATGAAACACATCAAGAGTCGTCCTTCTAATTCTAGGATGGATCTGCTCATTTACCCAACTGCATGTAACACACCAGGGACTTTTTTTTAGCATCCCAAAAGGAAACATGAATTCGTAACAAGAGCCAAGGTTAAGCCTCAACGAGGCTTGAGACTTCTTCATCTCAACATAGAAGAAATTAAACTGCAAAGTGCCTGCGTGGCCATTTTCACTTGCACTCTAGGACAGACCTTTGCCTGTAGCTGAGCAAGCACACCTGCCCCAAAGGCCATATGCAACCCTAGCAGCATTTAAAATAATGGTTTACTTGAAAGGGAAGCTCTTTTCCAGACCAGAAACCAAATAAAACCTTGGAAACCCAGTATCAATGTATTCTGGGAGAAGACAGCAGCAGCTTGACAGAAGGTATTAACTTGAACCACTTGTAACTGTACAGATAAAGCTAGAAAATACTTAGAAAAACATTGTGCTGGAAAAAATATCTAAATGTTTAAAGAAGTTGGTGACCACAATGATGGGTGCAGTTTAAAAACCAGAATAGAATACAATAGAGCGCATTTGGCTCTTTTCATAACGAACAGCATGTTTCTAATCACCAGCATCAGAGTCAAGCTAAACATTTCAAACCACACCACCAAAGACAATAAAGCTGTATACGCTGATGTGTCCTACCCAGCAGACTGTATTATTGCTTTATGCCCACCTCGTCCATTGTCGCACCAACTTTCTTACTTGTTACCAGCTCCTTTTGCTTGTTTGCAACTTTTATTTTAAGCACTGTATTTTTAAAATCACTCAGCAATTCATATTTAGATAACTGCTCAGATTTCCTAAAGGATTTTGTTCCCATTAGAGAACTCAGTGAAACAGCCAGTTATTCTGGCATGCTTAACACCAAACTGCTCCCTCTGAAATATCATTTGGGGAAATTCAATTTGAAAACTCTGTACCTAACCAGCTTTCTTAAAGAAGAGGCAGTTTAGCAATCACATGGTATTCCCACCTTTCTTCTCTTTTCTTCAATATATAGCTGGAGGGGAGCATGATGGATACCAATGGCTGGCTCTACATGCCTGTCTGTTTTTCTCATTAAGAAAAACAGAGTAGAACGGCTGTTAATCTCAGGAGAAGATGAAATACAAAGTTGCTGCTGTCCAACAGGCTGGCGGTCTGCCTGCCTGCAAAAGCTACTAATTCATACAACATTTACGTTTTGCAACATTAACAATTTTGCTTTTAGTACGCAGTTATAAATAACGCTATGTGTAGAGCGAACGCGCAGGAAATTCTGATAGACAGCTGGCAAAGACTCGTCTTGTTGGGCCTCATTAGAGAGGGCCATAAAAACAGCAACGAGTGAAAATGAGTCAGATTGAAAATGTATTAGAACCTGCCATATTTTCAGTGTTCAATTCCATGATTTTCCACTAAAGCCAGGGAGGAGACTCCGTAGATGAGGCCTCTGGAGGTCACTCAGAAATGATTCCTGGCTCTTCCCCAAACTCCCTGTGTGATCTTGTCTAAGTGAGTTCATTCTTCCTTACCTGAACCCTCCGTCTCGCTGGAAAATGCACCCTAAGTCCGTCTTGGCAAAACAAAAGTCCTGCGCTTAGGTAGGATTAATCAGCCACACAAATTCAAAACAGGGAGGGATTAGCTAGGGTTAGGCCTGTTATTTTTTGTAACGGGCCTTGGAGGTTATAATGGATCACCAGCTGAGCACGAATCAACCGCATAATCTGCTATGAAAAAAGCAAACACCTCGCTGGGACGCAAACAGGAGGGGAGACCTTCCCCTGCGGGTAGTGCCCCAGCTGAAGAACGGCATCCCGCTTTGGGTGCGTTTTGGGGGGAGAAAAACCACCGGGAAGACTTCCGAGGAAGACGAGAGAGGGAGACCAGAAGCCCAGAGTGGCTGACCCACAAGAAGAGCCTGAATTAATTGCTGTCATCTAGCCAAAAAAGAAAAAGGAGGCCGAGGAAGAGAGGACTAAAATAGCAGTGTTCAAGGCTGCTGCGAGGTGGAGCAAATAATCTTTTTTCCAATATCTGCCGTGGCTAGGAAAAAGAAATAAAGAGCTTAAACTGCAATAAGAGACATTTATGTTAAATATGATGGAAAAAATTTCTCTAACAGGAAGGGTAGTAAAGCACTAGAATAAATTGCCCTGGGAAGCTGTGGAGTGTTCATCCTTGGAGGCCTTAAAGAACAAGTTGGACAAACATCTTTCAGGAATAACATGGGGATAGTTAATCTTGCCTCGGGGCTGCACGATAAACTCTGATCTTTTGAAATCCATTCAGCCTGTGGTTCTGTGATAATATCCGTGCAGATGCCGTGTGTTTGTACAGCACCTTGCCCATCAGAGCCCTTTTCTTTCTTCCTGAAAGACAAACAGTAATTAGTAACTATAACTAGTTTTATAAACATTGTATTTCAAAGCACACAGTCTTATGCCACATATATATATTATCCAAACTATAACTTCAATTTCAAAAAAAAGACGTGTTCACCAATTTCTCTACTGAACTGGACTATTTGTTAGGAGCAACTGTTTATTTTTCAATGCCACATTTATAAAATCAATTCACACAGCTTTCACTGATAGTGGGAAGAGAGATCACTACTGCTTTGCAGATAAAGACTTCTTCATTTTTCACAGACTCTACTGTGCCGTAAAAAGGAAAAACAAAAAATAAATATAAACCATCTCTTTATTCTGCTTCTTACAAACTAAAAAAAAACCCAAGACCCAAAACTTCATCTTTTGATATCTTTTTGCCTTAACCTCAATGAATTTGAAAATGGTAGGACTGTAACTCTGAATTAATTTGACTGTTGTTTCATGTGAGATTTATCATTAAAAAATGAGAAGAAAAACAGTTCATTCCTGGTACATATATTTCAACTACAATTTCGACTCATCTTATATATGCAGGTGACACTGTCGTCAGAATTGGTCACTTCACAAGTTACCGCCAGAAGTTATCTTCTCTGTTCAGGTCTGCTAATGCCGTATTTGCTCCCTTTCCAGCCTAACTTCATATGCATGTAGAGGCACACCCCCCAACCGACGCAAAAATGGTCCAATAACACAGAAGAGTGGACGTGTCGCTAGCGGGAAAATTGAATGGCCGTGCTACTTTCCCCACATAGAAATTACTGGTAGTTTCTATTTAGTTCAGTCATTAGACAATAATAAAAAGCAACCAACGTTTCATTTGTTGTAGTCTCACATGCACCCTTATGCCTGGCAGCAAAGGATGTGATTCACTTCAATTCTCACCTTTTAGGATTCTGTACTGCATGTCAATGTCTACCCAATGAATTAAAAATATCAGAGCCCACCTCTGCTTCAGTGTAAATCTGACTTAGGGAAACTGAATCCCATCAGATTTCAAAACTGACACACCACACAGATTTTCCAAGTGATGCAGTTTGACACAGTGAACCAGTCACTTGATGAAGAACAATAAGCAAATAGTGTGCCAGCTACACAATTGTTTACCAAATATTAAGTTGGTCTACATGTATTTAGCTACATTCCTATGTCACATAGAAAATGTTACAAATTCTCTTTTTTTTCATGAATATCGATATATTTGACATTTTAAGGCCCTAAATACATTAGTAGTTAGGTTTACATTAAGAAAAAATAATATTTTTCCTATCCTAAAGGATGCAAAGGAGTCCCTATAAAGCAGCATCTCTTGTCATATTAAGTACAGTAGTAGCCTGAGAAATTAGAAGAAAAGTGCTTGTGCACTAAGCCCATAAGGATCCATTGACAGTATTGAGAAGACCAAAGTATATAAAGCTTTTTTATACACTGAAATTCAGAAGGTAAATCACACTTAAATAGCAATTTTAGATAATACTAAGAGACAAGAACATGGAAAGAAGAGGTTAGAGAGTACTTCGGTAAGTGAAATACTTTTAACTCAGGCTAAGATATACAAAAACCTGAGGAAGACTTGGGAAATCTCAGAGCCCCATGGCAATTGCTTATCTATGGGAATCCATGGAGGATTAATGATATACCAGAAAACTGCAGAGGAGTGAAAATAGTGATTATTCTTACCAAGGAGCAAAAAAAAGAGCAGCTGGAAATTTGCAGACCCGACAGCATACTTCATTTATCAAAAAAAAAATACTGGCGCATATAATTAAACAATCTATTTGTAAGCACTGAAAAGAGCTCCAGGAGTGGCAGTCAGTGTGAACCTATGCTAAGGGCAAATAATGTCAAACTATTCTAGTTTCCATCTACAGTACGTTACCAGGTCTTGTGGGTACGCAGAAGAGAATATATCATGTAGTTTTACTTTAGTAAAGCTTTTCATATTCTCTTATAATCACACCAACCCACCACGTCCTAGATTAAAATTTAATAGGTGAGGCACAAAACTGGTAGGAAAAGAGATTACTTATCAATGTTTAATGTAAATGGAAGCTAGGATTCTGGCAGGGATTGCCATGGGATTTTTACTACGACGATATGATGAGGAGCAGGTAGCCAATAGTCAGGAGAGTGGAAGAACGAGGTTATTAATTGGTGAATGACATGAAGATAAGGAGGGGCAACCAAGAAGTTGGAGGGCAGACTGTAAAGAAGCGCATGCTTTCTTTTCTTCTTTCCTTATGGAAATAAGGACAAGTCCAAGGTGCTACGAGTACATAGGAATGAACAGCCTTACGAGTACCAACCAGGGAACTATGGGCTGGATAGAGGGATGCAGTAATGTTGTCAGCCTGAGCCAGCCGGTCATCCCCTGGAAGAGGTGAATGTCATACTGGGATGCAATAGCCAGCATACAATCTGGGAAGTGTCCAGCCTACTCAGACGGAGCTCAATGCCTAATCTCAGGGTGCCGCATTTCAGGAAAAAAGAGGAGCTATTGGAACTGGATGAAAGTTGGATGAAAACCAGGAGGTAACTTGGACTGCTTAGCCTGTAGATGAGAGTGCAGGAGGTAGGTAGGATACTAAATAAACGGACGTTGCAGAAAGGAAAGGAAATCTATTCTGAAGACGTGTGATGAATAAAAGTAATGCAGGTTACCTTTCATCGCAGAAGACTCAAGAATTAAGAAAATTAAGGAAAAAAAACTCATGTTTGGGATAGTAGAAGTCAAGAATGCATCAGACTACAGTCTGTTCATCATTGCAGATGTCTAAGAATAAGCAGGAAAACATCTGTGAGGACTTTCATAAATACGGGCTGTCTGGCCTTGCATTGGGGAAGAAATTACAGGATCTGTCGAGGTCCCATTTAGCCCCACGTTTCTGTGGCATTCAACATTTAAACAAAAAAAAAAATAAGGACAAGACAAGAACTCAAAACTTCCAATTCTATAAATCTCAAGTTAGGGGTGATACAATTCACTTTTTTTTTTTTTTTTTTTTACACTCAGAGTTAGTCACCTTGTATAGTGCATGTCTAGGTACTACAAGGAAAGAAAAAGCAAGAAACAAAAACCAATAGGACATTTCTCTGTGGGACAGTGACATTTTTCTGTTACAGGGGTTAGGCACCACAGAAAGCCTACAGAAGAATAAAAAGCCTGCACATCAGCCTCCCAGATTCCTGGTGACAATCCTAACAGCTTGACTACCCTTCGAATATGCCCTACCTCAATTCTCCTCCAGAACTATCTTCTACAGAGACGGATCTGGCTTGCCTTGACTCCATTGGCGTATTTTGGTGGCTAGCTGTAAGTTAGAGTGGAGCTTGCTAAGGGGCAACCTAAACCATTTCTGTGACTGGTGAGCTAAACCAGTTAACACCGGGAAGCAAGCGGGAGGTATTGGCAATCTCCTGCAGCCACCTTTTAGGACAAACACAGCTGGCAAAGGTGTTTGAAGGCGTCTTTCCCTCCAGATATGAATTATTCACCAACAAGGGCATTACTGGATTGCTGAGGTCTTCACACCAAGAACAGTGTCCTGGCCGTGAAGTGGGTCTCCACCCAGACCACAAGCAGCAGAAGCAATGATTTCTAATTTCTTCAGCAAACTAGCTTGCGGGGGGGGGGGGGGGGGGGGGGAGAAAAAAAGAAACCCAGCAACAAAACAAGGCAGGAAAGCAGTCCTGAAAGACAGGAGACACAAGGAGAGAGCAAGACAGACAAGAACGGCAACCCGGGGGAGGTAGAGACAGCAAGGTAACGTAAAGTGGAAAGTCAACGGGAAGACAAACAATGTGTTTTTACTAAAGCTGTTAATTCACTCTTCACGTCTCCCACTCAAGTCATCCATCACAACATAAACTAAATAGAGCTCAGAGCGCAGCTGCCTGCCTGCCACTGTAAATGAACCTTCTGTATACGGAGCACCGCTCCGGCAAGCTGGCGACCTAAGAGGGAAAAAACCTCAGCTGCAAAAATAAACAAATCAGGTACCACAACCCTCCTCCCTACATTTTTTTCCCAAAGAATGTGTGCTGCTAAGTTTTAACCCCTTCTTGCTTGTTAACTAAGCTCAGTATTTTTGCTTTGCTTAAAAAACACACACAACCAGTGTCGTCCACAAGCACTTAAATGGTTAGTGTGTTTTACTGAACACTACGAAGCTTTACTGAGCACCAAATCCGGGCTCATGAAAAGTTTTTCTTCCATATCAGAGAGGGCACGAGGGAAAGTCCCACTGTCAGACCTGACGAACAAATATCCATGGGTCTAAGATGCTGTCAGTCTCAGAAAAAACCACATTTTTCAGTCCCTCCTGCAGTCATCTTATGACACTTTGCACTTATGGCTGCCTGTCTTTTGCTGCAACCCTTGCGTTAGTGATGAAGTGATCAGCAAATTTTCTGTGGTGTGTGGGGCAGTGGGAGACATGGAAAAAAAGTTTGATGGATTACACAAATGTTACGTATTTTTTTGGATTCAAGTGATCTGGTACTGGGACCTACCAGGGCTCTCAATTTTACGCTTGTGGCTAGAACGAAGGTGCTAAGGGATGTTGCCATTTAGAAAGCGGTGGCTTGGCCCTTCGGTTTTTGAACGGGACACGCTGGCGCAGGGGCTTTTGCAAGTCACGTGAGAAAAAAACATAGAAAACCCCAAAGTTTTGGGGTGACAGCCCGAGCCTGTCGCCGGGCCCCCTGTGGCTCAGGACAGTTTGGGTCTGTGCCTGACTAAACGCCTGAGCAGCACTGCTCTCCAGCACCGGCTCCTTCACCTGCTCATAGGAAGGGAAGCGTCTCTCCCTGCGTGTAAATACACAAAGAAGGTTTCCAGTTGAACTATAGTCTCCAAGAGCTACTAGAAGTAAAGGCCACATGAATTAACCCACCTTACACCGCAGAAAAAAGGACTTCCTTCTTCTCTCATAAAATCACCATGTAGGAGCAGTATAGTCCCTAATATATGGCAGTAACAATGCAGAAATACGTAAATACATAGGTCTGCTGAACCTCTGAGCTGCGGCGACAGCGAGGGAGGTTGCATTGCAGCATCCCGGGGCAGTCTGGAAAGGAAGAAGCATTACAGCTTCCCGCATGTTTAACAGAACAACAAAACAGCAGACAGACTCTAAGAAAAATACGCCAACACTGCTAGTTAGGTCATGAAGCTTGAGGAGGTGCTCTCTATAACCTTCACGAGCGAGATAGCAACCTGTGTTTCCAGCTAAGAGACCACTGACTACAAGCAAGCATAGACCTTGTTTGAGGAGGCAACTACCATTCCGAATGTGATGAATAAACTTTGTTTTATGACTTAAAATCATATTCAAAGTAGATATATTTTAATAAGAAAAGGTAGCTCACACCCAGCTCCTATTTTGTACAATCTGGGCATGTTCTGTAAAATTCTTCTTTTTAAATTTAAAATTATTTAAATTTTAGGGTAGCTTTTAGGGAAGTTTAGACAATAGCCTGGATAAAATTTAACAAATACTGAATCAAAATTAATTGCAGACCTTTTTGTGAGAAGAGACTAAATCAGTGTATAAACACCTATTCTAAACGTTGACAACATTGCAGTGAAAAGCTATGGAAACTGCAACATATGATTTAAAGAAGAAAACAAAACCCCAGAGGAAGAGTAAAATAAGGCTTTTGTTTAGCTATGAGTATGGCTCAGACTACCCTAGCAATACTATTTGGGTGACACAAGTAAATCACATAGTCCCAAACGTAAATGCCATCATTAGCAGTATGGTGGGTACCATTGTAGATCTATGTAGTGAGATGCAAATGTAATTTCTGAAAGAAACACGTAGATTGACAAAAACAATACAGACTACCTTCCCAGACAAATTATTTGTGGCGTTCTTTCTTTAGCCCAGGAAATGTTACAGAACAGGTAAATTGCAAAGTTTCTCATTTGTATGAGGCCATACAGCTACCTATTTCAGAGGGTGCTGCACAAGCCATTACTTTAGAGATTTACGTAAGAAGTTTCAAAGTTGCAATACTACAGAAAGAAAACAGGAAGGTAAGAGAAGACCTGGTGAGATCAAAACAGCTAAACTTCTGGGAGCTGGATGTTGTTAAAAGGATGAAATCCTGACTCCACTCAAGTCAGGGTTAATAAAACAGATAGCATGGCATCTAATCCCATGTGTAATTAGGACGTTACTTTTCTTACCTCTGAGAATCCTGGAACAGGTTGGTAACAAAGAGCATATTGGATCCAAATTAACTTGCAAACTCCTGCAACTTTCCTGACGCTAACAGAGCATTGGGCCTTTCCATTCCTGTTATGTCACACAGCTTGCTTTGGCTAGTCTCAGTTCCACAGGCTTAATCAGAAATAGGCTTCTCCTGCTGTGTTTTTGTTTGTTTTGCTTTTCCTGCAGGTGATTAGAGTATCTTTGTAACTTCTTGCATTATGGATTTAAAAAAATCACCTGCAGGTGGGCTGAAGGAATCACATTCTGCTGAATGTTTATTAAAGCAGTAATTGCTTTCATTTCCCAAAATACACAGTGCACACACCACCTACTGTATAAAATTCTGTTAAAATAAGAAAGAAGTACAATCATAAACCTTTACAGGCACGGAAAGCCTCGCTTAGTCTTTGGTTCAACTCCACGTGGTAATTGTAGATGCAAACAGCTTGTTATTGCAGGGACTTGTATCACTGAATAATTGTAAGTACTTTAAATATCCTTTGCCAGTACTTTACAAATAGATGTAGCATTTGGGATGCTCAAGAAGCTACCTTTATACAAATGCTCCACTCATCTGATTAAATATTGACCTTAGGCAGGAACCAGTATCAAGCCACAAACTTGCCATGTTCAGGGAAAACACTCAGCATTTTCCTCAGTTAGATCTTATTATGTTGCTCTTTCTAATACATGGACAGAAGAACTTCAGGAGTGAATGCCTCCTTCTGCGTGTTGGTGTAAACTCTTCTGATCGATGAAACCTGCCCGGAGCTCTGTAGTGCCTGCACGGCGTTGCCTTCTATCTGAGTGACCCTGCATCTCAAACAGCCTCTTTTTTCACTGCAGCCCGATGCCCTCCCTGTCAGCGATATTCTCTGGCTTATGGAAGAATGCCAAATGCCTTGAGTGCATGTAGACCCGTACTCCCACAAAATCCTACACTGATTAGAGTAAATATGTCATGTTGTACAGTTTGTGCACTCAGGAGCTAGATGCATCACAATGGCCAGGTACTACACGGAGTCTGCTATCTTCCCCTTGTCTGACTCTGCTCCTCATAAAGCTGAATGATGTGGGTTTGTATGTCTAGCTCCTTTGTGCAGTCAGTGGCAATAGAATTGCCAATGCCTATGTTTGGTTTTGACAATATGACAGGGTCATTGTGATACCATTTTGTACCATGGCTGACTGAGCTTGCTCACATGGGAGATATCCCATAGTAAGTGAAGAAAAGCTCTTAAGAACTGCATGACTGAGCAGGAATTAGCTGAAAAGCCATGTGCATGTGGACAAATTTCTTCTAATTAGAAAATGAGTCTATTCTGGGGAACGACTTCTCACGCCTTGCAAATACAGCCCAAGTCTTGAGCCCATAGTAGCATACTGCTGTCACCATCAAGAGAGAAACCGGGAGTGGAAAAATGACCCACACCTACATCATGCGTTCCTATGTCTTGGAAAGCTGAGGTGGAGTGTGTCTTCCTCCTCCCATCATCCCAAGAGGGAAACAAGTATTCACAGCATAGTCTTCTGGAGCTGGTATGTGTGCCCATAAAGGACACCACCAGTTTTGCAAGTTCCAGCTTTGCAACTCCTGCTCTTAAGCTGCAGGCTCTGGTTTAGGAACTTCTTCCTCAAGGGGAAAAAAAAACCCAATCCCCCCCCCCCCCCCCCAAAAAAAAACCCACATTACTTCTTTTGCGCTGTGTGCTTTGTGTGACTACCATTCTTTCATTAGCTTGCCGGTTACTAAAACTCCCATATTAACTAAACTATACTAGATTTACCTTGAAACAGATTTTCCAGATCATTTAAATCACTGGAGCACTCACAGGCCGACATGACAGGTCATGTAGAAATATCCCTCCTAGAAAATGGAGGGAGAGAGAAAGAGACATAGCTACTGAGAGCCAGGAATTTCTATGTATCTTTTAACTAAAAAGTGCTTTAGACTCATAAGAGCCTCAGACAGATAGAAACACGCAAGCTCTTGGCTTACACAACAATATCCCCTCCAGAGAACTGCTCACACCGTGGGTATGTGTGTGTGCATAAATGTGACAGGTACGAAGGTAGTTACAAAGTGAGGAGAAGTGATGGATACTGTGATATATAAGCTAAATGGCATATTTGGAAACCACTCAAACCAAGCATATTCATTAAAAGCAACTCCACTGTCCATTAGAAATACTGAAGTCTCAATCAAGTGAATTTAAGTGGTTTAGAAACTGATAGTTGTAAATGTCTGAAACAACTGGGTTCACTGTACAGTTCTCAAGACATGGTGTGGTTACGGTCAATAAATAGCTGCAATTTGCATTACAAAACACCCGGTCTCAACTCAGGGTGAGCTGTCAAAGGGAAAGGAGAGCATTTGTGTCAACAGAGAAACAACCAAGCAATTGCCTGCCTTTGTTTAGGTGGTTAGGTGTTCAGGTGTTACTGTACTATTTGGAGAGCCCTTGTATCCAGATATCACAAAGGAGTTGCCATATGCTTTTTGCCGCTGAGGGGTCTTTCTCTAGAGAAGGACGTATCCAGCAACCGCCGGAGAGGGCTGGGGATTATACTCTGGATCCTATTTGCTGTTCCACACACGCTGGGGAAGAACCATCCCTAAACCCCTGCTTGTGGTGCAGCCAGCTCCCCAGCTCGTCTGGAGCTGCCATTCACAACATCCTTGATCGCAGCTGGCTTCCCAAGTGTCTTGAAAATTACTCAAAATTAAATTAAACTGTAAAGCTTGGATAAAAAATTACGATTTGATTTGCCAAATTAGTCTTTCTAATGAGGCAATTAAGTTCCTTGCTAGCGCGAGTTCTTGCAGAGCCAAGAACTGCTGTCTCCCAAAATAGGCTTAGGAAAAATTGGAACCGATCTTGGTTTTTGGAAGTGAACATGGCAGGCGAGGCATTGCCATCATTATTCGAAAAATGCAGTCTGTACATAGGCAGCTAACCAAGGCATTTTCTCCCAGATGCAATACCAATGTTTGCTTTGGAATCAATTTCACAATGTGCTTGTGAATGAAGACCGTACGTTGATGCCAACGCATATCATGAATTCATCTCTGTGTGCTATTAGAAGAGTAGGGTATAATTTTACATAAAAGGTGTCTACATCTGGTACTGTTCATAGGCTCTTTCCCCCTTTCCCATTCAAAATAAAAATAGCAACATAGGAAAAAGTTGGGAAGCTTTCAAGAATTGCTGTGAATTACATGAGAAGGAAAGTTTCAGTAAGTCTGGAGATTTGCCATGGACATTTGCACACCGATTCCAGCAAATTTGTCCTGGTGGCATAGCAATTTGCCAACATGTTGCGTGCAACGATTGAGAGCCTGCTTTGTTTTTAGGAACAGACCCGTGGCCCCTTTTCTATCCGATGAGGACGAAACCTCCCAGAGACAACCTGGAGATGCCCTCTGAGGGGTGCCAGGAGCGGTCTGCTTCCCAAAATTCCTTGTAAGAGAGGAACTGCTTTAGGACACGCAGAGCAGAGAGCTGGAGGGCCCCTTGCTAAAGTCATCTACCCCTCTCCCAGTGGAGGGCAACACTGGCCTAAAACAACTGTCTCGGTACAACTGCAAGGAGCACAAGGCTGACCACAGCTAACTCCTTGAAGGGAAAGACCATCATAAGAAAGAAATTTTAATATCAGTTTCTCGATAGCTTGCAAAAATTGTCCTCTGTCTGGGAGAGCGTAAAGGGAAATAATTACCTACAAGACAAAAATAAACAGTCACTCTCCTTGAAATATATCTGTGTGCACAGATACTTAGAACGTATTAACTGTGTTTTAGCCCAACTGTTAATCCAGACTTTCTATGGCATTTACAAAAGGAGGACTCCTCCCTGCCTCTAAATAAAATGTATTGCTTCTGCCTGTTTTTCCTTCAAATTACTAGCATTTTTCTGAAGCCCACTGATGTGACAACAGCATTCCAGGTCTGGACTCAGCAATGACAAAAAAAAAAAGGAATCTCTCGATCCAATATTAAAACAAACCAAATGCATATCAGTATTTTCCCCAGAGTGCTATATTCTTCTATTTAGTTCTAAAACTCTCATTTCAACTACTTTTAGTTCATGAGGCCGTGCGGCTTAAATAATTTGACTAAATTTTCAACTACTGTTTCCTGATGTCATGAATGTTTACCCTGAACGCAAATGCTCCTTACCCCTTCCCCAGCACACTGGTGTAGCTATCCACTGGGGCTTGGGAGAATTCCCTGAACACTTTTTCGCTTTGAGAAATTTTATGGATTGCCTCACAGTGAAGTACTCAAAAATAAAAAGTTAAACCCAGAAAATTCATGTTCCAGTACTTCTTAATGGATATAAAGCTACTGTAAAATTTATTTTTAAGTTTGTGTTTTATACTAGCAAATATGATACTGCAAAATTAAAATGCGAGGTACCTCCTACTACAGCCCTCTTTTCTTCAGTCGAGTTATTCCTGATTCACACTGTACCGTGTGGCCAGTATCAAAATTTGCCCCGACAAGCCTTAAGCTCCTTCGAATTTTCTGTTTTCAAAATCAGCTAGAAAAAGATACTTCCTTAAAAATGTCTTGAAGCACTACAGTACTTAGCACTGGCTTGGCACAGAGCCAAACAGCAACCTTTTTTTTTCTATTTCTGTTGTACGCCTCAGAGTGATCTTACTTTTCCTAACCAACAATCTTACAGGCGCCCATCACGGGAAAGCTCTCTAGAAACGGTACTCACACTCAGCACAGGTTCGGGGCAGTCTATTCCAGGAGCTGTGTTTTGCAGGAGCGCGAGCTTACCAGAAGCCGTCCATTAACGTAGTTTGCTGTTAGCAGGGGAAAAAAAAAAAAAAAAAAGGGAAAGTAAAACCCAAACAATACTTCTATCAATATGATAGTAGGAAAAAATATCCATAGCATAATAATATATGCAACCTGTATTCCTCTATTCATTCTGTTGAATGGCAGTAGGTACTTACTAGTGACAGCACAGCTTTCCAGAAACCTGAATTGGACCTACACAGCCATAAAAATTGGCCTATCAACACCATTTTTATTTGTATGCAGGGACAGATTTTAGCTAAAATGTACTGGCGCAACCTCATTGACTTCAAGGACCTGTGCTTACAGGCATGTACTAAGAATATGACCCAATGTTTATTTGTTTTTCAGACCACAAAAGTAGTACTGCATGATCTATCAGTGTATTTTAGTAAAGCTGACCAATGGAGACTCCCTTTGCTTTAATGCACATATTTTCATGTTTCCCACAGATCTGCTACTTTTTCAGGCTCTCACTAAACCAAAAATGCATCTGACTTCCAAACATCTGACTCAGTTGAGTTTGTTCCCACTACTTCATTTTCTCTTTTGCACATACATCAACTAATGTTAAACAATGAAGACAACCAAAGCAGAGAGTTTTGCTCGCAGGTTATTAAATGCCCATTAATCTTTTCCTTTCATTTTGAAGTTCTCCAAATAGCGAGGGGGTTGGCTTAAGTCCGGACATGACACAGTTAGAAATACAGATGTGAAAGCTGGAACAGAGAACATGGCCGAAGTGGTAACCAAGATGGTGTAGCAAATGAACAGACATGTTTGCATAATATCATGGCAGCCTCCTGAAAGGCAAAACTATATAACTTGCCAGAGCAAACAGATGGTTACACAGCATGTGAAAATATATTTCTTTTGCACAAATTCAGCTGAAGTAATATAAAACAATGAGCTCATAGTTAAAGAACAGATGATGAGGGAAAGGTAAACAATGAACAGGAAAATGTGATTAGTCACCTTGAATTTATTTCACCGGGCCTGATATTTTTGTTACCTAAATCAATGATAAAACTACCCTTAACTGCAGGCAAAAGAGTCTTGAATCCATTGTACGTGCCTGCTTATGTTGTGGCAAGCTTCTCGCTGCACCTGCCAACACGTGCTCTCAAGCACTTGAGCAATTCTTACAGAACTAGCTCAGGTTGTCAGAAATAAAGCTATGAGTTTGAAGAAAGGGCACATGCAAAGACAAGGTGGTGTAATTTTAAATGTCAAAATGTGGTTTAATCATATTTTAAATGTTAAAAATAAAGTTTTAAGGCCACCTACGATATTTGATACCCCGTTCCTATGTTTCTCTTCATTTGTTTATGTAACACTGCTGCAAGCTGCCGAACAGGAATAGCTGCATTTTAACGATGGATGCAGTAAGCCCATAAACATAGATTGGGGAATTGAGGGTGAGAGAGAAAGGGAGAGGGCAGATGTTAAGGAGAGAAAGAGAACGAGGGCTTAAAGACCTCAAGTGAGGATGAATTCTTGGCTCCACTGTAGATTATGGGAGTTTAATCAATTATTTCAGCAGGATCAGTACGGTAATTGTGGCTAAAGCGCACTTGGATCTTGTGCAACAAATTTCAGATCAATGTCAGGTATCATTAGTCCACATACAGTTAATGAAGGGTATTTTCTTGAAATTGCCTTTCTACTTGAAATTCATTATCAAATTGCTTGGATTATCAAACTATAAACCCTGTTCCCATAAAAAAGTAGGAAAATCATCTTCTTAATAATCTCTTGAACAATTCACTAGCTATAGCACACTGAGTAGAAAGCTGACTGGAAATAACAAAATTTGTGATAAAAACAAATAAAATAATTTGCTCCTTCCTTCATTAAAAGTTTTGATGACCATTCCAGAAACAAATTGCTGTGATTGAGTAGTTATCTCTTCAAATGGTTACCACAAGATCAATGAAATTAAAATAAAATGGTTAGTTCTTTTATATACATGTCTGTGTGGTTAAAGAATGGAACAGAAAGTAATACAGAGGATATGAAAACATGGAGCAAGAGTCAGGTTAGATAGATACAAAGATTACGAAGCGCCTTTTAACTACAAAATACAAAAATTCTCTATATTCCTTGCAGGAAGTGATTCTATACGGGGAATGGTCACAGAAGGTCTGGATATAATAGTAAGTTCAATGACGCATAGCTGCTGGTTGTACAGATAATGTCTTAACACCTTTCCCTTCAACTGCATAACACCTACAGGCAATGTACTTTCTCTTTAAATGGCCTCCTCACAATGCACCATTCAAAAACCTATCCATAAAGACAGCCTTCAAAAGCTATAAATCTGATCTCGTGGATAAAGAATATATATTCTTTTAACTTTTCAAATATAGGAGGAACAATTAAAATACTGAGATTTATTCCCTGCAAAGACATTTTCCGCCCAAAACACTGGGAAATGTTAAAATATTTTCTTTGGACTCTTTTCCATTGAGCGTTCTCAGCATCTCATGAAGTTCGCCTGAATCGCATTTCTGTGCTTTGTGCCAAACTTCTCCACGGACTACGCTTTCCATTGTGATAGGATTTCTGTGATGCAAACTGTGTTGTGTGGCCATAACCTGGCATGAAAGACGTGGCTCTTCCAGTGAACCCAGGCCCTGCAGCAGGAGTGAAATAAGGCACCGTGAAGGTATCATAACAACTGAGATCAACACAGATTAATAAGAAGCAGATCTAAAAGGAAAAGAATTGGCTTAGTTTTACAAAGTGATGGTTTTAGAGCTAGCCTGACAAAAAGTGAGTGCTTTCTTCTCAGCTGCAGCTTCTTTTCCAGTGGCAAATCCAAAACTCCAGCAAAATAGTTTTAAAAAGACCTCATTTCACTTTCCGCAAGACGACAGAGCAGTACCCCCCAGCTCACACAAAAGGGCAAAGTTTTTCCCACTCCAAAATTCAGCTTGAGGGCTCCTCCAAGCGCAGAGCGGGTCTGACATGAAGCTGTCAGCTTTTGTTGGAAGGGATGAGCCGAGCCTTCGCAGTGTTTAGCCAGCAGACAGAAAAGGCAGAGGGCAGGATGTGGTAGTGGTTATTCAGTAGGTTGCACTTTTCTCTAGGAGGTTCCAGTCTGGCAAGAAGCCTGGGTCGGTCAGACCCCAGACAACGGATATATTGTCCAAAGGTTCAGAAATGGAAAAATGCTTTTTTTTTCCTTTTTTTTTTTTTTCCCTGGTGCTTTTCACTTGCAGAACATAAACATATGGTAGATTTCAGCTGGACTAAAATAGAGAGGCGAGGAGTCCATCTGCACGGAGCTGCCTGCAGGACTGACCCTGCCACTTCTGATTTACTGTGGTCAAAGAATACGGCCTTGTGCCTCGCTGCGGCAGGAGGTGCAGGCTGCTGCTGGAGGCTGGTAAATATTGTAGTGAAGCCTTGTGTTTGGTGTTTTGATCAGATTCAAATCTGGTCAACGTCACCCTGCCATCCAAAAGTATCTTCAGGGTTTAATTTGGCCGATATATTCTTCTCTGTGTGCTTCGTACACACTTCTTCTCTCAACTGCTATTTCTGTGAGCGTGGCTGCTTTCCAGGAACGGAGAAATTGATTTCTGTATGCAATTAAAAGAGAGAGAAAGAGGGAGGGAAAAAACATCCAACTGAGTTCACGGCTCATCTGACACTGTTGATAGAAACTCAGAGGACGCGGTACAAAACCGTGGCCTCCTGAAAACAGTTAATCGGGGATTAGACAACACAATAGTTACCTTGCTTTAAGAGAAATTTCTCCAAAGGGTTAATTACGGACCCAGAAAAAGACTAACAAAACAAAACAAAAAAACATGTGGAAGGCATCAGGCCTAAATTTTCAACATGAGCAACACTAATAGACCTTTTCGATAGCCAGGCACAACCCCTGTAATTCTACAAATTAGACTGAGCCCCTGGGAAGTATGTGCCTGCAGCTGCTACGCAGATGTGAGATAGAAAATGAAGCAGATTCTTCCAAATAACACTGGATAGTTCTGAAGCTAATAAAATTACCACTGATCCAGTGTTAACTGACAACTTTCCTTATAAAAAAGTCATATATCTCATCTTATAGCGAAACACATTCAAAGCTGAAAAGTATATGCCCATAGATGGGCAACAAATACAAGTCTTCTCACTTCAGAGTGATTCCCATCTTGTAAATATTGTAAATATTCCCTCTTTTGGGGAATTAAGGAAAGTTGTCCTTGGTGCTTGTTTGGGAGTAAGAGTTCTTTCTCAGGAAGCTGATTAGGATTTGTCAAGACAGACAAACGCACATACTCTCCTGTAAGTATTTATCCAACATTTAAACACAAACTTAGTTTCTGCTTGTGAAAGGTGAAGGAACAGCCCCAGACAGCCTGTATGGTTGGCTGATTGTCAAGATCAGCTAAGAACCAAGTTGCATATATTGCCTTCCTGCTTTGCTATCATGTGACTACATCCTCATCTGCTTTTCCTACAGTTTCTGGCCTCCACATTAATGCATGGTGAAGCTTGGATTCTGCAACAAACACAAAAGAAGAGGTTCTCAAAAGAGCTTGGAAGAACTAGGTGACCAAACTCAACTGCACTGCGACAAACACCGAGGGCAAACTCCCACATCAGAGATGGTTAGACAACTAAATAGACCTTCAGAAATCTGGCTGAGCACTTGCTCTTTGGCACTTTTGACAACCACAGCTCTAAGAGCTAAAGGATCTCACTGTGGCAGGTATACGTTTGGCTTGGAGTTCACACAGATCTTACAAAGACCTTTAACAATATGATTTTGAGAGTCGTGTGAGCTTGGCCACTTGAGAACCTTTTGTAAGTAAGTCACAAATGTTCTGGCACTGAACTGACCTTCAACAAACCACATTTACAGAAACCCTAATTAACAGGAACAGCGACAGCACGCCAAACACTTCAGAATACTACTCCTTTATGAGAGCATATTCATTCACAGGTAGATTCAAAATGACCAAAGTGGAAAGAATTCCCCTGCATTTGGGGAGGGAGAATCAAAAATAAACAACATGATGATGGATATAGAGGGTGAGGCAGGAGGGGACAAGAAACAGAGCAACCAGAAAGAAAAAGGAGGACAGGGACTGGCAATGGAGGAAAATGGATGAAAGTTGAGAGGGAATGTCACTGATGTGATGAGTTCACAGACAGGCAGCAGGGGCAAGAGATCTTTTGCCCATTGGAAAACACAAGGAAATGGGCAGGTCAGAAAGGAAGCAGAGGTATCTGACAGGAATTACTTTAGCAAGCATTTTTCCCTCCCTCTCTCACCTTACTGCAGAATTGAAATTGATTTTAATCAAAAAGGGGGTTTTATATGCTCTTCTTGGAACCTGATCAAAGTGTTGCCTCCTTAGTCAATATATTTCTTAAAGTCCCCAAATGTGCCTAAAATATTCCCCTTCGCTATAACTCTAATGGCCCACAATCACTTCAAGCTGTGGTCTCCTCAGTTAGGATAAACAATGCTGTGCCAATGTTTGGCTGATGAAAACCTCCAGAAACATACCAGGGCCTTAAAAGGGAGACATTGTAATTTTGCAGAGGGCACTCCTCCCTGTGAATTACTGTTCTGTTAGCATCCCACTATGCCATTAGGAGACACCACTCCAATACTAGCGGTAGCTGTCCTAGGGCTTGTTTACAACTAAGTGTAT
Organism: Gypaetus barbatus; assembly: GCA_028022735.1. Taxonomy (NCBI): domain Eukaryota; kingdom Metazoa; phylum Chordata; class Aves; order Accipitriformes; family Accipitridae; genus Gypaetus; species Gypaetus barbatus. The sequence goes on along the minus strand of CM051549.1, from coordinate 26,759,739 downwards.
TTGCTAAGGCATCACCACACCAGCATAACTACTTCCTTCCTACTCCCCAACTACTATAAATCTCTCAAAGTTTTGCATTACGCACCACAAAAGTCCCAGAGACCCCTGCAATCTTCCACAGAAGTGAGCGGTTTAACAAGAGCACCCTTGCCCAGTATAGACATCGCTAACATGTTTCTTAAGCTAAATTCTTCCTACATAGTTTCCTCGGGGTGCAGGCATTTTCATCCACTTCCAGGCCAGAGCCACTTATGTGGACTAATGGGTCGGTTGCCATTTTCCATTCTCAGTGGCTGGAAAGACTTGCCCATAACACCCTGTTTTTAAAGCTCTTTTCTGGATAAATATGTGACATATTTTTAAGGCTGTTTTTATGTAGCCGTTTAAAACAGTACAGACTCTGACACCTACCTCATGGGAAACGCACTTGCAGCTGACGCCCAAAGCAGCGTTCAGGGCAGCATCACAAGAGATGATCCCATTCCTAGTCCCCACCTCGCAGATGACCCCCAGCACGTGGCTGATTCTGTGCATCCTCCGCCAGAGCCGCAGGTCAGGATGAACCTCCCGTCACGTCTGTTAGCACACGCTGAAGGAAGAGACACTGCTCTGGCTCCTGGTCCCACTTCCAGCCCTTGGGGACCACTCTCCCTGGGGGGACTTAGGCATCAACATGATGCCAGAGCATGAGGAGCAGCTGCTACTTCTCCACGTCCCGTTCAAGAAGCAAAGGGAGTGAAGCCACAGCTTCACTCGTTGGCTTTTGGCATTGTTTTCTTTACACGAGAATAACTGGAAGGGTAGATGACTGTCGTGGTTTAACCCCAGCCAGCAACTAAGCACCACGCAGCCGCTCCCCCGCTCCCCCCCGCCCAGTGGGATGGGGGAGAAAATCGGGAAAAGAAGTAAAATTCGTGGGTTGAGATAAGAACGGTTTAATAGAACAGAAAAGAAGAAACTAATAATGATAATGATAACACTAATAAAATGACAACAGTAATGATAAAAGGATTGGAATGTACAAATGACGTGCAGTGCAGTTGTTCACCACCCACCGATCGACGCCCCGTTAGTCCCCGAGCGGCGATAACCCCCGCCCCCACTCCCCCCAGTTTATGTGACGTCCCATGGTCTGGAATACCCCGTTGGCCAGTTTGGGTCAGCTGCCCCAGCTGTGTCCTGTGCCACCTTCTTGTGCCCCTCCAGCTTTCTCGCTGGCTGGGCTTGAGAAGCTGAAAAGTCCTTGACTTTAGACTAAACATTACTTAGCAACAACTGAAAACATCAGTGTGTTATCAACATTCTTCTCATACTGAACTCAAAACATAGCACTGTACCAGCTACTAGGAAGACAATTAACTCTATCCCAGCTGAAACCAGGACAATGACCCAGGGAATTGATAATATGAGATAAAATACTTTTTAGACAGTGCGTATGCTTCTGATCAGGCTTGCCTGGAGAGCAGTCCAGGGCTGTCGTTGCAGAACAAGGCTGCTTTGTTTTTATTTATTATTGGTAACATGGAGGCGGCTAATGGCCCCAGCCAAAAGTCAGGACCATACTGCATCAAGTGCTGCTCTGTAAAATCCTAAGTAAAAACGTTTGTCCTCAAAAGCTCATACGGGAGACAGGCAGTGGAAGGAAGGAAGCGATATCTCTGTTTTGCTATGGCAACTGATGCACTGGGATGTTTGTGCAGGGTCACATAGGAAATCTGTAGCAAAGCCAGAATCTGAACCTACATCTTCTGCATGTAATTACAGCACTAGTGCAACAGGTCCTTCCTTCCTCTCAAACATTTGCTGTCTGACTTCTAGCTGAGGGCTTGAACCCAAGAACATCAGCATAGAAAACAAGCCTTAAACAGTCGCATTGAGAAAGCAACTCCGTCAGCAATCGGCAGTCGAAAATTCCAACTACGCCTGCAGATCAGGAGAGAGCAGTTGCTCCACCGACGACTGCATGTTCTAGGAGGCATCTTTCTGAGCCAAGTTTGAAAGCCACCCATGAGGCAAAACAGCAAGGCTTGTTCTCCTGCTGTATCATTGCGCTGTGTAGGTGTGAACACGGTGCCAGGGGATGCAAATTCAGACCTACGCCTGCTGGCAGGAAGAGCTGGACATAGCTCAGGATATTGTTCAACACCTCTACTGGTTCCCAGTTCACTGCCAATATCTTTGCTCTCATCGAGGAGCCCTGAATAAGGTCTTAATTACTTGTTCTTTCCCAGAACGCCATGACAGTCGCATTCATTTGGGGGAAGGTTAGCAGATACAGCATTGTCAGAGCTAACGTCGTCCGACTGATGTTAAGCTTGTACAGAGCGTGTTGCCAGTTCACAGAACAAGCACAATAACAGAAAAGACAAAGAGCAGAAAGAAAAAAGCAAGGAAACTGATAGCAGCAGATATTGTGAAACTGATAGCCTTAATTTACTGTGTATCCTTCCCAGAAGTTATGGTAACGGAACATTTAATTTCTTTTGTTCGCAGATTTGAATGGGAAAAAGTCTGTGGGCTGACTAATAGGACAAATCCTAGTATTAGCTGTAAACCAGCATAGCAAATTCTACTTCAGAAATCTAAGTTAAAGTGCATCTTGCACTATTTTTCCCCACTTAGTTATTGCTGCGTGTCTCTGAAATTCAAGACTTGCAATTTACGCCACGTTTTTTGAAATTTTCCAGAAATCCGATGAAGTACATACAGATGGTGAAATACCGTTTGTTTTCTGAAACAAAGTTGTTACTGCACATGCAGCTTTGTTGCCTGCTGGCCTAGGAACCCAGATGCTTTAACAAAGCGGCATTTCCGAGCTGCTCAGGGGCCGTTCGATGTTTCTGGACTACCTCGTTCCCTTACTGCTTTAGCTGGGATCCTTGGCCCAGCCCAGGCCATGGGCTTCTAAGCTCTTGTCTCCTGGACATCCGTGGAAATGCAGCTTCTACAGCCTGGGGAAGGTCACCATTCAGAGTGACCTGGTGAAGGAGAAGCCGGCCAGATAAAGAGAACGAGGCCAGAGTCCATTAGAAACTTGCCTGACAGGTGGTGTTTCACCAGAGTTGTGCTGCTGGTTAAAAAAGAGCCTTCATTTCTTCCAAAATCCATCTTACTCCGGAAAGTTACCAAACTGGTAGCAGTCCACACTCTTGTTTTCTCAACAGTCTCAACAACCAAATGACAGAAAGTGTTGATCTGATTTTTTGGTCTGCCCAGTACTACAGATTTCAAAGGCTGTCTGTCACGTAAAGCAAAATCCCCCAAAAGATGGATGAGAGGAATATGGATTCACTGATTCTCCTGGATGCACTTTTGACATTTTGTAAGGTGACTCAAGAAATCGAAATTTTGATGATTAAAAGGTGGCAGAAAGGTTTACGGGAACAAAGAAGCTGCACTGTATGAAGCACCATCCAGAGCTTCCAGCTAGAAATTCAGTTGGAAGAGCGGATAACACAGTTAACAAGAATCAAAACTAATAAATGTTAAAATAGTGGAGTGCTCTCTGTGGACCCACAACGTGTTATCTGGAAGGGAAAGGAAAGGGTGTTTGAGGACAAAAGGATACCTTTCTGTACTACTCACAAAAGTCTTTCCTAATGTACCAGGTCATTTAGGAAGTTTTACATAACCCTTTAAAATGCCTTTTCTTCAGCTATTTTTGACATGCCTTTTCCATTAACATAAGTGGGAAATGGCAGGCAAATTAAAATAGTCCCCTCGGGCTATGGTAGGGAATGTTCTTGCCACTTCCACCATTGGCTCAACTCCCCCCACCACAAAACCTGTAGTGGGAGAACTGGAGTAAAGAAAGTATCAGGGATCTTGTGCACACTACAAGCACGTAAATCAGAGCGTGCAAGGGTCTGCTGCTCAAGGCTAGAGAGACCAGTGGTGAAATGCTATTATTCAGAGCCTGATTTACCACTAGTGCTTCCAGCATGGTTACCTGGAGGTTAGCAAGCCTAGGAAATACAAGAGATTTTATGGAGCAAAGCATGGGCAGCAGGAAAGGTACACAGGCAGCATTCACTGCATCCACTTAGCTCGTGACATTTAGGTCCATATCTGACCGTAAAATACGTACTCATGTGGTTCTGTGCTACTCGTGACTTTGAAATCAAAAGTGAGACTTTTTTGTCTTCCCAGTCCAATTTTTCAGCAATATTTTACCAGTTTGCACCCAGTAACTGTTGAAACAGTTACTATTATGAGCCACGTGTTGATATGTTCACCAGTACAAACAGTCCCACTGAAGCAAACAGCCCCACTCATGCTGTAAGGCACCATTATTCAACATGAGAATGCAAAGCAAAACCTGTTCCTAAATCTCGAGGGTTAAAATAGGAGAAAAACTAAACATGATTTTTCAGTTAGTATGAGACACTTTTCTTTTAGAATGGCTTCTCATACTTGTAATCAGTTAAGCGATTGGTTGAAAATCATTATTAAACCAAGTGTTCAAGAATTTGCTATAGTAATATTAAGATTTTTATACAGCGAGCTGTATCACTACTCAGTAACTGTCCTCTTCATTGTGGGTATAAAAAAAATTACACAGTACCTTTTCACAGTAGCAGAACTACTATTAGAACTGAGAAAAGGCTTGTTAAAGCACGAACTTTTGGAACTATTTGTTTCAAAGTTAGAAAAACCAGCTGGACAGCTATAGATATAGGACACAATCTAACTAGGAGTAATCCTTAGATCCAGTAAAATTAAGCCCTAAACCCAGGGATTTCACCTGAGTAATAAGGGAGATTAGGCTTTGATCCCATGTCCCTGATGTTAATTTGTCACCCCATATTGCCTGGCAGTAAACAATTAAGGGCCAATCCTGGAAGGCTGATAGGGAACTTCGTGCCTAGCAAAGATAAGGAAAGTATATTGTTTCCTGTTGCCACTGGACATGAGCTTTATATAATTATCCTACCAGTTAGGATTAACTGGGCAATTATCCCGACAAACAATGGGACATTGATGACAGCAAAACAAAGGCATCTCAGAGCAGCTCCTTCGTCAGGGCTGCTGCCAGCCCCAGTCCCACCGAATCGCCTCGCTCCTGGCTGCCGGCCCAGCGCTATCAGCCCTCGAACAAGGGCTGCACAGTTACAGGGGGAGCAGCAAGGGAAACAGTTTTCCTAACCTGTCAGCATTTAAGAACTCAAACATTTTTCCTTACCACAAAAGGAGTTGAAAATTTGGAGGGAAAAATGTCCACAGACTAAGCATATGCAGAAGAACAGGTTGGCTGGAGAGAGCGGCTTTGCTTTCCACGCTTGTGAAACATTTCCTTCAGATTTTGACCTTCTCTATCTGAGCGAAAGCAGCATTTCAACGCTGGAAGAGAAGAACAGAAAAAAGAGAAAATGTCAGAATGGGAATGTCAAAGGGCCTTTTTTTTTTTTTTCTTTTAAACCCAAAAAACCTCTAAGCAGGAGACTTAGCTAGCTGAATCTTTCTTGGCAACAATTCCAGTTCAGTGAATTGACTCATTTTGTCAGAAAATTTCTGACCAGCAGCAGTCGGTGGTTCATAGGAGACAAAAGAATAAAACAACAGTGCCTTTCCCATGGCTCTATTTCTAGCACAGGGGACTCTGTTCAGGCCTGGCACGGCAGGCACCGTGCTCTGTGGTAGCATTCCTACGTCCCTTGCCATACCAGACCTAAACAAAGCCTGAGTCGCGGACGGCACTCCCTCTGAGCACCGATTCCCATGTTAGACGAACCCTTAAAGTTACGAACCCAGCCTGAGCAGCCGTACAACACAGTTTCCACATTTTAACACTGAATTTGTACTTTTTCCAGCATATTTCAGAGACATCTGAAGACGGCTCTGAAGTGCACTGGTGCCTGCTGGTCCCTTGTTAACCCGAAAATCCCAAGACACCAGAAGTTTAGACCTAATTCATAATCTGACCAATTATATTTAGCCCTAATGTTTTCTCTTCTGTACAGAGAAAAGGGAAAATTCTCTTCTTTTCTGAACACAGCTCAAAAGACGATTGTGTCTATAGAACACCTCATGCTAAATCTTAAAATGGCTACAATCTTAAATACTTGAATCTTTAGAAGGAGATTCGATACCTACGGCAAAATTGACCTGTAAAATCCCCGTTATTCAAGTATTTCAAACGTTCTGCCTCTATAGCGATATCTACAACCACCATCTTGAAGGATACCAGAGCTGAGAATTTCTATTAGTTATCCAAATTCCAGATTTTCCGAGAACAGCTGAACCACACTGTGAGAGCTGGTGCTGTGTACTTGTGACCGATGCTTATTTCAGTCTGCATAAGTTCACTACCTTACTGAGGCTTAAGTAAAACCTCCAGCAAAAAAATCTTGCACCTCAACCAAACCACAAAAGGGACAAATTCTAAGTGGTTCCCGGTCAAGAACAAAGTCTAAAACTCAGTGACTTCCTCTATGAATTCAAGTTGCTTTTATTCCTCATATTTCATTCTGGAGACCAGCAGCCACAGAATCGTCCACTGCAAATATACACTAAACAAATAAAAGTTCCCTTTGTTTTAAGAAAACTAGTTACGTAGGTACATAGTCTTCCAGAAATTGAAGAAGGCTGTGAGAAGGTAGGATAGTATTTCTTTTCTCCCTTTGTCTTTTTGTCTTAGATTTTCGGTGGAGTTTTCTTAAGGTGAAGAAGAATCCTGAGGAGGGAGGAAAAAAATAATTTGGAAGCTGTGCGGGTTAGCAAAATACACTGGAGAAAACAAAAGAAAGGGTCTTAGTACTTCCATACTGTTAAGCAGGAAAGAAGCAGAGGAGAGATACTTTCTAATGAACGTGATGCTACTTTTACATGCCTGTTCTCTCTGGAGACTTGCACATACTTTTTAGTTTTGACTGATAATAAATAATAGGTTTCCTGCCACTAACGACAAGGTTCCCCTCTCCCGGCCCAGGTTCACCGGGTCTGTCCAAGAGATCTGGCCCTTCGCACACAATAGCTCGCTTGCCGCAGAGCCCCTGCAGAGGCATGCTGAAAGCACACAGAAAAATATTTCTTCTGCTCTCTTCCTGAACTTCTTAAACTCTAGGTGACCCAGAGTAAAATCCATTTTAATGGGGCCTCGGTTAAATCAGTTAACTGAGTCCTTGTTGAACTAGGCAACACTATGCAGAAATAAAAAAAAATCATTAGAAGACGACATTCTTGTTTCTTTTTGGAGTCTTCATTCTTACTTTCCTTTCCTTAGACAGCAAGGAAATTATTATGTTCCCAGTTTCAATCCTCACTTCACTGTAGAGCTAATCAGCATTATTCAAATACTGCAGCTACTGTTCATTAAACAGTGGTGCATTTGGGTTTATGGCAGTACTCCTCCAGTGCCATAGCAGATGAGGTCCTGTTACTCCACTAAACTGTTCAACACACGCTTCTGATTTTCACTCAGTAATTCCCTCTGATGGTGACACCAGCCCAGTGAGCAGCTGTTAGAACCGAGAATTCGTAAGGAACACATCAAAGGTGGTTTTAACGTAAAAAGAAAGTAAGAATACGTCTCTGTATTCCACCAGAACGTCAACTTTTTAAACTCTCATTTCAGTCTGATGCTGCAATGAGAGCAGCCAGAGATATTACAGTCTCTCTGTTGTGCTCTTCTCTGGAGCAGAAGCTATATTATGTTTAACTGTATGGCTATTCTAGCAATTTTAAGACAAGTGCATAGAAAAAATACAGAAGACGTCAGATGTCTTCAAAACCTTACGTTATTAGTATAGTAAACCGCAGTCTTCACACATCCAAACTCCTGCAAGTATGATAAACCTACATTATCAAAATAGTGCATTCTTGAATCAAGTTTTAACTTGGATTACAGTAACAGTAACAAAAGAGGCGAATTTTGCAACAAACCCAAATCCCGGCTCTTGATATTGTCACGTGTATTTAAACAAAATCAGTTACACCAAAACAGTCAAAGAAGTAAGTTAAGAACACGTCACTCATGCTACAGGAAAGACAAGTACTGTAGGAGGTGTAGGAGGTAGCGGAGAGATAGATCCTTCCTATCATCTTACTCTGTAGCTTCTCAGGAAGCGTTTCAGTCTTTCATCGACCTTTAGGTGCATTCCTGTGAGATACAAACCAAGCACAAGTGTTAGGACTGCAGCATCAAACTTCTGTTGAGTGGTTTATTTGCAGAGTCTGAAAGGCTTAAATAAACCCTGCCACACTCACCAGTCTTTCAGGACTCCACATCCCCAGTTCCTTACACAACTGCGTGTTCTCTGGATTTATGTGTACATAACACTATCTTTTACGACTGAAAGACCTAAGCACACATTCCTTCAGGTCTCCCTTGCCTTCTAATATTTCTACATCGGCAGCTAGAGTCTCTACCAATCCACAGCTAGACAAAATGCGCTTCTTTCATGCTGGCATTTAATTCGATTTTCAAAAGCACTTTTAGGAATGAGTCTGAGGCAAACAAATTTTCTAAAGTATGAAGCAGTTCTTGGTTTTGAAAATCTTACCACATCGTTTAGACGGCCAGTCTATAAGCCCCGAGGCAAATTTTCAGTACTGAGACAACAGAGGAGACACACACTCCTTTTAATACTACTAGTATTTGATCATTTAAACAGCCACATACGTTTTGAAATGCAGTCCTTGGAATTTTTCCTCTACCCCCCAGGCACTCTTTAAACAAAGGGTGCCTACATTTGCTGCACAGGTCTTTACACAGAGGTTAGGAAAAACTTCTTATAGTAAAAACCACAGAAACAAGAAAAACACCAGTTTAAATGATGAGCCACAGCTGGGGATCAAAGGGTCAGCATTTTCACCAGATGGGAATCCCTCTTCCACTCCTTGTATTATTTATCAAACTAATTACTGGACTTTGCTTCAATAAAGAGCACTGTCTCTCCACTTTTGGCTCTGTTTGCCTCTAAATTTTGAGTAATTTAGCCACAGTTGGTCTAAGTAAGAAAGCTGCTAAGGGCTACTACAACACTAACTGCTTCTATTTTCTTTTTGCCTCTGCCCTACCCCATAACCCACACCGAGTTTTGCTCTCTCCATTACCCGTAACTTAGATACACTATATTTAGATTAAACAGTCACAGTCCTTAGAACAAGATGCTTATCTCCTTTCAACTGCTCCAGTCTAAAAGCGATCACAGTCTTCAGCCTTTGTGAACTTTACAACTTGTTGGATTTTTCTTGAAATGTGTCTATTCTTAAAAGCCAAACCCATGGAAAAATAACTGAAACCAAATGCCATGTGATCAGGGCCAACCATAACACATGAGAGCCCTAAAATAACAGGAGAGATACTGCGGTAATGCCTGACCTTCTGAACTGTGCATATGGGTTGAAGCAAAACAGCCCATATTCACATCTTAAATGGTGCATACTAATAGTTTATTTGTAATGCAGAAGAACCCCGTTTACAGAGCCATGATTTTAAAGCTTCAAGACTTGCTTTAGATGCCAGAAATGACTTCACTTTTGGAATAAGCTTAAACAAGGTCACAGTTGAACTTTATTAGCTTATATGGTCAAAATCAGTTCAGCAGGCAGTTTCAATGGCTGCAGACATTCCCGCTTTCTCCTGTCATGTTTCCACCTCAAAAAGGAAGGTGCTCTAGCAGATTTTCTGTTCTAAACATCTTTGAAATATGGAGTTATTCCGCCTGGCCTGAAACTAGCAGTTCAAAAACTTTTATTTAAAGCATACAGGCAACACAACTTCAACAAGATGTTTCTTATAGAGATGTTACCAGCCTGTTCTGATCGGCACCCAGCCTTTAACTCAAGTGATAATGTCTATCAGTTACACCCAGATCATCCCTGTAGAAACTGAGCATGTGTAATCCCAGTAACCTAAAACACAGATCGTGTTGCTGCTGACAAAGATGACTGGAGCCCTTTGTATATATCCATATGCAGATCCTAATGCCACCAGGATACAAAGAAAGTATATTCAGGTTTGCTCAGGAGTTAAGAGAGGTGTTTCCTGGGAAATATATTTAAGAGGGTGTGCAACTGTGATACCAGGAAAGGAAAAAGCATGGGGGAAAAGGACAGATGCATCAAAGAAGATGACATCTAGGCAGTTGCTGAAGTCTTGGTATTGTGAATAAAAGGGAAAATCTTTGAGAAAGTTGCTGGGTCTGGTGCTAGCTGAATGAGGGTGACAGCTGAAAGCAAGGAAACCTTTTGTTATTATTGCTAGCCTGTTTTCGGAGAAACTGATTGTCCTACTTTCTTTGTAAATGAACGGGATCATTCTGGAGACTCCTCAATCCGCAGCCACGTTTTCTTCCCCGTGGGCAAAACTTGTAACGCCCTTGGCCTTCCAGACAGGCATGCAGTCCGAAGAGTGAACTTTGTTGCCAACTAACACAACTCGTGCTCCCTACAGCCTTTATGCTACACACATACAATGAAATCCTGATCCTATTCTAGTTGAAAGTCCTACTGCTGGCAGCACACAGACAAGATTTTCTTTTCAAGCATACCTTTACTTCATTAAAAAGTTTCATGTGAATAAAGAGAAAAAAATTACAAGAACTATATAAGATAGTTTTGTCTTTTATCTGCATACCTGTACTTAGAGGACCCTTGCAGCAGAAGCTACCAAAGATCCTGGCAGAGGTAGGCAAATCAATAGGTAAAAGATACCAAAACTGGGTGCAATTTGCCATGCTCTGCTTGATAGGTAGTTATCTGAAATAAACAGTGTTGACAATAAAGGTGAGATGTGGCAGCCAGACCACAGAGGAAAGAACAGTAAAATGTCTCTTAATGCATGAAGAATTCAAGCATAAAAATGGAAGCACTTGTTGTCCGCAGATAGGGTAGAGGGGCCAGAGGATGAACTGTTACAACAGTTGATTTTGGCACAGGATCGTACTTCACTGTACTACTTCCTTCAGGTGAACTCCTGCCAGAAATATTGCTGGGCAGAATCCCAACCTTCATCTGACCAGAATCACTGAGCGCAAGCAGAAACCATTCAAACTGAACTGTAGAGAAGGGGTTAAAAATATAAACCTCCACTTCTTACAGGCCTCAGAAAACAGGATCACCATAAAGAGTTACCTTCTTTGTAGGACCTTATTTAAAATCCATGGAAGTCAGTAAACTGGATGCTTCTAACTGTGAACAGGGATACTTCTGTGTTTTGGTTTTGGGTTTTAGTATCATGCATCCAGAACATTGATTTCTTTCTTCTCTGTTGGTTACAACCTCAAGAGAGAAGATGAATACACAGAGGTAACAGCGGCTCACACAAGAAGGCGTAGGACTTAAGCAGGCTGTCCCTAGATGATGACAGTTAGTACCAATATACTGTTCCACCATCTTGTACTGTATCTCCTGCTGGCAGCGCTCATAATGCTTTCAGTATAACACTGCAAAATGTTATTTTTCAGAAACGTGACTCTGCAGGATAAAAAAAGAACAGTTGCTACATCGTCTTTCTTCTAAAGTCAGTAATTATAATGGAAAGTTCAATTATTTAATAGGATCAGGACAGAAATCCTTCAGCTCCGACATCTACCCAGTCCTGTGACATGAAGCATGATCCTGATCTTTCCAAAAACATCTCTTCATCTGCCTCCTCTCCCATCCCATCAAACCACAGAGCTATTCTCAAACACTTGTACAAACAGGAAGAGGAAACTGAACTGATACTAACATCCTCATCTTCAAAAATGAGGTAGCTCCCTTGTGCTGTATCATTTGCTCCCTTCTGAGTCCTGATGAAGTACAAAACGTAACAACACACAAAAGCTCTGCTTAACCTTAATTCTTAACATTCAGGTTTAATTCATAGCTTGAGCAAAGGGGTCTTACTCCAGAACTTTGAATTGTTATCTACAAAAGACTTTAAATGCTGTAATTTCTGATTCCAGAAAAGTATTTTAGTTCTTCTGTATACTGTGGCCTCTTTCTAAAAATAGTCTTAGTTTCCTGTCTTAAAAATCTGCCTTCAGTCACAAGAAGAGCATGATTTGGAAAATTTTTCTTCTATTCATCTGCTAGAGGGCAACAAATAATAGTGCCACTCTTCATAATAATTTTGATTGTATCAGTATCCTATGAACTAAAAATTAACAATAATGCAGATCAGAGTCGTACAGTGTACCCTACTAACGAACAAAACATGCTACCTTTATACATGTCCAGGATAAGACATTGCTAAACAAGATGGGTCAGGGAAGGAAAGACAACTCAGGTTTAGCCTGGTCAAGAAACACTTATTGAAATTGGGCACAGTTATGTTTTTTCTTGGTAGATACAGCACTCCCCAGAGCAGAAATGCATGATACTGTGTCAACATTTGGCTTTGTTAACTGCATTTGAAGACAGCTTTGTGATTACAGAAACTATCCTGGAATAATATTGGCTCATACGAACAACAGTATCTCAGTCCTCTCCTTTCACAGCTGGCTTTCTCTTGCCCGACTAGCGCGCTGGTTTTTATGTGGATTGATAAAACTGTCTGGCTGTTCAGACCCAAATTACCCGGAATGAGGCTTTTTTTCCTTGTAGCATCTTAATTAGCTTGTCAAGAACTGGCCCAAGTGGGAACCTGCAATGGAGAACTGCAATGAAAGAGCCCGTTGCAGAGCATCTGGTTCCCCTAAAATGCAAAATGTCAGAACAGACTCCTGCAGTCTCTGACATGAATCTCTCTTTTGCTGAGATACTTGGATCTCAGAAATCATGCACATTAATTCTTCCTACAGATATCAAATATAAAGATGTGCTGACAGCATAAATGTCAAAGACAAAAAAACTTCCTTTCACTCAGACAGTTAATCTTTGTATCAATAGCATGTTCTTTTATGGATTTTTGTACCTAGTTCATGACAACAGCTGGAAAACAGAGTGAGAAATGCACAAAGCAAGCCACAAGAAATATTGAGGGCTGACAGTGTCCCAAGAATTTGGGGAGCAAAATAAAGGGCTGCATGTTTGTAGCTTCCTCTTGCTTGTTCCATCAAGTAAACAAGCACCCAAAGAACATTTTCAGAAGTTTCCATTAACCTGGGTTTTCTGAGCTTCGCAACCATTGGGATCTTCCAGGAAGCTACAACATAGAGCTACACTAGCAGAGGATGCTGCAGAGCATCGGCTAACTCTAAAGTGCTGAGTATTGTCGTGGGTTGACCCTGGCTGGACACCAGGTGCCCACCAAAACTGCTCTGTCACTCCCCTCCTCAGCTGGACACGGGAGAGAAAATATAACGAAAGGCTCATGGGTCAAGATAAGGACAGGAGAGATCACTCACCAATTACCGTCATGGGCAAAACAGACTCGACGTGGGGAAAATGAACTTAATTTATTACCAATCAAATCAGACTAGGATAATGAGAAATAAAACCAAATCTTCAAACACCTTCCCCCCACACCTCCCTTCTTCCTGGGCTGAAATTTACTTCTGATTTTTCTCTACCTCCTCCCCGCAGCGGCACAGGGGGACGGGGAATGGGGGTTGTAGTCAGTTCCTCACACCTTGTCTCTGCCGCTCCTTCCTCCTCAGGGGCAGGACTCCTCACTCTTCCCTGCTCCAGCGTGGGGTCCCTCCCACGGGAGACAGTCCTCCATGAACTTCTCCAACGTGGGTCCTTCCCACAGGCTACAGCTCTTCACAAACTGCTCCAGCGTGGGTCCCTTCCACGGGCTGCAGTCCTTCAGGCACAGACTGCTCCAGTGTGGGTCCCCCGCGGGGTCACAAGTCCTGCCAGAAAACCTGCTCCGTGGGCTCCTCTCTCCACAGATCCGCAGGTCCTGCCAGGAGCCTGCTCCAGCGCGGGCTTCCCACGGGGTCACAGCCTCCTTCGGGCATCCCCCTGCTCCGGCGTGGGGTCCTCCCCGGGCTGCAGGTGGAGATCTGCTCCCCCGTGGAGCTCCCTGGGCTGCAGGGGGACAGCCTGCCTCACCGTGGTCTTCCCCACCAGGGGCTGCAGGGGAATCTCTGCTCCGGCGCCTGGAGCACCTCCTCCCCCTCCTTCTTCACTGACCTGGGGGTCTGCAGGGTTGTTTCTCTCACATGTTCTCACTCCTCTCTCCCGGCTGAAGTTGCCCTTGTGCAGTTTTCTCCCCCCTTCTTAAATCTGTTCTCCCAGAGGCGCTACCACCGTCACTGATGGGCTTGGCCTTGGCCAGCAGTGGGTCCATTTTGAAGCCGGCTGGCATTGGCTCTGTCAGACATGGGGGAAACTTCAAGCAGCTTCTCACAGAAGCCACCCCCATAGCCCCCCCACTACCAAAACCTTGCCACGCAAACCCATTAGAGTGGCATAAGAGTCTCCTGCCCTCTGTTACCTGAATGTGCGTGCCAGAGGTTTGATACCTAACTCCACAGCATGGTTTTCATTCTTAGAAATAGCGAGCATCCTTCCAAGTGATGACAATGCAAGATGAGGATTTACCTTACCTTTTAAAAACAGGACGAACAATTAATGCCTATGTTAATGTGTTCAAGTTTTTACAAGCTGGTGCGTGAATATGTGTAACCTAATGACAAAAGTAAAGATTTAGACATGGAATTTGACATTTTATCTTCATTACATAGATCTAACGCATAGAATGTAAGTTCTTGTATTTCGCATGTATATCATATATGTGAGATATACTTTGGAAAATACAGCCAGATCCTTTGCCAGATATTGAACTGTTCTCCTCAGCTGCTTTTAATTTTTGGAACCTCTTTAAAATGTGCAGATTAGCTCTTTTGTAAACACTTTAGCCAGTCATAAATATTCAGCATTATAAAGAACAGTAAGGTCAAATACTTGCTTTCCATAACAGCTTACTCTTTCCACAACATTTTATGAAATACTTAGTGAAAATCAAGCATCTGTCAATCTAATTAAATATCAACTCTTTGTCTGCTTTTGTTAGATTAAAACACACAGACTGAGATTTATGCAAGCAATGAAAGGAGCCTCGTGCAATGTTGAAGAGTTGCCTCCTTAGTCTGGAGAAGTCTGGAAAACTTTATTGAAAGCGCATATACCAACACACAACTTTATACGTAATGTCTCCGAGAAGCATACTACCTTCCTGAATAAATCACAAGGAAACCCATAACTGTATTAGTTATATATGTAATTAAGACCATGCCAAACTAGTTCATATCTCATGACTGACTGCACATTAATTGTTGCACCCCTCCCTTATACTGGTCTGGTGATAGAAGGCGAAAAGGTAAGTCTTCATATTCCCTCACCTTCCTGTAACCTGCCTGTGCTATCAAGACGTGGAGGAGGAGAAATAAGAGATAAAGAACACATGATTAGGGGGTTAAGAAGTCAATTCCACGAGAGAAGGCCTGGAAGGCATGCAATGTGCTGCGTCCTAAAGATGAAACATTTGCTTTTCAAAGCAGTTGGGGAGAATGAGCATCCAGCAATGACAAGAGAACCTAGAGATCCATTAGGACCTCGAGTTCAACTAGATGAAAGAAAAATCCCACCCATTTCTATCAGCATTTCCATCTAAACAGAATAGATTGAAAATGTCTTTAGAGTCAAACTCCTTGCCATTTGCCTAATGCACTGATTAACTGATATTTTCTTTGAATTATTTGCTTTGCAATCTTTTTGTTATTTAAATCAAGGTGAACGATTACATATTATAAAAAACTAAAGCTAATGGGAGCAGTAATATTAATCTTCCACTGGGTTAAGAACTGGACAAACATTGCAAACCTTACATTGATACGAGGATTGTTTGGTTTGACAGAATTGTTTTCAGATTCAAAAAGTACCCATTCCTTCTTAAAAAGCAAAATTAGTGCTATATGGTATAATTGTGTAATGATATCCTCATCACATAGCGGGCAATGAGGAACATACATTCTAGATACTAAAACCCAGAAAAGGTTTTCAAATGGATGGGACTTGTGCTAACAAGTATGGGTCCAAAAAATTCAAAAATCCAGTTATGTCTCAGGTTCTTTTTCAAGACTCAGTTTACCAAGAACCATATAATGTCCAGAATATTACAGAGCACCAAGACATCTAGTGAGTGAAAAATATATTGCAAGTAAAATTACATTATATAAACTAAACAGCGCTGCGTTTAGTTATTAGATATGAGAAGTCTATGGGATCATTGCTAGAGGAGTATCATTACCATATGAATTTTTCACTATACATTTACGATTCTTCAAGTTCCCAGGAAAAGAAATGAGTGGAAAGAGACTCCATCAAAACCCACCTGTGTGGCATCTCTGACACCCAACTGTATTCATGTATTGCATTCCACTCAGCAGTGAAAGGAAAAACTCAAGTTCCACTAGGAAAGGCGTACCTCAGCTAGTGCTTTTGCAACTGCCATTTCCCCCTTCCCCAAAAATGGCTGAGGCAGATCCTTTAATTTGTACGTCTGGGTGTTGTCTAAAGTTTTATTCAGTAGTTTTTCTTATCTTGGGGGCTTTTACCATTGCAACGCTCTGGTCTTTTATCACATTCTTGCTTTAGTAAAGACCCAGTACCGTAAGAACTCGGAGAAATAATGTTTACTGGTCTTGCCGATAGTGCAGGTCTGGCATTAAGTCCTACCCGTTAAACAGATACCTGCCGTATTTATCACTATAGAGCACATTTACTTAAATTAAAATTCAAAAACCGTGATGAAGCACATGGCACAGGATGCCTGAACCCTCCTTTCTTTTTAAAGGAAACACTAATTTTTCACAACTGTACTGACATAAAAAAGTATGACAAAAACCTGGAATGACTTAATTCCTGAATCAATAAAAAGATGAAGCTAATTATTTTCCCCATGGGCCTGGCAAACACTGTTAAAGCAATCTACCATCATCAGCTTCAAATACATCAGAACTGCTTCTTGGGGCTCATAAAATAAAGAGCAAGCAAATTAGTTCAGAGAGCAGAACCCCTGACATTCTGCTAGGAAACCATGTGTGGAAGAATACGTAGCAAAGAGGTAACATTGACACATGAATCACATTTGAGAAACAGAAACATTCAAATTGAAGTCAAAATTATCAAATAATCATAACCAAAAATGGAGGTTTAAAAAAAAAAAAAAAAAAAAAAATCAATGTATTGTAACAGGGTCACTATAAATTGCAGGGGTTGGTAATGATGAGAAACATTCAGATTCCTTGAAATTGGAAATTAGGTCAGATTCTCTTGTTTACATCTTTGTCTTTATCAATTCCCTTTTTTTTTAAATCTAAGCAAATTCATATTCACCTTTATACACAATAAATAGCATATTTTGGATATACACCGCATATATGTTTCCCTGTGAATCTTTCATTAAGAAAAAATATTCTTTAAAAAAGGAGCAGTAGGACAGGATTCTTTGGATTTTTTTCCCTTCAAGAACTTCAGGAAAAAAAAAAGTATTTTCCAACCACACAATTACAATCCCTGTTAAGTTTGAGACTGACTATGTTAGTAGGGCAGGAAAGGCTTAGAGGGAATTTCTGTTTGTCAGAACCCCTTGAAAACAGACCCCTCAGTCTTTACTCCTACATTTTATGCAGCGGTCTGCTGAGATGGAGACAGACCTTGTATTACCCATTGGCTGGCCTTTTTGCTAGGTCAGACATCCTTGACCTACTAAACTGCTTAGGTTTTAATTGCTTAGGTTTAATTGCTTACGTTTGACCTGGTATTTTCAGAGTTTTTGGTATGTGAACCTTGCTTTTTGTGGTGATGTGAGAAAATTTCGGATTGAAAGAAAAGGGAATCCCACAAATCTTGAGTTCAGACCACCTTCAGTTACCTATAAGAGTTTCTTCTTCACGTTGATTAGGATTCCATCATTAGTTATGGTTACATATCAAATTACTTTTGACAAGTCTCTTGTATCACAATCTGGCCAGAGGCTCCTAAACCAGGATTTCTCAGAAATTCCCAATCATTTCACGAGTTGCAGCATGTCTGGATTTTTAAAGGTGTTCGCACAGCTGCTGGAAAGCACTAGGAAATGGGTGGTTAGGTAATCCAGAAGGATTGGCGAGTAACAGTCCTAGTGACAGTGGACACAAAATTAAGGGTTATATACTGGGTATTTTACTGCTGCTGGCAAAGAATTTTTTTTAAAAGTAGGTTAGTTAGGTTTCATAAAAACCCTTCTGTTTTTTCACATATCACAATTTTCAATACCGCAATATCATTACTAAACCGTACACTGAGAATTTATGCATATCATCAGCTAACTACCTCATCAATGCCACAACCGCACAAGCTTCAGAAGTCTCATAGAGGTTTCTTCACAGAAATCATCTTCCAGACTCATCTTCCAGACAATTTGCAGGGTGTTCAATTTTACAGAGTAAATAGGAGTAGTATTTTTTGCTTTTCTTTGTTATGTTGCTTGTCTTGCAACATATAATGCTGCTAGGCACCGGATGCACAACCCATACTGTTTATTTATTTGTGATACATTTGGGTCCTGCTCAAAGTGATGCTGGCAACTCTGTAAGGACTGAGGATATACAGGCTGCTAGCAACTCTTCAGTCCTACCAGAAACCTACACAGCCATATAAGCAAATGATGTCTTTATACTTCTAAGACCTGCTTCTTGGTTTTCTCCATCTGACAGTGCACATTAAGTTAGCTGTGAGACACAGTAACAGCTAAAATCTGATAGACAAGTACAATTTATGGCTGGGACGAACCGGAACCCAAACAGATAGAAATTTAGTTTGGATTGACCAGTAGCGTTGCTCACCAAAAAGCACAAGAAGCACAAGCTGATTCTCAGTAAATTATTGGGGCATTAGTTTACAAATCACAACACTAAGCCTCCTCTGTTTTCATAGTATTTCGAGGTGTTGTTTGGGTTGGTTTTTTTTTTAAATGAAAGTGAGATTATCATTCAATCCAGGATTTTAATGGAAAAATACCAAATACAAGACTCAGAATAAAGTTGTGACAGTGACAATAATAATAGACCCAGTTTACCTCAAGACACAGCTAACGCTACAAGAGCTATGAACTGAAGTGACACAGATAGGATTAACCTGACCAAGCAGCAGAGACCTGCACGGTAGATACTCTCCAAGATAGTAGTTATATACAATGGGAAGAAACACACATTTCTAGAGTTTAATTTGCCCTTCTGGAAGACCATTGCTGCACCCTGAGCATGCCAATATGTATCCACTGATACAAAAGAACATGGTGGGAGTAGTTTACAAGGTAGGTGCCTAAAATTAGGCGAGATGAAACTGAACCCAAGTGACTTCCGCTTTTCCTTTGTCTCCACTCCTTTGAGATAAATATTAGGAAAGGTATATCTGATTTAAACTGATGAACAATTTCTAAAATTCACCCACTTTGAGGCATATCAACAGTTGATCACCTAAGGAAAAAAGTAGCACTTAAAACCACTCTTGAAAGTACACAGCGCTGCAACCAAATCTCGATGTTGCAAATCAAGTTGCATTTGAAATCCATGACACAGACTTTCATCCCTCCCCTCCCTTCTCCAGCAACAGGAAGAACTCGTCTTTCCAAAAAACTGGATTCTAAACTATGCCTCAGGCTGCAGTGAGTCAAGGTTTCATATGGGATTGGTTGAGCGGTTGTTTCTTTTTTGCCTTGTGGTTTTTGTTTTTTCTTCCCCTGAAAAACTACCAAAGGGATTTGGGGGGGACTCAACGTGTAGAAAAGTTACCATGTTTTATAACTGGTAAGAGACAGGAAAACTTTTACTAAGTAATAACTGCTCTGCATATAGTACTTATTGGTGCGGTATTGGACATTACAATTGGTTCTAATTTCCTTTATTGCCAAAGTTTTTATCTTTTTTTTCTTTCTTTTTTTTTTTTTTTTTTTTTTGAAAGGGCAAGCACATCTGGCTTATAACATTAGTTCCAGACGTTCTTTGAGCTTGGTTTTTGCTCTACCAGGAAGCTTTTATTACATTTTTTAGCTTTTTAAAAAGTTCATATTGCCAAAGTGCATTTAGTTCCCTAGCAGAGCATGCCTTTAACTCATAATCAAGAACAACAACGTGGCAGCAAAGATAGAAACAAAATTAAAACAAAGTTGTGGAAAACATGTAGTGATCTGGTTTCTAGACAATATTTAATTGCATCTGTTTGAGACAGTGCCTCTTATAGCAATGGATCATCAGTGCAGTTAAACTAATACTGTACATGCTAGCCAATACAAAAAAGCCAGACAATTGAAAGTCTCCCTTATCACTCAGCTATTCAGTGTAACCCTGCCTCTTACACCTTCTTCCATACGTGTGTTTCTACCTGGCAATCAAAAGTGCTAATTTATGAAAGCTAGTAGCTTTCAGACATGCTCTGACTTTGGCAGAGAGAAGTTACTTAGCTTGTCCTAGATCTAACAAAGAGTCAGAGGCAGAGTCAGATATCTAACTCGGGAGTTTTAAATCAAGTTCTTTGATTTCATCACAAGACAGCATTCTTTACCCACTGTATATTGTCTCAATGTTAATTAAAGAGTATACTGTGTAATTCTACAAACTATACACAGCTAGACAAGAATTATTTTTTGAGATCTTGATTCAAAAGCTTATAATTATTTATTTTACTTCCCTTTTGTGTTCAGGAACTGAAGCAACACTAAAACTTAGCCAAATGTTTTTCATATATATAAAAATACACATATTATATATATTAAGACTCCAAGAGAAGTACATTTGAAATCTTTATGCAAATAAAAATACAATTTTATACCCTTGAAAAAGTCCCAAGATAAAACAGAACAAAAATGCTTCACAGTGTTAGAAGGAAGAAGAAAACAAACCAATCCCCGGATACACTTTGTAGATCGTATCATTAACTTGTGAGGTGTGTCTTTTGGTTACCAGTGATTTGGTCTAGAAAGTCTAGATGCAAACTCTTTTCATATAGGACTTAAACAGAATTTACGACTGAATATGTGCAAAATTAAAAGGAAACAGTAGCACAGTATTGCAATACTTGTATTACAAATAAAGTAAAAATGCTAATTAATCCTGTTTCTCTTCCTAGCTAGCCTCTCTGTTGACCATACAGGGAAACACAAGTTGCAATGCACAGATATGAGTCACCATCCATGCATTCCTATCCTGCCAACCAGCTGTGTGCAGCAAAACCTTAAGTGTAACTTAGATGCTAAGGGACACTGTTGTAAAAATAATTAGGGTTTTAGCATCAGTAGAGGGACTACATTTTCCTACCTCAATCCTTTCCCCCAAATATCATGCAAACTGTATCCAAACAGAAGCTAAAACTGTCCTTATCAAGATCAAAAGCCTAAAATATTGTTCACTCAACATTAAACTTTTGAGATAAAAGAATTTTTATTTGTTCCTGTAAATAAAATATGAGATGATTAAAAGAGTTTTTTTCACAAAACTTCGGAAAAAAAACCAAAACGCTTTATTTCCCAGTAGTCAACACTTACAAGTGATTTCCATTCATTTCTCCCATGCCTATTCAGGTGAGGGAGCTAGTGGCCAAATGAGAATATATTACCTGGAGATGTTTAATCCCTTCTGCTCGAAGTATTTTACTTTGCATATATAAGTAAAAGTTCATGGATCAGAGACTGAAACTCACATATCTTATTTTCTAGGCCAGTGGCTCTGGAATCATTATTACTTGTAAGTTATTCTGTAAAAAAACACAACAGTTTCAAGAGCAATGTCTGAGGGAGGTCAAATTCTGTAAATTTATTGGTAAGGACAGTAAATTAATGATAAATCACCATTCAAACACTGAACTAGGCATGAAGTTGATTAATATTTTAAGTGACTATACCAAACATTTGAACTGCTTTACAAGAAGATTACGCTTTAAAAGTATCAAAGGCTTAAGGGTAAGTTGGAAGGTGCAATGCCACTTTGCAAGAGTTTTAAAAGGTATAATGTTGAAGCTTAGTTGCCTTACTCCTGTTTAAGCATTTTAATCCTGAAATATTATACCTCTGAAGCAGTCTTAGAAGAACCCTAACAATCTTATGTATGAGCAACACACCCAGACCACCTGAAATAACAAAAAAGTAGGGAGGTTTTTTTCAAAGATTTGTTTGTGTTGGAATCTCATGAAACACGACCAGTACATCCACTACATTCAGGAGATTACATAAAACCTTACCAATTTTCAAAGCTGTTCATCTTAACCAATATGCAAGTGAAAATAGTTCCATGGGCAGCATTTAAGCATGGACGATTTACAAATAGTTCAATAACAATTTAGGCCTAAAAAACAAGAAGGAAAAAAACCCCCACAAAACAAAAAGACAAAAAAACATCAGTAGCACCTGGATCCTAGAGTTTCTTCAAATTAGAGTTCCTGTAACATTTTGTATTACTAGCAGATTAAACCAGTATGAGAATACTTTCCTTGCTAAATTCATTGGGGTCATATTACCCACTTCCCCTACACCAAGAATCTTGGTACAGTTAAACAGACTTACCCTCCCATTTTCCTTCCTGAGGAGTACAAGAGTTTGGATATGAAACAGTACTAAGTTCTGGGAAGCCGTTTGAGGTTGAAGTACACGCAAGGAGACAAGGAAGTTTCATACAGTTTATGTCAGCTGCAATAGCCTGGAACATTATAAACAAGTGCTAGCCAAAAGCTTTAATGTTCAACCCTGTATCAGTGCAGCAGCTTTGGCATTTAGCTTAATAAATATCACACTGTCTAGATTCTACTGGTGAGGGTACTTCGAGCTGTTGTCATTCACACTTGGCTTGGGACAATTTTGATACACCTCTGACAAACTGTGCATAGGGTGGCATAGCAAAAAGTGCTGCATGAACACAATAACTCACTTGTTCCAGTTCAACATTGCATACATTCCTATGTCGTGTGAAACAACTAATGCAACATAGGTACCTTATTCTGTCCATTCACAGCTGCGGCCTCAGTTGCCACCTGCCTTTCATCTTTGTTTCCTGCATCCCTGGCAGTTACTTCTAGTGTGGAAATTGTTTTTGCAAACTTCCCAAGTCCTTTCAGACATTTGTCATTGCCTAACTCAGCATGCTCTGAGCTATGCTCAACTGGAACAGACATTCTAACAAACAGAGAGAGAAATCACTTCTGAACAGTGGAAATTAAAGGGCTAGCACCAATGGTTTTAACTAGTGCACTCGCTTAGCAAGAACAACACAGGAATTCCTGGGACCCATCCTCTATAACTTGATCACAATTTTGTTAGCGAAGGCTGACATGTGGATTTATATCGGTATATGTGAAGGGCTCTTTGAACTCAGGCATACCACAGCTGTCTCGCTTTCCTCCTGGGTACTGATAAATATTCTAAATAGCTTCCACTAACTGTTATTTAAAGATGGACACACACGTGTCAATGTAAAGGGGAAATGGAAGAGCTTTCTCCTTACGCTGATGAATGTCTTAACAAAAAGGACCTGTACCTTATGGATTTCATACCTGCACAACCATATATGGTAGCATTGTATAATAAAACTTGTAGGGTTTTTTTGGTTTTAGTCAGACTCAAGTTACGGAGAAAACATTCTAGCACCTATTAACATTTTGGCATTGCTGGATTACTTATTAACAGCTTGTTGCCTTAATCCCAAAACACACAACCTTGTGTTGTTTAAAGGAATTACCTGTGAAAGTCAAAGACCCATCTTCCACAGAACCTATACACAAAAGCACCTATTATGATATTTATCTAGCTGGGCTAACCACTTATCATTGTTTAGCACTAATAATACTGAAATAATTTCTGTTGTGACTTTGGTAAAAGAAACCAAAGTCTAAGTCCTTTGTAACAATATCATTATCAGTAACATAATTGAATCCACCCCTGCATCTGGCCACAGCATAGTTCAATAGATTTTGATATTAAGAGCCTCAGGTATCTCACTTTTCAAATCACCCACCTTGCCAATTTTCTGTAAATTCAAATTTGCCTGTGAATTAAATATTTGCAATCCTTGCTTGAGTCACTTAGTTAGACCGGGCAAATGTTTAAGTCCATATACTAAGAAAAAGTCTTCACATTTTGCAAAAATTTACTCTCGCTTAACTACAGTTTTAAAGAATTGTCTAATAGGTCATTATAAAATGAGTTACACATGTAAAAACATGGACATAACATTATATATGAAATGGAGGCTATGCTAACTGAATAGGCTTTAGGTCCTAGGCCTCAAATCCAGGAAAGCATGACTGCTTTAGCCCTGCTTTATCAACGATCTCCCTAACACATTTCAAGTTAATCAAGTGTTTAGACACTTTACTAGATCAGGGTGCTCAGATTTCCTTTTCATTACTGAGTTTAAACACAGCTCATGACGTTGCCCAGGGGACAGGAGTCTGGAACATTCACCTTTTGACCACAGCAATAAGTGTGAAATCTTCCATATTTACTCACAAAAATCTCCCAGTGAAAATTCTCTCAGGACTACTGACTGCTCTTCAATCTGGTTTTCAAAATAATAAATTAAGAAATTAATTTTACAATTAAACATTACACTGTCAAGGACATTATTATAATCTGATGCAATTATTGGGTTCAGGTGAAGCCTTGGCTCCACACCAGAACCAGTAAGAAAACTTCCAACGGGGAAGTTGTATTATGTTACGTGAACCGGACTACTTCCTAAGAACGCAAGGCTGCCTACAATAATAGTGACCTCTTATCATATGCTCTTCTATGGCTTCTTTTGATCCACTTTACTGCTTGTAGACTTTCAAACCTGAAACATCCGTGTGAAGATCCACCGTCAATTACGGGAAAGTCATGCTACTTTACAGAGCACCCACACAGTGATTTTTGAAACCAGTAAAAGCTCATAGGAGCTGTAATCCCTCACAGTGAGGTTGATTGGGGCACTCTATGACTGACAGGTGGAGAGGAGGAAAGGTTGTGAGTCCTAGAAGGATGCAGCAGCCAGGATTTTGAAGCGGTCTACGAATTCTTGCAACCAGAAGTTCTGCAAAAACAAGGGGATGAAAATAAGCTGAGGTTGAGTCTCATATTATTTTAGCAGCATAGACATCAAGATGCAAGATCTTGGATGGTTTCTAGTGAGTAATGCGAGATTCTGAAACTTGATCTACTGTGAAATTCCATGAGCAGAGAAATCCAGGAGAGAACTTAATAAGAGACTACAGAATGCTGTTTAAGCTACAACAAAGTGTTAAGATTTTATCTTTCTAATATCTGAGAAAGAATGGTGTAAATTAATTATTTGCTGCAACAGCATGAAATTATAGCTTTCTGTAACATGCAATCTTAAATTATGCTACAAGGTCAGATCATTTTATTGTGTGGTTGATACCCTGTTGGAAAAAATCCAAACAATATTTCTCTTTGCTCAGCAAAACCATTATGTTGATTGAATCGGAGCCAATATGTACACTCATGAGATATCTTGCCTTAACCTTATTTGTAATTTCGTTAGGACAGAACTGCATTTACAGTGCTATAGATAAGCTACAGCAAGGGCCTCATCTTAAAGCTGCAATTTCAGGGGTTGTAAGTCCACTTAAAGCTGGCTGTCTCCAAATGAAACATTGTTCCGATTCTGAAGACAGGATAAACCTTTCCACAGAAAATTTGGTGGAGGAAAAATAACACTATCTTTGGTTGGGAGAAAAAACAGAATAATGGCTTTAGATATTTATTAGTCTTTTCTAAAATCGCTAAACCAGAATTCCGGTAAGTACTCAGTTTGATTATTCTGGCTGAGGCATCTGAAAGAAAACTACTAGACTTCAAGATTTACTGCTATATTCCCATTCCTGAACGAAATACACATTGAAGATTTATTTAGCCCTTCACCCTGGGTGCAGACATGCGATCCTGAAGCACAACTCTATTTGGGTTAGCACAGGAACCCCTGTTAAATTGCCATTTGTCACTCTTCAACAGAAATCTCGTCAATGATCTGTTACAGCAGAATTGAGCCAGAGTTTCTTTCATACTCTGTTAATATAAATGCTATCAATACCTATCTTCATACGATAGGCTATTTTATGTCACTACAAGCAAATAAATGCTAAACCAAACACAAAGTCTTAAATATACACTCAGATAATTATGTCAACACACCTTACTGGTGGCCACATGCAATTTCAGGAAAACTTTTAGAGGAAATACTAACATGATAGTACATGGCTTTTCAACTAAATCAGAGTTCCGAGAAACCTCTGTAAGCTAATCCAAAATGAATCATTTACATTACAGTAAAATGCTGTCCCTTCATCTAAATACTAATGAGCTTCTGGTAGCATACACAATTGTCAAACTTCTGACTCTCATAAGACATCTCCACAGGGCAAGGTCAGCTGGAGAGATTAACAACTAATCCATTAATCCACTAGTTTCATACCAATCCATCGTGGAGGTCCTTATAGAGAAAGCTGGGCACAGAGTTCTACATCCTGAAGATAATGTGCAGACTACTTCTGTGAAGCCCGTGTGCTCCTACTTAACAGAAACACAGTTTGACACTCTGCATATTTTATGGAGTCCAGACTTCTCCTAAGTGTATATAGTAAAATTAATATCAAATAAACACACAGAAGAGAACAGTGCATGAGCCATTAAAATTATTTTCTGCCTTAACAAAAAAAACCAAACCTGCAGTGAACCAAAAGCCTTACATACGTTAGAATATGGAAGTAACCTACAAACAGCATTAAGAGAACATTCTAGTAAGTCATGGCAGTGGCCTTGCTAAGAGTTTTTATTGTCTTTCATGAGAGCTGCGTTACGTATCTTTGTTTTACTTACATATTAGAATAAACAGGAAAATAAACTGTTAAATAAATACAGCATTAAAAATTAACAGTTTTTACTCTGTATGCCCTATGACAAATATTAGACTGCAGAAAGTCAGGTACTCTTAACAGACATTCATTAACTAATATAATGATAACCCATGTTGTATATGACATATTTATAAATGTTTGGCACTTGATTTACACACTGTTACAGAAGTAAGAAGAACAGACCCATCACGGACACTGTGGAGCCTAGGTATCTTAGTGATAGTAGAAGTGAAATGCATCAGATCAGCTTTTGCATCCACCGTACACGATAAACTGATGCATATACTCATATATTCGTACTAGCTTTTGTCTATTTTGTCAGCTTAAATGATGCACCTTCAAGTATTAAAATGGGCTTCCACTTGTATTTAAATCTGTCGTACAAAGCAGTCCCAATTTTAGTTGGTTTTAGCCACTACTATAATAAAATTATAGAATTGACTTAAAGATTCATACATTGCTCTTTAAATCATTTTTTCTTTCTTTTCCTTCTGATGAAGAAGTTTTATGTTCAAGACTTTACATTTTACAGTGTAAAATGAAAAATTAAACTCAATTGTATAATGTCCTTTGCACTGCTTTAACAACAGGCGAACATGAAGTACTTTGTGAAAGTCTAAATATGTGAGACTTCACACTAATTCATATCATAAATTACTGACAAACACAAACCGAATAATCTATTAACTACTGTAAGATGTTGCAGTCCCGTTAGTATTTGGCATTATCTAGAAAGAACAGTCATAGGCATATTGTATAAACTGATTCACTCAAAGTAAGGGTACAAGTAATGTTTTAAGTATAAACTTGACATGAGATAGTTTAGTATTTTTCATTATTTGCTCTGAAATTGATTATTAAGATTAGAAGCAGAATCAATATATTGGACTACTTACATGCCAGAATGTGCCTTAGTGGTTTTTTTACCATTTAAATTTTATAATATGTAATATACTTTTTAATATTGTGTCATTTTTAAAGGATAACAATGTATTTCTTAAAGTGATACAACCATGATAACAGAAAAAGTCTTACTTCTTTCTGCTTTCTCCTTTTCACCATTGACCACAGAATTGTTGAGATTGGAAGGGACCTCTGGAAATCCTCTAGTCCAACTCCCTTGTTCAAAACAGGGCCAACTAGAGCAGGTTGCTCAGGGCTGTGTCCAATAAGGTTTTGAGTATCTCCAAGGATGGAGACTCCACAACATCTCTGGGCAACCTGTTCCAGCATTTGATCACTCTCACTTTAAAAATTTCTGTCTCATGTTTAAATGGAATTTCCTGTATTTTTGTTTGTGCCCATTGCCTCTTCTCATGTCACTGGGTGCTACTGGGAAGGGTCTGCTCTGTCTTTCTCTCTCCACCCATCAGGTATTTACAGACATTGGCAAGATCTCCCCTGAGCTTTCTCTCCTCCGTGCTGAACAGTCCCAGCTCTCTCAGCTTCTCTTTGTCTGTCAGATGCTCCAATCCCTTAATCATCTTTGTGGCCCTTCACTGAGCTTGCTCCAGTATGTCCATGTCACTCTTTTACTGGGTTGCCTAGGACTGGCCATAGCACTCCAGACGTGGCCTCCACCAGTGCTGAGTAGAGGGGAAGGATCGTTTCCCTCAACTTGCTGGCCAACGCTCTTTCTCAGGCAGCCAGGAGGCTGCTGACCGCCTTTGCCGCATCCATCACCTTTCTAGGTACTGAGGTGAGGCTGACTGCCCTGTAGTTCTCCAGATCCACCTCCTTGCCCTTCTTGAAGATAGAGTTGACATTTGCTTTCTTCTAGTCCTCATGAACCTCCCCTGATCACCACAACTTCTCAAAGATAATTGAGAGTGCCCTTACAATGGTATTTGCCACCTGCCTCAGCATTCACAGGTGCACCCTATCAGATCCCATAGAGCCGTGTATGTCCAGTTTGTTTAGAGATTCCCTAAACTGATCCTCCACCACCAAGGTTGCCTCCCTTGCTCCAGATTTTCCCACTGAACTCTGGGACCTGTAATTGCCGAGGTCAATCAGCAGATTACCAGGAAAAAAAAAGAGTGAAGAAGGCATCAAGTACCTTGGCCTTTTCTATGTCCATTGTCACCAAGCCCCCGCCCCATGTGGCAGCGGGCCCACATTTGTCCTAATTTCCTTTTGCTGACAATATATCCACAGAAGCCCTTCTTGTTGCCCTTCACATCCCTTGCTAGTTTCAACTCCAGATAGGCTTTGGCTTTCCTAACCCCCATCCCTGCACACTTGGAAAGTGTTTCTATATTCCACCAGGGTCACCTGTTCTTGCTGCCCCCTCTTGCACGCTTCCTTTTTCCATTTAATTTTAGTCAGGGGCTCCTTGTTCATCTATGCAGGCTTTCTGCCACTTCTGCTTGACTTTCTGCTCATTGGGATGGACCATCCTTGAGCTTGGAGGAAGCAATCCTTGAAAACCACCAGCTCTCTTGGACCCCTCTTCTCTCCATGACCATATTCCATGGGATTTTTCCAAGCAAGTTCCTGAACAGGACAAAATCTGCTCTCCTGAGTTTCAGGGTTGTGATCCTGCTATCTGTTCCCTCCTCTCAGGGTCCTGAACTCCACCATCTTATGGTCACTGCAGGCAAAGCTGCCCCCAACCTTCCCATCCCTGACCAGTTCTCCCTTGTTTGTATATCAGGTCCAGCA
This sequence comes from Gypaetus barbatus, assembly GCA_028022735.1. NCBI lineage: Eukaryota > Metazoa > Chordata > Aves > Accipitriformes > Accipitridae > Gypaetus > Gypaetus barbatus. The sequence continues at coordinate 26,730,318 of CM051549.1, read as the reverse complement.
AAGAGCCTCCCCTTGTCAGCTCCTTACCAGCTGTGTCAGGAAGTTCAGGAAGTTACCAATGCTCTCCAGAAACTCCCTTGACTGCTTGTGCCCTGCTGTGTTGCCCTTCCAGCAGATTTCCGAGTGGTTCAAGTCTCCCTATGAGACCAGGGTCTGCAAGCATAAGGCTTTTTCCAACTGCCTGAAGAATGCCACACACTTCTTCCTGGTCAGGTGGTCTGTAGCAGATGCCCACCACAACATTGCCCATCTCAGTCTTCCTTTTTAATCTTAACTCGTTAGGTCTCAGCTAATCATCGGCAAAACTTCATGCGTTCCTCCTGCTCTCTCCTCGCCTCGCTGTCCCAGCCTATGCTTCCTAAAGAGCCTGCATCCATCCATTGCAGCACTCCAGCGATGTAAGCTATCCCACCTACATCTCTGCGATCCCAATGACTTCATAGCCCTGCAACTGCACGCAGGCCTTGAATTCTTTCCGCATTAAGCCAAGAATTGTCTTAAAGTCTGTTATAATTAGCACCTTTAAAACAAACCAGTAATACTGTTACCCAAAAGAATAATCACACACAGAAAAGAACTTCTTCAACAACAACAGAGGAGAAAAGGAAGAAACAATCTGTGCGTTTTATTGGTATTGAGGTACAGTTCTGTTACAATTGGCTAAATATGACTTTTTTTTCTTTTTCTCTTTTTTTACTAAAATGCAACATATATAAAAAAACATAAAAAAATGCTGATTGGTCAGCTATAAATACAAAGCCTGTTCACAAAAACTAAAAAACAAAAAAAAAAAGGCAAAAAAAAAAAGCAGCCTGTTTTGGACATACAACTACATATAACTTCATATTTATGGCCCAGTTCACTCAAGATCATAAGAATAGTTTTGTTTTCTGTACTATAACTGCTTTCTGCACAAGGATCCAATACAAGGGTTGGTTTTGGGCTTATAACTTACTACAGGTGAAGACACATGTGACTGACAAGATACAGGTCTCTTACTCTTCTTCACGGTAAGAACACCGTCTTCCTTTGGAGGAGGCACATTTACAGGTTTCCAAGGAATGGGGTTACAATATGCTGGAGCTGGATACAAATTTCCATCAGCACACCCTAAAACATTTAGAAAATACACATAACTAAAAAGGAATATTTACACTACAAGCTTTACAATGCAAGCAGTTGTAATAATCATCTGGACTAACAAAGACACAACAGGGTCTTCAGAGGAAGACAGCACAGGCACATCACATAATTTAAATGATTCAAAGTAATAAATCTTCCACCTTTTTTTTTTTTTTTACCAATAACTGGCATATTGTTCATCTCTATTTAAAATAATAAGCAGGTCGAATGCTGTGTAACATTCAGAATGCTCAGTCCTTTGTATACTTAAAAGCTGTAAATGTCTATGAATTGGATCCTTAGCATTATTTCAAAGCATTTATAAAAAAAAAACTTCCTGTCACCACATATGCAAAGCTCACATTTTTTTCCATCTTTGCTTGACTGTTATTCTTCATTTTATTGAGGAGAAAAATACACTAATTATCCATATATACATTAATAATCTGCAATTAATAACCTAGGGCCCATAAAGCAATATCAGAAAAACTAACATGCAACAGAAGGAACATGTTGCCTTATCAGTCATTTGTCTGTAGTGAAATTTCAGTGCATACATCATGTGGTTGGGTAAAACAAAGCCTGTAATATATTCTATTGCATTAACACAACTGAGTAGAGAAATATTTTTCAAAAATCACTTAAACAAGTGATTGCAGCTGTGGGGAAATAATGAAGGTCCAAAACAAAACATGAAGGCAAAGTGTATCCCCATCTATAAACAGATGTAAGCAAACGAGCAAAGGTTGTTCACCTGCTTTATACGTTTTCTTAAACATTCAGAGCCTGGAATTTAGGTCCTAAAATATTTTCTCTTGCGAATTCAAATAATAACAATGATTTTAATTCTATAAAAAAATAAAGGCAAAAGTATGTATGTATTTTTAAAGAAAATTTAATTAAGCACTCAAACGTAAAAATGCAATGCTATTTCTTACTGCTATTCTGCTTTTGTACCATGCGGGATGTTGAAAAAAAACAAAAATAAAGCGAGACTCACAAAACACCACACTATCAACAGCATTCTCTTTAACACTTCCCTTTAAAACAAAAAAGGAATAGGATTACAGAAGCCAAGAAGGTGTGATGCAAGTGTAAAGCTAAATGGAAAGGAAATCTTAGCTTGGAACACAGGTTGATTCCCATGTCTCCTTTTTCAGACAGGACTTCTGTCATACTCTTATTAATCCTCGCATCTGAAAAAAACCACCTCTTTTCTAAGGGGGATTCAGGTGCGATAAGGTGGCACACACCTTCTGTAACACGAACACTAACTTTACAAGGATGCTAGACTAACTGATTTGCTTCACAGGAACCAGTGATTGGCTCTGGTGATTCCTATGCCTGATAAGGAAAATGAGATCAAAATCAGTTATAATTTGGTATGCCATATTATTCTCTCAAATAATATCCATTTTCTCCCAAATAACATGAAGGGCTACAAAAAACGCACAAAGTGTCTCAGAGTAAAAGCTTCTCTGACTTATACCATATGAGATATTCATTCCCACGTGCCAAAATTAAATATTGGATGAAAATCTTAAACAGGCTTCATTTTACAATAAACAATTAGAGGGAAGGAACCACAAACCTAAGTAACTACGTTTGCGTAGCAGAAGTACAAACCTGTAGACTTCCCACGTGGGAAGCCATAACCATTTAAAACAGGGCGTGGTTTATTTCTAGCATTATGTAGCCATTCCTTAAAGATCTTCTCTGATCTTGCTTTCTTCTCCTGTAGTTCAGCTTCCCTTTCTTTTTCTTTTTCCTAGGAGTAAAAAAAAAAACCTAAGATGTTTATAGACAAAGCCCTGTACAATAACTGCTGAATATATTTCAAATACATTTTCAAATAGAAATACATTTTCCTGACCATAGAAAAGTTGCATTTTTTTTTCTTTAAGTCTGGGGGGGGTGGGGCAGGAAAATCAACCTCTGCATTAATCCAGTGTTTCTCTGAGAAAAACCTCTCAGAAGATATTCTGAACATAATGGGCAGATGGCCAGGGCCTACTGTGCTGCAGTTAGCCTAAAGAGGCTATTGCATCTGGGACAACCATGCACTCTTCTCACCTACCCATGTTTGTACAACCCTGTATCAGCCATGACTGGGTTGCCTCCAAGCCTGGAGCAGGCTTGGGGAACCATTAATCAGAAGTTAAACAGTGTGTTTAGGCATGGCATTTGGATTTAAACTAAGTTTAATTGACACTGTGAACATGGCTTATAGGAATCTACATAATGAAGACGTGACTAAAAGAAGGCATGTGGTTTAAATCTGTCTGATGACTTTCATTTTCTTGGGTTTCGAGGTCCTTGTGCTGCGCATTTTAGAGGCTCAGCAGAGACACAGAATCAGTGTGCTAAGCAGGAAATAAACACCACCAGTACAGAATATTTAAGTGTGTTTTAATTAGATGGGAAATTTTGAAAGACTGCAAATTAAGGTCACTAAGACCTGAAAGTTGATCTGATACAGCTTACAATATTTTAAAGTTAATCCAAAGAAATTATTATACGTACTCGTGAAATACTTACAGATGTGTTCTGCACTTTAAGAACAAATGCTGTAATTACAGGGGGAATATAGATAAATTCTTCTCCCCACAATCCTCCCCCACTTAGCTACAACAGTAGTGTAGTACTCCTATAATATCGCATATTCTACTGAAAAATTATACTGTAATGTTAATTAAATTAAAATACAACCAATCAGCTTCACAGATAAGACTTCTGGTCACACATTTCATAGTTTTCAGGCATAATCATTACCAATATGTGATATTTCAGAGGAATTCTGGATGATTCCTGCAAGCGTAGCCTTGTTAGAGCATTTGTTCTAGTGAACAAGAGGACCTCAAAGCCTGTACTTTATGAAGCTTATAAGTAAGAAGTCTTCTGAAGCTCACTATAAAAATACATAGGTGATTAATTAATATGAAATAACATTAAAATCAGAACTCTTAGCATCAGATTAGTACAGACAGATATGAAGAAACATGCTTTTAATTAGAAATATGTGCAAGTATAATGATAATATAATGATAGTAGTGGTGCTGGGAAGAAAAATGCCCAGAATGCTGCCTATTTTCTGTCTGGGTCACCCCGCAACAGACTGAGTAATAAAGGTACACTCTGTCGTTTGCATTTCTCTTTCCCTTATAATATCACAATTGCAGTGGGTTTGCAAAGACTGTTAACAAAAATGTGTTAATATGCATCTTGCTTTGCTGACCACACCTCAATGTCTTCAGTGCACTAACATTACAACTTCTGAAAGTTTTTTTCGTGTACAACACTGCCATTTGATAAATTCTAATCAATTCAATCAACCAATATATTTAATATAAATTACAAATCAGGTAACCCCATCCAAATAAATGATTAGTTGATTAATACCTTCTCTTTCTTCTTCTTTTCTGCCTCTTCAGCTCTCTTCTTCTTTAACCATTCTTTATACTTTACTTCAGCCTTTTCTTGTAACTGCATTTTTTCTAGTTCCTTTGTGGCTTTTTCTGCCATTTCTTTGCTCAGCTTTCGTTCCCTTTCCCTTCTTTCCTACATTAAACAGATCAAAGAAACAGAACAGAAACTTTTCAGTATATTTCAGTGGGCAATTCTTTTGAGGGATACAGTTAATTTTATTACATAATTACAAATAAATTTATCATAACCCTGAAAAAAACATCATATTGGAAGATCTTTGAAGACAGAACCTATTCATCGCTAGGTTCTAGATAAAATAGTTTTAAACATACAAACTTGTCAGAAAACATGATAAAAAATTTACTTTCAGCAGTCCTTATGCTATTAAGTTTACTACTCTGTTTTATTTATTCAGACATTTTTTTAAAACACTTCAGACACTTCTCAATATGTCTGGGAAAGAAACATATGTTGCAATTCTTCACAATAGTGTGTTAGTTTTACTTTTCAGTGAATCCAGAGCAAACTACGGTTCCACATGGAAGTCAGGCAAACTGTCCCCTTCTAAGAGTCATTGAGATATGCAGATTGTTCAGCACACTTAAGCATAAATTGATATGAACATAAGAAGTTCACATTAGAATCCAGTTCATGTTTTGTGGTATTGCCTACATTTTTTATATTCTTTAGTTCATTTGTGTATGGATTTCTTCTATGAATCAATCCACACATTTCTCTGCTTCAAATGATGAAAGGGAAAATGAGAAAACACATTCTAGGGCAGGCAAATAGTGGCAACTGAGTGTGAAATGAAATTGCTACCTGTATAATTTGGAAGATACAATACACAGAGGTGTCATTCACTTCTACGTCTTTTCAGGGTGTGTGTATCTTAATGGTACAAAACAACGTTTTGGAGGACCATTCTCTAAGCTAACAAGCACATATTGATGGCCTTTTCTTGATCTGGAGAGGGAGGTATTTTCATTTGAAGACTAACAATAGCTCTCACTTCCCTTCCCTGTAACCTTTATGAAATGACTGGGATTCTACTGATTCAGTATTACTTCTGCTTAGCTTGCTCAGCTCTGAAGAACCTGCATACACACGTAGAGGCAAAAATCTTTACCAGACAAGCTGTGCACATGACTTGGAGGGGAGGCAGAAGACTTGAGATCAAACAGTTTCCACTTCATAGAAAAGAACTGCTGAATAATATGTTTTTCTTTTAAGAAATCTTTTTCTTGTATGCTCCCCTGCAAACTCCTCTTGAACAAAGATGTGTAGTTTAGCATGAACTGATGCTGACTCAGAATTATTACAGTTGGCAATATGGATGTCAAATGCCTAGAACTACAACTGCAAAGCATAACAAACTGGATCTGTCTTCATCATGGAAAAGAGGAAAAACACGTTTACAAGAGCAGGAATATACTTCCCTTCCCATTTTACCTCTTATAAGCACAAAAAGGGAGAAAGCTAGAGCTCCGCCCTGCTCCCCCCATGGGCCCTTCCCCCCCCCCTTTTTCCAGATTTATTGCACTTTTGGAAAATTCAGTTATGCATAAAGAAGCAGAAGCCATAATACTGGACCTGGAGACCAGCACAATTCTCTCAGTCTGGTCTAAACAGGGCATCTGCTGGTTCAGTCCTTGTCCTCCATACCAAAATTTACCAGTAATCCAATATAGTAGAATCATACAGAATAAAAATTTTAGCTTATATTGCCCTGCAAAACACTAACTCAATTCCACCATTTATTGGATGAGATGAAAAGTTGCAAAACCAGGGCAAATAAAGAGGAAATGCATTGCTTTCAGGTTAAAACATTTGCCAATTTTTTGGTAAGACCTAGTACTGGATATTAAACGCTTTCTTGTTTGAATCCTTACCCACACTACATGAAATTGTCTCGATAAAGAAATCAGTCTAAGCATAATCTTAGCTTACTCTTGGCATTCAGTTTTTCTGAGCATGTCATAATGCTAAACTGCAGACTTCTTATCAGAAGAAAGCAGTTTACAGAATTGTTTGAGTTAGCGTGCCCCTCTCTGTGTTTGCCAACACTAGAAGCATTACTGCAATTTTAACATCAGCAGCTAAATTATCCATTAACTCTGGGGTATTTCCCCCCCCTTTTACAAGCTATGCCTTACTAACTGTATTTACCATAATGTGAGGTGGATGTTTCTTCACCTAAACCATGAAGAGACTTTCAGTACCACTCTTGACAAATACTCTAATCTGAGGACAAAGAGTTATTTGCGTACACACTGCACACAATTTCACAAAACAATTAGCTATTAACTGTATTTTTTGCTTGGGTTTGGGTTTTTGGGGGTTTTTTTTTCATTTCACTTCTAATACATTCTAGTGAACATCAGCTGAATCTGTTCTGCAATGTAGGGAAAATGGTCAGATATGAATACACTCCAACTTTCATGCATATTCTGGAATGTAAAACTCCACAGAACTACAAAATAATGGAAGTCTTATTAATATCGTTTCACAACAATGTTTGTAAGGCCTGTACATGTGATAAAACTATTATTTACAACTAAGACCAATGAAAAAAAGAATTTCATTCCAGAAAAAAAAAAAGAAGTTGAGATTCTGAAATGTTTTTGTACTAGTGAAGAATGGAAACAAGATCTTTCTTAACATGAAACAAATCCTTCCATGCTTAAATACGTTAAAAAGGAAAACCAATCTATTTTTGGCAAATTATGCAGATCCTAAGTATCACCTGCCTTAAAAACAAATAACCAATTGTCTAAGCTTTTCCTCACTTTTCATCTAAAATTCATCTTAATCTCTTTTATTCAGAGCTGTTCCTCTGTCCCTTCATTACCAAATATTCCCCACATGCATCTCTCAACAACTCCTGTTTTGAGACAGTGATAGTCTGGGACACATAAAAAGCATTAATGTAGATGAGAAATACATGCTAGAACAGTGAGCTAAAACCATTGGTGAAGAAGGCTCACAAAGATTTCAAATCTTTTGTTGTTTGCTGGCTTATCTCTGTTGTACATGAAAGTAAATTACAAAAGTAAGGATCTTTCAAAGCTACGGTCTTTAGCTAAGGGTCTTACCAAATAAAAAGCATGAAAATATATAGGAGAAAATGAAAAAAATGGGGCCCTTCCATACCTAAAGGAAATGCTTCAGTAATGGACAACAATTATAAGCAGAAAATAGACTAAAAACCTTTCTGAAGACTGTAATTAAAAGGCAGGGAAGCTTCTTAAATTATCTTTAATCGCAATACTTCAGATGAGTTTAGCCACTATCTAGGCTGACCCAAAGTTAAATTAGCTCCTAATGTAAACAATGACATGCCATGCACACTACCATGAAAGCCACAACTATTGCTAAGTTTCACTTGCCGTGAGACATCCTTAAGACGGGACAGCCCCTACAGAATTGCAGACTTGCAGCTGCCTAGAAATTATTCTGCAGACAAATCAGAAATGTTTCCTCTTCCTCTCGTGCACAGAACAGCTTTTCGTTCATAAAGTTAGTGTACACCACATTCCCAGCTGCTTTAATAACCTGCTTCATGTCAAGTTCCTGTCACCCTGGCCTTCCCAGCTTCTCCCATCCTCATTACTTTCCCTTATACAACTTTATCAAAAATGCTAGAAATGTGCATATTAATGTACATGTTCTTCAGTCCTCCCTTCAGTCTCCTTCCACGTATATACGGGGGGATATACGGGGCGGGGAGAATTATACAATTTGTTTATGCTTGGTGTTGTCAGATTGGGTTTTAAAAATTCTCTTTGATCTTGTGTTCAAAACAGACGTGATCTATTCACTAAACCACTAGCAAATTTACATATACTTTAAAATATGATAACACATATTACATAAATTAAGGTATTGATTGTAAAACATCCAGTTACTTATTGCAAGAAAGGCGTGTTTTCCCACCACCCCACCCAAGCACATTATTAAGGAGAAAGGATACAAATCTGGCCTGCGGGTTCGCTGCTCTGGGCTGTGATCCTATCAAGCCTCGGAACCTAATGAAGCCTGGGCTAGGTCAGTACTTGGAAATCCCCCACCCAAAACAAATCCAGCTATCCCACAAAGCAGTGATGGTGACTCAGTAGGCAGCATGTGTCTCACTGAGTCAGTACCAAACCAACGTCTCAACAGCAGAACTACTAACTTTTCAAGAAAAGTCAGACCTATGCATATGTGGAGAATTCTCGAAGGAATTTAAAAATTGGAGAAGCATCCCACTTCCTTCCTGACAGAAGGTAGACATATTAAATAGTTTTCCAGGCAGAAAAAAGCCCAATTGCCATCAAAACAGAGATGCTATATCCAACTGGAAGAAAATTAATAAAATATTTTCTGTATTTTCATATAAATGATTAAATGAGAGGCTGGAAAGGGTAAAGTGCAAAGCTGCTTGCTGTTCTGCATTTTCTATGTAGAGTGCCACTGAATAGAAACATTTCCAGATATTAATGTTGTGGCTTATATTTTTTAAGATACTTCTCACGGCAATCCTTTCCCATTTTCTGGTCCGCAGAATATGACAACATTTTTCTTTTTATAGATAACTGATGGTTCTATTTCGCAGCTGTTTCCTCTGACATCTTAGCTACCATATTCCAGCATCATTTTATGCTGACTGGTGGCAAAATATAGGAAAAGCCTACACTGCCAACATCAGAACATATATCCAAATTTCCTCATATATCCGCATAATAACCCTGAATGTCAATCACATTTAGCAGCCTCGGAAATCTGGGTTGCTCAGCCAATTGTTATTATCTTTTCAATTTAGCCCTATTACACAGCTCAGTCACCAAGCCTAGCCCGCAGAAATACTTCTTTAATGTCTCCAGAATTGGCATGTGAAAAGAACAAGAGACTAGAAAGGAGGTCAGTGAAACAACACTGAGCTGTAGTCGTCTACTGACAGGCAGGTTTACAACAATTTACTGCTCAAGTTCACACAAAGTCAGCGCAGACCCCACTGCAGTCTAGTAGTTGGAGAATTGTAAGATGGTTACACGCATGGATCTTTCTCCCAAACTGTGCTTCTTTCATGTGGCTACTCAATATATGTGACAAACAGAAAGTCTTAGTGTACTTGGTCCCTGAACACTCTCAGGCTCTTCAGAAGAATGCAGACTCCACAAATGCTGCTGAAATACAGGAGTACTCATATTTTAATCATCTGCCACCCTGAATTCCTCCTCCAAAAGTCTATCTAAAACTCATTCTAACACTAACCTTGAGAAATTAGTTCATTCTACTTACAGAAATCTCAAGGGAAGTCTGGACACAATTAAGATTCAGGTACAACCTAAAACTATAAGCAAGGCACTGGCCATGCAGAACCTCACAGAAAAGTTTTGTGTAAAGACACATCGACACTGGGCTAAAAAAAAAAATCCAAAAAAAAACCCCCAAAAAACCACCCAAGACTGTCTTGTAAAGTACTCCAGGTCTAGATGCTGAAAACCCCACAATATGCAGAAAAAAAAACCTTACGAAATTAAGCCCAGAGTAACAAAAAAGTTTAGATATGTAAAGACAGACTTGGGCACCTAAACAGAAAATTTAAATTCTTAAATGACGTTGCTTCTCAAGGTTGGAAGGTATTTATGCTAGATATTTAAGCTTCCCTCACAAATACATTTCTTGAAAGGGTTCAGTCTTCAAAAATGCAAACACCTCAGCATCTCTTTCAAGTCTAAACTGTCAGCAAAAAAACCATAGCACATCGGGCTCTATATAAAATGTAGCAGCAAACACAGCTTTGACTTAGAAGAAGAGTTCAGCTGTTAGAACATTAACCTAGGACAGGGAAGATCTGGATTTCATTACCTCTCTCCCTGAGGGGATCCAGACTAACGTGTCCCACTGTGGGGAGAAGACTCCATCTACCAGGCTGCAGGCTGGGATGACAGGATTCTCCACCCCTCCTGTTGAAGCGGTACCACTCCTCACAAAATAATTAAGAACTCATTGGATGAACGACAGCATGAGCGAGCATGACTTTTTAACTTGAAAGTCATGCTCAAGCTGCCAAACAATCTGTATTCTATATTAGCAGTGGTGAGATAAAGTATGCATTAAACAAAGTCTTTGGAGTAAGAGTTGAAATCTAAGTCTTTCTTCTGTGAGGAATCATGCAGCACACTAAGAAAGGGAAGTCTGCTCCAAGAACATTGTCATTCATTATTTTATAGTATGTTGGTTCTAAGCGTTCATATTTCTTACCGCTTTTTCCTTCTTATAAAGATTATCAGCCAATAGCAAAGTAAATTATAAGAACAAAATTTTCCATGAAAAAGCATCAAGAGAGAACTTTCCCATCCTGTACCTGTTTGCCATTAAAATTATATTTTTCCGTAAGTAACGGGGACTTACTGAAAGAAAAAATGAACAACAAAAAGTGGAACAAAGTTCTATGATTAATGCCCGCTTTGCTCACATTTACTTTTAAGAAAAAATAAAAAGTGATGCCTTATTCTCTATTCAACAACGCAGAAAGTATTTGAAAAGCTACAGTCAAATTAACATTGGTATTAGAATAACTAGTTTTTCCAATGTAAAAAAAAAATTCACTACTTGTGCTCTTACAACTTTGCTAGATACCACATTAATAGAGCATAAAGTATTATATGCAAGTTGAAGACTAAAGACAACACGAGTTTCAGAATTACAGTTATTTTGGGATGCAAGCATTCCGCTTTTGAGATTTGTTATTGTTGCAAATATATGTATTACGTATGTGTACTGGGGTTTGGCTGGGATGGAGTTAAGTTTCTTCACAGCAGCTTCTGTGGTGCTGGTTTGGATTTGTGACCAAAACAGTGCTGATAACACAACAGTGGTTTAGTTATTGCTGAGCAGTGCTTACACAGCTTCAAGGCCTTTTCTGTTTCTCACTGCCCCGACAGCAGGTAGCCTGCGGGTGCACAAGAAGCTCAGAGGGGACACAGTTGGGAGAGCTGACCCCAACTAACCCAAGGGATATCCCGTGCGACATGATGCTTTGCTCAGCAATAAAAGCTGGGGAAAGAAGGAGGAAGCAGGGGGACGTTAGGAGTTACGGATTTTGTCTTCCCAAGTAACCGTTATGGGAGATGAAGCCCTGTTTCTCTGGAGATGGCTGAACACCTGCCTGCCGATGGGAAGTAGTGAATGAACTCCTTAGTTTGCTTTGCTTGTGTGCACGGCTTTTGCTTCCCCTATTAAACTGTCTTTATCTCAACCCACGAGTTTTCTTACTTTTACTCTTCCCATTCTCTTCCCCATCCCACTGTGGGGGAGTGAGAGAGCAGCTGCGTGGGGCTTAGCTGCCTATCGGGGCTAACCGATATATAACAATATATAAATATTGTTATATTTATATATAATATAACACAACAATATACAAATATTTGTATGTACACATATGCATATACATTAATTGAATACTCTAGATAATTCTAAGTTCCTATTCTATTGGCTTTCTAAGAATGAAGTAGTTTTGCAGAGTCAATAAAGGTGGATTAAATATGATTGGGAGATACCATATTAAATAGAGCGCAGAGGGTAGAGTGCACTGCATCAGTGTTAATTTTTTAAATATTTAATCAAAAAGCTGTTGTCATTAGGCCTGACCTTTAATCCTAATAGTGTCTTCAGCATCAATTCATAAGAGGTTCTGACTGTTATGACAATGTTCTAAAGAATTAAACGGTCACATCAGTTTACAGACACTTTACAATTTATGCATCCGCAGTGCATTTCTCAAAGCCTTGGTACTTTGATTTGAAGGCAATTAATCAGGAATTCAGCAATTACACGTACCTTACTTAAGTGTTCAATCCCATAGTTATTGATAGGAATGAGACTCCACATCTTGGGATCAAAAGTTCATGTAAAACAGGAAAAGAAAAAGAAACCTGCTACTGTCAACAAGCTTCCCACTCTATAGTAAAACATTAGGAAGTAACTCATATATAACTGGGGTTCTTCAGATACAGTCTTGTAAACACAGCAGTCTTGATAGGTGGGCAAGTCTTAAACCCAAATTATGCTTACAAACTATAAAGGCAGGGGCTGGGCCCCTGTTTACATGAAGATAACAACATTTCACGTGAGGTGAAATAAAGGTCACAAAGGTCCACAGTCAAAACCATCCTCAGTTCTTCAGAGAAATACCAGTAAGGGGACACAGAATAAGGAAGAAAGGGAGCCTGAGAAAACAAAGGTTTTATAAACCAAACTGTTAAAAGGAGTTCTCCATACTGCACCTCACGCCCGGGAGATGAGGCTGTCAGGGTAAAGCCTTCTTCCTGGAAGAAGGCTACATATGTCTTGAATTAATTAACTCAAGGGCAAATGAGGGCAAAAAACCAAAGTGGCTTCAGACAGCAGCTTACATATTTTCCAAAAGATAAGAGAAGCTTTCACTAGCATCTCCAGAAACTTCCACTGAGTAGAAGACAGTAAATTATCAGGCAGTACAACCAGTGCCTGGTCACACTGTGAAAGAACTTGGAACTGAACCACACTGGACAAATTCTGAATAGTGGTGGTCTTCAAAGGAAACACTAAAAAAGAAAGTATGAGTGAGTGATCAACTCTGAACAACTATGACCTCACCTATCACTTTTTTTTTTTTTTTTCATGTTTTATACCCAGCCAGAGTTCTGTCATCACATATTAATCCATCAGAATTTAGACAAGAGAGAAAAATCCTTGGAAGGAACCAGAAATGGGATTCCCAAATATTCTGAAGATATTAAGCAGTACTTTTTATCTTCATTCTTAAACCGTTATTTACCCAAGTCTGTAAACAGTCTTGGTATCATCTATAGCCTGCTAAGCCAGTCACAAAACCTTTATTTGTTAAGCAAGAACACATTTGACAAGAGACAAGTCACAAAGATGCCACTATGGAGAGGAGATTTTCAAAATGTATCACACACGTAGTTCCCCCGATCCAAATAATTCCAAGACACAGTTTGGGGGGAGTGAGGTGAGGGTGTCGTTGGTTGCTGTTTGTTTTTTTTTTAAACTTACTCAGTGGTGGACAAAATGACTGAAGTTAACTGATCTGTTCAGCATCTACAGAGAGTCAGCATATAAACAGGAAATGATAAGACTTTGAAGACGTCTATTTTTTTAATGATAAATTCTAGCCATTCTTTACCTCTTGGTTTTATTTTCAATGAAAAACTTAATTCTACTAAGAATGGGTCCTTTCTTGGCCCTTTAAATACTTCTTTCTGTCTGTACATGAGTGCTGTGTATTAGTTCAGAACAGTTCCATAAACAGTTCAGGTTTTGTGCTTACTTAGCATATCAGCATATTAAACTACATAGTTACACTAAATAGATCCAACTTTTAAGAAAACATTCAGCTACAAAATCATTGTAGACAATGTCAGAAGGAGCTACATATAAATGGCTTTTCAGAATCAGTCCAGTACTGAATATTTTAGTCTAACGTTTTAGAGATTTTTCAAAGGTTTAATCTAAATTCTAGTGTTTTAAAAGTATGAGTTTAGTCCTGACTACTGCCTCTTGTATAGTTCTTGAATTTGAACAGAAGAATCACATATTTTCAAAGAACTTGGAAGAATGTGGTGAGTCAGTGAAATCAGGTAATTTTTCCCTAAAGGAAAAATACCTTTTTCGCTGAAGCAATAAAGAACTATTAGAAGGATATTAATAGTTTTTCAAGATTTTACCGACATAATAGAAAATAACAGTGGAAAAAACAGCTTACTTATTAATGTGAAAAAGTAGGCAAGTGAGCTTTCTATGGGATCTTTATGTATACACTTAGGGGAGTATATATAACAAAAGCAGTGGCTGACTTTCAAAACAGCACCATGAGTAAGAAAAAGTTCATAGACTCAATACAAATTTGAATTGATTTAGGAGCCAATACAACTACATAAATATACCCCTACCTTATCCCAGCTTAGAAGTAGCTCAGGTTCTACATTACTTCACCAAAACACATCTTTGTACTTAAAATTTCATAAAATTTATACTTGGCATAATGAATTATAAGCTTTCAACAGAGCTACACCGTTTCAATCCAAAATAAATGATACATATATGGTCAATTTCACCTCTTAACAGCTTTGTTCCTCCACATAATGTTAACAGATTTACCCATTTGTGGTTAGTATAACTTGAAAAAGAAAAAGAAAAAAAGAAAAAAACACATTAAGTGCCAGAATGAACAACATGGAGAAAGTAAGCTTTCACAAGCATTAATTCTAACCTGAAGAAATGAGACAGTAGTTAGTTTTCAATAGCTATTTAAGATTTAGTTCTACGATAAGATTGGGATCGAGGACATCAATTCCTTTCTTTTTAAACTTCACAGTTCCGCTACGAGTTGCCTCACAGAGCTCCTTACCAAATGGAGTCTAAATACAGCAATTAGCAATCAAGCAAACATTTTAACATACCAGAAGGATTAAGACAGATTCTAATGGCTTTGCTGACCTATGTCCAGTTCTGCATACCATACAAATCAAGGCTACTTTAATAACGAAAACATGACACTGAACACCAACTTTGCTTGCTCAGCATTTATAATCATGCCCCCCTCATTTTTATCACTAAATCTAACAGTAACTCAGAAATAAAAGTTTTAGTTGCATACAAAGTCATGCTGGGTTCAAGTAAATTTTCTTCTGGAATCAAAAGCATGTTTGGAGATATTTTAGAGTTAAACTATTTTGATTAATACTTCTGCTATTTGTTAAAAACAGAGCTCTATTACATCTAAAACAAAACAAGTCAAATAGACAATTTACTCTTTGCCCACAAATGACTCAACCTTAGGAGAGAGTGAAAGTAAGACTACTTTTGTCCAGCAGAGATCTAGTATCTTACCGAAAATTCTAAAGGCATTAGTAGGACCAGGATAGTGCCTGACAGTTGATTTTATTAAGCTTTTAATTCCTAGCGAGCTGCAAAATTTTGCCATATTTGCATAAACATATTTGACAGCTTAGAATGTTCTTTGATATCTCATATTTCAATATACTACTTCTAGTTCATTTACAACCTTTAAAATCACAAAAGCTATTTACATAGAAGGATATTAAATGGTTATGATTCCTTTATTTTCAAAAATAGTTTAACGCAAAATGATTGGAAGCATAAAAAAAAAAAACCAACTTCACAGCATATAGTTTTAAATATATATTAAACAATAAAAAAATGAAACTGCCAGTGAACAGAAATAGTGCTCAAGCTTTGCTTCCTAACCTGACCCTAAAGGACTATATTTACCAGTCAGAGCATCACAACGGACATCGCCATGCAACAAAATACAAGAAAACTGGCTTGGCATACAGAAAAACAGCAGAACTCTTTTATGCACATACAAACATTCTACTTCTGATATAAATGTATCTCACATTCACGGTATGAAGATTTTTCCAGCAGCGTCTCCTGGTGCTGGATGCTCAAGATGAAGAAAAAAGTTTCATGCACGCTCAACCATCCCTTACTTCCTTTGTCAGTACAATATTCAGCAATGGGAAAGGATACAGACTTGTGGACATCACAGAGGTAACATCCCCAAAAGTACTGCCTCCTGTCAAGTAAAGCATTTTCTGCAGTCTACACACAGGGGCTCAGAATCACTAGCTGGATATGAAAAAGGTGAGTGCTTAATGCATATTTCAGTGAAGAATACTGCGAGTTTTGCCTCAAGGAGCACCTTTTGATGCTTCTAGGAGGAAATGAAGTGAGCTTTCCCAAATATGAGACGTATACATGCTCCCCAAGAAAACCACAGCAACTGTCAGTGCTCATGAATCTAACCTTAAACTTCATGTGAAATCTTCATGCAATTCTAAACACCTTCTTAGTCACTGAATTGACATATTTATCCTTCAGTCTGTGTCCAGATCCACAGATAATCTTGTGGAAACGTGAAGTGGTAAGATCTATGCAGCACAAATGTTAATATCCTAAAGACAGCTAAGCTTTTAAGTTCAGTTTGTTCTTGATTTGAGTGTGGTTTACAGAAAAGACTAGCCAATGAATCATCCGATTTAAATGAAAATCAGATTACTTTTGGTAAAAGCTTGGGACGTGGCCTAAGGATGACCTTATCCTTCCAAAATATAATATGATAAAGTCCAGACACAAATATGTTTCCTCCCCTGTCCTCTGGGCCAATGTGAATACCATAAAAAAAGACCTCCTGTTCCCATTGACAATAGAAAAGACGTTAATCAGTAAATCCACAAAGACAAAGGTCTTTGGAAGACCCAAACAGATAGAAGTTTACAGAAGTTGAAGGTGGGGAGGCAGGGGGGAAGAGGCGGGAGGAGGGAGAACAACTTTCACTGTTTTGAACTGTGAACCATTTTAACAGGCAGCCCAAACTCTTTCAAGCCAATGGTTACAGACATATATAATTTAATTTGCATTTTAGAAGAGGAAAATGGCATTGTTTGTGCTGAATAATAAAACTTCAACTTTCTGCTGTGTACTTTAATAAGGGAGGACCCTTTCTACATCATAATAAATGCTTACAGCAGGATTAGTTTGGGGGTGGGTTTATGCCAATCATCCAGTTAGCATTGAGACTAAGAGTAATTAGGTTAGATCCAAACTCAGGTTATTCTAGTGGTTCTAGATTGAATCTGAAGAAGGAGTTCTGAAATGGTGAAATGTATGAGGTCTGGATATCTAGCCCAGCTAGTGCCATTGTATTCAATTTTCATCTGACTTTATTCAGAACCAGAAGTACAGAACGGTAAGCAACTGGTATTGCTACAGACCGTAAGACAATGAATGCATGTGCTCACAAACTACCAGGGGCTGAACAAGCCCAAGCCTTCCAAACGTTCTCATTTTTGCCACCCAGTACACATGCTTGCTTTGTGTGACACCAAGCTGTACAGTGCCCTGTGGAGGTCAGGATTCCATCTGCTTCTGACTCTGGACTTAGGCATCCCTCTCAAGAGAACTTAAAAAAATTTTTGATCCCACTCAGAAACGACTTTTTGGATGAAGGAATTCCCAATTGCTAACTGTGGTCTACTGAGAATTTCCTGAATCTGGCCTCACACCTCAATTATCCCTCTAAACTCTACCATACTATTTGCCTGTCCACAATGGTACTTAACTAAATCCTTCTTCTGGCTCTACTTGGTGTACAAGACATTGCAGGCAGTTAAGATGTACACGTTACCCAAAATGCTTGGGCACTGAACCTAGGAAGTCAGAAAGAGTAGGGTATACTGAAGATCAGAACCCCAGCTATAATTAGCAGAAGGCTACTGCACAAGATGTAGGTCAATTATCAGTTACCTGACTACTCAGAAAACAAATCTCTTTATACTTTATGGAAAAAAAAAGAAATCAGTCTTGGAAAAATGTTTAACTGTGTTGGCATGGTTTTATAATTTTCAATTAAAACAGCCATTCATTCAGCAAACTAAAAACATGGTTGTCCAAACAGTCTAAGTAAATTTTACATAGGTTTACTTAAGCATGGTATGTGCTAGAATATTTGCAGTCAAAGCAATATTTACCTCTTCTCTTTTTTTTTGGACCCATTCCTTGTGCTTCTCTTCAGCTATCCTTTTCCTCCTTTCACATTCTTGCTTTTGCTTCATCTTCTCAAGCTGTATATTAATTTTCTAATTAAAGAAAAAGCATACATCTTAAATCTGTGGTGACCATCTACACCACTACACTCAATACTGGAAATAGTGCTGCAGTTAAAACAATGTAAGCATTAGATTTTGAAATTTTTTCTTCATTAAGATTTTGGAAAAGATGGATGACAGTCAATACAGAAATATTATGAAATACAATCAATAGAAATGTGTAATTTTTAGAATATGAACTGGAAATATGTATTTTAATTAGGCTTTGGAAACAACCCAACACAACAAATCACTCCTCAGCTTATTTAAATGCCCTTTCAGTCAGTAGAATCTTAATTTGCAGCAGTACTTTGCTACAACACTTAAAATTTACATGGTGTACTGCTCTGCATTCAGGAAGGCATCAAAAGCCAAGTAAAATATTACTCACTTGTGATGTTTAGTACCAGAACTACAGAAACCTTAGGGCTTAACCCAAAGCTTATTAAAGCCAGAGTTACTGCAGATTTTAGCAAACTTTGAACCAGGAGCTTTGTTTTGAAGGCGACAGAAGAAATTCTGAAGTATTTTATCTTTATAGGACATACAGTATATATGCAATCACTTCTCTCTCTCTCCAAGGAAATGAATCGATAAAGAAAAAACATGACTAAGATGACAATTTGAGATGCTTAGCTTCTCTAACAGTAGCCTTAGCACAAAGTGCTATTTTTCAATGAAAATTCATACCTTCAAACGCAGATGGAATTATTTCCATGAAACTGATTTTATGGTCCTTACACTGCAGTCAGTTTCAGAGAGAACCCCCTCTTCTTACAACTTTGAATTTGAATTTATTAAGTCCTCAAGAAAAAATAGGAGCTTACAGAAAGCTCAAAGAAAACACTCACAACACAGACATAGTTTGAAAATATAGTTGTTGCTATATTGAGGGCAAAGTTACAGGAACTAACACCTCCTTTGACTTCTGAGACATCTGTAGTGCGGGGATCCTGGTTTCTGTAAAAGGTGATGGCACTCTAAGTACCTTTGAAGACCCCATCCACTATGCACTCAAAATGTTTATCCACATTTCCGACATTCAGGGCAGACTTGGTGCTGATGTCAGCAAAAGATCTGGGACTTCACAGTTGTTTCTTAGGATATCAGTTTAGAATACTTTTTATATGCAAATGTAGTAATACGTTTTTATATCACAATCGTATACTTTGTTCTCTTCTGCCATCTTACAAAAAGGTTAATTGTATTTTTTCCCCTGATACAAGCTATTTGAGTTGCCTACATTGCAGTTTAACACCTAATATTCTCAAAATCTTACAAACTAAAAATAAAACACTATTCCACCGATTTCTACATGGCTTTAAGTAATGCTTGTCCTATGACTGCTCCTAATATATATTTAAGGGACATCTTCTAGATTACATTTAATATTGTATGAACGCTATTGTGTGATACACAAGAATAAATTGCTTTGGTTCCTCATCAAGACCACGTGAGAAGTCCATACACAAACCACATTTTCTACATGACACCAGAAATTACTTTGGCTTCTTTTTTGTACTTAAAAATCAAAACAGGGAGATGCCCACCAAACTGGAATCTAAAGGGGAAGTCATGAAATGCGTGCTGCATATTAACGGATCAGAACATATTCCTCAAGTTTAACAAACTATTTTGATGTTATGCTGACCTCTAAAAGACTGTTCCAGAACCTTCCAGCAGTGGGTGTTTTATAAAAAACCTAAGGTAGCCCACATAAAACCGCTGCATGTTATATTCACTTTACAGATAAAGCAAATCACAGAAAGGTTAGGACATTGCTCAAGGTCAAATAGTAAATCAGTAACTAAAGTGAGAAATGATGTAACTTTGATGTGATTGTTCTAACCACTACCCAATACTTCCAATTTGATTTTAAACAACAGTATGATTTAATCAACTGCAACTACAAATATATTAATCAAGAAAAGATATAGTGCTCTCACTTAACTCTGCCCCAGCCCCAGTATTCCAGAACTGTTCATTTGCAAGGGGGCAAAAGATAGAAGGAGGGGAAATTAATGCTGGGACAGGGAAACCTATCCTGGGAAAGGACACCAAACAGTTGTATAATTACACACTAAGTGTGTAACAACACTGTGCCTCATATCTAACCAAGTAGTTTGGCATACTTATACCCAGCACACGCCCTGTCGTGTTTTACTACCTACATGCAGGCGTATGTACCCATGATGAAAATCAAGGTACCAATTACATAAATAAGTTTTAATCCTTTAAACTCGAACCATCACCTGACAGTTGGATAACCAAAATATTATACAGCACCACTTCAATGAAGCATAACATTTAGCAAAAGAGAATGCATGTAGCATGAATCATGTCAGCATTATCAAACACAAACACTATGGAGGCCCAAGACACTAAAAAATAATGGACAAAACTAGTTGTGTTTCCACAACCAAAAAAAAAAAAAAAAAAAAAAAAAATAATTTCCTATGCTTGCTATCTTCTATGAGACTTCACATCAAGCCAATCGGATGTATTCACCTCTGCAGCTCTAGCTTGTAAGCGGGCACGTAGTTCCTTCTCTTTGCCAATGAACCATTCTTCCCATGGTGAAAGATTATCTTTCAAAGGTGACTCTTTTTCCTCCCCTGCTATTTCAGAGTCTTCAGCCTTCCTGAATTAAAAACAAGAAATGTAAAAGAATATTATCTGTAATATACTTGGCTGAAAAGTTAAGCAGTGCTACTGCCTTGAAAAATGACATTTCTTTCATGGCATACTGTGACAACAATGACATCATTTTTCTACTTGCTTAGTAGTCTCCAGAATGGATAACTTGCATTTATAACGCACCTCTGACCATCCCCCTTACATTCTACTTATTAAATTCTACCTTTTTAGTGATTTTTTTTTTCCCCCCCCTGTTCCAAACTGTGGAACAGATTCAAGCATTACCTTTTATGAACTAAACAAAAACTAACACCAGAAACATCAAAGTGCCATCTTCCTTCTCACATATGGCAACCAAAGGAAATCAGAGATTTAACATTAACATCCTGACCTTGGTCACCGAAAGGCTCCATGTATCAACTGGCCTTTAGCATGAGCAAAGAATAATCAAGAGTATTTTTTCTTCTTTTAAGTCCTATAGAATTGGATTCATGATATCAAGCAATCTCAGCATTAAGAATCCATTCACTCTAACAGGTAAAGTTTTCCACTCTAAAAAGCTTTCACAGGAAACATACTTAAGAAATATGGCTTGCATACAATACTTGATAATATTATACAAGCTTCTATTAAACTTTTAATAGAGTACCTTGCATAACTCACTCATAACTTCTTTACTCATGAATAATGCAGCAACCCTAGCCCCAGGCCAGAAATATCTTTTATAATATTCTATACGTGTACTATCTCATAAGTAAGACAGTATATTAGGCTCTAAGTCAATAAAAATTGAAAACATGCCAATAGATTTCTTTATAAGATTTCTTCTATCTTATACAGAATTCTTCCTTAAACAACAAAACAGTGAAACTAAACTTCAGTTTTGTGTTTTATATGGCCACATGGGCTCTGGAAACACCTACCTACGTACATACTTCGCTACAGTGAGTAACTCTGCTGAATTCAAGCTACAGAAGAGGCATCCCAACAAGCATATTATGTTAATGCTCCTGAAATAAATCTTTTAAGCACAAGATACCTGGTTTTTATCAATATAAAAGTATTACTTATTCACAAGGAACAGCAATACTCTGCTGGAGAACATTTTACGTCCCGGTAATCTTTAGAATATGTTTCTGTGATACAAAGCATTTGAGGACAATGTCAGTGCCCATGAGTTTTGTCCTACTCTTCTCCATTGTTGTTACGCGCGTGTGTGTGCACTAACATGATCATTCGCTGGTCAAGCCGGGACACGTCCAGGGGAACCGATTCACACTGAAACTAACCTGGAAAAGGGTTGTTTTCCCCACACAGAATCAGCCCCCAACCCGCCTCATACTGTGCTGCCACAGAGATGTAGCACAACAGAACTGACAGGACACCCTGATAATGCATGGACAGAAGCAGCACAGGCCAAGCACTCCCAAGCCCAGCGTTGTCCAACGCATTCTGCTGCACCTCAGGGCTTTTATGCCACAGTGTTAACAAAGACCAAAAATTTAACAGAGACAGTTTTTGAACAGGTACACATAATAAGGGATGCAACTTAAGAACGCATAATAACATATTTTGTTAGAAAATAACTCTCTGAAAGTTTATTAAAGATAAGGATAAAAGTATTATGCATTCAAATTCAGGAAACCAACGCAACTTTGTCCAGACTTGACATTTTGGGCAGGGATACTTCCTCAACACATTCTTTTGCTGTGCATGATTTGCATTATGGCACCTTGAACTAGAATAATGCTGACATATTAGACCAACCTGAGAAAAAGTATTAGTAGAAGGACTGAATTAAGAAAAGTAATATTTACTATGTGTTTTCTTGTATCAGTAATTATAAAGTTCAAGCTGGTAACTGCTCAAAAAAAATAATTCACAGTAATAAATTAAAAACTTACTGCATACAAGTAAGAAAGAGCAGAAAATGAGGTTTAAACAGAGTAAAACACAAGCTCAATATGAAGAACTGTTCGGAGAAATGTTTCTCTTGTTCCGCAGTACTGTCTAAAGCTCTCAGATTGCACCAGAGCACGGACTGGAATCCAATCCTTCTCAGTGTGCATCCCAAGCACCGTCACACTCTCCCTGGCACACCGATTATGTATTTTGAGCCACAGAGACCTTGAATTTCATGGGACCATTTTCTGAAATGCTAGCATGTTCACAGCTATGACCTTGCTCTGAATAATTAAAATAACAGACTTCTTAAAGCACCACATTCTCAAGCGCACATTCATTTTTAAATAAGTATCTTAAATCAAATTAGATGTATTTGGCATTAGAACTGAAGTCTGATTAATAGAACACACTGTGATTATCGTTTACCATATATTCACTTAAGTCACGCCATCAAACATAACACTGATCCATAATGAAAGTATGAAAACGCCTAACACCATTTCACAAGGCCTTGTTTTCAGCCTTTCTCTTTTGCAAATATTGCATTTCCCACATTAAATGTCTGCCTCGGGCTAATTTTGTGTAGTTTTAAGAGGACAACAACAACAAAAAGACTCTTTGAGAGAGCGTGTGTATATGTTGAGGGTAGTGGCTGTGTAAAAAGAAGTGTTTTTTATTATTATACTTTTGACATCTTGGCAGTTATACACGGAAGCTGCTATATGAACATTTGGTAGACACTTATTACAACACAGCAGCAGTATTACTCAGATGCAGTGTCTGCATGAGTGAAGTATATATTGTGCTCGCAGAGTTTCACGAGATTGTTCCAACTCAGGCCCTAACAGAGGTCATCTTCAGTTCCATCTTACCACCACCAGGAAATACTGCAGTGACAGGCCTGAAAATTGATAGCTGTTTCAAGCAGCATCTCAAGCTGCAAAGACATGGAGCAGTTTGAACCGAGTGCTACAGAACTTCAAGGTATGCGAACAAAATTGCTTATTGGGAAGGAGTGAAAGGACAGGTAACAGAAAACTGGAAACAGGAGGGACCATAAACAGGCTAATATCCTTTTCACTCCGAAGCTTCTATTTCTGGCTACATTTGGGCACTTTCCCTAGACTTTTAGCACCTTTTTCAAGAAACACTTGTAAGAAAAGTTCAGTGTGGCCCATACTCCTTCAGTCCATCTGGGAGGTGTGCACCGCTCTCCACGGGAGTTTGAGAACCACACCAGAACCCTGCGCTCCCGTGAAGCTTGGCTGTCCTCCCCTTACCCCACTGGCACTTTTAGCTCAGTTCAGTCTCGCTCGTTACATCCACCATCAGTTACTGCACAGATCTGTGAAGTTTCCATTGCAGAGGTTGTATTCCAGGCACTCCCTGCTCCTCCCCCTTCTATTTTAAAGAGAGGAATAAGGATTATTTATTTTCCTGTCAGGCAGAGAAGATCCCGAGGGGAAGAAGACCTATTAAGTTTGTATATAATTAAAAGGGAATGAAGTTAAGCCACAGGAACAAGAACTGTGCAATGCATACAGATGAAACTGACTCTGGATATAGCTATGTACGCTAAGCAAAACAGCCCTTTAGTCTCTAAGAACATTTAAAAGAACGACAGGAACGGCTGTACCTTTTTAACTTGCAAAGACCCCGAGGCTCACTTCAACAGCTTATAGATATTTTACAAACCCACGAGGACGCTCAACCGCCCACAGAAAAGACTGCCGGACCCTGCGACTTCCCAAGACATCCTAAAAGGGGACCGAGGTGCCTAAAGCGCTTATCTCTGCGAACAAATCCATGCTTCTGTGAAATAACCTTCCGTGCCCAACAAAGGCCTCAAGGGGAGGGAGCCGAGTTCGGGAGTCCGGCTCCTCAGGCCGGGGGGCGGCCCCCAGCCCCCCGCTCCAACCTGGGCCCAGACGCAGGGGTTACCTATCGCCTCACCGGCTCCGGCAGGCCGCCGCCGCCCGCTCCTCCTCCTCCTCCTCCTCCTCGCTGCTCGGGGAGCCGCGGCGGGACGGGGGGGAGAGCGGGGAGCAGCCAGAGGGAGCGAGGGGCTCCTCGCCCTCGGAGCTGGCGGAGGGCGGCGGGCTGAGGCGGGCGGCCCTCCTCCTCCTCCGCCTGCCGCGGGTCCGGGCGCCGCTGCTCATGCCGGCGGGTGGCACCTGAGGGAAAGGGCGGCGGTTAACGGCCGCCTCCCGTCACCACAGAGCGGCGGCGGCCTCCGGCAAGCGCCGACGGCCCGGCCCGCGCTCCCGGCGGCCCCCGCGGCTTGCGCCCCCCCGCTCCGCGCCGCCGCCATGGCAACCGGGACGCCGCGCCTGCGCCCGCCTCGCCTCGCCTCAGCCCGCCGCCTTCTCCCGCCTGAGGGAGGAGCGGGCGGCCCCGGCCCCGCCGCACCGCCTCCCAGCCGCCTACACCGCCTTCCAGCCGCCGGCCGGCGGCGGCGAGGGCTGAGGCAGCGCCTGGGAGAGCGACACCGGGAAAATACGGGGTCGGAAGCGGCGGGCGGTGGTTTTGTGTGGAGCAGTAAAGTCCTCCCCCAGGATGAGGGGGGAACGCCGGCCCAGGGAAGGCAGCAGGCCCTGCAACCGCCTGCCTGGCCCTGGTTATCTCCACGGCCAGGGCTAACGCCCTCGTATGCTAATTTATATGAACCCTTTACAGCTGTTCTTTATTACTTAACATTTGTGCACACTTACCGGTTCCATAAGCAGGAATCGGCAACCTCATCCGCAGATGAAGATTCCAGTATGTCAGAAGAAGGTAGCTCAGTGTTTCCTAACAGCCAAGTCAAAGTTTGTCACTTATCCTTATGTTAAACTGCAACGTCCCATTTCAGTCCCCACAATTAGAATATTGTTTCTCATTTAAAGTTTTAAAGACTTTTGGGTTTTGATACACCTCTGCTAGCCTAACGGTGTCCTTTCCCTTCCCTCCTATCAGTTACTTCTCCACTGAGTCTACAACTATCTGTCCTAAAAACAACTTTTTTTTTTTTTTCTTTTCCATATATTCCTGTCCTTTCTTGTTTGCCACTGGATACTTTGTCAATATTCCATCAGGGTTCCAAATCCTGGGAACACAGTCCCTCTTCAGTGCCAATGTTGGGCCACCTCGACCACCTTTTTAACCAAATCCTTAAGCAGAATCAGCAACAATCATAGGTATCACCAAAGCTTTGCACTGCCTTCGAATTTCATCTACCAAGGAGATAACCACTGACTAGCGGTAGGTAGCTTTTTATAACTTCATTGAGTCATTTTGCTGTGGCTGACTAAGCAGAAGTGTTACTGATTTGAACGTGTGTATTGGGTTTGCGTGGCAAGGTTTTGGTACCGGGGTGGCTTCTGTGGGAAGCTGCTAGAAGCTTCCCCCGTGTCCAACAGAGCCAACGCCAGCCGGCTCCAAGACGGACCCACCGCTGGCCAAGGCCGAGCCCATCATCGACGGTGGTAGCGCCTCTGGGAGAACAGATTTAAGAAGGGGGGGGGCACCCCAACTGCGCACCTGCAGCCAGAGAGGAGAGAAACAACCCTGCAGACCCCCAGGTCAGTGCAGAAGGAGGGGGAGGAGGTGCTCCAGGCACCAGAGCAGAGATTGATTCCCCTGTAGCCCCTGGTGGGGAAGACCATGGTGAGGCAGGCTGTCCCCCTGCAGCCCAGGGAGGTCCACGGGGGAGCAGATCTCCACCTGCAGCCCGGGGAGAGAGGAGCCCACGCCAGAGCAGGGGGATGCCCAAAGGAGGCTGTGACCCCGTGGGAAGCCCGCGCTGGAGCAGGCTCCTGGCAGGACCTGCGGCCCCATGGAGAGAGGAGCCCAGGCTGGAGCAGGTTTTCTGGCAGGACTTGTGACCCCGCGGGGGACCCACGCTGGAGCAGTCTGTGCCTGAAGGACTGCAGCCCGTGGAAGAGACCCACGCTGGAGCAGTTTGTGAAGAGCTGTAGCCTGTGGGAGGGACCCATGTTGGAGAAGTTCATGGAGGACTGTCTCCTGTGGGAGGGACCCCACGCTGGAGCAGGGGAAAAGTAAGGAGTCCTGCCCCTGAAGAGGAAGGAGCAGCAGAGACAAGGTGTGAGGAACTGACTGCAACCCCCATTCCCCGTCCCCCTGCGCTGCTGTGCGGGGTAGGTAGAGAATCCGGGAGTGAAGTTGTGCCCAGGAAGAAGGGAGGTGTGGGGCGAAGGTGTTTGAAGATTTGGTTTTATTTCTCATTACCCTGCTGTGGTTTGATTGGCAATAAATTAAGTTAATTTTCCCCAAGTCGAGTCTGTTTTGCCCGTGTTGGTAATTGGTGAGTGATCTCTCCCTGTCCTTATCTCAACCCACGAACCTTTTGTTGTACTTTCTCTCCCCTGTCCAGCTGAGGAGGGGAGTGATAGAGTGGCTGCATGGTACTTAGTTGCTGGCTGGGGTTAAACCATGACAACATGAGATATAAAAGTTTGAAAGTGATTGTAAATTTGGTAGCTATATTAATTGTTCTTGCCAAGATTCTGCAGGTAGGTGAGTCTAACAAGAAATATATTTTTAGTTGGATAGGCAAGTTGAAATATAAGCAACAGTATTAAAAATGATTTGTCTAAAATGGGAAGGTCATTTGTGACATTTGAGGCAATTGATTTGCCATAAAAATTGAATTTCACTGGCTTAATGACATAAAAAGGCCATCAAACCTACACAACCATTATGTGTGCCTAGACACCACTAAAAATGAGTGCCATGAGGTGGGAGACATTTCAACGCCATCACTAACAGTCCTAAAGAATACCCAAATGATCATACTCGGGGATTTTGAGATGGGCTGTTTGGCGCTTGGGCTGCAGATTCACGGGCACCCAATTCCATCGTTTCTCCACCAAAAGGGCTGCATCTCTCCCGTCTCTCACGAGCATATACTTCTCCCTCCCTCTTGCTCACAAGACGCTTCACGGAGCTACATTGCCTTACTAATGTAGTAGAAAACCATCCAAATTCTTGGCCAAGCAACTTGCGGTCTGAGCAAGTTAAAGCTCAGGGAGACGTCTGACAAGCACTGAGGCCAAACCAAGGCAAGCACCAGGACTGCATGGCCACAAAGCGGAAGGAAGGGAGAGGCAGAGGTGAGCTGTGAGGGATTTTCCCCCTTTCAGTGGTGGAGCTTCTTAATTTGGCTTACCCTCTCATGGGAACTGCAGTTTTGGCAGCTTGGAGAAATATCATTATGGTTCCTGTAGGGAAAAAACAAGCGTTATTCTATTGCTGATAATATGTGCCGATAACCAGCTGATCGTCTGGAACGGTTTTCCAGCAAGCTGAAAACTGAATGCATCTCTGGTCTAAGCACTCCTATAATATTGACTACATCGCTATGCAGCAAATTCATATTCACGATATTAACATAGCTCTAGCCACTTGCGGGAGACTGTTGAGCTGACCGTCATCAAATAAAGATTCAAGTATTACCAGCTACACTGTCTAACAGACAGCATATTGCACCTGTTAAAATAATTTAAGCTAATGATTCAAGTACTGGAGACAACAGAATATCACTAGAACCTAAATTTCATGCCAGGTAAAGTTACAAGAACAAGAAAATTTCAAATCAGACTGAATTCTTTGGATACAAGGTGCGCAATGCAATGCCTCAGCGTTGTTAAACAAAAAACACCTATGGTTTTACAGGAACGTCTGTGTATGTGCTGCATGCAGCTAAGAAGTAAAAGAAGTATAAAAGTTGTTTACTACATGGCTAAACAAGCACTGGGAGCAAAGCTCCACGTCATGGTGGGCATGAAAACTTCAAGTATTTCAAGAAGCTGCAGACTAAGGTAATTTCAAAACATCTTAGGAATGCTTGAAAACCTCCCCTGACCTTAAAGCCCATCTCACAGTGAAGACTGGCAACAGTCTTAAATGAACAGGGAAAAAAGAAAGAAAAAAAAAAAAAAAAGTCCTGTTGTCTCCCTGAACTGAGGAGTTCTGGAGCTCACTGCACTGGACATCTCTCGATTCTGATGAGGCCCCACAGCTGCTCACCCAGGATGGCCAGAAACTATGAAATGGATGTCTCAAAGCAAGGCAGCAGCCAGCTGCAATCTTGCCAGACACAAACATATGAGTCTTTCTCTTCCCTCCCTGTATTATTATACAGGAATTAAGATAATTCCTTGGGGATTCAAGAACAGGAATTGGGCAAACAGCTTATACTAACAAACCTTACTATTGTGACAAGCAACCAGAGTTTACGCATCAAGACTGCCTATACAGAGGGCAGCAAGAGCCAGTTCACCTTTTGGGGAATTAAAGCACCGTTACTGGAATGGCAGAAGCATCCAACTTTGAGGAGAAGTGAAAGTATAAAATAATATCGTTGTTATCCCTCTTCTTACCATTCTCCCCAACTTGTCAAGCCAGCTCCCAGCCACTGTGCCCTAGTTAATACAGGCAAGGTAAAAGCCCAAACAATGTCATTTTGTAAAATACTAACAACTGCAACAACAACCCTGCAGGTTCAGGTACACAACTCCTATGGCCATAGAATGACTGACAAGCAGACAAATGGCACGTTACAAGGATGTGCTTCATGGCAAAACCTTAATTCTGTCAACTTAGTGCCATAATAGGAAAGTCTGCCTCTAAAAAGCATCTGCCCTGGCAGGAATTATGCGCCAACACTGCTAAAGCCTATGGGCAAAATCAAACTGACACAATGAAGCACAAAAGTTGCCACAAACAAGTGAGTGTAGTGAATAAATATATATATATATATACACACCCCCCTCTGGTTGTTACCATTGTGAAAAATCAGCCTAATTTCTCACCAAAGAAATGACAAAACCCACATTCAGTCTTTCAGTGCTAACTGCAACACCACCATCGCAGACTACGGAATAAGTACTTTAAGCTATCTAGCAACAGGGAGTTAAATTCAGAGTAAACGCAGAGTGATACACTCACAGACCTATACTTTGACTGTTGAGTCATGCCAATCAGCCTGTTTGAACATCCAATGCTCCCGACAAATTGCCCACAAGTAATCCCTCATTGCCATCCACAGTATTTGAAAAACCATTTTACATAGAAAATGATATCAAGAAAGCAATTCTACAGGTAACAAACATAGAAATGAATTAAATTCTAGGCATAAGCAACTACCCCGAATCACTAACTACCCTGATTTGACAACTCTGAAATATCTGAACTTGCCAACTGTTCTTTATGAAATAGTTTAGAAATTTCAGAAATTCAACTGTAACCTGATCAACTCAGTCTCCAAAAACGTAAGAGCCATCAGAAGGAAACCTCAGTTCAACTTGATTAATACTAACCAGATTTAATGAAAATAATCAGATTAAGATTGCTTTCAGATGTAATGTCTAGTTCCACACTTGCCTTCAGGACCACAGAAAAAGCATAAAAATAATCCTACTGAAAAAACAACCTTACTAAATTTAGGCACAAACTAAGGCGTAGACAATATGCCTTAAGCTTGTTGTCTAAGCATACATTTGTGAAGAAAAGAATGTATACCTTAATTTTACTTGCAACCTGGAAAAAAAGAATAGAAAATTCGAGCCAAATGTAGTCAAATTTAGGAAGCCTTCCCGAGTCTTCAGATTTTCCAGCGTGGGGATGTCATGGTTTAACCCCAGCCAGCGACTAAGCGCCACGCAGCTGCTCGCTTACTCCTCCGCACCCAGTGGGATGGGGGAGAGAATCAGAAGGAAAAAGGTAAAACTGCTGAGTTAAGAACAGTTTAATAGAACAGAAAGGAAGACACTAATAATGATGATAATAACAATAATAAAAGAATTGGAATATACAAAACAAGTGACGGACAATGCAATTGCTTACCACTCGCCGACCGATGCCCAGCTAGTTCCCAAGCAGCGCTCCCCCCAGGCCAACTCCCTCCAGTTTATATACTGGGCATGAGGTCCCATGGTATGGAATGTCCCTTTGGCCAGTTTGGGTCGGCTGTCCTGGCTGTGTCCCCTCCCAACTCCTTGTGCCCCTCCAGCCTTCTTGCTGGCTGGGCAGGAGAAGCCGAAAAATCCTTGACTTAGTCTAAATACTACTGCGCAACAACTGAAAACATCAGTGTCTTATCAAGATTATTCTCATACTGAATCCAAGACATAACACTATACCAGCTACTAGAAAGAAAATTAACTCTATCCCAGCCGAAACCAGGACAAAGGAAAAATGGTGCAGCAGGCACGGGAGCGAGGAAGAAAGCTACTTGGCTCCACACTCGGTGTCAGAGCTGAACGAGCACTGCCTATACTCTTCTACTGGCTATTTTTGTGCCTGCA
This sequence comes from Gypaetus barbatus, assembly GCA_028022735.1. Classification (NCBI taxonomy): domain Eukaryota; kingdom Metazoa; phylum Chordata; class Aves; order Accipitriformes; family Accipitridae; genus Gypaetus; species Gypaetus barbatus. The sequence continues at coordinate 26,699,261 of CM051549.1, read as the reverse complement.
CGTGTAGTTCTGCTTGACTAGAGGCTGTGAAATCTGAGAGGTCTTGGATTGCTTCAGGTTTCCTTCAGGGTACGGTGTATTCTCATCTGTGCAATACACTGTACCCACTGCTGGTCCCAGTCCAGATTCTGTTGACCACAGATGTGGAGCCATCTGCTTTCAAGGAGCGTGGCCTCGAGAAGGTGAGAATTTCTCTCTTGGTTAGGGGAATGTGCAAGAACTCTATGAAACACATTTATATTCAAATCCCATCTTTTTGAATCAATAGCAGGATCTCCTCAACTCAGTTGTTTCACGTTAGTTGGAGATCACAGCCCTGCTGCTTTTGAACAGCCTTTGCTTGTTCAGCTAGTTTATGCTTCTGCACAAAGTCTTTATCCCTTTTAAAGCTGCAGTTAATAACAGATTTAGTTGTTCAGTTTTGGGCTGAAGTTTTCAAAAGACACTTACAGATTACACTTTTGTTACCGGAAACCAGTGAGACGCTTCGTATTTTTCTACCCTCAAATCTAAATAATTTCCCTATAGTAAATGCCACAGTGACCATTAACTAGCATTTCTCAGGTAAAACCTAAGTGATGACATTTTATAGTAGCGTAGTGCCATGAATGCAACATATGATATGTGTCCATTCACCCTCCAAGTTCTTACAGTATGCAACAGTAAAGAAAACAGTAATTTGTGATGTACTATCCCATTTCAGATTTAATTCATTTCCTTATTTACTGAATTAGCTTCAGCTGAACTCTAGTGCTAAGTGTAAATCTGTCAGATTGTACTGTACAATACACAACAGGTAAATATTAAAAAAATCTCTTGCTAAAAATAAACTTATGCTAGCAGTAAAAGATCAAAAGCATCTATGTAATTAAAAATTATTAAATTGAGAGTACGTATGAAACAAACTCTGCACTGTGCTTTTAATTAAAAATATTAGCCTGTAAATTAAAACTGAAGGCTTAAAAATAGTAATCAAGGTCAAAAGAATTATTAGAGAAAAGTATCTTCGTATAACTTTGAAATTTCTGAGTAAATTTATGATTAAACACAGGAAATGCTACTGGAAAGAAATGAAAAAGGGCAAAAGGGATCTAGACCAAAAAGTTGCTTAAGTAGAGGCATTATTTTTGTAAGAGAATAAAAAGGCTCCATTTTGAATTAAGAGATCTCACCAGCATACTGCCACAGAGCAGGCTAATAGCTGTCCATAAGAAATTACTCTCAATGGGGGGAAAGGTAGGGAATACCTTAGCAACAACTTCAGCAATCTTATTTGCAACTGTCTCCCTGTAGAAAGCTGCTTCCTCACAACAGCAGAAGATGAGGAAGGAAAACAAACAAGCAAATGTTCTCCTTGCCGTTAAGTTTTCCTTTATTTAAAGCCAAGAGCAAATTCTTTTTGTCTGCTAAATCCAGCGCTGGAGCTCAGAACAACAGCTGTTCAGGAGGGTTTAGAAGCAAGGTATGTGACATCGTCACTGTAACAACAGTTTCAGCTAGCTTAATCAGAGGATTTCTTTCCTGCGGACACCCCAGAAGAGCGTGACTTGTGAAGTTTCAGTCATTTGAGTATCAAAACTGAAATTAGGAAGCTTTGCCTCGCTGAGGAGATGGCTGCCTGGGTGACAGCTCTGAGAGCCGCTTGTACAGAGGTAACCGAAAACCAGCACGCATTGCTAACACAACACAGCTTTTAGGCAAGTTGTCTCCACATATTTGATACCGCTTTTGGAGTGGGGAGGAGAGGGAGCGAGTTCTCAGTGGATCCCTTTCCTATCGCGGCTGTGAACATCCGAACATTGTGCCCTGCTACCGAGACCAGCGTGTCCAGCAAAGACACGACAAAGAGGCATTAAGTACCTGGTTTCTCTGGGTTCTCCCTACGCGATCATCCAAAGGTGTGGGCACGTGGCGATGTTGAGACAGGCAAGTTCTGCAGCACTGCTTCTTGACAGGCTGATGCTAGTAGCCAGTGCCTGTATTCTTTCACCTGTACCAGCAGATAAAACCTGTGTGTGTTGGAAGACAGTGGGCTGACTGCATTAAATCAAAACCATATTGATGTATAAATTAAACACTGTAACTCCAAATGGATCGCATCTGACCATTTTAATAGCATTTCAGCGAAAACTCATTTGTAAAACAGAAGAAGAAATAAATCCATACTCAAGAACATTGTTTGAAATTGACAGGTGGACTTCCTTCCCTACCGATTATGAAATGGCATCTGACATTTATTGTCCTTTTTGAGAAGTATTCTTGTTAGAAGTATGCTCGTTACCTGTGACTGGCTGGCCAACAGAGAGAGTGTGAAACAGACTGGGACTCTTACAAAACTATGGCTAAACCCCCCCCCAACTCTCAGCATGGAAATAGTATCAAAACCAAAATCATCATCTGTATGATTTTCCAAGCCATACTAAAAACATTTCAACTCAAATACAATATGTAGTAATGTCTTTATTAAAGAGATTGCTTTCTAAGAGGGCAAACACTTCTCTGAAGGTTTTAACCTTTTGCATGCCAAGAGTCAGCATTAGTCCGAGATCATAAATCCACTTGCAAACTGGCAACTTTCTTACTTCGCTGGCAGTTCTTTCCTGAAACTCTCACCACACACAGTGGAGAGCAAACGACATGTTATTTACGCTCAATAATTTCACATGTGCACGATTTTCAGCCTTAACTTTTGAAAAACAGAGATAAATAACAATCAATAGTCATGTACCCTTTATTTGCTTTCAGTGTAACATTCCATGCTAACTGCAGATGTAATATTCATGAGTGTAAATATAAGAATTAACAACTCTGGGTTGGTTTTCTTCTCTTTTGTTTTTACATGTGAATATTTTGGCTTACAAAATTAACAGCATACAGTAAATAATCCTCCCATACTTTGTACAAACTACATGATTTTGATATACAAGGATTCTGTTTTTATTACAGTGACAATATACAACCATGTCTATTTACAATGCAAAAAGTATATAAACCACATTTTAAACATTCTGCTACTGGCAGCCACTATTGTTTAGGAGGTAGCTTTAATTAACAAAATGAACTGAAGCCACATTTCCCATCATGTGTTCTATCAAATAATTTACAATACAAAGATAAAAATTCATTGTATGAACAGTATATACAGTTTAATTCTTAAAACAGCAATCTAGCTTTAAATCTTAATGAGAATGTCTCCAGAGTAACTGGGATGGCAGTGGATTTGCTCTTGATTTAGTGTTTTGTTCAAGAAACATACGTAATTATTTAATCATGCATTCATAACTTTATATTGATCAGATTTCAAACAAAATGTAGATAAATGGATCACTGATTGTACTTAAATCATTTGGGTCGCAGGACTTGAATGGTTTTAAAATAGTGCACTGATTTACATGAAAATCAGTGACTTTGCACAGTGTACTTCACTCTCAGCAAAATAATTGGCAAAAATGCTTTTCTTTTATTGCAAAATTGCTTTTTTTTCCCCCCCTCTATTTGCTAAAATCTCAAGTCTATTCGTAGATATTATTGGGGTGCTGTAACATTCAACAGGCTGCAGAGTATTCCCCAGTCTTTCTGCAAAGACAAGAGCTGTGTACTTCGACAGCACTAACACCCACCGATGCATCGATACTCCTTCCAACAGTGTGACCCAACTGCATAATACTGAAGAAAGTTGCTGTGGTTCACCTGAAGTAATGCATCATCACTGGAAAAATGTGTTCAACCCTATTATTCCTGACAGCTCTTACTACGCTTATTTCATAGTCTACAGATAGTGTAGATTACAAGTGCTTTATTGTAACATGACCTTTTTTTCAAATTGAACGTTGGCTTGAAATACAAAATAAACATGGTATTCCTATATTGCTGTCACAGTTATGTATGGGAGAATTAATCCCTTTTTTGGCCCTGCAGTAAAATTCATCCTGAGATTCAATGCTGAATACACTATACAAAGCTAGCAAGAGAGTTTTTTGCTTAATTATAGAAAAGTCACATTTAAAAATAATTTCTTTAATATTAAACAGCTGTCCTTTATATTGTGCTTTGGCAGAAAAAATAAAGAAAGAAAGAAAAAAAATCAACAGAACTTACCTTGCCAAGAGCAGAAGTAAAGTACAACTGGAGTACAACGTGGAAACACACCACTACACGTAAAAAACCGTATAAAAGAAACCACTATTGCGCGGAAAGAGTAAAAATATTGGGTAACAAATTTGGTTTACCAATTATTTACAGTCAGGGCAATCGATTTATTTGTTTAATTATTTTTAAATGTATGGCTCAAGAAGTTACTGCCCGCTTCCCTTCTTTACAAATGACACTAAACGACGATTACAAAAGTGCTTCCTGCTTGAAAGGTCAAAACAGGCAACAGTCTATGAAGCATTATACCTCTTTATTGGAACAGCTGACGGCACAAAGCCTTCTCAGTCTTTAATTCTCGGTATGTTGTAGGCGTAACGAACCAAAGGGAATCCTCGGCTTTGGTAGAAACACGCACGGCCGCAGGCCTGCACTTGGTCTGAGCTGTCCGACACGAAGGAGTCGTCCTCGTCCGCGTAGTCGGAGTGGGCTGACTGGGTGCCGCAGTCCGACCAGTAGCCATCCGGCCTCTGACAAGGCACCACCGCCAGCGCGGGGCAGCTGTGTGATTTTATCAAATGTTTACAGGGCACGGGCTTGGATAAAAGGAGCGATTCGCAACATTCACACATGGCGATGTTACCCTGCAAATGGGTGTACATGCCACAGTCGTAGTAAAAATCCTGCGCCACGCAGCCCCCTTGAGCGTTGACGGCGATTGCTACCGCTCCATTCTTCCTGGTCATGTGGCGCCTGAGCAACTTCCAGTCTTCCTTGAACTTTGGGTTGAAGAACACGTACAGAACTGGATTCAGGCAAGCAGGTAATGGGAAAAATATCAAAGTAACAGACTTCATGATTTCAGGGCTGATAGAGATCGCAGTGATCAGTGGTGCAAATGAGAAAAATGCAACAGGGCAGAAAAAGATGCAGTTCGTGAAGATTAGCCAAGCAACATGCTTAATCATGCTGGACTGCGAGTTTTCGGAGAGGTCCTCTTTTTCCAAGTTGCAATACAGTTTAGTGTAGATAATAGCCATTAGCAAAAATGCTAATGAATTCAGGAGCACTAAAGTTACTGTGAAACCTAACGAAGGTGTTTCTCCAGTGGGGAAGGGCAAGCAAAGGGGTGATGCCGAGTACTCCGCTTTATAAAAAAGTGGTAAGCATCCCGCTACCACAGCACACAGGAAAGCAAAAACTGCCGCAATTTGAAATTGTTTTTGGCGATTGCTTTTCCCCTTTTTAATTATCTCCTTTGCAGAGAAGCTCCGTTCAACAGCTGCCAACATCAGGAAAAAAATGGCACTTTCTGACGAAAAGACTGCAAGAAACCCAGCAACTCTGCAACCGCTGCCAGTCTCCCACCATATGCCAAATTCAGCAAATCTTCCCCAAGAGACAGCATCCAAGAAAGTTAAAATACCAGTATAGACTCCCATAAATAAGTTAGAGACAGAAATCAGGCCTATAAACAGTTTGGAAGATGGCAATGGAGTACAGGATGCAAATACTGTTAACATGACAAGCAGGTTGAAGAACAAAGCAACCAAAAAAATAAACCAGACAGTAAGTCGAATCATCCAGCTGCCCAATAAATATTCACAAGGCTTAAAAGCACCTAGAAGAAAAAAAAACAAAAACAGAAGGACAACCAATTTAGGAAAAAAAATCGTGCCTGAATAAGCAAGATTTTCAAAAGGTATTACAAAAGAACTCATTAATTCATGAATAGAGTACACAGCTGAATTGCTAAATAGGTCAGTTAAAAGTAAACTATTCTGCTGAAGCTATTTACTAATTAATTATGCCTGAAATAATAATTACTGTGATGAATGGTCACTTGAGAATACTTTGTATAAACAAGCTAGCTAAACAAACTTAATTACCTTTTAGCTACTCAAAATAGCTTTTATTAGTGCCACCTAAATACTTTTTATTTTCTTTAGATTTCATACTTCATAAAAAAAAATTGGTAACAAAATAAAAGCAAGTGGGGGAAAGAATTTTGTAGAAGCAATGTGTTCTCTCAAAAAATGATTCACAACCATGCCTTCTGGAATAACTTTTGGTCACAAGGAAATATCTGCAGAACAGCCGACAAATTCAATTTAATCAGCTTTAATAGGGACAGGAATTCACCACACACACACCCCCACCCCGTCACTGAAAGGCACTGTGAGCTTGGAAAGTCACATAGGGAAAATGATTTTTTTTCTTCTTCTTTTGCCGCTTAAATAATAAAAAACGTCCAACAAGCAAAATAATATGAGGCGAGACAAGGAAAAAAGGTCACTACTACTGCTTACCCTTCTAATCCTTCTAATTGCTATTTATTCCATAGGGAAATCCTACTGATTTTAAGTAACAATTAGAAGAGTTTAACCTCTCCTACATCCCCATTAAGCACAGCTAATTGTCCAAAGCACAATAGCTGGGGATCTCTCCCTGCAGTTGGGCACACTGGGAGCTGGAGGCAGAGCAGAAAAATGCCAAACTGTGCTGCAACCTCGGGCTGAAGCTTCTGAGCCGGATTCAGCCAGCGACTCCTGGCTCTGCGCAGCTCATGCCTTCCCTTTAGGCAGGTGAAAGGTAAGTACAACCCATCACTAATGTGGGCTGCGGCAACTGCGGAGAACGATTAAATGTCAGCGCAAAAGTCTCCCAAGGCCTAAAGCAACTTCCAGAAATTACTGAACTGACAAGTCAAAAAAGAATCTTTTTGTTTAAACGAGCAAGCTTCATTTCTGGGCAGGGAATAATGGTGCTACCTGGATTATCAGAGCAGTAAAATCAGCAGTAAAATCCCTTTTTTTGCAGGTATTCCCGAGTAAGACATTCTCGCCAGAATAACTATTTTTACAGTACATTCACATGACGCAACAATAGCTGCTAAACTGAGTCTACTTAAAAATAAAAACAACTTCCTACCTAGGAAATTTAAAAATGCCAATGCTGTGCTTCCAAAATCAATCTGAAGTCTGTTTTCTAGTAGCTGTACAGTGAGGTATCTTCAGACAAACAAACCCCATCACACTTTCCTCCCTTGTCTTTCTCCCAAGGTCTAACTATCCTTAGAGCTAAAAGTCACCCTCCTCTCTCGCTAATATTCCCAGCCCACCGGGGGCAGTTCATGCTCGGAAGGATGAGTTTCACGGCTTTCAGTGCTATGCTACTTGAGTGCCACTGTTCAGCAACCCGCTCCTGCCATTAGGCAAAGCGGAAAGTGGATCTACGAGACGAGCGATGATTCACTACTTAGACGGTGGGTGGAGTGTCCTACTTATGACCAGACGACAGCATGGCATAGAAAACAAGTTGTTAGTATGGGAGGGACTGGTGAAAAACAAGGCAAATTGTGAACTTGTAAAACAAGCTCTTCCTTCCCTTTTAGAGCTACAGCATCTCTGGCATGGGCAAAAAAAAGAGAGCTAAAGGCTTTAAAGATTTAACCCATGTAACACACCATCTGAATTCTCATTCTGTGAACAGGAGATCAAAAGCAAATAAGTAGCCTTGGTCAAATTAATTCTCAGATCACGTACAGTTACATTAATAATGTATTTGACTTTCTGACCACAATTTTTTTTGGCTGTGATCAAGAAATCCTTGTGATATTATGTATACTAAAGCTGGAGCTAGCCCAAAAGACGAAGACCGAACAGATTTTCATAATGGATGTAAAATACCAGTTTAGGAGAAGAGAATGAAACAAGACTTGGAAAACCCCTGTTCATCCAGAAGTAACTTCACTGGAAGCATACAGTTCCCCCCATCTATGTATTCCTGTTTATGCAAACAGGAGGGTACAAGACGTATAGAAGGAATCCTCTGGAGAGCCCATGGCAAAGGCAAGGAAGCAGGAGGCACCGTAGCAAGCGCTTTAGGAGCTGAGTGGGACCACGTGTGGAAATTTGCAGTTCGAGGAAGATAAGCAGAAGGGCAGCAACGAAGCTGCCTAGAATGAAAATATTTTTTTGCAAGATCAAAGACTTTCAGCACTCCTGGACTGTTCAAGCCCGAATTGGAGCAGTTCTGGTATGCCAATAAGACTACTCATTGCACAAATATCTGTAGCAGTTTAAGATGCTACTGCCTGCTCCAGCTACTTGTAATAGCCCTCTGCTGTCAGTTAATGTGGCTATAGCAGGGCTGGGGAACAGATCATATAAGCGTTCCTCATCCTCTCTTCTGCAAAGACATCAAGCTTAGTTAAAACCACCAATGACAGCAGTTTGAGTTAAGCTTTTAAGGCACAGGCTGACTTCTCACTGAAACAGATGAGCATTCATACAGTCTGCTCCACAGACATCTCTTTGGCAAGAGTAATGCAGAATTAGGGGGCAGTGCATTAAACACAGCAGGCTCCAAATACAAGTATTACAGTCTTGACTGCTCTGCTTATGGAACGAAACTTGTTTTTCTCCTAGCATAGTTCTCCAATATAGTGCTATGTGTCTAAAGCTGAGCCAAATCTTTGTGATTGCTCATCCAAAACAACACTGACATCAAATGAAGTTTCACCCAGGCATTGTAGAATTTAATCTTCTGTGTACAGAATGACTACGAGGAATGAAACATGTAATTCTGCAGACAGCTATTTGCATAACACCATGCCTGAAGTTCACAATGTGGCTAAAGCACATTATAAGATTTACCTGTTGCTGGTGTACAGTGAATAATAGTCTGTCCCAGTTCCTCACTTTCCTCACTTCTTAGAACATCTGCATCAGCTGTATCCAAGTAAAAATTGAAAACAGGTTAGTTGTAGGAAGAAAAAAAAAAAAAAAAAAAAAAGTGAAATGCAGTGAAGCTGCCTAGGATGGAAATAGTCCTTTGAAAGATCAAAGGCCTAACACTTCACCAACGTTCAAGCTTTAACAAGTGGAGCTGTTCCAGTTTGCTACGTAAGGTCAAACGCTTTTTGCTACGTAAGGTCAAACGCTCAGTGCGGAAATCACTGCAGCAGTTTGAATTACTACTGCCTGTCCCAGCTACTCAGAATGCTTTCTAACAAAGCAGCAACATCTTTCATCACCAGGGAAAGATCTATGGGCCTTGAAGTAGACAGTGGAAGGATAAGCCCTTTCTGAACAGGAAGGCTGAAATACTGAGAACCATTTCTGCCAGAGCAGAAAATGACAGAAACAATACTGGCAGTTTAGAATTTTTAAAAAAATGGATTCTTTTTTTTTTATTATTAAAAACCAGGCAAATCTTACACTCTCAGATAAATCCATTTCACGCATCTAGAAGGAACATGGCACTGCCGATCTGTAAGCAACTGCTAAGCACTTTCAGAGACAGCTTTTGTATCCCTATAAAGATTTACATTTTTCCAAATTTCCTTATTCAAAGACAACATACACCGTTATTCGGTCTAGTCTGGCCCAAAATAATACTGCCAGTTTAGTACAATGAAACACTTACCCTTGTCACGATCCATCAAGGCACCTTGATCTTGGTGACTGGAATCTTCAGCATTAGAGTTTAAATAAGAATCACAACCCCAAAATGCACAGCACTGGTAAGCATATGGTACAGAGAGTGACCTGAAATACAGGCAGAACAACAAAGAGTGTTACCCATTGTAACCCAAGTTAAGATTACCATCTATTAAAAATATTTCAGTGGCACACTTCAATGCTAAAACTGAAGCTTCTTTTGGTCATAGTTGTTAATAGTAAACTATTTCAAATTGGATCAGTTGTAACCATTTCTGATGAACTTTTGCAATGAGATAAAGGGTAGGTGATGCATCCAAGTCTCGTCTGCTGCAAGGGGTACAAAGAAAATTCTGTGATGTTTAGCTCTCTACTAGTCATTCTACTCCACATACAAACCAAATTCTGATCAGTGTTTGTGGTGTTGCTGTACAAATTAAAATGAAAGCTAGTTAAGCAAGTTAATTAAAGAGTAACTGTTTTTTAAGAAAGTTAATGCCCAGATGACCACAGTGTTAAATATTACATCTTTTCTTCTCACTCTTCATTTTGTGGCCCTGAAATGAGATTCCCCCCCCCCCCCCCCCCCCCCCCGTTTTTTTGTGTGTGTTTGACAGAAATGGTACATACTATTAATCCTGGTAGAAAAGAAGTACAGCCGCATAAAGAGTTTTAAAAAGTTCACATAAACAATGAGATAATAGAAGACCAGAAGCTAATTTTTCTTACTCAAGGCTACAATAGCAACTATCTGCAGTATTGTTCCTGAATTCTGTTCTTGTAAACATTTAGGAGGAACACCAGTCTAAAGGATCCCACAATGCATTAATTATCAAACACAGATCAAAACTTAAAAACCAATCTGCTGTCTCTGCAGGACTGCTGAGGCCTCATTCTAAAAGTGACATGGATTCCTTTGCTGGCTTACAACAAATTAACAGTATCTTCATCTCCATTTTTTCCATTGGACACTATGGGAAACAATTCTAAACTGCTGCTTCTTAAGGTGCAGACTGATTTTTGAAAATGCAAAGCAGTTAATCATTGTTTGATCCACCTCCCACTGAAATCAGTATGAGGTTTCCATTTGAATGATTACTGTTACTCTTTATTATTTGCCTCCAAGAATAAACAGCGTGTGTATAAAGCATGGTGATTATGGAATCAGACACCTGCACACCTGCTCCCGTTTTCCACACTCTGAATGACAAATGTGCTCAGTTCAATAACAAATGGAATCCACCCAAACCACTACTCCAAAGTCATATGGTATCTTCCTGAAAAGTGGTGGAGGAAAAATATAAAAGGTTCCAAGAAAATTGTCTGCAAATGGCTTCTATACCAGAATAGTCAGATGCCCTTTCATATATGCCAACATTAAGGCACTACAGGACTCGGCAAAGGGCCTGACGATTTGTCATGAGTATTATCTAAACTGGCTTCATTTATTGTCACATTGCTTGTTACTGTCAAAACAAGCGAGGCACTCTCTGGTGTTATTTACCAACGTACCGGAGTTTTGCAAAGTTCTTTGCTGCCAAAGCTTCTTTCAAGTCAGAATTGCCTGCAAGTTTAAGCTGGTTCAGTCCGCTCAATCCTTCAGTTGGAACTGAAGTGAGTTCATTGAAACTTAGGTCTCTGAAATGTGAATATTAAGACAGCGTTACAACAAAGTACATTTGAAGATCCTATAGCATACATTTCACTGAAGTAGGAAGGCTTTTTAAAGTGTCATTGAGGTTGTGGTCTGGCAAATGCCTGTCAGCGCAGCAGGCACTTTAAAGAAGTGTGCCCTGCATATGTTCAGCTAGCGAGAGGTTTCGTGATTCACAGAGATGAAACACGATGGGCACATATTAATTTTAAGCTAAAAACATTTACTATTTCAGAAGTTTAACGATAGAGAGAGGAGGTCGCTGCACAGAATAGCCTACTTACAGATTAACAATAGCTCCAACAGTGGTGAAAGCTTCCTTGTGGATCTGATGGATCCGATTTCTACTGAGGTCGCTGCAATGAATGCCAAATGAGATTATTTTAGCAATTTCATCGAAACTTTGTAACAGCCACTGTACTGAGAAAAAAGCCAAGGTGGCAAATAAATTATGCCTTTGTCAGCAAAGCTGAACAACCCTCCCATTTCCCCTCTCTCCCCAGTCAGCCAGGTGCAGTAGCAGCCAAATCCCTTGGTAAGGCAGCTGTATCCTGCTTCACCTCATCCCCAAAGCAGAATCCCTCTCCCATTCCTGCCCCCTTTCCCTTCCTTCCTGGCGCTAGCAGCTCAGCCTGCGCTCCCAAGGTAGAGCCTGGCTCTGCCACCACCCATGGCCAGGCTGAAGGTGCCAGGACGATCCCTTCAGTGACAACTGCACCTGCGGCAGGGCACGTCGGCAGGGGTGGGGGAAGACAACAAAAGAACAAGCAGAAGGCCATCTGCTTTGCTGGATTTCAAAATCCAGATCCAGCTCCCACTGGACCACCATGACTTGTATTATGACTCTTCTTTTAAAACACCTGTCAATTTGTGGATTTTTTTTCTGATAAATTCAGTGTTCCTATATAATCTTCATACAGCTAGAGATGTAAGGGGAAGGGATAATTTTGTTTACTTGTCTGCTCCTCCTGAGGAAAACAGACAGGATCTCTCCAATAAATACTATATAATGGGATAATATAGTAAAAATACAATGTAAAATAGTAGACTACCAAAAAAAAAAAAATCTCCTTTTTTAATCTCCATACATATATATATAAAAAAAAAAAAAAGGCTAGAAAAACAAAATGGCGAATAGAAAGAATGGGACTGAAACTGGCTGCTGCTAGTATCTCTCGTACATGGTTTGCTTCACCTTAGGATCCAGCATACCTGGCCTTTTGCCACCAACCAGATGTGTAACACCAAACCCTGACATCAGTTTACATGGGAATCAAAAACATTATCTTGTTTTACTCAGCATGCAGCTACGTGCACTTACAGGATACGAAGGGAGGACAGTCCTTGAAAGGTATCCTCTTTGATTTCATGGATTTGATTATGCTGTAAGGAACTGCAAAGTGGAGAAGTAGAAACAGAACTTTATTGGCTAACTGGGCTGACTTCAAACCAAGGGGTAGCTCGGTGCCTGCTAATACGTAGATCTAGCCTTACCAATGGCAAGATTTTTCTTGTTTCCCCTTGTAGGCAAACTGTTTAAGTATTTCGCATTAGCCATGTTAAGACCACCATGAAGCTTTTTCATGGCACCTCTGCCCAATCCCAACTCACAAGTCACTTAATTTAGAAGAGAGTGTTAAGTGTGGACTGAATTATTTCCAAGCTAAAAGTAACACTCTGTGAACTTTGAGGGGTCACGCTGAAATTTAAAACAAATCTACTTCATTCTGCAGGTAGTCTTCAGGCATATTCTAACTCTGAGTGCACTTTCATTTCTCAAAATACAGATTTATCTAAGGAAAATGTTGAGTAACGCCTCAGGACCTAACGGGCAAATTATACTTTCCGTTCACTAGCTGCCTTTACAATGAACCATGTGTACAACGAGCCTGAAGATGTCAAGAGTGTAACCGCAAAGGCCTGTGAGAAGTCTATTAGCCCCACTCTGGTGAAGGGGAAAGAAGCTGGAGTGCAGCAGGGGTAGAAGGAGAAGTAAGAACATATGCAGGCAGAAAAATTGTGTAGGGTCTGGAAATTAAGCTTAAGAAGCTTTAAAGCAGTGAAGTAAGGAAAAGCAGAGATGGGGTTTCAATGTGTCTTACAGGGACTAGAGGAAAAAACGTTTTACACAAGCATAGGCTGATGGTTGGAGGGAACCAAAGAGTGGAAGAGATAAGAGGCAGGAAGGAAAACACATAAGTGCTCATTCCATTTATGCGTATAGCAGTACTACTATGAAATGCAGGATTAAGGTGCCCTTCATTCTTTTTTGCACCAGAGGAACAACTAAACCTTAGCTAATTGAGGAAAACACAAGTGGTTGAATTCTCTGTCCAGCACACTCCTCACATGAGACTGTCATATTATGTCTCTCTGTCCTGAATCTTAGAAACTTGTGATCAAACATGAAGCAAAAAAGTATCTAGAGACTCAGCATACTAAGGAGATAATAAAGATAAACAACGTGTATTTCTACTTACATTTCTTCCAAGGAGTGGCAGCCCTTAAAACTTGGGAGGTCCTTTATATTGTTATAAGACAAATCCCTTCAAAACAGAAAATGGGAGAAAGGTGCTTAGTTCAACTCTTTTCTACTTGAAACATCTCATCGCTTGTAACCATGTCCTGGTTTCGGCTGGGATATAGTCAATTTTCTTCCCAATAGTTGGTATAATGCTGTGTTTTGGATTTATGATGAGAATAATGTTGATAACACATTGATGTTTTAGTTTTTGCTATGCAGTGGTCAAGGACTCTTCAGCTTCTCACACTGCCCTGCCAGTGAGTAGGCTGGGGGGGACACAAGAAGTTGGGAGGAGATACAGCCAGGACAGCTGACCCCAACTGACCAAAGGGATGTTCTATACCATATACCGTCATGCTCAGTATATAAACTAGAGGAAAAGCTGGCCGGGGGCTGCTGCTCAGGAACTGGATGGGCATCAGTCGGCAGGTGGTGAGCAATTGCATTGTGCATCACTTGTTTTGTATATTCTAATTCTTTTATCATTTGTCTTTATCTCAACTCACAAATTTTACTTTTTTTTTTTTCTGATCCTCTCCCCCTTCCCACTGCGGGGTGCAGGGGGAGTGAGAGAACGGCTGTGTGGTGTTTAGCTGCCTGCCGGGTTAAAGCACGACAAACCATTAAATGGATTGGTAGAAACATCTTCCTGTTAGTAACATTCCGTGAAAAAACTAAGGGCAGTTTAAAGAAAATCATGAAGGGAATCACATGTGTGATCTCTCCACAGTCGTCCTAAATAGCCCCACTATGCACTTTGATTATACATATATACACCCAAAGACGTAGAAAGACATAACTGCTATGTCAAGCTTGCAATAGTCAGCAAATAGCAGAAATAAGGCTGTCTATATAACTCTGTAAAATGTTGATTCATTGCCTTACATTCACTCTATTTGTGTAACCTTTTCAAAAGCTACATTTCTCTCGCCCCGTTTCTGCCTCTGAATTCAGTGAACAATTTTATTTTTTTTACTTTCCTGAAATATTCAACCAGCGATGTAAAGCAAGCAAGCATTAAAAAAATTTCATCCCAAAACTCTCTATATGACAAACTTTAACAACTGACACTAGTGCTCTGTAATTGAAAAGTAATGGAGAAACAGGCTGTGCCTTTGTAGTGGCTTCAACAGCTCATGAGATCCCTCCCAAGCAGTATTTTTGATTCTATGTTCTATTTCTATGTATATTCTATATTCTATTTCACTGCTTTCAGCTCTGCATCTGGATATCCGCATACCCCAAAACCATACTGTACAAATTCCCTGAATTCTGAGAGTTGTAATCTAAAAAGGTTTACTGATAAACTGCTTTTTTAGAATAAACTGGATGATGGTATGCAATGCAGGAATTTTGTGCAAATTTTGATTTAGCATGCTGGTACCTCCCTAAGCAGAGCTAGGGAAGTTCAGAATTTTCTGTGAAACTATGCAGCAAAAAAGGAGACGAGAGACTTGCAAACAATCTTCAAATTTCTGTTCAAAATATAAACTGCCATTTGAAAATAAATCCTACCTCATCATTCCTTCCCCCCAGTTTTTCTTCCATAAAACAGAACACATTTTTCAGCACTTTCTTTTGTTCCAAATTTCCCAGCATGTATCCTTTGTAAACATGTCTTTGCCTCTACCCTCCCAATGGTTTCATTTACCAGTTTGGGGTTTTTTGCATTTATTTTAACACATCCTTACTGCTTTTTCCGTCTTGCCTTTGTATTACTATCCTCTTCCTAATCCTCATCTGCATTTCTCTTGGTTCCTGATGCTCTCTTCTGTGTTCCCAAACACAAAAAGTCAAAGCATTATAACTAAACTCTTCCTCAACCTCTGAATGTAGATGACTACTGTTGTGTTAAGAACGAATGGTGGCTGAGTGAATTTGAAGATGCAAAGACTGTTCTGCAGCACCATATCTTTTATAACATATGAAACAAATACAGTGCATCCCTATAAAGGGGACCCTGTTTCAGGAATATAAATCATTACATCAACTCTGCCATGAGTCTTGATTTGAAGAATCAAGAAACCAGAACGAGATTTCCAACTTTCACAGAACTACTAGGATGAGCAATTCTAAGCAATACTTTTGCTTTAAATTAGATTTAAGTTTCTTTTAAAACATTTTGATGCAGATGAAAATAGGAGCACAATATATATACTTACAAAGTTCGTAGCACCTTTTGCTCTTGGCATAAATTAACAGGAATACTGTTTATCTTGGTCCCTGTTAGAGTTCTGGGGGAAAAAACAACAACCCATATATAAATGTTTGCATTGTTGATGGTAGATGGCATAACAAGCATGTGGAAGAGCAGAATAAGGATGGTGTCTCAGCTCTCAGGGTGCTAGATTCACCCACCAAAATATTTTGGGGGTTGGTTTTTTGGAAGAGGCCAACTTTTCTGTTTTTCAGTTCTGTGAGAGGGGGGTTAGTATCAATGGCCTTTTCATAGGCTGTTGTCAGCTTACCCTATTAAAGAGGCACCCAGGTATGACAGTAAGGAAAGCTATATAATTATATTTATTGACAGGGAAGAGAACATATATCCAGTTGCTCTCCAGATCCACTAATTATATTTAATCACTTCACAAAAGGCAAAACCAAGAAATTATTGGAAATTATTTCTGTAAAAGATACTTACAAGCTCTCCAGATTAACGGTTCCTGTCAAATTAGGAAACCACTGCACCATGCTGGCACCCCGAATGACCCTAAAAAATTCCCCACAAAAATCAGCTGTAAACTATTATGCAAATGAATTGTTACATTCAATCCTGCTATCAGGTAGATATTTTCACTGAGGAGACATTCTAACATTCTTACTGCTTTTGTTTAAATCTTACACATGAATAGTGTGTAAAAGCTAAGTCTTTTCACTGCTTCTTATACTAGTAATTTGCATAATAAATTACTCCTCCATTAGCAAACAACTGGAATTCATCAAGCTGGGAAGAGTCATATCAATACACATACGAAAAGGGCATAAACTCATAGGTAGTTTGTAGTTCAAAGTTTGAAGTCTCACTCCATTTTGCTTACTTGTCACCCCCAGAACTGATAATGTTTTGAGAGCATGCATGCACTAACCTGCAAAACATTCTCACAATGTACTTCTCTGTTCAAAAACCACCTAGGACATATTGCAGTTTGTTTAAGTAAGAACCTGAGCATTTGGCCTGAGGTTATGTGTCTTATGCAAGGTAATGAAGATTTAAAAAAAAAAAAAAAAAAAAAAAAAAAAAAAAAAAAAAAAAAGGTTGTAAAGCATATTTACTAGAGCTTCTTAAGAAACTGGATATTCCCAACAATAACAATGTTTATTAAAGCTTACTGCAAAAAAAATATAAGGTAAGAGGCAGTCAGAAAATTTAGTTATTTTGTGTTCTTAACCATAACATTTCACATCCATTTATTGTACTATATAGTTGAGAGGATACTTACAGGGAATGCAGATCTGACAGATTCTGAAACGCTGAGTTCCCCACAAAAGACAAAGGATTATCATACAAATGTCTGGAAAATGAAAAACATATTTCAATCATTGTTCTTACAGTCATTGTCTGCTAAAGACTAAAAATAGATGCATGAAAATTACTTACATCGTTCTTAGAAGGGGGTTTCCTGCAAATGCACCATCAGGAATTATGGAAATGTAGTTACTGTGAAATCCCCTAAAGATATTAGCAAAGGAGAAAACCAACATTTAAAAATATACTGCCAGTAAATTCAACCAATAGTAATTTTCTTCACACCTACTCAATTCCCATTCCTGCCAAAAATAGGATTGTAGTTAAATAGGAGTAAGTCAAACTGTAGGAATAACTTCGAAGGTATGATTTCTGCCTACTGCACATCAGCTAAACTGGAAATATTTCATTAAACTACTCTGTACAAAACATGATCCTGTGCTTTCTCTCTTCTTCCTCCTCTCTCAAGGAGGGGACAAGGAAAACGTGTGATCAGTGAATACTTCATTCTGCTACTAGAGGCCAAAACCAGCTCATGATTAAGATCTATGCTAATGGTTCTCCTGAATAATTGCTTGCTTATATAACTCCAAAATCATTTTCAATAGGTTCCCTCTCTAGCTGATGATTGCATTTTCCTTTAATTATAGCTTCACTTAGCATAACTTAATCTGATTTAGGTTGCTGCATAATAAGACAAGCATTCTTGAATCCAGGAATTTCTTTTCTCTTTTTATTTATGGAAAGGAGAAAGAAAACTGGTAAAAAGGGAGAATAAGTAATACTCACAACTCCTTTAGACTTGGGAGTGCTTTTATGGCTTCAGGGAACTCTACCATGTTATTATAATTTAAATCCCTAGAAAAAACAAAGCAGGAAAATTGTAAAATTCTTAGTAGTGATCATGAATTATCAAAATAATTTTTGTTTAAGACAATTCAATGAAAGTAAACTAGGCCATAGAATAACTTAACTTAGATTTAGTCTTCTGATGTTTTACATGCTTTATAACCAGCTAATAACTTAGGTAAGATATTTAATATTATCCAGAGGATTATTCATATTAAGTCAAATGACATTTCCTTATAGTGAAGCTCAGTATTTTTCAACACCTCACAGATTTTTCTTCAACACAATTTACAAGGAAATGAACTAAGATTTCAAAGTTAAAAAAAAAAAAACAAACAGTAGATACAAACAACTACTCTTTATTAGCTTACTAAGAAACCTTTTTTTTCAGGTTTTATAAAACAAACAGTAAATAAGCCATTAGGTAATAGCAGACCTTGTAGCAAAAACAGTTATAAATACTGAACAGAAGCAGTTCTGATGCTTCCTCAGATGAGGAAAATCTCATCACACTGAATCAGTGCGCATCGGTGATAGGGATCAGTTGAAATCTCAGTTAACTTGTCATCATTCTAGCAGTAATGTCAGGACCCACCACAGTCATTTTTCTGCAAAAAGGACTCCTTATGAGCAGCAAAAACATTTTGAGAGCCTTACATCAGCTGTGCATATTTACATAGCATCTAATTATGACTTCATTGAGGTTCTTAACTGATGGATGAGGAGCCGACCAAGAGCTTATGGGTCAGGATTGAAGGGAGGGCAGACAGAGGCAACATTATAGTGGGGGTCTGCTACAGGCCACCCGACCCGGAAGACTGAGCGGATGAGGCCCGCTATAGACAGAGAGGAGCTGCCTCACATGTTCACAAGCCCTGGTCCTCTCGGGGGGTCTTCAGCCACCCCGATATCTGTTGGAGGGACAGCACAGCAGGGCATAAGCAGTCCAGGAGGTTCCTGGAATGCACTGATGACAACTTCCTTCTCCAAGCGATGGAGGAGCCAACGAGGAGAGGTGCTACGCTGGACCTTGTTCTCGCCGACAAGGAGGGGCTTGTGGGGAATGTGAAGCTCAAGGGCAGCCTTGGCTGCAGTGACCATGAAATGGTGGAGTTCAGGATCCTGAGGGCAGTGAGGAGGGCGCACAGCCAGCTCCCTACCCTGGCCTTCAGGAGAGCAGACTTTGGCCTCTTCAGGGATCTGCTTGGTAGAGTACCATGGCATAAAATCCTGGAGGGAAGAGGGGCCCAAGAAAGCTGGTTAATATTCAAGGATCACCTCCTGCAAGCTCAGGAGCCGTGCATCCCAACAAAGAGCAAGTCAGGCAAAAACACCAGGAGGCCTGCGTGGATGAACAAGGAGCTCCTGGCCAAACTCAAACACAAAAAGGAAGCCTACAGAGGGTGGAAACAAGGACAGGTAGCCTGGGAGGAATACAGAGAAATTGTCCGAGCAGCCAGGGATCAGGTTAGGAAAGCTAAAACCCTGCTAGAATTAAATCTGGCCAGGAGTGTCAAGGGCAACACGAAAAGCTTCTATAGGTACGTCGTTGATATAAGGAAGGCTAGGGAAAACATGGGCCCTCTCTGGAAGAAAACAGGAGACCTGGTCACCCAGGGCATGGAGAAGGCTGAGGTACTCAACGACTTTTTTGCCTCAGTCTTCACCGGGAAGTGCTCCAGCCACACCGCCCAAGTCGCAGAAGGCAAAGGCAGGGACTGGGAGAATGAAGAACTGCCCACTGTAGGAGAAAATCAGGTTTGAGACCATCTAAGGAACCTGAAGGTACACATGTCCATGGGACCTGACGAGGTGCATCTGCAGGTCCTGAGGGAACTAGCGGAGGAAGTGGCTAAGCCACTATCCATCCTCTTTGAGAAGTCATGGCAGTCCAGGGAAGTTCCCACTGACTGGAAAAGGGGAAACGCAACCCCCATTTTTAAAAAGAGAAAAAAGGAAGAGCCAGGGAACTACAGGCCAGTCAGTCTCACCTCTGTGCCCAGCAAGATCATGGAGCAGATCCTCCTGGAAACTATGCTAAGGCACATAGAAAACGAGGAGGTGATTGGTGACAGCCAACACGGCTTCACCAAGGGCAAACTGTGCCTGACAAATTCGGTGGCCTTCTGTGGCAGGGTTACAGCACTGGTGGATAAAGGAAGAGCGACTGATGTCATCTACCTGGACTTGTGCAAAGCATTTGATGCTGTCCTGCATGACATCCTTGTCTCTAAATTGGAGAGATATGGATTTGATGGATGGACCACTTGGTGGATAAGGAATTGGCTGGATGGTCGCACTCAGAGAGTTGCAGTCAATGGCTCGATGTCCAAGTGGAGACCAGTGACGAGCGGCATTCCTCAGGAGTTGGTATCGGGACCAGCGCTGTTTAACATCGTTGTTGGCTACATGGACAGTGGGATTGAGTGCACCCTCAGCAAGTTTGCCGATGACACCAAGCTGTGTGGTGCGGTCGACACGCTGGAGGGAAGGGATGGCATCCAGAGGGACCTTGACAGGCTTGAGAGGTGGGACCGCGTGAACCTCATGAAGTTCAACAGGGCCAAGTGCAAGGTCCTGCACACGGGTCAGGGCTATCCCAAGCACAAATACAGGCTGGGCAGAGAATGGATTGAGAGCAGGCTGAAGGAGGACTTGGGGGTATTGGTTGACAAGAAGCTCAGCATGACCCAGCAATGTGTGCTTGCAGCCCAGAAAGCCAACTGTATCCTGGGCTGCATCAGAAGAAGCGTGACCATAGGTTGAGGGAGGTGATTCTCCCCCTCTACTCTGCTCTCGTGAGACCCCACCTGCAGTACTGTGTTCAGCTCTGGGACCCCCAACATAAGAAGGCCACAGACCTGTTGGAGCGAGTCCAGCGGAGGGCCACGAAGATGATCGGGGGCTGGAGCACCTCTCCTGTGAGGGCAGGCTGAGAGAGTTGGGGTTGTTCAGCCTGGAGAAGAGAAGGCTCCAGGGAGACCTTATAGCAGCCTGCCAGTACCTAAAGGGGCCTACAGGAAAGCCGGAGAGGGACTTTTTACAAGGACCTGTAGTGATAGGACAAGGGGTAATGGCTTTAAGCTGAAAGAGGGTAGATTTAGATTAGATGTAAGGAAGAAGTTCTTTCCTGTGAGGGTGGTGAGGCACTGGAACAGGTTGCCCAGAGAGGTTGTGGATGCCCCATCCCTGGGAGTGTTCAAGGCCACGTTGGATGGGGCTTTGAGCAACCCGGTCTAGTGGAAGGTGTCCCTGCCCATGGCAGGGGGGTTGGAACTAGATGATCTTTAAGGTCCCTTCCAACCCAAACCATTCTATGATTCTATAGAGACTCTCAGACAATGAGAAGATCTGGAGTAAGTAGCATTCCTGGACTCATCCAACTCCTCATGTTAACAGAAGTTGTCACTGGCTTGCCCTTGCCCTCCTTCATTTGTTTTATTTATTTAGCATTCTCCTAAGCATAACGAAATGCACCACCGAAGGAGATACCACTTATTAGACATTCACTGAGTGAGCTGAAGGGAAACAGGGAACGTAACCCAAGCGGCTGAAAACCATTCCTCACCAAGGAGGCACTCTGGAGGTTGAGGAGTACTGCGGAGCTAGGATCCGACCACTACAGACACCCAGTTCTGGGGGAAGTATGAATTGTCAGCGGGGACAGCAGACATGGGGCGAGGGGAAGGTGATGCTTCCCACCCCCATTCCCCGTTTCTGTCCGAAGGAACATGAGACTCTCTGCTTCAGATAAACCAGTCCATAATCTTAGTATTTGCCAGTATTTCAAGTGAACTCAGGTGAATCTCTTGTACGAGAGCCTGGGAACCAGCAGCTGGGCTGTCTTCTACCAGCCTGCACAGGATCAGTTCAGGAGCTGCAGGGACGCATGAGCAACAGTTTCCTTGGCAGGCACTGGTGCCCATCCAGTAATGGAGGAGCAGTGGTGAACAGCCCGCTGCGGCCCTCTGAGAAACCTCCTATCATCACACAACAGTTTTGGCAGTGTATCTCAAATATGTTTAATCCTACAGTAAATCTGAGAAACAAATATTTGTCCCTTATCACCCACAGGGCCACTCAAACACTTCTGATATATCCACCTGACTCAGTGGAGTGCTGTGCAAAGATATACCACCTAGGTCAGGGCTAGGAACATTAGATCCACATCATGGCCTGGGTGACATTTCACCCAGGCTAATATTTACCTGCTTCTCAACATAGTTAATTAGTTTTGGTGCAGCACTGCACTGATACTAGCCTTCAGTTCCAAAACCCGAGCTGGACCTAAATGTTGGTGGTATGTGCTGCATGGTGCACACATGCCTTATTTCACCATACCAGTAACCTTGATTAAGCTGGGAATGAGACAAACACTGAATTATGAATTACTTTAAGAAACATACTTACAAGGTTTCAAGGTTGTCTAATCCATCAAAACAGTGTTTTCCTATAGTTTTTATTTTATTATTATGAAGATGCCTACAAACCAAAAACAAAACAAGCATGAAAACAAGTGAATGATTTCATATAAGTTAACAAATTAGCAGATATTTCTATGAAATCAAGACAGCTAAATGGTTTAGAAAAAACATTGCATGGGGTGGATTATGCAGAAGAATGTCTTTTACTTCCAGACAGCAATGTTTCATCCTCATATGGGAACAGAATAGATTGCCTGCAGTCAAGAAAACCTATTTTAAACCTTTACTCACTCTCCAGAAGCGTGATAAAAATATGATTTGAACATATAAATCAAACTAATTTTTCATATTCATCCTTGGAGATATTTAAGACTGCACAGAAACAGGTCTGTGGCAGATAATATTTTCTTCTTTTAATATCTCTGAAAGCTTTCTCTGACAACCACTGGTTTGAAATATTCATTACTAAAATGAGATGTATATATTTTCCTGACATCACTCTCACTACCCATAGCCCATTTGACTTTGTTTAGGAGAAAGCCTTTAGCAAACCTTCAGCAGGTTGTCTAGTATACATGGTGTCATCTCGTGTTGGTGGTATAGGTTGTTACTAGACAACTGAGCTAAAACATAGCAAAATACCATTTTCAGTGCCATCCTAGATTAATCAAAACTGTAACTGAGGAGAGAATCAAAGTGACCTATGAAATACATTTACAAATACTCACAGAACAACAAGACTTGAAAGGTTTGTAAATGCATAGTCAGGAATGTGTGTTATTTTGTTGAGAGCCAGCGTTAACGCCTGCAGAGAGGGAAGATTGCTGAGCGGATAGATGGGAACTTCTGTCAAACTGTTGTCATCCAACCAAAGGTGACGCAACTGCACCAGACCCTCAAAACTGTCTTCTGGTATGGCAGTAATATGGTTAGCATCTAAACGCCTGCATTAAAACACAAAGAATTCACATAGTGAACTCACAAACTACAGGTAAGTAAAAAACAGCAATTGAAGTCCTAAAATATTCCGATCGCAAACATTAGTAGTAGTAACACACGTGGAAAGTGACTTAACTGTCTTTCATACAGGGAGTCAAACCTTGTGTGACAATTAGTCCTGCTATAGTTACCAGCTCACCTACGCTATGGCGTTTCACTGCTTCTTCAGGTTTCAAAGCATCAACCCCCCGAAAAAAACAAACCCCAACACTCCACACCTGGAAACCTAGGAGGCTAAAATACACGTCCTTAGCTCCAGCTCCAGATGTGAAGCCCTCACAACGGGACGTGCAGGTGTTACTGTCAGAATCTCGGCCACAATCCTGATCCATGACAACTGACAAACCTGACACTGCAACTCCTTGTCTGATGGCTTTGGCAGCGACAACAGAAACTCTCATGCAAGATGACATGTGCTTTTTCCTCATGCAATACACTCTGAACCAAGTGGGTTTTTTTTCCATCTTCCTACACTAGCAGTGTAGTTACCTGGATAGCATCAGTTGCAACCAGGGCAGGCAAAAGACACAGATGGGGACCGGTTCAGGTTTGTCTACGCTATGCCATGTAACCAGATGCGTCAGCGACAAAAGCGGAAGATCACCCATACTAAAAGCTTAAGCTTGGATTTACACAGATGGAAGCCCCAGGAACAGGCAGCGGCAAGGGATGAGCCAGGAGGAAGTAAAACATTAATAAAGCACTGTTCTTCATACGGGGATGAGAGGAAAGGTCAGCAGTGATAGCCCACAAGATGAAAAAAATGGGATTGTAACCGATCCGAGCCAGCGCAGGGCTGAGAGCAACAGGCAATGTTTGACTGTCCTCTGACCTAGAGGCTGTCTTCTCTAGATCAGCACTCAGCTGAACCGTGGTGACTTTGCTGCAAACATGGAAGAAAACACCTTGCATAACTGCTTTGAAATGACTGGTGTACTGGCCATGGTATGTATGCTGCTGTCCGGGGAGACAAAACACGTATACCCTCCTCCATTAGCATCGATGTTCATTACGACACAAATCAGCAGAGGTTTTGAGTTACATTAAGCATTCACTGTGTTTCTAAAGCCATGATCAGACATGCTCTTGAAAGTCTAGCTGGGTTAGTTTAAGAAGTCATTGCCTCCAGCCATTCATCGCGTCCCTCTCTGGGCTGGCAGAGTGGACCAAGTGACTGTGCTGCATTTGTTCCCGGGCACAGTCACGACAGCTTCAATGGTAGTGAAAGTGCTTCTGGACCTCAACACTTAAAGGACGTGCCGATTTCAAAGGGAGAAGACAAGCTTGATCAAGAATTAATGCACATAATCTATTTCCATAAAAGAGTTTTGTTGTTGTGATGTACAATGGTTTACATATTTCAAATTATTAGGAAAAAAAGTCAGCAGCTGAATTTCCATGTAATAAAGTCAAGAAATACATCAAATCAAGCAACAAATACACCAATACAAGTGGGAACTTAAAAAATTGTCTGCAGTCAAAGGCTCTCTCCTTAGATGAGTGAGGTGCCATTAGCTCTAAAGCTATACATCAAAGAGCTAATTCCTATGGTTCATATAACTGGCATCCCCTTATCATTTGCCCCATGGTCCGACAGGTGTGTACACTATTCTGTTTGAATGCTTTTAGGCTGCACTGAGACTGGAACGTTTCAGAGAAATTAAATGTCTGATAATAATAAAGAAAAAAATGGAGGGGGGGAAGAGGAAAAAAGCCTGCGGCTCTGCTTCAGAAAAAAAAAACAAAACTAGAAATTACCTGTCTTTCTTCTCTCTCCTAAATTCACACACCTCCCTGAAGATCAAAAGAATTATTTTCCAGTGGAATAAACATATCCGAGTCTTCTCCAACTAATTGCTCCCTGACACCCCCCCCTTTTTTTTGGTTTTTTTGTTTTGTTTTGTTTTGTTTTGTTTTTTTTAAGAGAAGCAGCATACTCGAGAGGCAAGCCTCAGTCCTTGTGACTACTTGTCTACGCCTTGTTTGTACTTTCACTGTGCTCCTTGCTAAATTCCATTTACTCTAGCAGACTTCGGAAAACAAAAACACCCAATGAAGCCCCAAGCCCTGCTCCTCTACTCCCGCCGTTAAAGCAGAAGATGACCAGAGGAGGGATGGACACACGCAATGAGGGAGTCGAACTCGCAGCCAGGGAGAACAAAGAAGGTCATGGAGAAGATGACGGACGCTTCATCCCTAGCTTGCTTTGCCAAAACCTCTGTCCCCCAGCACAGGCGGATCAAGTACCGAAGTAACTCTGCATCTTAAACTGATGGCTCTCCACAGCCATCCAGTCTGCTGTGTTCATCCTCTCCTGCCCATAGCAATAAAACTGAGGAGGGGAAAGGAGAACACCACCCACTGTTGTCATTGAGCAGGGAGGTTTGGAAGGTGAAAGAAGGCGTTTTTCTGGCTCTTCTGTCACTTCTTTACAAACTTTCGGCACCATCTTAACAAATGCGATGTCTGAATAGAGCTGAAAGTAATTAGTGACGCTAAATCATAAAGCCAAAGTCAAGAAGAAAGACAGGGCATCATGCTGTGATTATTTGCCTGTCTCCCAGTCTCCATTTACATAGCGACTTCCCGATCTCTGCATCTGAAGATCACTGTGCTAGCCCAAGGTTTTCCCAGAGGCCAACAGATACATCAATAAAATAGTTGAAAACGGATAGTTTGCCCGGAGTTTTCGTTGACCTTCATTTACAGTTTTAAAGGGAAAACCTGTGATTTACAAATGTTATACCAACAAGCACAGCATCAAAAGAACCAAAGTGGGTATTATTATGATTACACAAAAAATATTTATTGGTGCTGGATTTCTGTTACTCATTGTCATATCTCAGGACTTATTTTTAAGTAATTTGGCCATTTCTGTCTCATCTGCATTTTTGGTGTTCCTTCATGCCTCTTAGCGTAAGCCTGATGTGCCACAGTTATTTTTTCCTTTTTTTTTTTTCTCTTCCAAACAGTCAAAGCTTATCCACATTATGTTGAATGAACAAAACACAGCTGAAACGCTTCTATTTAGCATGAAATGCACATAATGGAGTACCTTGTGAAACAACTGAAAAGCAAACCTAAAATATTTGACAACTTCCACAAAATATTACAACTAAGGACCACACCTCTTTAAGATGGGATAAGGGAGTATTCACTAGCTCCAATGACTAGCAAAGTACAAGTAATATTCTTCTCTTGGACTGAACTTTTTCAAAGACTGTCCCTTTCATTAAAGTGTTAAAGATAAGACTATGTTCTTTAAATTAGAGCTTGCAGCTTGTACTTAAATTCCTTAATCTTTCAGAAGGTACTCCAATTCCAGCTTCCCTATAGGCATTGGCTTGTGAGAGACCTTTACGTTTTAGTCTATAAATTCAGAGTTTACTTGCGGAGCTGTCATCTTCACTTTCATTACCTGTCAGGTTCCCTCCTCACACAAACTCCAACTCCACAAGAAGAAAGAGCAGGAGGATGATAGAACCTATATATTCAGCAGCTCTTATATCAGTATTTGACATATTGCTAAAACAAGTAAAGAACATAGCAACTTAAAGGTCTTCAAGCAATTAACTCAGTTTTAAGGAAACTGTACTAATATGAACTCCTACCTCGATTCAAATGAATAAAAGTTCCGAAGTCTAACACACACATATCTATGATTTTTTTATATTTATACAGTAATATCAACACACACACAAAACCACCATTCTGACTCCAGTGTATTTCAAATTTTCATAAAGCTTTTCACTACAAATCTTAGGCCATGCCTGCCAGGAGTACACTAGTGTACAGAGAGACGATACCTGGGAGGTGGCTCAGCATGGCAGCCAGCTTTTTTAATATATTACAGTGGGGGGAGGGGGGGGGAAAGGCAGGAAAAAACTAAATTTATTCATTTCTGGAGCATTGGGAGCTTAAGGAAAAAAAAAAAAAAAAAAAAAAAAATCACCAAATCTCCTCAGTGTTTCCCTGGGGTGTCCCAGGAGCCAGCCGAGCCCCCTCCTCCCCTGGTCTCAGAAGCAGCCCTGCACCACACCAAACCGCAGCAGAAGCTCCTGTGCCAGACACTCGCACAAAAGCAGGTGCTTGCCAATGAAGCGGGCACAGCAGCACTGCTACTGGGCACAGCACCTACTTACAGGGTTAAAAAGGCTAAGAGGCCAGGTCACCATGGAGGAAAGGATATTCATGGCCCCGTTTGGGCTGGCCAGCAGCACTGCTTAGGGCAGGCACCCTACAGCCTGCGTCCCTTGTGGGTAGCGCCGGGGAGGCCTCCAGAACCACGCTAGCACGTCTCCTCCGGCTGCCCAGTCCCTCCAGTGCTGCTTCTCTGCTTTATTCTTCTCCCATCCTCCAAAAGATGCCAGGTGCTAGGCAGTGAGGGTGCCTTCCCGCCGGACCAGGGGAAGGCAAGGCAGAGCATCCCTCAGCCACGCAGGGAGGGTCGTGCTGCAGCCAGGCTGCGAAATCCGCAGCTCCGTGCGATCCCAGCCGGTCTGGAGGGATCAGGAACACGAGGGGGAGAGCTGGGCACAGAGCTCAGTAGGGGGAGGAAAAAACCCCTGTGTTTTTCTCCCACCCTGTAGTCTCTCCAGGCGTGTTATGGTCAACTCCTGCTCTGCTGGGACAAACCACAAAAGCATGCCAGTGTCCGTCACTGTAGATGCTCCCCAAGGAGCCGGCCAGGCTGCTCGCCACAAAGCCCACCTGGGTGTTGCACATGCAAGATACATCTCATAAACATCATCTCAGTAATAATATTCATTATGAATGCACTACCACACAGTTTGTTAATACTATCTGCCTCAAAAGAGGAGACCATTACAGATTTATTCGCAGCTGCTATCCCAGCCTCACTAGCTCTCATCTGTGACCACGCTCACCCTTCCAGGCTTCAGCAACTGGGAAAATTTAACAGCCTTGTACTAATAGCAGGAGTTTAACGTTGATGTTAATAAAAGGAAAATCACTCCCAACTCATGTTAAACCACTTCTGCTCAATGGCAATTGTTTAAGAACTTTGCTCTTTAAAGTGCTCCTTCAAAAACCACAAAGAAATCACTCAAATAACACTGGAGTAGATTTTTAGGTTTTGAAGTTGAGTACTGATAAGCCTGGTACCTAGGAAATTCTGCCACAATGCAAGGCAGTAAACCCACCATGTTAACAGAGGTACTTTAAAATAATCAGCGCGTTTGCTCACCGTATCAAGCGGCGACTCTCTGTACTTTATGTGTTGAGAACATCAATACAAGGATTTGCTTTATTCAAAGACAAATTTACAGCAGCTCTCAAACTAATGATACATGCCATATTTCAACCACCAGTACTGATGTGCCAGCACATCTATTTCCTCCATTTAAATGTTTAAGATGGTACCAGTCGGAGATCATACCAAGTTTGCTACATTGCCCTTAGAGAATTCAGCTGATTTTTATGTACATGCTGTGTAACTTCCACCATCCCAGTTAAGTTTCTAATCATTCTGTTTCTAAAGTATTTCCTGACTTTTATTTAAACCTTAGCAATTCCTTAAGCAAGCCCAGACAGTTAAAAAAAAAAAAAAAATATGGCTACAAAAATCCCAGAGATTCCTAAAGCTCACAAGAAATACCCATATCTCACTTTCAAGAAAACCAGAACAGCTTCTAAAGGTGAACATAGAAAAATGAGACTCTTGTCATTCAGCAAGTATGTAAAGTTCACGAAGCAGTATATTTAAACTGCTGCATATTTAAAGATTTGTCAGCACAATCAAACATGCTCAGGAGAGCTCTTATACATTGTTTACTCTAAAAAAATGCAAGGGAGAAAAGCATATTCAGCATATTTAAGTTTGTATTGTTTTTGCAGGTTAAAAAGAAAATGTGTGTGAATTTCTCCCTTCCCCATTCTGGTAGCGATAGTTTAATCCTATAGCTTAACACAGACTCACTTGAGGGCTGGTCCCCTTTAACCCTTTAATAACAGCAAAGCAGGAAACTAAAAAACATCTGAAGACAACCCATTAAAATTGATTAGTTGAAAAACCACCTGCCACTGTTAAAGGTGCATACTACATATAAGACCATATAATGCTTCTTAACGTCATCTAGTCATTGCTGTTAATGAACATCTTCCACAGCCTCCCAGACAAGACTATCCTTACAGATACCCCTGTCCTTCAGAACTCTATAATCCAGAATCACAAAATTATCAACAGAAGCCATAAAACACTCTTTAAGAAAAAATTAGCAGAACTAGAACAGAACTGTCTATTTTTTGATACAAGACACTGTCTGCATTGTCCTCTCCAAATTCAGGGATCTTCCCTTCTGACACCTTTCGACGTGCTTATGGTTTACGTTACTAAAATTGTCGCCAGTGTGAACTACCACTTAAAGCTGTGCTGTTTCATTATGGCACCAGCAGAACGTTTCTAGATTTGATTTGGGTTTTGTTTTTTTATAAATACAGATGTAACTTGATCTATATAAGGAATCCTTCCTAAAATCAGAAAAAGCTAGAAATGCCAGGCTGTAGCTGATATGTGCTACAGCACATATTTTAAATGTGTCCTGACTGACTGAAATACGCCTCCATCCTCTGTCCCCACCCTTCTGCCATACATCTTTACCCTGCAAAGCAAGATCCTGCTCTCATTTCTTTCAGTCCCACACCAGGATCCCAGTCTTTCCTGCCTGGGCCAAGCTGATTCCCTCTCCCAGGAAATATAATCATATCCCAGTTCAGCACGTTCATGCTTCCTGCCTCATCCTGCCTCAAGCCTGCTCCAGCCTTCTCAGATAGGAAGGCAGACTGCAAAACTGGTTATGATCCTGCAGCGGAGACTGCAAGCAGACCAGGCTAGGGAGCCAGAACTGCTACCGGGTACCGCAGAAAATTACTGCTGACCACATGCACGAAGACACTTACCCTGCAGCTCAGGTGAACACCCACACGAAGAGAAAGGCAGGAGCTATCACAGTTGAGTACCACACTGGCACAATCCCAATACCCACAATTTGGGAATCTGGCGTAACAGCGTAGCTGCAGTGCTTTGAACTATTGCTGCAGAACGCTCTAATATTCCCTGCATGTGGGCATGTCTGCACATGTGCAGGGACAGCAACTGGGTGATTTCTGAACTACAATTATAATAAATCGTCTCCAATGCATCAGCAGCTATTGACAAGCTTTCAAAAATGATTCCTGGATTTGATGGCAAATACCCACTAAAATTAGCAGCAATTAGGTTTTTTGAGTTTAAATGGAACACAGTTCCCCTTTCCCAAGGATGTGAAAGTCTTTGTTTAAATAACGTAGTGCCGGTATTCGTTACACCCTGAGGATGGTACTAGAATATTCTGTGCTATGACTTAAAATTCTGTGTAGCTGGGTTTCTGGGGTGAGTTAGAGCAACCCTAGAAGCTGCCGTAGTTTACAGAACCATTTTACAAATGCCCACATTCTGGGTCAAGGCTCAGAATAAGTAGTGTTACCAAAATAAGTCATCACCGTCAAATATGCTAAGGCACTTAAAGAAGTGACCCTCTGAAATGGCTTCCCGGTCCTTTCAGGCTCTGCGCACGCTGCTGGAGCAGCACACCGCTTTAACCACCTCTGGCTCTCCCTATGACCCTTGGATCGCCAATAAACCTCACCGACACCATTTCTAGACGTAAAGTACAAAGTATGCTGCTTCATTCCCTTGTTATAACAACAATACACTATTGATGCTTTGCAGTTATTGAAATGCATCAAGACTATTGTTTACATTTGCAAAGCTCCTTATTTGTCAGCTTTTTCTGCTGCCAAAAGCTGCGGGCACAAGCTGGGCAACTAGTGCCTTCTGTCTCGGCAGTGCAGTCCCACAGTCCCAGATACCACAGCATTTTGCGATGCGAGAATACATCCCACCAGCTAAACTTTTCTGGGGTGCTAGGCAGTGAGTTTCCACTCAGCAAAACTCTTTCATTTTGCTAAATTTCACCTCCATAAATAAGGACTCTATTCTAACTCTCTTTCGGAGGCCAAAGCTGGGAAAATATCCAACACAAGCAGAAAATAAAGAGCTGTCGTTTAGTATTCTGAACTAGGCTGGCTACTCGCCAGCTATAATATAAACATTAGAGATCATGAAGCTCCTGTAACCATCTCCTTTATTTCCACCCAGGTATGTTTACTGGGCTTGTTAATACATACAGTGTGGCAACCGTCTTCCTACGCAGCTAGAAATTGGAGCACATTAAGAGAGAAATTGGATAGTTCTACAGGAGTTGCAAACCAAACGATTATCAATATACTATAAAGTTTTATGAGCAAGTAATTTGTGTCTTCACCAAGAAAAAAAATCCCCCTGAAGCCTACTTCAGAGCAAACTGGGAATCTGCCAAAACAGAGTCAGTTAAGTGATGTTTAAACTTGCAGGTTTTGAACGGAGATTATATATTAAAAAGGTAGAAGCAGGTCTTCTAACATATATTCTGCTAGAAGAAGGTCACAGCAGCTCAGGAGCTTTAAATCCATTTTTGACACAAATTCGGGGGGGGGGGGCAGAAATAAATCACTTCCCCCCCCCCTTTTTTCCCCCTTTTTAAAAAATTAATAAAGCAGCATGCTGCCACTTAGGTTTCCATGCCTACACACAAAATTCACAGGACCAGTCCTACATTCCTTTGCCAGAAGGTGCTCCCTACATTAGTATGGGATATGCATAATTACACTGTAATTTTATGAGTGATGCAACAAGCTGAAAGTTTTTCTGAAATTCATTAAAGCTGCAGAAATACATTCTGGTGAAGTAAACAAACTGCATAGGAAAAATGCTTTACATTTCTCACTACGCTTGTCTCAAAAACTTATTTATTCTCAAACTGCTGCCAATTCTAACAAATTATGGTGATCTTGCAATGCAGACAGATATTCTTCTCAGGAACAAAGAGGGGGACAACCCAAAGCCAGATCCACATCAGTGGAAGAAAAAAAAAAAAAAAAACCACACCAAAAAAAACCACCACCAACAAATCAACAAAAAAAACGCCCCACCTTTCTGAGCTTCTGACACTGATGACTTCCAGACTGCATTTGCCCACCATATTTCTAATAGCTACTCTGAAATCTCAATTTTGTTTTCCTCAGAAAAAGAAGTAACAAGTAGCTTGCCACTTATTAACCCAATTTCCTCCTTTTTCACCTTCCTAAAATTGATATTGCCTATGAACAATGAAGCTCCCAGAAAGGGAAACCTCACCACACTTTAAATTGTTACTATTATATTTTAATTACAATGAGGTTATGTCAAGCGATTATACTGGTTACATTATACAATAGTACATAATCATTCCATGATTTTTTTCAACAATTAAAATGTCTGCTTTTTTTAAGTGGCTCTAACATCATCTTCTTTCCAATCATATTAAAAATATATGGATTTAAAAAAAAGAGAGAGATGCTGGCTTCATTTATACAGTCATTATTTTTCCCTTGATTTTGTCCCTTCCCTTTTGCACATAAAACTATCATGAAATCAGCAACTGGAGATTTAATATTTTAAACTGTAATTAGAGAACAAACATTACTGTAAATAAGTAGAGAAAAAAAAGCACGTTCATTGAAAATGAAATGGATGATTTGTAGACAATAGGAGTATTTAGTAAAGTAGTTTCTTTTTTTGGCATTGCAGAAATGCTGGAAGCCAGGAAGGAGTATTGTTTTGTTTTTTTTTAAATAATTACTAAAGGGTTATTCACATCATGTAATTTGAAGGATATTTATTACAACGCATAGTATTTGCACAAAGCAGACTACTGTGGCCCTCAGACCAAGGTATTCTCTCCTCTACACACACATACGCACACTAAAACAAGAGGGAAAAGTGGACATTAAATTCGCAAAATGGCTGCAAATGGAAACCTGCATCTGTCCTACTCTTGGATCCAAAACCCTGGAAAAGTCCGGGCCAACTCATGGCACCAAAACCCGCTGCTCTCTCCTTCTATGAGGAGTGTGCTGCCCACGCTCGCTGTGGCATGCAGGGGATCCTCGCTGGGAAGCAGCCCAGCAGAAGCAGGTCTGTGGCTGCACTGAGAGGTGGCATGTCCCTGCACCGCACAGGCCCCCGCTCCCCAGCGGGATAACCTGCAGCCAATCTTATTTGGCCCGTGCTGCTTTCTTCAGATGGAAAAGGCGGGAATACCCAAGCAACTATGAAAAGGTAGTGGCCAAGATCCAAGCTTAGGGAATGCAGAAAGCGCCTTTGCAAAAGTTGTGCAATAGTTTGCAAAGCAAGTTTGCAAAGCTAATTTTTTTTTTTTTTTTTTGCAAAACTATTCCATAATCTGATGCAACACTGAAAGAAACAGGCTCTTAGGCCAGAAACCTGAATTTTGGCACAGAGGGAATACATAATCTGCCCTCTCTCTCTGTAGGTAAGCAGAAAGCAGGAAAAATTTTGAAGCCCTTCCCCCCTCCGCCTCCTCACCACAGTGATAAGCATCTACCACCTAGAGCGCTGTAACTAACTATTAAAGTCTGATTAAGATGCTTTATAAAAACATAATAAGCCGTGAGATAGTATAAGCACATATGAAATATCTTATGAGCAACTAGCAATAATGGCCGAGGTCTTCATAACTGTCTGTGTGATTTCAACACCTTCCAGTAAAACCAATACTATGCATGTCTCAAACAATACTCCTTCCCAGAAACCCCTTTTCCTCCTCCGGATACAAAAGACTTGGGCATGATTCATTTTTGCACAACATTTTAAAATTGCTTAAACACCTTAGGACATGCAAGAAAGATGATAAATGTTTAACTCCACCACCACCGCGTTTATATAGCAATCTTGCACCTGCATTTGGGTTTTGAAAGAGTTTGGATTTCGGTCACCCCACCAAAGATGACAAAATTCCTTATGAACTTAACTTGGGAAACTTTGCTCCAGTTCAAATTGCAGTATTATAAAGTCCAGGTACCTTATGACACATACATGATTATACTTCAAGACTCTAGAGAATGAAGCACATGCATAAAGAGTGACTGAAAGTAGAACTTGAAGAACAATACAAGAACAAAAGCAAAGTAAGAAAACTTACAAGGACTGTAAACCACTTAATCCTCTGATGGCCTCATTAGGTACAGTCTTCAGCTGATTGTTCTGTAGGGTTCTGTAAAAATCCATTGTGTCAGTAAAGTAGAATTTGACAATAATCTTTATCGACAGTAGAGGTGACAGAACAGCCCACGGTCCTGTTATGATTTCACAGATTTCTAGTGTACATAAAAGCGTGTAGAATTATCAAGACCAGACACCCAAAGGCAACAACGAAACAAGAAAATGGTCTATTTCAGTTTTATTTACAACTCATTAATTAACTGCATTAATTTGCAGAGAACAAGCCTCTGACATAATATGCTGAAATTCCCCTGGGAACTCACTGAAGAGGCTGAACAACTTAACACTAGTACAAATTTGCTACAATGAGTGATATTTTATTATTTTCTTGGGAAATCATCCTATACATGCTACAAAATACACAAACCTCTAATTTTTCTTAAAGCCGCATCAATACACTATGCATTAGCAATCTAATTTACAAAGCGTGTTCACAACAAAACACCTCTGGGCACAACATTAAAAAGACACAGAATGAAACTAGAGCCAAGCTGAATGAAGTTATACTGGTTTTTTTTTTTTTTTTTTTTAAGAACTTCTCTTCTGGGACAACATATTATTGCATGATGAGTTCTTTTATACAGAGAATGTAAATAACTGAGATCTCACACATTATAAAGTGTCATTAGATTTTGGTGCATACTAGCGTAAAATGTGAGTGCATAAGTAAGGTAACTGTTAATTAACATTCAAGTCCCAAATTTTTCAAGAACTGCTAGAATTTCAGGCACCTCCAGTGGTGAGGATCCTGACGGAGATACCTTCAAGAGCTTTATACACAATGCGTTCAATTTACAAAACATCATATTAAGGAGTATTGCAGATGGGCAGTTTCCTAATCTGTACCCTGCTCATGCTGTCTGTTTATGCTTCTTTCTTTACAACCTCAAGGTCCTTTTCCACTATTTATTTTAAATATCTGTTTAATTAACTATTACCTTACTAGCAATTAGAAATATTTACATCAGCATAAATGCTACAATTTCTGGATACAGGTTTTTAAAACCCCAAACAACAGAAAGCTCTTTTTATCCTTCCCTACGGAAGAACTTTTGAAATGGCTATTCTTATCTCAGAAAGGCAAACGGGGTACGGGAAACAGGGCACACAATTCTAATTTTTTTTTTTTTTTTTTAAACTAAAACTTTTTTTTCTAATAGTAAGTCATTTTCACCTATAGAAGCATCAAACTATAGAAATTATTGCTATCACCGGTAGGGGACAATTCAAAGGTCAACATTATTTTAAATCTCTGTAAATACTAGTACTACCTGATAATGTTGGGGCACCTGATGGAGTAAACTGAAGAAGTAGAGAACAACAAAAAGCTTTACATGTCCTTTTTAGGATTTTTCTTTTTCTTAGGATTCTTCTGCTACAAGATATACTTCAGAAGCAAGTAAATGTTCTAATTAAACACAGTAATTAGAGTTTAGTCAAGTTCACTGCTCATCGTCACCACTTATAGCAGGCTTTGTAAAAAAACAAAACAAAACAAAAGTAGGAGAGCTGTAACTGGGGGGGGGGGGGCAAAAAATTTCCTCCAGCCTACCAGTAAACAGGCTGGCTGTGCACTAAGAAAGCATGCAGCTAGCTATGAAGCTCTAAAACCCGATTACTTACAGAACTTTGAGTTCTTTCAACCCAGACAAGGCCTTTGGATGGATAAAAGAAAGGTCATTGCCAGCCAGTCGCCTGGAAAAAAATTGCAATAATAATTTCAGTCACAAAATACAGTACTTCTACAACCATCTAACAAGGGAAATCACCGATACATCAAATTTTGCAAGCAATTATGCATTTTGCATTTGATTAAGCCACATTCATGATCTTCTAAGTCTGCAACAGTTATTTTAGTCATTGCACATTTTTAACGACGAGAATGCACTACTCGGCTTCATGGATATACTTTTGCAAACATGCTAGAAAAAACACACCCCAGAACGATAAAGAATCCTCTTCTGGTACTGCGTTTGAAATGTGCATTTACCAACCATTAACATGATCCTCTGGCTTTCAGCATTGCTCTGCTGAACCATGCTCTGGTACCCATGTGTTTTTAATCTATACAGCAGTTTCTAAAGAAACTATGCAGTTAAGTAAAAATAGCTGGATGCTAGCACAAGGCAGGGAAAAGTTTCTATGAGAATCCCAAATGTGAAGACGATACTCGCAAGCAGGCGGTATGTTCACAGTGCTGACAATTGACAGGACGCCTGCTGACATTACCAAGATGTAATCTTAGTAATATTTCACCTTTTTGGTCAGCTATTTGGACAAACTTTCCAGGAAAGAAAACTGTTTTGGGGGAGGGAGAAAGGAAACAGGATCCTCAGCCATATTCACTCTCTCTCAAGATGTGGCCAGTTTCAAACTTGGACTGCTAGACACTAACACAGAGTAAATTGTGTTCTGCAGTGTCTCCTGTATTTATTACTTTCAATATCATGGTGGTTTTCACAAAGCAGGAAAGCAGAAACAGCAGCCAAAACAGCTGCTTTCACATAGCTCATTCCCCCTTCCCCCACTCCTTTTTCTCTTCAACCTTTTTACCTCTATCCTGACCAGCAAACCCTGTGTGGTCCAACCTTTGTTGAGCTGCTAATAGTTGTGACACAAGGTATTTTATTAAGGGTAAAAGACAATAATGCAGAACACCTGGTAATCCACAGCTGCCAAAAGATGCCATCATTTCAGCCAACGTATTTGCTTTCAGACTTGGTTTCATATCCAAGCTAAGCAAAGGCAACGTTGGAGAAGGCTGTACAATGAAATCATCCGGTGGAAATACTATCTACAATGCAGTAAGTGTTAATAATTAAAAAATAGTCAATGTGCTTTAACATAGGTTACAGGATATCAAAACCCACCTCTGCTGTTACAGGGCACTGTGAAGCAAGCCAGACACACTAAGGGGAAAATATTATTTCAAAGAAGCAAATGAAGGAAATAACAAGAGCATCATCTAAAGTATCAGCTTGCCAGAACATAGCAAAGTTATTACATTTTTAACTTAGTCTCTACTTCTAACTACATAAAAGAGATTACCCAAAGCATCTGATGCCTACATAAATCTGCTTGCAACAGAATTAATGACTTAATAAAATGCTGCCTGATAGAGAGGATGCTAGTTATGTTTATCAAATCCATTTCTCAAAGGTAGATGGTTTTATTTATAAATGAAGGGAGAAGAGGACGGCTTCTCGTGAACAGGAACGTGACAGCAGCAGCAGATACTACTCGATTTTAGAAAACTGTGTTACTATCGTTTATTAAGTAGACCTTGGTATTTAGTCCTTGTATTCTCATGCACACCCCGATCGCCATAGCTATGGCTCTGACATCGTCACAAGCATGCTTAAATCTCAGCTTCTTCTGTCTTAAAAAAAAAAAAAAAAAAAAAAAAAAAAAAAAGGACTTCTCCTGACTGCTGAGAAAAGTTTGTCTGCACGGCTTGCGTATAACCAAACAGCTCTGAAACCAGAAGAAAAATCAAAAGAATCGACTTATTCTTGAAATCTCCTGTCTGCAAACAACCTCACGATTTCAGAGCTGTGACATGATTTTTCAAGTACTTTGAATTTTTAACATGAATGAAAAATTCCAGATGGCAACTGAACACTCCCCTAAAATTCATTTTGTTGTCAGTAGCTGCCCAAATCAACTGCTTTATCTGGGGGGACATGGAGGGAGGTTTGCAATATTTCATGGCTTTCTTTTTAAAAATTTCCTAAGAAGTTCACTGTAAACAGAAAGAAATGTTGATGAAACATGCTGGGTCTCTATACCAGAGAGCCAGTGATCTGCAAAACACATACTTTTTTTTTTAAAAAAAGCGTTCAAAACATCAAAATAGAAATCCTTAAATCAATCGAAATTCAACTGAGTCTACAGCACCGAATTATTTTGGCACTCAAACGCTACTAGTTGATGTTGATTACCCACCACACGCTTCAAGAAGCGGCAGCCCTGGTACATGTGTGTCAGGCAGCTCTGGCTGCAGCTCTGCCGAGGATCCCCATTAAACGGGCTGGTGTGCGGCTCGTCAGGCATCTGCTGTAACTTCTCCCTCTGCCCAAAAAGGCTGGGGATTATGATTTGTTTTAAAAAAGCTAAACTAAATCCAGTTGGAATAGCCTCCCCCAACCTCACTGAGTGTCACGAACACAACCTACAGAGCACTGGAAACAAAATACAGCTGAGCCACAGCAAGGCTTGCGTGACTTCAAATAGCAAGACTTCGCCTACCTCAAGGCAACTCCTGTTTATTCAGCCTTTTTGCAACCAACCAACAGAAAAAAAAGCCTTGCAATCCATTACATTTCCGTTTCTCCTCCATCTGGCAGCCTTCCAGGAAACAGGATACAACTAGCCAAGTGTGCAAAGGCTTTACTAATCAGATCGCCAAATATACATTTATCATTCATGTCCTAGCCTTGGGGAACGTGGCTGCTCATTCAGAGGTTTCAACTGCAGCTCTCCAGCAGGCAAAGACCAACATATCATACGCCGCTCTCAACACGCTTCCCTCTGCTGCAGCATGCAGCAGCTGGGAGGATGGAAAGATTTCTCTTTACATAGCCGGGTTCATTTTAAAGAGAGAAACGAAAAATTAATAGCATATAATATAGCGCACGTACAGCATATAAATTAAGACGTCACCGAAATCATCCAGTCAGGTTTTCCACGTTACCTCCTTTCAGCATGTCTCAAAAACAGTCACATTCAGATTTTCAAATATAACGTTTAAAACAATTAAATACTTAAAAAGCACCCGTTTCTCTCATTCTGTCTCTCGCACACACAGTAACTGGGCTAAGGAAAATCACAGCTTTACCAAGCCCCAAACTCCAGCACAACAGAAAGGAAGGAAGCTTCATCTTCTTGCAACAAGACTCACTAACCTGCTTGGGACCAGCCCATGGTGGGACAACTCCACACTGCTACGAAGCTACCTGAAGGCAGCCCTACATTTATGCTATCGAGAGCTGAGTACCCATCCTTCCCTTCATTTTGAGTGGAAAGAGTCTCAGAGACCTGGTCTGAAAGTCCTTCTACAGTTAGTGAGTCAAGGCACATCACCATTAGTTAGGGCTCTTTTTCTGAAAGGCAGAGGACTGTAAAACAGAATCATCCACAGAGACAGTAAAGACTGAATTTAATAGACGACTGTAAAGTGCCCTGCTATGCTATAGGCCACAAAAACTCGATTTGCTGTCTTTTACTTCTCAAGGTACACAGGCACAGCAGCAGGCATCATCTGAAGTGGGGTGTAAACGTGTATCACACTGACCAAGAGTTTTCCTGCTAACTCGATCGTGACTCCCCTTGTTTGGAAACTCTGCCCAGGACTGCAGGTATCCTGAATTAGCCCAGCCGAGTTACACCTTGGAGGCTTCTGCAGTGGAATCACAGTTGTAATGTGTGACCACATTAGTATCTTTCTTCTAGGTTGGCAATCTCTCCTTGTAATTGCTTGGTATTGAAAACTGTAGTCCTCTATTTTTACTTAAAAAATAAAAATAGAGTGTTTCAGCGGGACAAAATTTCTGCAAATTCAAGTAGACAAAATCAATTTCAGCATAGCAGGATAATAGAGTAGGACATACGGAGTACAAAATACTTCTGCCATCCTGTCGTATATAGGTGAGCAACACCCTCTAGTCATTATTTTAAGGGACAGAGTAAATGATCTCCAGACGTAGAAGACACCTTGTTGTTATTACAGAAATCAGGATACAATCTGGCAAGGGAATAATCTTCCATGGTATCTCATTCCCAGAGTATACAGCAAGCAGAGCTTCCTGCACTGAAACTCTTCTGAAAGCAAAGACTGTTTTCTCTCTTTTGGGAAATTAAAACTTCTGCAATTATGAGTCTGGCAACCCGGCTGCATGTTAACTGAGCCAAGTTAATCACTAGTGTCACTCCAAAAACAGGGAGGATGTCCCAGGGATACATTTTTGTCCGTAACAATTAAAACCATCACTCTCATTTTGACAGGATGCAATACAAACTTCTTGGAAACCTCTCTGCTTGCCTTGCATCCCAGATGGTGGTGAACCTCAGGTTACTTAAGCAAAGAATTAGGTCTCCTCCTGTCCTTCTGAAGATCTCGTGCACGTACACAAAGTGGTTTTGCTGTGGCTTTTTTTCCTTTGGTGGCATTCTGGGATCCTCCTAACCTTATCTGTCCATCTTGTCTCTGATAACAGTACATTGGCTACTTTTTCCATGGATCAACTGTAACCTTACTTCCTCACTGAAAATTCAAATACTGATACAGACTGCAATCCTGACATGTCATAATAAATCACCTGATTCATTATTTTTATTTCTACACTACCTGCTTTCTGGTAAGACCCAAGACTCCTATTTCAAGATTCAGTCAAGGCTGAACCTTCTGCATCCCTTACAGACGGTCCATCACTGCCCCTCTGCCCACTCAACGTCTTATTTTAGCTCTCCAACTTTCACCTACCTATTCTCATCCCATCTGAAAATATTCCACTGCTTCCCCACTTGCACTTCTGCCATTTCTTTACTTTTTTGCTGTCTTACATCAAATTATTCTGCCATCCTTACATGCCTGTCCCTAACATCAACTTTCTCAGGGTTCTTCATGCTTCCCACACAAACTTGAATTTTACTTCAGGTTCTCCTGCAAAAGACGTAACCTTTGAAAATGTCTTATAGACACACTTGCTGCGTATCATGGGTTAAATTTTCTCAAGCTTAAGAAAAGAGCTTCAGGTTCCACTTATTCCAGAAAAGCAGCCATTTTGGAACAGAATCCATTTTTCTCAACAGATGATGCATAGTTATGTGCTACAACTTATTCATCAAGGCTTGAAGCTTCACACAAGAGGTACAGACATTCGCAGGAAAATACCAGGGGCTCGCTGCTCCCCCCGTGCAGAGATCCCCTGCCTGGCGAGGGCACACACCTATACGGATAGCTCCTACCCAAGCTGGGCAGCTGCAGAAGCGGACGGGCTGGTAAATGGAAGCCGTATCGCCGGACTAAACATCGCTTTGCTTATCTGTGATTAGCAAACAGCCCCTTTGGGACTTTTGTCAGCTGCAGCCTGCTGCACTGCTGTGAAGCCAATCAATAACCTACAGATTGCTCCCAATTCTTCCACGCCAATTTAGCATAACTAAATGGATACTTCATTCTGCTGCTGCTAATGGAAAACGCATTTGTCCCCTTCTCCTTTTCTTGCAGCAGTTTCAGTATTATACAGCCTCAACCGCTATTTATAAAATCGTGAGTATGTAAGCCAAGACACTTCAGGACTGAAAAAGGAAGCCTGTAACTACAACCATCACTGAAACTGCACCCACTCCATCCAGCTGAGTAGGCACTTCTCATCCTGAGCCTTCCCTTTCTAGCATTTACAGCCTTCTCAAAGTTATACTGAACTTCAAGGTAATGGCTTGTTTTCAAAATGCATTCCTGGTCTAAAAATTTAAAATGTCTAAGTAAACTAAACTGATTGATTAAAAGAAGTCTAAAGCCTGTCCATAAGTTCTACTGTTAAATCATCAGCGAAAGTCACCAGCACCCACTGCAAGACAAAACATGGCTCTATGATACTGTTTTTCATGACTATCTAAGAATATTTATATTTTTTTCTTGTTAACAGGAAAAGAAACTATGACGGATTTTGAAAAAAGCAAGCACTCCCATCCATGCAAAACATGCTCTATGATTCAATTTGCAAGCAGTATCTGTACTGGGGCAAGACCTCCTTGAAGTAGAGCCCACAGAGGCTACAACATACATGCACTGAAGGAAACACATATAACCTAAAACAACTGTTACACAATACGAGCTGTTGAAGCAAGCTGTCTTTGTAGTCCCAAACAGTATTCTCCAGCAAAAACCAGAAGTTTGCACAAATTTTCTATCACAGACATGTCTTAGAAATAAGCAACAATATCCCATTGTCTTGAAAATTGCTAACACCTAGTCTACAGCAGTAGTGACAAGCTGTTGCAGCAAGCAACTTCGATCCTCTCACCTCTAAAGCAGAAAGCAGAATACATTTTATAAAACGCACCTTCTCCCTAATTGCCTTTGCACATCTTGCACTGTGTCGTGATAACTTTCCTTTGCTCTACCATAGGCCAGGTAGACCTTTCCCTTGAAAGCACTCGGGTGAGTCTGCAGATGCTGATCCAGGTTCTGCCACTCTGGATTTCTATTTCCCTCTAATTTCTCGCTGCACAAAGAACAATCATTACAGATGCCCCTGTGTTTACTCAAGGAGCTGCCCGAGACAGATATTCCATGTTCCTCCGCCATGATGCC
This sequence comes from Gypaetus barbatus, assembly GCA_028022735.1. NCBI lineage: Eukaryota > Metazoa > Chordata > Aves > Accipitriformes > Accipitridae > Gypaetus > Gypaetus barbatus. Next base: position 26,656,334 of record CM051549.1, on the reverse strand, counting down.
CAAACTTATATACTTCAGTGGCAGAGTAGGGGGAAGGTGGGTGGCTTTCAGGATTTTATTTCTTTTTCCTCTCCCCTCAAAAAGCCACATCTAATTTCAACTTCTCCTTTTCACCGTGGATGCTGAGAGATTGGAGGCACTTAGCTGTGCTGTAAGAATGACTTCCACAGCAGTGGACCGGCTGCTGAGAAAGCAGGGGGGGATTTGTGGTTGACAGCTCCAGTTCAGAGGACTCCGACACTCTGAGAGGGATCTGTGGATTTGATACCAACTTCATCATGGGCCAGCACAGACAGCGGCACAGGAGGGAGACAGGCTCTCCGCTGCCCGTGCGGATCAGCAGATGGGCTGCTACACTGAACTGACAGGAACTCTCGCGGCATCAACACGCTCCTTCCTAGCTATAAATACATTTCACTTACCTAGTCTGTAAAGCAGAGACACAGATGAAAGTAACCAAGCTTGGTTTTGATCAACAGGGATGCAACAACCGAATCAACTACAGATTTGTGCTATTTGGATGCTCAGAAGGTTTCCAGGATCATGAAATATGTTAATGGTTAGATGTGAGAGGGTGAAAAAATAACTGTTGAGACAGTAAATCCTCAAAGTTGCTTCGATCTGTCCATACAGACTGTCTCTTGCCCTGGCAGTTATCGTCTTTCCATGCACGGAATCTTTTGAAAGCCTATGCATCTAGCAAGTGACACTGCAAAACGTGGAAGTGGATTAAATCTACATACATTTGGCAATTAAAACTTTGTTACCCATTTTCTAACCACTTCAGATACATACTGGGTAAATATAAGACCCAGGTTTTGTAGACACCTCCACAATGAATGACCTTAGAGAAATAGGAATAATTTTCAATATGATTCTTTGTTTCAGATTTATGTCAACTGTTAACTTTCTCCCAGCTGAAAAAAAGGCAAATATTTTATTGGAATCATCTAGAGTTTTACTTTTATATAGGAAGGGCAGGAAAAGAACTTCACATGGGTACTGGTTACTACTTCGGTGCCAAGATAAGATCTGCCAATGCTAATTAGGTAAGAGCACCTCAGTACTCACAAAAAATATACCAAAATACAACCACCCAAGAGCAGGGGAGTAAAGGAGGTAAAAGAATGACTTAATTCCTCACCATGTCTTCTTACAGTAACATACAGTGTCATACCACAACACTACGATGACAGAATGCACTCAATTACTTTCTCAGAGTATGGGGAAAACACATTTACCTCCAACGCATAGGATTTGTTTTTTCTGCTTTTCTGTCTGACTATCTAAGTTGCAGAGCTACATGTGACTCTTCTTGAGGCTTGAGCCTGGAACTGGCTACCTGCTCACTTGCACATGTACATCTTTTGTCCACGCTCCAATTCCTGGAACCAAAAGGAGGAGGTGGACTGCACGGAACGAGCGCTGTTTGGGGGACTCTACCTGGAGAGACCCAGCCTGAGAGCTTCTGAGGCTACTGCTTGGCCTCCAGAAGTTTCTTATCTGGCTTATATGTTCAGACAGCCCCAACCTGGCAGCTCAATAAATTCAGGCTCGTAAGACGGGTCTTGAAGCATAACACCGCAAAGTTCAGCCTCCAGGCCATTTAGCTAAGCCAGCTTCTGTGTGCATGCGCATGTGAAAATAACGCTGAACACTGCAACTCTGAGACAACAGATATGGAAGAAGTTTCGTTTCCCTCTAAAAGTACTTGCAGCAGAATAACCAGTCTTGGGATCCTTATACACAACCACGCCAACTTTTGAAATTAACGTGTAGAAACAGAAACTGGAAAGAAACTTCCTCATCTTCTGAAAACAATGGAATTTACTCAACCTACTAGCATCTGTCCCCACAAATGGGAAAAGTATGCAACTAAGCACAGCGAGAACCTCCTAAGCTACAGAAATATTATTCTTGTATCAGCAGGATTGAAACTCATCCAGAATCAAACTGATTTAGGACTCGCATAGATAAGACAACACTAATTAAACACAGGTTGGCCAACATGTTTTTAAACATCATTTAGCATCTAGTGCAGACCAAGTAGGTGATGTTTAAAAATATCTTAGCTGACTGTGGTTAATTCTACTTGGGAGTCTTTGCCTAAAGGTTTGTCTTGACTAGAATTTGAAGGTGCAAGTTACAACATGCTGACGCATTTTCTAAAGCTCCGGCGCACATAAGGCAGCAAATGTATCTAATGTATGCTAGCTGATCAAGTCGAAGCTTAGGCTCTTAACTTGCTACCACACGTGAAACCTACACCTTGCATTTTCTTCATTAGAACTTTACCTCTTGGAATTCAAGCTGAAGCAACTGAGGAAATTACCTCCTCCAGCTGTTCAAATATTCGGAGCTGGCAGACGGATGAAGAGCGCTCATCGGCTTCCAAGCCAACGTCAGCTGGCTATTTTTGAAATACCAACAGAGGACGTCTACACTGGCTGCCTTTATAACAAAGCAGCTGAAGAGAGCTCTCGGCTCGTTCCTCCGTCTCTGCTGGTGGGGCTGAATGGACAGATATGGGGTGGTAACGTCTCCAATTGTACCAGCTAGTTTCACAAGAGGATGTTTAACCACAGCCTCAGTTACCACACGTCTGCTAACGCAAGGCATCGGGACGGCTTTTCTCATGAAGATTCATCCTTACCTTTTCTACTCGAAACAAGCCCTTCGTCTCTAGCTTCCCACTACAAATCCTGGGACTACTCACGTTTATGAAAGGGAGAGGAATTGCGCCATCTCGTCAACATTTGCACGCTACCTTGAAAACACTACTTTACCTAGCACTGAAGGACAAAAAAAACATCCTCCCACCAAATGTTCCACAACCAGGTGAGGAAAGACGCTGCATCCCAAACTAACAGCTCAGCCCTGGTGGCCTTGGCAGAACTCCAAGACATGCCTTATTCATAAAACCGAAGTAATAAAAAAGACAGACACACCCCCTCCCTCCCCAGGGATAATACAACTTGGTGCTGATGCAGAAATTAGAAGGAAGGGGACCATCTAAATTACACACTGAAATAGATACTACAAAAGCAAGCAGCTGTGACATTTCAGCCAGGTGGTCATCTTCAGCTGCAGTCAAGAGGAAAAATAACTCTAGACATTTCCCTTGCAGATACTTCCTGATTACAACCTTACGGCAAAACCACCTCATTTTCACTGCCAGTATGCATTTTAATTAATCCTTACGTTCTTAAGATATACTTTGTCAAATAAAAGCCATGTTCAGAGACTCTGGCTGAGGGGGGGGATAGGGGTTTGAGATGTTTAGGCAAGATCTCTTAGTGCTGTAATCAGCATGGATATAATTAAATAGTCAAGCAAATTCTCAGTTGTACTATTTCTTCTCCTGAAAAATTACAGTTGCACACGTGCTGTCTCCCACTCGCTGTTTATTCATCTCTCAAAAAGCAGATTAGCATTTTCTTTCAGAAAAGAGAAAACTTTTATTGATCTAAACCTTCCTTTTATCACTTTATTTCCCTAACCATTTTCACCAGCCATTAAATAAAAACCTTAATAAAGTTTTGCCCTTGACTGATAAGAAAAAAATCTGAAGGTAGTGTCACAGAAGAGAGACTGTTTCATATCATGTATGAACGAAAACCAGAAACACAACAGACCTTGACAACAGACCTTGGCATCAGCACACATCTGGAAGGTAATCAAGCACTGCTGTCTCTTGGTGCTTTCGGGAGGGATTGTTTTCCTTGCAGCATTACTGGGCCCAACACAGTCTTCAAAACCACAAAAGTCAGAGAGCAGAGAGCGTCCTCCCTAACCCTTGCTGGAGGTCAGAGCCCTGCCCCGAGGCTGACTGGCTGGGAGGTGACTGGTGCTCCCGGTCAGATAACCATGTGCTTGTGTAACAGGCAACCTACAGACAGACAGCAGGACAGCTTGCTGTCCTCTGCCTGCCTGCTGCCTCTCACATGGACCAGCACCCAAGTCAGTCAAAACCTTATCATCTAAACCTTACCCACCAGTGCAAGGCAAATAAGATGACAACATTTTAAAGGGCTAACAGTGGAAATCAAAACAAGGTTAAAAAGTCATTAAGTCAAAGAGACTTGTTTTATTCAAGTGGTTCAAGTTTCTGAAGTCAGACTAGAAAACTGGCCAAGAATAAAAATAATTTTGACTTGCCTTCCTTGATGAGAGAGTGCCCTTTTCATTAATCCAGCAGATCATCCACAAATACAGTGAATGGAAACCATATAGTTAAAATCTTCCAGACTACTTTAGATAACTTTAACCATTAGAAAGAACTGCAACCGTTTAGAAGAGCGTCAAAACATAACACAGCCTGGCTCTTCCAGTTAAAATTTCACACTGGAAAATGGTTTCTGCTTTCTAAAAACACTGCATTATTTAACTATATTTCTCTCTTCTAGCTTTCTATAAATACTTTAAGGTGTGGTTAGAAGACTGTGGCCAAGCTCTTCAAGGATTTTTAGTTTCCATATCGAGTTCAGGGCTGCAGCGTATTTACATTAACATTTTCTGGAGAATACACTTCATTAACTGCTGTGGCAAAACCCTTGGTGGTCTTTTCCTCGCTGACTCTGACCACTGCCGTTTCAATCATTTGCAAATTACTTCCAGATGGGTATCAGTTACACAGAGATAGAGAATTTTTATAACATTTACAAATAGCACAAGAATCCTACAGACATATGATAAGCGTGCTATGCAGTGACACGTACGACGAGGCTGTGAACAGGGGCACGTGGAGCACATAACCCGATGTGCAGATTCTGCCCACGGACAAGCTGGAACCCCTTTGCTTGTACCTCTGAGTAATAGGTAGGACACTATCTCAAACGTACAAAAACTCAGACTATACCTGCAAATTTGATGCTTCGCAGGGGAGTCAGTCCCCTGAACACGGCCATTTAGTGCCATTTCAGATGTCCTCTTCCACCTGGCCCCAACTGCCATTCCAGGCAGCCATCCGTCTCCCATCTGCATCCCATCTGCCAGCCTTGTACGGGTGTCTCGGATAACCCAGCCCATCTAAAAATGGCATGGGATGCATACATCAAAGCACCCAGGTTGCTTCCCCTTTAGTGATGCAGAAGGCACCTTTTAATCGAGCAGCCAGCTTTTACAAGTCTGGTACGCTGCTTCTTTCACTTTTATTTGCTAGTGTTCATTTTAGGATTTGGAAAATGATCCTCTGAAGTCTCTCCAGACTACCAAATAACTCATTGCATTAAGGAAATGACAACCCCCATTTTAAATGGCTCCTACTGCATTTTTTAATCCCATCCTCTCCATACGTGCACTGTGTAAGACTCAGTTGCCTACATAATACATCTAATTGCCTCCCATTTACATTCAATTAAACTCTGTGATACTATTTTGCAATATTAATTAACTATGTCAGGGGCTAATCGCCCAGAGAATTTGACAAACGGCAGGGCTAAAGCATGGTATAAAGAGAAAGGTGTCTGGGGCTGCCTCCTGGATGAAGAGCTACTAGAGTCCATGATGGTGTGGGTACTTCCTGCATTGCCATTAGTTTGTGGGATTTTCATTTGCTTTAGATGTGTAGTTCTTGGGCAAAGTTCTAGATGTAAAAGTCACTTCTAGCACAGATTTCAACACCACTTTGCTTTAACTCTGTCTCTTTTTCTTTGGCGTGGAGACTCACACCCAGGTTTCTGTGCTGAAAAGGCAGCTTTGCTAGTGCCTGGCAGTCAGAATTTGCATCTGTTCAACTACAAATAAAAGCCAGGAAGAAAGTCTGAAAATCATCTTAAGAGTGGATAGGGAAAATTGTGGTTGTACAGTGGGAAGTACGACAGTTTGGTTTTTTCTGCCTATAACCAGCAAAAAGAAAGACCAAAAAATTTCTGTACCCTGTCCCATAAAGAAGGAATGGGCAGAATTAAAAATGCATCGTGTCTGGTGCTGGTCATTTCTATCAAGGACGGAAGCTGCTTTTGTTTGAATGTACTTTATTATATTCCCTCTAGGAAGAACATGAACTGAAGCAAGGGAACCTGGATTTGACTTGTGCATGGATGACCATAACCAGGTCTTTAAAGAAAAGGAAGAAACCTTCCTCATTTCACTGCTGGTGGGCATGGCCAGAGCCTCTGCTTCAAATTCAAAGCAGGCTGCTGCTGCAAAACATTACTAACAACTTACAAGTCTCAGTTAATGGTTTTCAACTGAGAAGTACTGTATACAGGTACTGTCTACTTATGGCTCTGCTCTCATGGTCGTTCTCCTGTCTTTCTGCTTCTGTGACAGCTGGTGAATTGGAGTTTTTCTTTTTAATCTTTCTGGAGATTCTCCTACCTCTGCAGCTGTAGGAGGTAACTTGAACATGAAATTAAAATTATGGGGTTTTTTTATGTTGTACTAAAGAATTATGATTGATTTGAGTATGTTCAAACATTCAGCAAGTATCATTTTTACTGTAAAGTTGTTGGGGTTTGGGTTGTTTTTGATTTTTTTTTTTTCCCAGAAGTTGCTTTAACGTATCAACTAAGCACGCTAGGAATGATTTAAAGCTTCTGGGTGTTCACATATAATTCTGAGCTTAACGCTAGCCTATTTTTTTGCAAACTGAAACGCTGGAATTTAGGGGGACAATGAGATCACATAGCAAATGGCTCTTAGGCAATAAGCACAATAGATGATGGCTGAAGGCTCTGCCTTTTCTCTTTACCTCCTGACACACCCCAGGGTTTAAGGAAGTTACACAATATGCACACCCACCAGTTAGGTTTTATTGCTTAATTACTTATAGGGAAAAAATTAAGTCTCCCACAGTTATCTGAAGCTGGGAGAACTGAATTGTTCATTCTTTTTTTCAACTTTTGGTGTGAAATACGACTATAAACAATTTGGAAAAAAAATGGACTACAAATATAGTCTAACAAAGCATACAGACGTACAGCAGCACATATTATAAAGCACAAAGGGAATGTTGGCTAGTATATACTCTGAGCCAAGCAAGCCTTCCCAGGCCTCTAATTTTTGTTTGTTTGTTTTAAATTGACTACTCATGCCACAGAGCCCTTCTTAAATTCTGTCAATTACACACGTGCACCATCCGAAGTCCTGGTAAATCTACTTTCCTTCACGAGGTATTCTTGACTATACTGCAAATTTAAGCAATACCTAAAGTCAGAGGGAATAAACCAGAACCTGTTAAGCATGAAGTAAGATATCACACACAATTCATCTGACATAAATAAGTTCAACTGCACTTCATAATGGTACTGACCCAAGTCAAAACTACTTAAGAACCAGGGAAGATGGAGTTATTTAAGTGTATTGGCAATGGTAGCTGCTACTTTATCAGGATATGAGAGAGACCGAAATTGTAAGGAGAGATAGAACACCTTACTGAACCAACCAGCGTAGCTGGGGTGCAAGGAAGAAAATCCAGAGAAGCTTTCAGGAACACAAGCCTTTCTTCAGGAGCAAGTGATCCAACTCTTATCAATTTCTCAGCAACTTTGTTCCAGTGAGGTGCAGTGGTTGTACTGATTATAGCAGATAACCAGAGTCAAAAGGTTCTGGGCTTTATCTGCAGTTTTGCTATGGGGATAATTTATCCTGTTGCCCACCACAAATGGCTTGCTTTCTTTGCTTCAGTTTCCTCATCCATAAAGTCGGAAGAACGCTTCCCTACTTCATAAGGGTTTGTCTCTTTGGGGAAATGAGCTGTTCTTTCCCTAAAGTGCATTTATTGAAAAATCTCTCAACACAGCATTCATAGTTCCAGTCTAGTCAAAGTCACAAATTAGGATAGCCTTACTTTGTATTTTAAATGCTCTTTGATATGAGAAATGCTACTTTGACATTGAAAATGCAAGAGAAGCAAAGCAAATTGCAGTGGTTTTGTCTTATCTATTGCTTATTACTGGAAGTTCTCAACGCTCTCTGGCAAAGGGTGAACCATTACCCTCCCTTCATAGATAAGGAAACTAAGGCACACAGAAGTCACTTGTCACATAATAGTACTTACTGAAGTAGTAATTGAAAGTCAAAGCCTTCTCCCTGTTTATTGACTCTGAAATCAAATCTAATTTAGGGCTACGCTGTGAAAGGGTGCTTCACTTTGCAAAGGCATCTCAGTTAAGACTTCAGTTCAGCAAAACACTAGGCACATGAGCCTTAGTGCAGCTCGAGGATTCAGAAGTGCAAGTATTACATAAGTAAAATGTAAAAAAAAAGCTTAAAAGAGAGTGGGCAAGAGGGAGATGGGAACTAGAGAATTTCTGCCAGAGAAACTAAGAACAAGAAGCCCTGTACCACAGAACTTGAATTTCTGATGCAAGTCAGGATGGGCTTTTGAGCACTGCATTTGCAGCCTACAGGGGCAATGGAAGCAAGCTGCTCAGTAAATGAAACAACATATATTTTATGGAACTTATGCAACAGCTATACTGTAGCTCCTTTGGAAACAATGGTAATTACACACCTCTCGTGTTATCTTTGGATAACACTGTAATTAGTATGTGTCATCACTCTAGCCATGATTAAAGTAATTACCATAAAAAGTCCCTTGTAAGTAGCATTTACTGTTCCGGTTTCCAAACATGTACAGGATTTTTTTTTTTTTTTTTTAAGCGTAATTGCTTTCTCTGTTCGCAGCTCTACTCAACGCTATCTCCCCACCCACCTTCTACTTTACACAGCCATCTGATGTTGTAGCAAAACTTTAACATATGTGAAATACTTACAGCTCTTCCAAGTAGGGAAAGTTCTTGAATGCATCTTCTGGTAGCCTTGTGATGTTATTCATGCTGATATCCCTGAAGAAGAAGAAATACAGATTTATCAGATTTATTAATAAACAGTAAGGGATTTTTACACTCTAGAAAAAGGAGGATAAAAAGAAAGCCCAATCAGATGGTATGAGAGCAGAAAAAAAAAAATATTCTCGCATCACACAGTAATATCTCTTCCTAGAAATTTGCATGCTAAACTTTCAAAGCAGAGTAGTTTGAGAATCCAGATGCAGCAAAGACCTCTATCACGGAAAGCTGATAAAAAAGTTTTCTGACACGTCCAAGCAAAAAAATTACAGTGAAACTACAGAGTATGCCTGTATGGAAGTGGCTCTGTGGTACTGTTAACCCCAGTACTAATCTTTACCAACTTACACATGCATACAGTTTTAACACAGACGATTAAGACTGCTCTAAAACCACAGCATATGAAAAAATGAAAAAAAAAAAAAAAAAAAAAAAAAGATTGTGACCACCCACCACGGAAATTTTCATCCCATAATGTCTTTAAAAAAAAAGAATACATGCATTGGGACTTAATAAAGAGCTTCTGGCAAACACAGCTTCTGGAACAACTGCAAGAATAGCAGAAACATGTCCTAGCTCTACCACAGTCATTTTTTTTCTACAAAACCTATAGAAGTCCTCGAGGTAATAGTTTTAAGCAGATTTCATTCTCAGTCCGTGAGCAGAGACAGGCCAGCAGCAAGTGCTTACATGATAGGTATGCAGACCTGTTCAGCTTTTTTCTTTCCAAAGGAGCAGTAAGTGGCAAACTTGGTGCCATCACCTCAGTTCACACCTACATAACCATCCCAGATAATGCAGTCCTAAAGCAAGTTATTACTCAATATGAGTAAAAGTAGCACGAAAACAATTCAGTTTGATAATTAAACTAATAACTGCCTAACAATTCATGACATAACCCAAATTCTTACTTTCCACTTGGTTACTGCCTTTTTTTTTTTTAATATGTAGTTTAACAAGCAATTCAATGAGACTCATTAGTACAGCCCTCTCAACTTCCTTCTGCTTGCTGTCTTCCACATGTTGCTCTCTAGCATCTATTTGCCACCTCCCCACGTATTTCGGGTAAAAAGCAAACAAAACCAAACCACCCCTTCCATTTCACTGATAGTCAACAAGTACTGCTGAAGCTCCAGCATGAAGATCTGAAGGGCAGGGCAACAAATTCTGTTTGCCGCCTAAAAAGCTCGACCTCAGTGTAAAGTACCAGCCCTTGCCCACTGCTCGGGCAGACGTTCTTAGCCCATCCGTAGCCACCGCTATTTTTCAAACATCTGCCTCAACTGGAATTATCGCTTCTTCTGATGAGGAAGAGAAAGGTCAATTTAGACTCTTCCTGCTATACTGGAAGGGCACAAATCCCTGAAGAACTATTTTGTAGCAGCAAAAACCACCCCATTAAGAAACTATAAAGTTTCATGTTCAGGATATCTTCCATGGCTCCCACCCATGACAGGACTCAGTGCTGATCTTAGGAGGTTCAGGGTCAGACCCCTAAGGGGAACAAGGAGCATGCGGAGGGGTTAGTGCTCCTTCTGAGGAAAAGGTGTCTTGGGACATTTGTGCCTTCTTTCATGCTGTGACGAACCGAATGCCATGTCAGTACCATACAACCTACCAAAAATGTTGCAGCAGCTAATTAAACCACTTTTTGCAAAGAGTGCCCATGTTATTCCTCCAGTTGCCAGACCATAATGTCTAATAAAGCTCATTAAAAAAAGTTTCCTTATTTATACTGACAACAGAATGCACTACATAAAAAAAACCCATAGTTACCGGGGGGGGGGGAATATTTTTTTCCCCACAGCAGTTGACAATGTCAACTGATGTCAGTGAATTTATGTTGACATTAACAAGTAACTGGCAACTGGTCTGCTGCCCCTGACCGAGCAGCACAGCCCCCCAGCCACCACTGACATGAACACTACGCTCTTACATTAAATCTAGATGCAATTGTTTCTTTAAATTAAGTGTTTATTAAATAGTAGGCCAAAACTTCATTCCTCATACCCCAATGTAAACCAAGAGTTATTCCTCAGCAGCTGTTAAGAGTATACTAACGAAACTCAAGAGCAATGGAGATCAGAATAAGGTTCAGCACATACAAAACAAACCCAATTGTGAGAGAAGACCAAGAAAATCCACTATGGCACAACAGACTCCTTCACTAAGCTCCAGAAGGAGGTGAACTGCAGATGATTTATTTCTGAACTCTACAGCCGGCATGCTTTAAGAGGTGCTTTGTGTCTCAGCAGCAGCTTGGGTACCGTGAGATGCTGCAGTTGCTGCAGGGGACATTTTTCTTCTTGTGCAGGAAAAGTAAATAAAAGTATCAGATACATGAATCATCAGCCGTCTGCTCCACAGGAGACTGCAACTTTTATTCTCCCTACCCCTCATATACATTTTTCAAATTGTCATGAATACATGCATTTCACACATCCAAGCTAGTCCTCTCCTTTCCAGACGACTACACATCCCCTTCCAGTATCAACTGGGAAGCGTTTATGAATAGGGCAGAAGGGTAAGAAGGGGGTGGAGACCCTACATGAGTCCTAAGAAATAGTAACCCATGCAAAAAACTCACAACTCTCTCAAAAGGCTGTCCAGGTAATATAAAACCCTATTATAGCATATACCATATTAAACAGTGGTAGTAAAAATAAGTCAACAGTACATATCATCAGAAAGCACTTTATGAATGGCCATACATCACTTGTTCAAGGATTTTGACTGCAACCACATTTGTCGCACTACGTGATAGCTCTTTAGGACAGAAGCAGTAAGAAATCACATCCATCTGAAAGCAATGGTCTTGAAGTTTCCAGACCTACAAAGCCTGATTTTCAGAAGTGTCATATGCAATCCTAAATGAAGTCAATGGAAACCATGTAGACATACAGTATGGCTGACATCCAAATTCTACGTAATTCCAGCTTTCTCTGGGATCTGAAATTAGCAAAGAATGTTTTTTGCCCGTAGCTCCAAGTGTTAGCATCTACAATTTTAATATGGGGAGTAGACTCTTTGGATGTAAGCACAAAACAGAACACCTTAATAATGAAGATTTGAGAAGCATCATCAATATCCACAAATTCTACTGAAATTTATTTTCAGCGAAACTGCATTTATAACAAGAACAGGCACAAAGACGCATTGCAATTCTGTCTTCAGCATTATCACGTGAATCTTCAGGGACTGCTTATCATGACACCTTGTTACAAAGCTGGAATTATTACAAAGTTTCTGTATTTGCCTTCATTACATGGGATAGTGACTCCTACTCAGTAAATAAGCCAATCTTTATAGCACTGATTCGCAGACTTTGGTGAACATCAAGCCACCAACTTTCAAAGTTTCTTAATGATCACTGTACAAGTTTTAAATCAATTTTTGTTTAATTAAAAACATTATGTAAAAGCAGTTTTGCTGCAGAAATCACAAACTGATTGCCAATGCCTCACCAATCAACAGACTTGGGTAAATCACAGTTTGAAAAACTGCTAGAAAAAAAATTAAGTTTCAACGTAGGAGATGAGAAGGTGAAAACGCACTAATCTTACCTGAACTGCACTATCAGCAAAAAAGTAACCAATAAAGAAGGCGAAAACCACAAGGAATTGTAGAAGCCAAAATCAGACACTTGGGTTTTTATTTTCATTTCACTCTACAGAATATCCTCAAAGAATCAGTTCATGGGAACTATTTGCTGGTAATAAAATATTAAGTAGTTCACAAGCTTCAATGCAAGAATTTACAAACAATATTAGCAAACACCCATATCACTAAAATTAGATGACTTAATAACTGCTCTCTAAGACATTTTCCCAGTTAATTTGGAAGATACTTTTAATAACACATGCTTTCTAGAAGAATTACAACAAAAACAGACTAGCACCATATATTATGACAAAATAATGGCAAATGTTCCCCCCAAGACCACTGCCCAAACCAAAAATAGCTTTTATTTTAGAAAATACTCATTTTACTACTCCTAAACTTTCAAAAAACAAGTAAGGCTATGCAGAATCAAGGAAGCTGTCCATGTAATAAAGATAAAATATTAGTACAGGCCTTGGATACGTCAAAGAAATTTCCACTGAGAAGCTGCCTTACTCCACCTGTTCCTCCACGTTTACTAGAAAGGCCTTACGCCTATGAGCCCAGAGCTCTTTTAAGGTCCTAATATATAAAATAAAGTTCTAAGAATGAACAAAATGAATACCCAAGAGTACCTTCCCAACCTCTAGCTAGTGTCCACGGGAATGATACTATCGCACAACAGAAGGATCACGTCAGCAGCTGCCTAATGCCCCATTTCAGCAGGACTACACTGAAGGATCCATTCTGGTTTGGGTTATTACATCCAGACATAGGTCCCCTAAAAACAGCACAACACCTACAAACCTCTCAATTGCCACCAAACAAAACAAAACCAAAAAAAAAAAAAACCCCAAACAGAACACCAGAAAACCTCGACACTTGCCCTAAACTTTACTGGTACACTGAAGTTCACACTCTGTGTCTGAAAGGCTTATCTTAAATTTCCTGTTCTTTTGTCACTTCACAGTATGATCTGTCAGCCCCAGCAACCTACAGCTCTGTCTTGAAACTAAACTCAGCCCCATGCTTGTATTTGGGATGTTTTCCCTGGGATGTGCAAAATGGACACAACAGCTTTAAGAGGGAAAAGATGAGGGCAGCGATTCCTGCCCATAGATTCGTCAGGAAAAAGAAGGAGAAGCCGGGGTAGACCTGCACCTTTCAGCAGTTAGCCATTAACCGGGCTTATCTGTACTAAGCAGCCAGGCTAAATCTTCACTCGCTAACCAACTTTAACCGAGGCACGTCAGGGCGTGATCGGGCAAGGAGCTGGCATCGAAACTAAAATGATGAGCAGCCAAAGGTGGTAACCTCTTTAGCAAGAAGAGGCTGCATCTCGGGGATAACATGAATCACAGCCTTACAGTTACAATTAGTTTCGCCATTTCAGGTAGAAGAGATTTAACGCCAGAATATAAACACAACCATGCTCCCTCCTACAGTGCTATTGGTGCCGTGGCTGCAGTTTTGAACAATAAATAAGGCTCCCACACTCGGTCAGAAGTTTTGTCCGTCTTCCAGGAAGGTACTACAGAAAAGAAAAACAACAACAACAACCACCACCACCAAAAACAAAAATCCCCCACAAAAACCAAAACAAAACAAAAAAACCCCAACAACTAAAACAAGTAGCTTGAAGAAACCTACTGAAAATGTTATTTCACCACACCAGGTACTGCAGAGACAAATTTTTACAGGCCAAAGGTGAAAAATCAGGCTACAGTACTCCAGCAGTCATTTGCTGTCTTCGGCCTGCTTCAGTAGATCCCTTCAGGATATTCTGACAACTGCTTTAATCTTTATTTCCAGCTTCGTTTAGCAAAGTCCCCTGCTTTCACCTAACACAGAAACACTTTAAAGTCTTTAAAAATACTTGTACGTATACTAACCAGCAAGGATGCTAAGAGCTATGAAAACCTCCCTCTGTTGAAAATAGGCATCAAGTGAGATAAATTAACTTGGAAGAGGAAAGCACCTTTGTTGGACATAGTAAAAACACAAAGCACATCTCCTCCCTGCATAAAGCAGGAGATTTAAACTACTCTCAAAGCAGCCAGCAGTGGAGATTTCAGAAACCTGAATTAGGCAATATAATGCACTTGTAATAAAAAAGTTTATTCCTTCTGTGCAAGAATTCCAGTTCCTGATGGAAAGTTTTGGACGGTTTTTTGTTTTAAGGATTCTTTATTCTACCGCTAACCAAAGTCAAACTTCCCCAGACTTCAGGATGAGCAGAAATACTTCATATCTTGAATGGCAACTTACTAATTCTCTTGCATTTTAAAAAAACAGAAACTCTTACTTATCTTTAGAAAGTGGATTCAGTCACAGCTTTTATCAGTGGTATCACGCAAAAGAGAATTAGCTAAAATGCACAGCATGTCACAGCATCTCCTGCAGGGCACAGATAGCTTTCTCTCTCATTTTAAAGTACTGCCTCTACCATAAAGTAGCCTGACCCTTGTTAGATTTATCCTAAACGTCTTTCTTATCGATTGCCAGAGCGGGATTCTGGCTAGAAAGGCCAGCTGACTAGAGACAATGGAATCAGGGGAGGGGGACGATAATTCTTGCACGAGAAGAAAAGCTGCAACAACAAAGAGGGACCACAAAATGGGAAACAGGCTTCCTGTAGAGGGCTACAGAAAGGACAGGCAAAAATGATAAATAAATTAGCCCAAGATATAGGCAAAGAATGAAAGCTAACAACCCACAATAACTGATGGGCATTGAAAAGGAAAACGATGCCAGTCTCTCTGAACTGAGGGACATTTAGCTGCAATAGCCTTTTTTTTTTTTGACAGTACCTACCGTTCTTCACTGCACCTCCCCAGCCAAAAGGTTTGCACATTTTAGGCAAAGAAAACTTCCTTGCTACCCAGCTCTGGCGTGCTGGCATGTCTCCTAAAACTCACAGGAGATGCCGGTGCTACTACGTTTTCTATCCTGCATTGCAGCCTCGGCTATCAACACATGGATCTGCACTGAACTGGGGGCACACGCACCTTCCCACCACATTCATGCACTGCATCTGAAGGCATGCTAACGACCTAAAATACTCCACTTTGTAAAAAAGAACTTAGTTGGAAAAACATGAAATATCTAGCTACGGAAAAGGAAAATTAGATCTCAGCCAAACCCAATCGAGATTGACTGCTTTAAAAATAAAATCAAAATACTCCCCTGTGCTCCCCTGCACTTCATTAATAGCTAACTTCATTTTGGCTCTCCACCTAACCTCTATCTTTTGTGAGGTTTAGAAGGGAAGGGGAAGAGGGAATATGGAGGGGGGGGGAGAGGGAGAGGGAGGGAGGGAGGAGTGTTTGTTGAAGGGAAGAAGATCATGTTTCAACAAGGCACCTTTAAAATCCTGTAAAATACTCCCTCTGAGCAAGCTTAACCTGTTTGCTGATAGATAATAGCATGTAATACTGTAGGCTCCATTCAGTCTTTTCCAAGGTCTGGGCCCTCTGCCACCGAGTTATTTAATTGTAACACTTACAAAATGATTTAGGCAGAGCTATCTATATTTGAATAAAGCCCTCCTACCTACCTGTATAAAACCATTAGGTAAAAGGTCCTAATCTTATGTAAAATTCCCCAGGTAGTAACCCTGATCTAGCTTCAGTAGTACTAGGAAAAGCTGGAGCTGTTAATATTTTTAGAAACTACATTAAATAAGCCAGGTTATTGCAAATGCAAGTCAATGTGATGCTGGAAAATACTCAACAACAATTAGCCACCCATTACCACTGGGACCATTGATATGTGGATAATGTCCCGATTATGTTAACGTCAGTGAAGATCAACAAGACAAAGCAGCAGATATTTTTCTTAGTATACCAGACCAACAATTCTTTGCTGATTATCAAAAAAAAAAAAAAAAAAAAACCAAACAAAAAAAAAACCAAAAAAGGACAGAACTATATGTAGCTGTACAGATTGGGTCAGTGCTTCGAATTTGGTCCAGGTCACATCTGCATTAACCAGGAGAACTGCCTGGTGTGGCAGCAGGGAGAGGCACAGGGGAAGAGGAGAAATCAGGGAGACTCAAGGTTAGACCAGTCTAAGTTGCACTGTGGTGCTACGGTCTTGAAGAAGCTCATTCAGTGCCTAACTCCTTGTAGAAACACACTCACACGATGAAAACCAATGTAATTTTCAACCAAATCACACACCTTAGCAGCCAGTCCCAGGGGAGACCAGGAGCTGAATTACACCCCTGATTTAGAGTTACTCCCCCTTTTCGCCAGTTTCTTCAGGATGAACATAAAACCACTGAAGGGACAGAGTAAACGAGTTTGCATTAATACTGTCCCATGTCTTAATCAAATTCGGTATGTAATGGAAGTATAGAAAGCCTAAAGGATCAACAAGGAAATTCTAATTAAATTCACTCCATTAGAAAGAAAAAAGTTTGGGGTTTGGGGTTTTTTGTTTGTTTGTTTTACTGTATCTTCCTGATAACAAGAAGCAAACAATTCTCTTCCAGAAGCACTACCTCACAACTACTGCTTTGAACGGCAATTGCCTGCACTATGAATCCAATGAGCATAGCTAAAATTCAAGGATATGTGTTACATGCAGACATGCCAACCTCAACAGCTAGAAATCATGAACAGGAGACAAACAAATATCAGGCAAAGGAAAGATGATGTTTACAGAGGAGCCTACACTTGGAAAGTGTTTAAACTTGCATTGGTGTGCGAGTTTAAAAACAAGTTAAAGTAATATGCTGAGTAATTAATTTCTTACCTTTTATATACTACCTATATCTATTACTGCAAGGTTTGGCTACCTCAGCCTATACTATTAGCTAACATTCATATGGTAATAGCACACCGACACCCCAATATATTAGACTGGTATTTTATTTAAAATTTACATTCTCCCGATTTCTGACAAGGTCTGCACAACTACCAGTGCCCATCTCCCAGCGGGAAGGGCCGAGCTCGAGGGCACCTCTGGGTATGCCAACAGCCAGGACGCTGCAGTATTAACTATCCCATATCCTCCAATCCTTACTGCCGTGCCCCATCATGTTTTTCTCCTTCTGATCTTCATCTACTGTTCCTTTTAACGTGAACAAAGTTGTTAATGATAAAACAAAATGGAAGGTTTGAAACCATTTTTTGCATTAATGTAGATGTCTCTCCTTGCGATTCCATCTCTCCCCAATAATCTTAAGTACGGCCCTACTGCCTCTGACATGATCACAGAGACCTCCAACACTTAAAAAGCACAGAAACCTGTTCTGCATTCACAGCCCATTTTGCAGTCACAAAAAGCCTATCAGCCATGCCATTTTTTCATTTATGAGCACATTTCCTCTTCTTCTAGGAAACATTCTTGTAAGAAAGGAAATACCCAAATAATTAAAACCTTAGTCAACATCTGCTGTGACTGGCTGAATAAGACACAGGTTGCCTTCCCACCCAGCAAATACACTTGCCATTTCCTAAGTACCCATGCTATCTCTCTAATGAGCACAGCGTCTTATCATCTGTTGTTTGTATTGCATCAAGAAGCTAAGGGCCCTAGTTCAACCTGTCAACGTGATTGGCACTGTACACATACACAGCTGGAGACACTCCTCATCTACAAGAGTTTGCTGCTTAAATGGACAAGACAAACAGCATGGATGGGAAAACAGGCACACAGAGGTGAAGTAACCTGCCCAAAGTCACGAGCAGAGCCTGGAACCTCCTCCAGTTGCCCAATGCTGCTCTCATGTGCTATGCCCAGCTACTACCCACCATGTCCTTTTCAAAACAAATGAATTACCTTAATTTTTCCTTTGTTTTTTTTGTAACAGGGAAACAGGACAGGAGACTGTTCTGAAAGTTTCTCATTTGCTAGATGTGCAGGTTCACTCCATTTGGTAGCGGTGGAAAGAAATTACGCTCTAACAGCTATGCAAGCAGCTTACATGCAATGTTTCCATCCGCTTTTCTGTGGCTCTAACTAACTGGAACGTTCATATGACTGCTCACTTGGGGATGAAGCACTTAACCTGCTTTTTCATGGAAACAATCAAACATCAGAGTACCCACCAACCCTGGCTATTAGAGGGGACTGAGATAATTCAGAAGTTTTAGGAAATAGGGGTACACGGAGCCCTTTTATAGTACAAATATGAAAAAAGCATATAAATCCTGTTGATTCCAGTAAGTTTTTAGCATTTTGCTGAAGCAGGACCTACAACATTTTCACTGACAGTCACAGAAAGGCTGAAAAAATTCAGACAGGTCTGTTCCTGCAAGAGAAGTAACATCCCCCTCTTTCCCCCACCATATTTGTAAGTTATTTCTCCTGCCTCCTCCTTCCCATGTCACATCAACCTGTTGTGTTTTTTTTTTTTCTTCCAACATGATGTCTTAGCTTTCTTTCAGACACAGTAACTAGCTCTAATGTACCCTATTCATGTGCCAATCAAGCCATCATCAAGATCTTAGAGAGAACAATACTTGTATGCAAAGACCTATTTTGAACTGGTATTTGAGTCACTGCAGGCCAGCCATTAAGCAATCACACATACGGTTAATGGCCTATGTTGACACATGGTGGGGAATTAACCCAGAAAAAAATTCCACTGCATTATTATGAAAGAGATCATATCCTGGAATAGGAATACAGCGCAAGTTAACATGCTCTTCGGTTAATTTTTAAGAGCCACACGTTTGGTGCGGATTACAGGCTGAAGGAGGAAACAAAATGTCTTTTGGTACAAGAGTATTTCCCTTACATAGTTGGAGATTATTTATAGAAGAGAGTAAAATTATGCATTATTCATGGTTTTATAATTATTTATTCTCCGGAATACAGTAACACCAGGGAATTGAGTAGGAAAAAAAAAAAAAAAAATCAGGCCACAAGTGTGACACGCACATTAGTTAAGCAGTCTGAGGGCAAGCCTGTGCCGAGATACTCCTCCTATACCTATGAGCATCCATCACAAAAAGCAAATAATCAACCTGTGCAAAACCATGAAGAAGTCCACGGACAAAACCGAGTAGGAACTCGGATCATGCACATCCCTGATCCGTAACCAACCTTGCAAGTCCACATAGAATCACAGAATCATTTAGGTTGGAAAAGACCTTCAGGATCACAGAGTCCAACCATCACCCATGCCCACTAAACCACCCAAACTCCTGGCAGGGAACTTCTCACAGCTACCCTCTGACTTGAAAGTTTTTAAAAATCATTTCTAAAAAGCAACATGGTTATCCAGGACTCCAAGAGTAACTACAGATTAAAACGCTGCAAAAGTCATTATAAGTATTTGGTGATAATCCCCTCAGATTCACACCCACTTAGGGTTAACACAGACTACGGGGGAGGGAGGGACTTCAGGAAACCAGCAGAGCAGTTAAAATCAGTAAGGACCAACATTTTTTGAGGGGCCATTGCAAAGCATCTTTGCCAGGCAGACTCATCACGCCCTGCAACTAGCACAGCAGTTGTTGAGTGGGATCAAATCTAAGCAATGTAATTATTTTATGCCTACTGCATGTCTTCTGCACTTTATCCAGCTTGTCTCCTGCCTCCAGACAGCATGGCTCGGGCTACACGTGAAGCCACGGCAAGTTGTAAACCTGGCGGTGGAGCCTTTGGGTGCAAGCGTTCAAAAAGCTGTTCTCCTATTAGTGATACTTTTGCATTTCACTGACATGTCTTCCAGATATGGGAAACTATGAGGAATACTTTCATGCCTTCATCTCATTTAACAACAGTCCCAGTAAACTGGCTGGAATAACAACTCTCCAGGTAAGGGCCTTGAACCCTGGATCATCTTAGCCCAAGCCACGTGCGTCCAAACCATTCATTACAACCATCGTTTCTGGCAAGACTTGAGATTATTTGTAAAAGCCAGTAAAGGTAAGCAGAAGGATTTTTTTTTTTTTTTTTTTTTTTTTAATCCATAGGTATCTACATATAAAGGGAAAAGGGGAACACAGCAACAGGTTACATGCTTAGGGCTTCAACCTACTACATCCTCCAGGGTGTAGTTGTATGATGTGTTTTCTTTCTGACGAAGGAAATTGGCTTGATATTCCCATCACTTTCCACCTCCATGGTGGAACTGTTTACAGTCAGCATTCTGTAATCAGATCACTACAATAATCTGGATGTAAACAAAACCCTTTCTGGGTTTTGGCCTACTTTTTTTTTTGTAATCAGATGGAGTTAGCTGTGTTCTATATAGCGTGGCCTCAGAGAGAGCTGTATCAGCACAACTACGCAGCAGCAGACTCCCATGGTAGTAGGAAAGAGGAAGGGTACCGAAGGAGACAGTGGGAACTCTGCACTGAAAGAAAATGTAACATGAAGCTATGCCTGCAATGAAATCAACACCAGATTCCCTACAGCAGTTTTTCAGAAAGATATTTGTCATGTTTTAAGTAAATAAAGTTTAACACTGTGTTTGCAACCAAGTTAAAATAGCGCAGCATTGCCAGTTGCAACAGTTGTCCTTATCACCACAGAGTCATATTGAACCGTCAACCACCAAGGTAACTGTATCATTTTTAAATGACTCTAGCTTTGATTTTTCTTTAATGAGTTAAGTCAGCCCAGGTTAGACGCATATCCGAGTTTTAATTTAAAGCACATATTGCTAAACCCGACACAGACACTTCACGCATGACCAAGCCAAGGTTTTGTTCGTTACTATTGAGGAAGTTCTCAGGCATTTTTTCCTTATTGAAAACTTCTGTGAACAACCATTGCTGAAACACTAGGAACATCACTAAACTATGTAATCCAACCAGTTTAATGAGATCTGGGTGTCCCCCCCCTCCAGTCTCAGGTCCCTGCTGCATAACCACGAACACCTACAAGGCACGTTTTGTTCCATTTAACAGCCTCAAGGGCAATTCCATAAAACTGAAACTGCCTCAACAGGAGCATTGGGGAGCCACGCTCACCCTTTGGACTCCAAGGACACCACATCTCTCTCCACCTAGCAACACAGTATTTACTACAACAAACATTTATTTCACACCAAAAGCTCCCCGTCACAACTCCGGACACAGACCTGCTGAGGTTCAGTTCCTTGCCCCAGCAGAGACTCATTTTGTGGGTTTGGACAGGTTGCTTCCCCTTCCCAAACCCCAGGTTCAAAGGAGAATAATCTTTTCTGCATCTCTGTGAGGAAGGGGGAGGATAAAGCTACCGATGTTTCCGAGCTGTCCAGACAGAGCCCAGCACTTAAATCTGTTTACACTGATAGAACAGCAGTTCTATCATTACGCACATATATTCGTATAAAAATCTTCCGCTGCATTTTCACTCTGTGTTTTTGCTCTGCTGCAAAAAGAGAACACAAACAGCTACAAATCCAACTTCATAAAAATGCCAACTTTAGCAACTCTAAGTACTTTGAATTTTATTCATTTTCTTCTGGTTTATTTTGGTCGCCTAGTCTGTCCCACCCAATGTTTAGAAAGCAACCTGAGCCTCAAAAGTCTGGGTAAGCCCTACATTTTTAGAAGGCTAAAAGCAAAAAAGCAAAACAAAATTGGTGTATGAACACAGTCACTGATACAGTGAAGCCAGAAGATGAAACGTAAACACGTCAATCAGTCCAAAACTATATACAACAGCTTTAGCATTTAAGAATTTTTTTCTCTTACATATAACATGCAACTTGCATGTAACTAAAAATTATTTCTGGCAAAAATAAAATCTTTTTCTGCAATACAGTGCTATAATTATCTACACACTGTGGGAAAACTAAAAGCACACAGTACAGCTTTCTCATGTCAAAATAGATTTCATGGCAGCACCTGGAATGGCCTTTATAGAACCAAACATGCTTTTATGTAGCAATTTTCAAGGCACCTTGAAGTAGCTCATGAAGCACGAGCAGTTTTAGTAAGATGTAAAACTCAGGTTTTGGAACATTCTTATCATCAACTATTGCACTGTACTTTAACAGAAGAGTAATTTCCACTTTATGCATTTGAAGGATTAAAGTGTGCCTGAAGTCTTCTGAAGTTTCCCACGTGGCAGCGTTCATGCGTGCTAACACACAACCCTTGCGTTTCACTCCAGAAATGGCACCTTCAACAAGGGGAGGGTTGCTGCCCACTGAAAGATGTGTAGCTAAATACAAGAATCCAGACAGCCTCACTAGCTTTGTACAAGCTTCCCAACCTTTTGAGTTATACTGATTTCAGCTACATTCCTCTTTTTCATTTATTTGAGATGGGTGGCCAAGTCCCTTACACGCATGAAGACATGGGTTGAGCATCCACCTTACCTTCCAGTGAACCTTGGACATGAATTGAAATGAAAGCTGCCCAAAATGTCTGCCAGGACACCCTTAGAGAAGAGCTACAGGTTCAGCTTCTACTTCAATAGTACAGGACTAAACAAGGGGCATCAAGGAAGTAATCAAAACCAATTTTATTTCTTCTTCTATAATGAAAGTGTCAGGAATTATCTCATTCTTATCTGACTTATCACAGAGCTAATTATTTCATTTCAAGAAGCAAAACTTCATGTATGCTTTGCCTTGTGAAAAAACACAACTCTTTCCTTGGCAAAGTTGCGTAGCTTTTATTTCTCCCCCCACCCAACCTGCATTTGCTGTCATCTTAAAGCAACATAATATGCTTCTAAGTTCAGGATCTACAGTGACAGCAGCATGCGCGCATACACGTAACGGTGGGTTTTCTCCCCCAGTGTCTGCAGTAAAAAACTAACTAGTGTTATGAGCATTTGGGGAAGGGGGGGGGGGGGGGGAAAAAAAAAAAAAAAAAAAAAAAAAAAAGACAGACAGACAAGGGATTATTCCATTGGTTTTCAAATTTGGCCACCAACTGGTCCTCTCTCGAGAAGATGGGCAGACTAACTCTCCTTCTGCAAGTAACCCTCAGACAAAGCCTTCTCCCCCAGCCTCCCACTCCCACCAGACAGAGCAGGGTCTCACACCTAGACACCTCCCTTTGCTGGAACATCAGACTGTGGGACGTTGCTTCCCCCAGAGCCGGCCTGCTTGCTGACTCCCTCCGACAGGCGAGCCAGGCCCCCGTGCCCCCGGAGACAGTCGCCCTTGTCCTTGCCGATGCGTCTGTGTGCGCAGCCGTCGCTGCCAGCGTCGTGCAGGCAACCTGACAGCTCTGCGCATCTCGTGTTCCTGGGAACTTGGCGGAGGTACGGCCCTACCGCTGACACCGGCCAACAGATGACAAGAGCCCGCAGAGCCGCATCCTCCGACGGTTCGAGAGCCTCAAGCAAGGTTGCCTGCACCACGCTAAGCTCATGAGGGGCACAACTAACTTCCGTCAATGTGGGTTGGCAATAGAGTGGAAACTGGCTGGAGCAGTCACATCTGCAGGTAACGAGCCACCCAGTAAGAAAATCTGTAAAGGAAAATAATCAGTCTGGATGCAGAGAAACCAACTGAAAGCACAAAACCCCTCCTCTTTATGCACCAAGAGATGAAGGAGGAGTGTCCTCATAGCGCTTCCACCTCTGAAGGTCAGAGGACAAAAGGCAGACTCTCCTTTCACCTGCAGCAGAAAGCCACATAAGTTGAGGAACACCATCTTCTTTTTTTTTTTTTTTTTTTTTTAAAATACTATTATTATGAACTATGCCGAAATGCAGATTTTGGATGGCTACACAGAGAGGCCACCACAAAAGCAGATGAGAAGTCTTTCAGTGTAACAAACTAAGATGGATCAACTCTGGCTGAAACGTGGGTCCTTACTCAAAATTTCCCCCAAACTGGAGAAGACTTCTCCAGAATCAAAACAGTCGGAGAACCTGGTTCTTCATCAACCAAGTCTTTTCACAGATTTAAACTACAACTAGAGACTCAAACAAAGAAAATTTGGGGAGAAAGGAATAAATTGTGAATTATAAAAGCAAGAGTTGTGGGAAAAGATTTTATAATGTACTGGACCAACTGATAAAGATGTGGGAGAAGGGGTGGCAAGTTTCAGGCACAGAGACACTTTCTGAGGTCCCTAATGGCATGCAGACATTTATTTTGCCGTTGCAGGGCTCCCTGCTAACCTGTGGAGGTTGTCCCTCCATCACTACAGCACACAAAGCAGCCAGCACAGTCTGAGCTGGCAGCCGTAAGAGGGTTAATGCACACTGCACACCAATTAGAAAAACCCTATAGTTAAAATTAACTGCAACTGCAAAGAGAAAAAGAATATACGAGGAGAAAAAGAAACCCAAAAACCCTCACTCTCTCACATGCCCAAAGAAAAAGCCAAGTACACTGTTAGCGTGAGGAATCCAGCCCTTAACACATTCCCATTCCACACCAGCATATTCACAGTAGTTTTCAATAAACATCTACACGAGTCACTGGGGGGGGGAAATAAAAAAAATCTGTTTTCTTTCATACAATTCCACAAAAATAACTGTCATCACAACCATCCTTGTGGCAGAAAAGTCCATATTTGCCTGCAATGAAATCCGTCTGCAGCTGCCCTGTGGAAAAGACAGCCAATAATTGGCTTCTTTCACCTCTGTTAACCACGAACAAAAGTGTCATTCAGCTCCCAAATGGACAGAAGGCACCAATGGATGGTCAGCTCCCTGAGCCAACGGGCTGGAATAACAATAACCCTGTAGCATTTTCTTTTTCCTTTTGTTTAGTCTTTCAAAGCCCTTAATTAAGACCCTCACAAAGCACCCCTACAGGCTTCTTTCAATGAGGCATTACACGCCTGTTTTCTTGTATTTAAGGAAGAAAAGTAACAGGGATTTCTGAAACACATTAAGCAGTACACACAATTTCCATGTATTCACAACTGAAATACTGTTACATTTTAGCTTTTAAATATTATCATCAATAAAAAGAAGTTCAAGCTTACTGTGCCCGCTCGTTGCTGTACATCCCTTGCTAAGTCAAGAAAAAAAATAAATACAGGCGGTCATAAACCTGGCATAACTGCAACAGCTCGCCCAAATCCATCGCAAGCCAGCAGCTCCCAAACGAAGGCAAGCGGAACAGCGCATGTTGATGAAACATCCCTGGGCATCCTGAAGCAGACGGCTGAGAAAGGACCGGGTAACGCAGGGAACTAATTTGTTGAGACTGCACAGGACGCGCTGGCATTGTCTGAAAAATCAGAGCTTGTGAAGGCTAAGGTATATACCCTGCTGGTTTAGTGGCCTCGCGTACAAGTACATATCTGCTTGCATTTAATATACGTGAAGGTAACGTGTACTCCGTTACTTACGACCAAACTGATGCGATACCAATGTTTGTATATTGAACAGGACATTTGAGGACTACCTCTGCTTTTCAGCAGCACAGGCAGTCTCTGCTTAACAGAAACGGTATAGAAACTTGCAATATTTGAGCAGCTCCTTTCTTGAAGGACTCGTCCCCCAGCCACGAACAGGAAATAAAACAGTTTTAAGAAAACACCATTGAAATATCGCCCTCGTAGGCGCAGTCTGCTTTGGGGAAACCTGGTCATCTAGTCCTTTCCCACTGCAAACCAGCCTGAGCGGCAGGGGCCAACGTGGCCGCTGGTTTTTTGTGGGGCACCCAGTGCGTGGGGCGATGGGTGCAGGGGTGGGTGGGCAGCATCAGGTACAACCACCACCTAACAAAGCCATTACCCGGCCAGGGAGGGTCCGACCCCTCCAGTGTGCTGCTGTCTCTCTCCATTGTCTTGTAAATGCCCTTGTCCTGTGAAAGGCGGCATATGGTTCCTTGCAGGAGACCGGCCCAGCAATAGAAGGTGCAGCCCCAAACTACCAAAATCATTAGCAGAGGGTATTTTTCACGTCAAAGAACCACAGGCTGAGGCTCTGGTAATCTCCAAAACGCTCTCTCCCCTGCAAGAAAACAGGCAGAGCCTTTTTATGACTGACAGAAACCCCACACAACATGAAGAGAGAACAGAACAAAGACGTTTTTATTGCTACCACCAACCTGAACGAACACAAAAAGCAATAGTTTTAAATCCTCCTCTCTACACTACCTACGTATCCAGCAGGCATTCTTTAACAAGCACCGCTTGCTATAAAGACTGCATGCATCTAGGCAAAATGCAACTGGGTATAAATCAGCTTAGACCTTTTTTTTATTAATTTTTTTTAAAAATATACCAAAGAGTTAGCTGCTTGTACCTGTATTCACATAGTCAAGGAAGTAACTGGCCTTTCAGGAACGGTAATCTAGCAGCAGTAGTCAGTGATTTTGCTTTTCAAAAATCAGACTCCCTATTTAGATATTATACACCAAAATCTCCTCTAGTCTTACCTTAGAGCACTGAATTAAGGCCCCAGCAAATAATACATGACTATCATCTGTCCTATATGGTGTTCCTGTTTCCTCCTCCTACAAGAAAATACAATGTAACTGTAGTAAAAGATAAAAAAAAAAAAAAAAAAAAAAAAGACAATGTCTGCATGACATGGTTTTGAAGGCCTAACTCCAAGCACTCGTTTTTGGAAAGCCTGTTCACAAGCCTTTATCAGAACGTGCTGTATCACTGACCTTGACAGAGCTTCAACATCGACCAAGCAGGAGTTTGCTCTCAAGTTCTGTTATACTATTGACAATTTCTGTGATTATTTACCACAGCAGTTCAGGTGGGACTCCTCTCCAGCAGCAAAGAGCAAGAAAAGTAATTTGAATTCTGAAAACGAGCATGAAATGTTATCTTAAGTGCATCAGCTACAATCCAAATTCATATTGCGAGTATCTGATAAAACTGCGATATAACGTGAAAATACGCCACAGCAATATAATGAAAAAAAGCAAAACAAGACCTAGCCCCTCCCATGCCCCCAAAGCCCCAGATGCAGCCCCCAGTAGCACACGCAAAGGGTAAAGCTTGCCTCTTACTAGTTGTATGGCTCAGCGTCCAGGACAGGGCTATCTCGGTACCTAAACTGCTATGGTCTTAAAACAAACAAACAAACAAACAAAAACACCACCAAAAAAACCAAACCACCCTCCCAAAAACCAGTCCAGACATCAGAGGTGCTAGCCAGCATGACTTTGTTGGTTAGGAATGGCATCCCAAACTGGATAGTTGTGCTAACCAAATTTCGTAGTACAGCTCTGGACTTCTGGATTCTGCCCTAACATGAATAAAAATAATACTACTCACCATTGGTGACCCAAGAATATAAACCAATAAAAAATTAGCATATTTTCTAATTTTTAAGGAAAATGTATACAAGCAAAGGAAATCTTTCACAGAAACCCTGTGATAGCCATCGCTCGCCATTATAAATAAGAGGTCAAAGAAGCACTTATTACTAGTAATTTTCTTGAAAAGATTAAGTTCTCTCTTCAGTTTAACTCTGTTCTCAGGATTTACATGACTACACCTATTTAAAACTGAACAGATTTTAATCACTAAACTGTCAAGAAAAAAACAGCATACTTAATGCAAACAGAACATTACAAGTATTTACATGAAAAACAAAGACCTACCACATTAACTATCCAACCCACACTCTTAGCAACAGAGATTAAGGCTTGTCAAGTTTAATCATGTACATAGGATCAATTTTATACATAAACACATCTAATGCATGTGTGATGGAAAAGCAAGCGACCCACAAAAGGCAACCAAGTAATCCGCCCGTATTTCTAGCCTGCTTGTAGACAGAAATAGCACATGCATCTTTCCGGCAATATGGATTTTACAGATGAACTCCAAGAAGCAAACTGGGCTTCTGAACCCTTGTCTCCTTGGCTATCTCCACACCACAAACATAGGCATAGTTTTACTTCATCAGAGCTACCCTATAGGCAAGGAAACACACTCTAGCTCTTACCTAAAGGCCACCAGTCAATGTAAATTCCTTTTTGATGTATAAACCTATGCTGCAGTAAAGACAACTCTAATGGATGCAAGATGGACAAAGAATACCCCTCCCAAGCTCCATTAATAAAAAGATCTGGTTTTTCTTGTTCTCACTTGTTTCAAAGAAGTCCGGTTCCTTCTGCCTTGAAAGACTATGGGTTTTACTGAATCAGTAAACTGGGGCCAGTAAAACTTGCCATGCAGCTCAAAACCTGCCCCTAATATGGACACCTTAGTGCTACTGACACCCTGTTTTCCCCATTACCAATTTCATCATTTACTACCATCAACACATCAATTTTTCCAATCTATCACCAGCAGAATTGTGAAGATACCATTAAAAAAAAAAAAAAAAAAAAAAAAACCAACCCCCTTAAAGTTGAGAGGGTGAAAAGGTTTTTACTGAAACTGACAAACCATATCCTCTTTTCATTTTTAATAACAACACACCTATTAACATCAATATTTAAGCTTCCAGAAATGAAGTAATGCTCTGTAATTATGGTGTCACATCCCACAATAAATACCAACACATCTTATATTTGCTACCAAATCTGAAAAGTATAAAGCAGATGTAGTAATTTATTTTAACTTTTAGTTGAGGGACAAGTAATCCCGCAACAGATCAGAGATTAGAGCTTTAAGAGACTACCTGAAAAGAAAAGGTGAGAAAACATTCAAAACATGATCACTTTTTGCCTGTGTTTAAGCAAACATCAGGATATAATGAAGAAGGCAGTGTAATTTAAAAACACACATAGCTTTGTCATGTTCAAAAGTTTATTTTTTCCACATACATACATGAAGACTATTACTATTACATACTATTACTGTGTAATTAATAGTAGAGTTAAATAATTATTCCATCTTAATAACAGCACTAAATATTCAGAGGTCCAAGACAAATGGAACCTTTTGCTACTTTTCATTTTATTTACCACAAAATAGTTATAATAATGTAAGGACTATTTACAGTAAACATGGTAGAGAATGAAGCATCCCTATCCCTTTGACATATCAGATTGTATTTTGTATAGCATACCGATTAATACAAGTTGCAGAAGACAAAGCTTTTAGAACTAATTCTGTACCACCCATTCCATGAAATGATCAGTCGTACCTCCTCTAACTACTTTTGACTTAAAATAAAAAAGATTTTAACAAAGAATTTTTGCACTTTATTCGTGTTGGTCTTTACTACTCGTGTTTTCTTTTCTTTCCTCCATACTATGTATTAGGAAGGACAGCACGAGGAGCAATCCGAAGGATATAATCCTGAGAAATTTCCACAAGATTAAATATGTATTTCTTTGCTATCACAGGAGCAATCAGTCTGGCAGCATTGCATCACATTCATCTCATAAGGAGTCATTCTCTTTTGACATTTAAATAGTGTATGACTAAACAACAGCTGCTAGTAGAAAGAAATGGTTGAATTAATGGATGTTATTTACTAACTTAAATGTCCTTTCCTTTCTACCTGTATCGCCCCACTACAGAAGCAAAGTGCAGTGTAAACTGGTGCTTTTCTGCTGAACTCATACCACCTTTAGTTAAGGGAGAAATGTTTAGACCTTGCTAATTCGGTACATCTAGTAGTTGAGTTTCAGCAAACTGAAGCTTAACATCGTGCTATGTAAAAGGTATAAATTATCTTTCCAAGACAGCTCCAGGCACTGCCTTGTTTGGAGTTGCTTACCAAGCAACTACGTTTCTCCAAACAAACTAATGTGCAGAAGGGTAAAGGGCAGTGAAGGTAATTATTGGAAGGAAATCTCTCCCTAGGCCAGAAAAGAATAATTAAGCTTGTGCATGTTAAATCACATAGGGGAAGTGAACACTGAAGTAATCGAGTGTAAGCGATAGCAAGACCTATCTACAATCTTCTTGAAAAGAAATTAAGGCAGGGGGTAATCTAAAGCAGGATTGTTTAGGCAGCATGAAGGCAGTATCCCCAAACTTCATTCACGGTTCTTTGTATAAGTGTACATGTTTCCCCTACACACACACATACCCCCCCACAGCGGAGAAAACGTTCAGTAACCCAGTAATTAAATGAGTGTGCTGAAACTTAAAGCAGTTAAACTGCATTCTGTAAGCCTGGATCCAACGTAGTTTACTTATTGCTCATTAATCTCTCCGCAGATAATATCTTTTTAACAGTTAAAAATGCTTAAAATATGACCAAGATTTTCAATGTTTAAGATGTCTCTTGTGCTTCGACCACCACGGTGTTTTGGAAACTGCCTTGTCTAAATGAATGCAACATATGGCAATAAGTGCGATGAGTTTCTAGTCTAGTCCTTCCTCAAAAGCCTTGGGCTATTGTGTGAAAACTTAATGAAAGTCATTTGCACAACCCTGAAAAGCTGGTGAAGAAAAGCTGTAACAGAATCTCCTCCTTCTCAGCTTCTGAGTTGCGTATCTGAGGAAAAGAGCCTTTCTAAGACACCAGCAATGCACTGTTGCTGCTGACAAGATGGGTGTTTTTAATCGCACACACTCTTGGTTGTTATTTGCTGAAGCTTCTTGGATG
This sequence comes from Gypaetus barbatus, assembly GCA_028022735.1. NCBI lineage: Eukaryota > Metazoa > Chordata > Aves > Accipitriformes > Accipitridae > Gypaetus > Gypaetus barbatus. The sequence continues at coordinate 26,625,591 of CM051549.1, read as the reverse complement.
ATCTGCATATATTCTCTGAAAATATACTATATGCTTACTGCTTTTAAAGTATAAAGCAACTACGGAGCAACACTCCATATTTCTAACATCCTATGCACTTCAGGGAGAACTAAACCAAAAAGAGACTACTTCATAATGACAGGTTAAGAAGCAATCTCATTTAAGGCCATGCTTGTGTGTTTGAGCTCCAAAAGGAGAGAAGCAAAATGTGTAACGTAGCCAGACCTTAAGGCTTTCCCAATAATTTTGCAAGTATGAATTGTTAAGAGATCTGCTATCAGCCTCAAATGAAGCATCTGCTAGCCCTGTTCTGCTTCCTTTACCAAACTTTTAAAACTTTGTAACTTGTCACTTAACCCTTTTCGCAAAGTCCTTAGATTAACTTTCAAAGCTGGTTATCTCTACACACCAACAGATTTCCATTGACGTACAACAGAGCTAAAAAGAATGGCATCTGGGCAGGGAACGTCACCACTATCATACACAAGGCTTGCACTGCAATGCAAACATGCAGGCAGGGCTCAAATCCTGAAGCAGGGTGCTACTACTCAGTGGGTTTTCCTTCTTTAAATCAGAGATGCAAAGGACTTTTGTAATACTGAAAATGGTCATATGAAAAAATACCTCTACATTTTCACTGTTGATTCACACTGTGATTCACCTGTTCTCTTAAAATCAGAAGCTACTTTTCAATTTGACATAGTAGTTTAAGAAGGGCACCAACAATTAAAGCTTACTTAGCACGTGGGATGAGAGACTGTAGGCACTACATACTTGTTGTCCTTTTTCTCTGCAACAGCGCAATGCAACTAATGTATCGTCTTTTGAAAGAAGCAGTTTTGGGGGGTTTTTTGGGTTGTTGTTTTTTTTAAATGTACATATATCAAACACCACATAGAATCCTCAGTTTCCCCAGTACCTCCAAGATGTGAAAAACCAAGCAGGGACTGGTCACGCAGGAGCTATCAGTGAAACTCCTGTGTTCAACTAGTGCCTGTTGAAGAGAAGTACTCGAACCGGGATAACTCCTCAGTGATGCTGTCAGTCCTGAATGCTGCAGTACCAAACAGGGCAGGAAAGAAAGGCAGAAGCTCTTATTTTAAAAAGCCAGCTAAAGTTCAGAATAGAATACCTGTTGCTTGTTTAGCCACTCAACAGATCCAGCTCCATGTAGGTGGCTCCATACCCATTTTTGCCATGACAAGTATTTACTACTCCAATACTGCAGAAAAAAAGATCAAATTCCAGCTGTACTCTCAACAAATGGGGGGACTCCAGTGAGCATAACATGGTTTTAGCAGACATAGCAAAACAGAGACAGCCACAAATGTCTGCCAGTTTGCATGTTATTCTATAAAACAGCCCCAAACCAGAAGGACAACGGGAACCTACGGCAGTACGTGTATTCTGGCCAAGCAGGCTATCGGACAGTACAGGCATGGCCCAAGTGGTCAAGTATGCATCCCAGAGTCACCAGGAAACAAAGCACGCGAACTAAATATTGCCCTTCCATATTGTGGCACATTTATAGCTACGTATTCTCCACTGGCACCAAGTGAAGTTCATGGAGGAAGATTTCATATTGCCATGGTATGGCAGAATTTCTCAACTTGGTGATTACTTGCACATTACACTCCTTACGGTCTGAAGCATTTGTTTCTATTATATTTATTATGGTAACAAAGCTTACATGGGCAAGAAGTACTAGTCTGGCACAGACATTAAGACCGCAAGCAGTCAAGGATCAAACCGTACAAAGCTCCCCCCAGCCCTCCCAAATACCTTATACAGAAAAGCCCAAAGGGCCTCAGCCGCTCCATACAAACTGCGAGTGAGGAGCAAACCCCAAGCCGTGTCTCCTGCCAGGCACTCACGGGACAGAGATGAAACACAAGATGTCTATTCCCACTGAAGATGCCAAAGGACAAACTGGTGGGCAGAGCAATTTGCACAGCAAAATGGCCTACAATATCAATCTGACCCTTTTATAGTAAAATAAATCAGACCAGACACCAAATTCGCCGGGCCCAATTCACTGAAAAATGGCATTAAGAAGAAATTTTTTTTTTTTTTTATGTTATTATTCCACTATTCTCTATTCCTGATGGCACTGAATCAACTGGGACCAGGTGATGCTCTTTGCCTGAAGGAAATGGGGAATATATTTAGCGAGATAAACACCCAGGGTATTTGGAAATATGCGTCAATCTGATGTATGTTACAGAACTTCTCCCATCAATGCTGTTAGATAATTTTTTTTGCCCTAATAACTTAGGTGAGTGAAGAGACAATGACACTGCAAGCAGTCCTACTCTTAAACAGGATTTCTGATATATTATTGTTTAAACAATAGCCTTCTCTTTTGAACACATTGTAGATTTATTTTACTGGCACAATCACTTAGGAGAGTTGAAAAATATTTTCTTTTACGGAGGAAAAATTGGCCTTGCTGCACAGTCGCAGAGGCTTCTGCTGAAGCAATAAACGACTGCCATTTATTATCCCCAAAACAAATCAAAACCTGCTTAAAGCTCCTAAACTTCGAGATGCTGTACTTTTTTGGTCTGGAAACTAGAGACCTGTCTTTGCAGGAAGCAGGTTAAAAAAAACTAACATGTAAACAAACTAGTTGAAATTTTTGAAAATGAGATGTCAAGCAAGAGCAAATCAATTCTAAATAAATGATTAATTGACCCGGATATTGAAGAGATTTAATGCCTCCACTAAACACTTAGCACAGAGCCAGCAGATTTGCCCTTGGAAAAGACATGGATTTTCTACACCTAGCAAGACTCACACTAGTTCTGTAAAATATTAACAGTTTGGTCAATATTAGCACACACATTTTTTTTCTTCTCCCCCCCCCCCCCCTTTTTTTTTTCTTTTAAACCCACGTGTTAAAACCAATAGCAGAAAAAGAGTACCAAAAGGCAGAAGCCTGTCCCAGTCCAAACCACCAGCAACTATGTTTTCAGAGTAGGGCCCCTTACACAGGACCATATCCTTTTCTCTCCCCAGCTCAGCTTTCTCCCTCTAATTCCATGAAGACCACAAAGACCCCAAGGAGATACCCAGAGGAAACACAGCAGGGTGAGCATTTAGTGCCCCAAGAAGGTAGCCACTTGAGTGAAACTGCAACTAAAAGATATGAACAAGGAGCTGTAGATTGCTGCTGGCAGCAGCTTTGCAAAATTCCCTTAAAGAACGTGTAAGTCTTGGCCTAAACGCATCCATCTTCCAAACAGCTTGGGCTCCCTTCAGTAGGTTCAAGGGCTCCCAATTTGCAGGAGCAGCTCAGAGAACTGCTGAGAGAGCTACAAGCATGTTTCTCAGTTTGGGCAAGGTTTCCCCTACTTCAAAACCCAACACATTTCTAGGGCTTTCAACCACAGCACTGAAAAAGAAGATGGCTCCTTCACAGCTTTTATGTACAAGAATTGAGTGAGGGCCAGATCCACCAGTTCTGCCAAGTGAAGAACACCAGGCAGGTTTCCACACAGAAAGAACCTCTGCCATAAAGAGAGAGGCCTGCGCACCAAAGTCACAGGTTTCAGAGTCCCTTCACTTTTCCAGATGAACCAACTATATCTGCTACTGTTCCAGATCACCATTTAGAAAAACAGTAAGGAAACTTCTGAAGTAAGAGTTATGAAAAGGAATTTTAAAAAGGACAGCCAGGACACTCCTTACATGAAATTTTAACAACGAAGGAAGGATTGAAGCTGGACACCACCAAATCCTTCTGACGAACATGGAGCAGCAAGCTTCCCCAAACATCTTCTCCTGACTCACACCATCTTCTCCTCCAAGGTGGTGCTGCAACAGGAGCAAACTGTCCCTGCTTTCCTGCCGCAGCCCCAAAGCCCTGCCTGCAGGAAAAACAAACTCTCACTTGACAAGCTAACACACTGCAGTGTCCTGTTTGGATGACAGGGAACAGTTGGTCCCATTTTGTGCTCTGAAAGGGGAAGTAATGGGCATAGCAGGAGATAGACCCCAAGGCACGTTCCAATGGGACCCTCGCATCTGCGCTCACATCTTCCGCACCTCCTGAGCGCCAAATACCGACCACCACCACAGTGCCCAAACGGTTGAGAAAAAACATCGCTTAGTATCACGTATCGGGAAGAAGGAAACGCGACCACGGTGAACTCTACTGCGTGGTCACATTATTAAAATTGCAATGCCAAAATGGCTTTGCTCTACACCTGGGGTTCTGGTCCCACGGCAAAACAGAGCACCACGCAAAGTACGATGTCTTTGGCAAGAGCATTTGGATGGCTCACAGCAAACCTTGTGGCTAGCTTACCCATCTACCATGAAGTCTGAAGCCCCCAGCCCTCTGCCCTTACAGCCCCGCACACCGCTTGCAAAGAGGGGAGTGAAATATTCCATATGTTTCCTTTGTCAGCGACATGCCTATTGAAAGCACAGCCACGCCGCTCTCCCCGCTGGGGCACTGGGTCAGGCTATTCATCTGTAACCACGCAGATGGCAAGAAGGTAATGGGAAAACTCCCAAACAAAAACACATTTTCACAGAACAAGGTTATAAAATACACAACTGCATTTGCAGCATTATTAAGCTAAATTAAACAGGTTTAGGCCTTCCCTGCATACCTCTGAAATTGCACATCCATTTATGATTCATTGCTAATTGTGTACCATTTAAAAGTCGAAACACATTTGCTCAAAAATTTTAGGGCAAAGAAAGTCCTTGCAAGACCTAGCATTCCACCAGGATTGGTTGGGAAGAAAAAAGGAGGAGGAACACCACTTCAAAAAAAAAAAAAAAAAAAAAAAAAAGTCTTTATATTTTAGTAAGAAAATGCTCAACTGAGAGCTGCAAAGACGGCTGTTTACTCTCTGAGGGCTTGACTTCTCAGGGTGCTCTTTGGAGTGCTCTCAACAACTTTACCTAACTTTGGATTCTTCTTCATCTTTTCCTCAGGATAAAGAATTAGCACTTGCTCTCTTGGAGAGAGAAAAAAAAAATTAAAAAGTCTTTTTTTCTGCCCCAAAGACAGCATCTTCTGCTTAACTTCTATCCCTTCTTCCAGACCATGTTGATGGTTTGAGGCTCCTCCTGCATTTTTAATGCAAAGCTTACAGGCGTTAGTTACTGTATTTTAAAAAAAGTGATAAGAGTTCTTACGCTTTGTAATAGTTTTCTTACCCCAAAGGAAAGAATTAACTTTAATATTTTCTTAACTTCAGATCAAAAAATACCAAAAAAATTTCAGAGTCAAAAATTACTTCAATTATATCTTCACTGTGCCAAAGTCTTGAGATCCAGTTGTCAAAAATCACCAACCATTGTCTGAATTAACTACAGGTAAGAAAGTTATAAAACAAGATTTTTTAATTACCTGTGTATTTATCAATATTAGATTTGGACAACATCAACAAAAAAACCTAACACTGATGCACACTGAGCATCAAATTTCAGCAACAGACCTTACATGTTTTAGAGTTATCACGTTATACCAACAAACAGCTAGCTACATTTAAAACTGCTATCACTTGAGAAACATGAGAAACTTTCTTCAATAGTGAAAAAAAGTATTGCTCTTATCTTCCACATGCTCCCTACTTTACAGGTTTCCTTACTGAATTGTATTCGTCAAATAGAAATGCAAAAAGCACACAGGGGAAGCCTAAGGAATTCATTTTTATTTCTGCCACGCTATGAAGATCGTTATTCCTTTGAGAAGACATTGATTAAACAAGATATATTGAATAATATGCTTTTTAATAGGTTTAAAAAAATTAATGCCCAAAGCTTAGCCAACAAAGTTTTACTAACTCCAAAACACACTGTATGACTGAAACAGGCCACCTAAGAAAAATATGACTTCCCTACAACTCAGTAAGTATAAACACCAAACATAAAAAAACACACCAGGAAAATGAGGCTGACAAAAAAATCATGAAGGGTTATTCTTACTTACCAAAACCAAACACATCCCTCACAGGTGTCAGACCCCAGTCCACCAGGGAATATATATCAGTATCACCTGTTCAAAAATAGCTATCTACATTTTTTTAAAACATCTTATCACATTGACTGACATTATGCATAATGCCATCAGTTAGCTGTTATATATTCCAATTCAACAATAGTTTTCAGACACCTACTTTAAACTGTTATTTTTGAGATCACTACAGTCCTCTCTGTTGTTTTGTAAAATATGTATAACATTAATAATGTAAGTTGACTGGCTGTATGCAGAATGTGCTTTCAAATTCAGGGTAAAGCTCAAATACAGATTTCCCCTAAGCTTTCAGCGACAGTAATGTGTTTCTGGGAAGTGGAAAGTTCTGACCTTGTCACAATGCCCTAACAGTTAAATCATTCAACAGTACAATAAAATGCATTCTGCTATTTCAACTATGTATTTTAAAATAAATGACATACGATTTGAAAATATTGGAAACTTTCAACTTCAGTGAAACTCACTGACGGCTGCAGTAACTCAGCACTTTAAAGAAAGAAAAAAAAAAAAAAAAAGCAAAAAAGGTCAACTGCTTTGCCAGGTAGATCACATGCCGTTTCTGCATGATTTAATTACGCTTTCCAGGCACCCATGCATCTAGTGCTAGATGTTTCCGATTTGGACATACCAGCTCTATTTGGAACACAAAATTGAATAAATCTGGGCCTGATTCAAAACCAAAGGCTTTCAAACACGTTTACAGCGAGGACAGTTATCTATATAGTAACGCCAAGATCTTCCTCTCCTCTGTGTGAGCTACTGTAACACCCATCGCTGCACACAATTCCACACCAACTGAACCGGTTGCCCATCTATCAGCAAAGGAAATACTAACGGCTACCTCCACGTTTCCAAATGCGTTGTGCAGGGCAAGCTGGCGGTGGGAAAGCATTAAGAACCAACATCACATGACCAGAAATCTCTTTTCAGACCAAAGTTTGAGAACATCTTATCAGAAAACTGCAGCAGTACCTGAAAGGCAGGTATGAAAAACTGCGGAAGAGTACTTCCCTGTAGCAAAATCCTAGGTCACCGCTACAGCAGATGGTGAGCCTACCAGGTGGGGAGGATGGCCAGGGACCTCTAAACCATGAAATGCTGTTCATACCTCTGCTAGCAAAGGTCTTGTAACTTTTAAATCTCTGTTGCCTCAATTTACAAGTTTCTTCAAAGAGGGATGGCTTCTTCTCCTCTTATCCTCTCTTATGCACCTTCTCCCACCTTTGTCTCCTATTTCTAGGATCACACAGATCTCTCTAATTCTTCCTCAAGCTATTTTTTACTTTCTGCTTCTTCCGTAAAGAACCCCAAAACCACAACTTGGCAGCACAGAGCTGCTGCCTGAAACACATTCATCCCTTAATAGAATAACTGCTGGCCATGAAGTCCCATGTGGCCATGCTGAAGCTAAACAGCCCCATCCATTTCACTCCCTTGCTTGTTTGCAAAACAAGGAGCAGGCAAACCTGAGTTGTTGGCAAATCCTCCAGAACATAAACACAACATCACCTCCTGCCCCATTCCCAAAAAGAGAACCACCTTTAGGAACAAGCTTTCAGGAAAAGCACAAGGGTGGCCAAGAGGAGGGAAGGGAGAGGGAGGGTCTCTGACATTCAGAGGCGCTCCCAGAGCCCCGCAGCTCCCATGATCTCTAAAATGAGATATGGGTGCTCAGCCCTTCTGAAATCTAGGCCAGTAATTTTCTCTGGGTAAATAAGAGCTTGTGTTCTGCAAAAATTGCTGGCTTAGATGTAGAATACAAAACAAATAAAGATCCTTGCGGAGGAGGTTTCTTTGGGTTTTGTTTTGTTTTTCAGTCCTTATATTACAGCTTCCATATTTTCCATCTCAAGCAGATAGTTACTAGTAAATTCCTCTCAAGAACTGAAAAGGTAATTATTTACTAGCATAAACTTGCTTACACTGAAGTCCAACTTTTTTCCACGCTGCAGACTTATCTGAGTATTTATTCCCCAAAAATCACACTTACTAGCTTCTGCCAGTAAGCATCAAACAAGAAATGACATATTGCTGATACAAAAGGGCTCAACGTACAAAATAAATGCCAAATACCTGACAAATTACATGCTATGGCAGGGCACTGGGTTTTTTGGGGGGAGGAACAAAAGGAAAAGAGGAAAACACCAAATTTGCTGCCAATAGAGAACATAAAAAGGGTAAAAATATTTAACAAACTTTGAAACAACAACTTCGCTTTTCTTTGCACTACCTAAGAGTGTCTACTTTTTTTTTTTTTTTTTTTTTTTTTTTAAAACAAGACCAACAGACAACTCAGCCAGTTTAAAATGAATCATAAAGACTCCAATCCTTGGGCGAAATCTGCTGGAGAGATTGCCACTGGAGACCCTGGGCTCTGCTCCAGTCGCCAGGCACTGGATGCTGCACCAGCAAACTCAAGTCCCCTTCCTGCCCATGGGATTTCACAGGCCTGTACAAATCTAACACATTTCTGCCAACTAATAGGAATATTCATATTAAGATGATACGACCTTGTCTTTCCAAAAGAAGTATGGAAAGCGTGCTTTTAAAAAGACAGAATAAGCCTTTTATTACTTGCCATCACATCACCAGCATGTGGCATAGGCAAATGAAAAACTAAATAGTGTAACTGTAAAACCTTCAAACCTCTAATTAGATAAGGCTTTTCTATCTCAGGAGGACTGCAATTACGCTACATTTTCCAGACTCAAGGTCATGTCTGGACATCTTTACTTTTCACCGTAATAACTCTGCTAGACAGCATTCACAAAACCTCAGCCAGGTCCTTACTGTGCTTATCTGACCATAGCGGGATGCTAAATACCTGCGTGTTCGTACCGGACATATTAGAAGACAACTTTTCACATCTACCTAGTGTGTTTCATCACCGTTCTACAGAAAATAAAAGTGCCAGATGAAAAGACAAAAAAAAATGTGCAAGCTCTGCTCAATCCAAAGAGAACCGTATCATTTTGCCATTTATACATAAACGGAGCAGGACATCTGACTCAGACTCAAGCGTGAGACAGCGTAGGTATTTCCCGTTAGTCTGCACGCTGAAAAGATGATAGTCAACTCTCCACAATTGCTGAAGCAACCTGTGGTATGAAACAAGTAAAAAAAAAGGATCTTTCTCAACTACCACATCTTGATCTTATAAAGCAAGTGTGTTACACAGCACATAGAAAGACAGTCAGTATTAGGTTAAATGAGTAATAAAAAACAAAAGATCAAGATGATCATTTCATCCTGAAGTTCTATCCTCTATGGCAGCCGGGACTTGCAAGCCCTCCCTTCACAACTCGAAGAAAGTAAAATTAAAGCAAGGGACTCTGCCATACCCTGAAAATACAAACAAGAAGCACCAGAAGGAAAGTTATCTGTACTGTTTTCATATTTCAAGTGCCCAAAATATAACTGCAGGCACTGAGAAGGGACTACATTCTTCACGGTTGTCGGGCAAGCCCCTAAAACAGCCAGGCCCATGTAAGATGGCTCCGAAGTCATTGTCTAGAATTATCTGCTTTTTGGCTCCTGCACAAGACTCACATAAGTATTAAACCCCCGAAACTGGAACTTGAGTTCTCAAACTGACAACCACGAGAAATGCAAGTACAGGTATGCCCTACCTAAACCTTCTTCCACTAACATAGATGTTTTCTAGCACATGGCACGTGAAATATCATAGCAAAGATCAGGAGTGTACTGCATTGATTAAAAAACCCAAACAAACAACATTTTCACGTTCTTGCATAGGCATCTCAACTTGCTAGACGACAGTTATTTTGCAACAAAGCAAAATCACAACCTTCATAAACAGAAAAACAGGCAGCTGGTAATTAAGAGTTACATAAACACCTACCTAAATTATACAGAACAAATGGCCGCCTACAGTAAAAGTATCAAGTAATTATCCCTGGTCATGTCCTCCTGACTCCCTCTGCGTTCCTTCCCCTCCATCCCATGCCCTCCCCTCCAGCCCCTCAGAGAGCCTGGATCTAGTGCTGCCACCTCTCTCTTTTCCAACCACTTGTATATCTCCCAAAAATCTCTTCACCAAGATGACTGCGGTTGGGACGACGTACTCACCTTTCTTTATTCAAATTCCATCTCTCAAAGCACACTGATGACTCAAAAGTAATGAGCAGATACTCGGTCTTTCCAAGCTGCTCGGTCTGATGCAACCACCCTCACGTGACCACACTGTACTTCGGTAACCATATAAACCCCCCGGTATGACCCCTGTCCTTCCCTCCCTGCACCCCAGCATTATGGTTATAATGCATTTAGCCAGGTATGAATGCAGCGGAGTGTCTACCCAGTGCATGTTCCACAGAAAAAAACCTGCTGTGTTTCAAGGAGCTTTCTAACCCACCACTGCAAGCAAGGAATGAGCAGCAGATCAGTCAAGAGCTGAAGAAAGAGAAATAAGGAAAGAGAAAGGGAATCTGAAAGGATATGCTTTTGAGGCTCTACAGAAATCGCTGCCTGACCATTCGTGACAGCCCAAGAAACATGGCTGTAGTTTAAAAATTCACCTTGGAAGTTATGTTAAATTATTAAAATTAATGCAAAGAAATTAAGACTGCAGGAAAACAGAAGTCATGAAAACTAAATATCAACCCCCTTCCATGGTTCTCAACTGCCTTGAAACTCATTCACCGCCAACTTGGGTTGTGAGCAACTTTTCCTCAGTTGCTCTCTCCCGGCCAAAGCCAAAACACGGGCACAACTTTGTTTTAGTATCGCAGAACATCACTTGTAACACTCTTTCAGCCATCTCTACGCTACGGACTCTCTGCTGCTATGGATATAATAATAAAAAAAAAAAAAAAAAAAAGCCCTGTAGCAATGCTAAGGGGATTTCCTGGTGTCGTTATGCTGCCTGACACGAAGCATAGAAAACCTTTCTTCTCTTCACATAGCTAAGACACTTTGCCATGACACAAACATGTCAGCTAGGGGGTGTGATTTTATTTTCTTTTTTTTTTCCTCCACACAAGCCAACTCAGCTTCTCAGGCAAAACTATACATTGCCTGGCCCAAGCAGGTCAGAAACGAGTTTTCTATTGCCTACGAAACTCTTTTCTACGTACCCTAAACTTCCAGTGGCCTTGCTACAACACGAGACTATTCAAGCTCAGAAGTGCCAAGAAGTCACCCATTTTTTTCCTTCTGTAAATAAGGAAACAGGAGCTAAACACAAACAGGGACCAACAGTATCTTTCACTGCCACAGAACGAGGGAGCCAGAAGTTTCTGCTTGAGTTTAAAGAAACAAAACCAACAGTGACACAAAGTCATCCCAAAACGTGCTGAAGTGTGTGCGGATCTCCTCTCGCTTTTGCCCTAAGTGTTAAGTCAGCTTCTGGAAATTTACCTGCACAGTAAGGAAGAACTTACAAACTGAAACTCTTTGGCAACCTTATCTCTAATGGGTGTTGGCTATGACGACTTGTACCCATTAGACAATGAGTGCCATGTTGCAGACACGCAGGGATGTACCGAGCCCATTTCATAAGACAGCCAGACAACGTGGTAGCCATAAAACCTCGCGCTTAAGTGCAGCTTTTACCAGACAGGCTGCAAGTACTATGAGATTGGGCAACTTCTCTGTTTTATCTGTGGAGGAAAGAGAAGACAGCTTACCAGCGAATCCCAGGCTTCACAACGGCAGCTCCTGGCTCCCTACCCGAAACACTCACAAAACACCGTTTCTGCCACAGAAAAACCATCGTGAAGTCGGCTCCCACTAACACCATACCAGCCCAACAAGGAACAAAACATTTAAGCGCAGGTAACAACTGAAACCTGTAACTTCTGCCATTCATCAAGTACTACACAAGCAAAAGGCCCAGTAATCTTTCTCCACCCAGCTCGAACAATTGAAAGAAAAAAATAAGCCAAACAGGTAGCAGAAATTGGAAACCTGCTCAGTGAACAAAACCTCCAGTAACTAAGAATCAGACTCTCTTTGCATATTAAGCAAGCGTAGGCAAAGAGGGGAAAAAAAGGTGACACCTTCCGAAGGCACACACCACTACTGTATTTTGACAACGCAGCAGTTCAGTTCCAATCTGAAACCACGCGCCGTAATTTGCTGTAGCGCGCTCTGTATTGTATGTTGTAAACGCAGCAAAGCTTTAGTAATAGCGGACCTGACCACTGGCCCATACAAGACCTCGCTCCAGCCTGTGAAATCTTTGCTGAGAAGTGGGGCAAGACTGACAGGTTTTATTGTGAAACTTAACAGGTTTGTGGATTAGCAGAACTACCATACTGAAAGCTGCAAATCCCTCTTCGGTCATGTCTCTACAGAACAGAGTGTTCATTCCTCAATTAAAATTTTATTATTAAAGTTACCAAAACTCGGCGCAAGATCCACCAGTTTGTGCCTGCCCATCACCATAGGATACCGGAGAAAGCGTTTTAAGAGTTTGTATTTTTCTCCGTCCACAAGCAAAACTCAGCAAAGCTCCCGAGGCTTGTTTACGTTGGGGTTTTTTTTCCAGGGTTCAGCTGTGCATCCCATACCGAGAGGTTCCGTAAAAGCGAAGGCATCCTTATTTAACCGGGTTTATGCCTGCTGCGGACTGAACATGCCTCGACTTCGGGAGAACATCGGCTAGCCTGGGAACTGTTTTCTGGAGAAAACTGAAGAGAAAGGCGCCTTCAAGTGCGAGGACATCGCGCAGAGGCACCCACACGTGCAGGCTGCGGTTGCCCCCCCGCCTCAGGACGGCACCAGGACTGAGCCGGACCCCACCAAACCCCCACCGCGATCCTCCCCCCCTCGCTGCCACAGGGCCCGAGCAGCTTCCCCCCGCCGACCCTCCCGGCCTTTTCAATCTCCCGAGGCTCCCCTCTTCGGAAGGATCTGCCCGGCCGCCTCACCTCCGCCCGCCGGAGCCCAGGGCTTGCCGGCCGGGCCGGGCCGGGCCCCCCGCCGCGGGGCTCCGAGGAGCGGGGCGGCAACCGGGGCCAGGTGCCGCCTGCGGCCCCCGCCGCCCTCACCTGCCCCGGCGGGGCCGGGCCCTGCGTGCGGTTCGGTGCGGCCCGGCCCGGCCCGGCCGGCCCCGCCGCTTGCCCACAGGCCGCCCCCCCCGCCGCGGGCCGGCCGCCTCACACCCGGCAACAGCGACGACAACAAATACATCAACAGGCGATTATTGGGGTTTTCCTGAAATAAGAGCGGCACAAAGCACCCGGCCCCACCGCGGCTACCTGCCCGCCCCGGTCCCGGTCCCGGCCCCCGCCCCGACTCACAGGGCGTGCGTGAAGGCGCTGAGTCCCGGGGGCACGGCGGCCAGCCCCCGCCCGGAGCAGTCCACGCCGCGGTCGCCGTCGCAGCTGCAGGAGGCCGGGCAGGGCGGGGGGGACGCTCCGCCGCTGGGCCCGGCCCAGCTCCCCAGGCCCCAGGCGACGAGGCCGAGCAGAGCGAGGCACCGCATCGCCGGCCACCGCCGACCAGCCTCCCCCGGCTCGGCTCGGGCTCGGCCTCCGCTCTCCGCCGGCGCCCTCCGCGCACCGAGCCCCCCCCACCGGCTGGCGGAAAAACAGATCGGAAAAAAAAAACAAAAAACAAAAAAAAAACCACAGCAGCAACAACAACCACCCGCCCCCCCCCCCCCCAAAAAAAAAAGAAAAATAAAAAAGAAAAATAAAAACCACCACGCCAAAAAATAAAAAGGCGCCTCCGGCCGGCGCGGCGCGGCCCTGGGGCTGCCTCAGCGGCGCGCCCGGGAAGCCAGCCCTCCGCCGCCCGCCCGCCCCATCCAACGCCCGCAGCGCCCGTCGTCGTCGCCGCCGCCGCCGCCGCCGCCACCGCTGCTGCTCATCTCAGCCCAGCAGGTAGGGCGCGGGGGCGGCCATGGCCGGCTCGCCCGCCCCGCTGCCGGCGGGTGGCGGTCCCCCAGGGAGCGCGCCGGCGGCCGTGCGCCCCGGCCCCTGCGGCTGCCTGCGGCGGGGCTGCCCTCGGCTCCCGGCCCTGGGTCACTGCGAGCCGCTGCGGCGGCAGCGGCTGCTCTGCGCCCAGCGCCGAGGTGCATATGCTAATGAGGCGGCCGCCCCCGCGCCCCTATTGGCGCAGAGCGGGCGCGGGGCCGGTGAATATGCAAAGAGGAGCTCGGCCGCGGCCAACCGGGCGCGGAGCGGGGCGGGGCTGCCCGGCGGCGGGGGCCGTCACCGCCCCGCGCTCCCGCCGCGGGCCCCCGGTTACCGGAACGGGACCGACGGACGGACGGGGGACTCCGTCACCGTGTGTGTGCTGCTTTTCCCTTCGACCAGTTTTTATTTTATTTTATTTTTATTTTTTTAAAATGCTTTCATTTGGACGCTTCTAACCCGCAGCCACCACCAGGAATGAGCCTGCTGCGAGTTGGGCTCAGCTCACCCACGCGCCGTGCTCCACGCAATCACCGTTTCTTACTGGGGATGTCCCAGCAGCGCTGGGGTAACGCCAGTTGGCACCTCTGGCTGTTGGCTCCCTCTGGTCCAGACCTCGCAAGGGGCTCCGAGCCCACAGACGTGGCTGAAGCGAGCGCGGCGAAGGCACCGGAGCCTGCCCCGCTGGCAACCACCGTCTCCTTTACAGGTCTCGTTTGGATGCTCTGAACCCGCTTGGGGAATTGCCGGCCCGGCTCCGCTGCCGGAACACTCTGGATCACACCCGGGCAGGTGTCTGCGCAGCCCAACCTAAACGGCACAGATATCCAGAGAGCCCGCTGAAGAGCGGAGCTTTCCTAAGCCCTTCTGCGGCCACACAGGTAGGCAGGTATCCTTCTGTTCCTTTCCTGGGTAGATGATGGAGGAGCACAGAAACGGGGAAGCCACGGACAAGCTGCCTCCACCGTTAGCAGGGAAACGGGACGAACCACACCGCCGCCGAGCTCCGCCGACTTCCCCGCAGCCGGGAGCGGATTTGCAACGGGGATGGAGCCCTCGGTCCAAAGCAAGAGCAACCGTGCAAGGGTTTCGCACCGGCGCGGCGCCACTTTCTTCAAGTTGCTGCGGTCGCGTCCGAAAAAAATCCCAAACGCGCGCGTGGCGAGTCAAACGCGTTGGGGACGTGGCGTCTTGCTCCCAGCAGACCCTGGGTGAAGAGGCGGCGTTCGCAGCAACCCTGGCCCACGCTCCGATGCGCACGCGGGGGGGTGAGGAGTTGAGGGGCTCACACCTTACACCTCACCTTACCGAGGGCTGCCCGCACCGACACGGACATCGCCGAGGATGCTCTCCACACCGGGCTGAGGTCTGGGCTAGTCATGCCTTCCTTGTGCTGACTGAGGTGGGGGAAAAGAAGAAAAGTGTCGGCTTAAAAGTGGTCGTTTGGTGAAATTTAAAAATCAGATATGTAAAACAGTGGAGACCTGAAGATTTAAAATCACCTCTGCTCAAGAAGGTAAAGTACACACTGAGGACCCTAAAAATACAGATCTTCCAGCCACCGCGTCCGCCTCCTACATTTCTTCTCATTGTTTTTTCAACTGTTAATTCCCTTCTAAAAATGTTAACGCTATTTTACCTAATATATTATTCTCTTCCATATCGGGAATCCTGTTCCTCGTGCACTGATTTTGTATGAACATCATCATTCATCCTGCAAAAATAAGGTTATTTTAATAACTCACTGTGTGCTTGTCCTATACAGTGTGAGCAGTACAAAATTCTCACCGAAGTTGAACTTACCGACGTAGGATAAAGCTTTGCCGTACATACATAGACACATATGGTTATCTCTTGTCCTTCTCCCTGGTTGATCTGGGCAGGGGAAACGTGTCAAGTCAAAACCATCTTGTTCTAACAACTGTCGGGTCCAAAGACACTGCACATTCATGTCACGGTCTTTGTGCCTGCGCTCGGGGCAGCGATGGAGGAGTAGCAACCAGAATAGCAGGGGAAAAAAATTAAAAAGGAATTCTTTTCTAGACATACCTCTACCAAAGAGACCCAAACCAGTGCAGATAAGAAAAAGTGACCTTTTTTTCCCCAACTGGCAAAGAAAAATAGCAAAGCGCTTATACTCACTCTGCAAATAGTCTCACTTCACTAAGCAAAGATAATGGGAGCAGAAATGGCCCTCGGTGCCTGCACGGCGTTTGGAAGAGGAAGAGTAGCACAGAGCATACTTTGTACTGCAGTAGTGGCGACCTGCAACACCCACAAAACTCCTCTTCTGGAAAAAAAGGACAGAAGATTTCTAGTAAAAGCAGAATAACAAAGCACTTTTTTTTTCATCCTTTGAAACAGTGCAAGAATTTAGCTTTTCCTCTCCATCCTTGCCTGGTTTCAGCCTTTCGAGTTCTTTTCCCAGCCTCGCTTCAGGCGTTCTTTCCTTAGTGGATCTATCTCAAGTTTCCATCTTCCAAACTCCTGTCCTAGGAGCAATCCACTTGTCCTTTCCATTCAGATGGTACTGCTTTGCTGCTTCCAGTTAGTCCATATCTTGTTGTGGCAAATTAAGTTCAATACTTCCCTTATTTTTTCAACCTCTCCCTTGCCAGCACTGTTGGAGCACTGCTCTCTGCTCTCCATCACCAGCCCACGTTTCTCTCTCTTTCTTCTTATGCAACCACCTGTTTGCAGGCATTTATTGGTTTTATTTTCCTTTATGAGGAAACCCCTAATGTTTATTGCAAAGCTGGTTTATTTATATGAAGATCTACATGCTAAGGTATTTCAAGCTGAAAAAAGGTAATGGGTACTTTTTATTATATGACCGATGTAACTAAAAATTGTACCCATGGACTTTGAAATTGTTGTAGTTTAAAAATCTAGACTGAAACAATCCCCAATGCCACAAATTCCAAGAAGCATCCTTCAAAATACAGCATAAGGCAGGAATCAGCTTGTTTAATTAAAAAAAAAAACCAAAACTGCAAAGGAGAGAAAAATCCCAAGGTGTGCTTTAAACCAGGTGAAGAAGATGAGGAACTAACAACTAAGTCAATTCAAAAAAAATAAATGAAAGATTCACTTCGGTTGAGCTGTGGAGAAACTACACTCTGCTCTTCTTCAGGGAAACTCGAAAGCACCATAAACCGGTCTATTGCTGCATAAGATCTTCAGGATTTAGAGCCTGATATATAGGCAGGTGTTCGTGAAACTTTTGTCAGGCATCTGCTGAAAAGGCATTAGGAAAGCTTGAAAGACGTAGGGAAAAATTACAAAAAATCCGAACATTAGATTTTTCTGCTATTGCCACGAAACTGTCTAGCACCACAACCGCTTCTGGCAAAAGTCTGACAAAAATCCCGCTTCAAAGACATGGATTCAGTTGGACTCGATGGGAGTTTGATGTGAAGGAGCATGCAGATTAAGACCCGAAGCACAGATGCAAAAATAATACAATCGGAAGTTTGACTGGCGCAGCAGAACCAGAGGCTGGAGCTGTGCCATGGGAGGACGGCAAGCGAATGAGAACGTAAAGCTCATAGTCACGATAAAAACTTTGGTTTGCTTTAAGAAATGATTAGGCTTTATAAAACAGGTAGCTCACCAGTATTGGACCAGCAACATCATCCTCCGATTTTTCTTCGCCAACGTTGCTGTTGCCAATCGATGCCATGAAAGCAGCGCTGATTTAAGAAGGAATTGTGCAAATGGTTAATGCTACTATCGGTCTGAAGGGGGTGAGAGGGCCGGCGGAGAGAGACAAGGACTGACACTGACCCTTGGGATAAACGATCCTGTCCATGACCCGACACAGGCAAAACCAGCACCACCTTTCTCACCTTCGCACCGATGCTGACTGTCAAAGCTAACCTGAGAAGCCAACCAACGGGCTTTGCGTGGAAGTTTCCATTTATACATTGGGGTAAAGTGCTGGCGGTGCGTCGGTCGGTCCTGCATCGTGAGCTGCTCCGTCCCCGGTATCACCGCTGGTTTCACACAGCCCAAATTATCCTCGCTCAGAAAGGCTAACGTGGAGAGATGGGCTCCAAGGGCTCTTCCCCTCCCTGAGGATTGCCCAGGCCCAGCGTAGCGTGCATACGTAAACACACAAACGTACGCAGTTTAGAACAGCTTTAAATTTTACTTTATCTCTGTCTAGTGATAAAAGTAAGGTTTACTCTCCAATAGGCCAGAGGTGGATCTGAAGGATTTATCCAAAGCCTACTGTACCTAAGCGTCATCAGCAAAACCTGCTGATGATGCTATTTGAGGCCCATACTGCCAGGAAATTCAGTTAACACTTCCAGTTGCAAGGAAATTAACAGTATGCTGGAGAACATCGCATAGAGCTGCTGTGAGTAGAAAAAGAACAAAGTCTGGAATATCTGCACTGACAAGGTGGTTCTCTTAAAAATTAAAGTATACTCCTTCCCCGAAAATAGGCTGAAATTTTACTCAGTTGAAGTAGAACTGAAAATCGCTTCAGGAATCAAGTGTCAAATGAAAGAGAGAGGCTAAACCGTGTTCAGAGTTTTGTTAAGAAAATGAAGGTAGAGATCCAAACCTTGGTGTAGTGCAAACACAGAAAGAATTTAAGACTTCAGAAAAATGACTGGATTGAAAAAAATTGAGAATTATTTTGGCAGGGCCAAAAGCTTGCCCAGAATCAATACCTACTTTACACCTCTGTAACACAAGAAAAACTAACGAAGACAAGCAAGACCTCTAAGATCCATGGTTTAAAAACAGCACATGGAGAGTAAAGAAAAGAAATATACAAGTTAAATATTGAATAAAAACAGGAGAGCAAATTAATTTAAAAAATGCTCACAATTAAATATTACCTTTATATGTAAACAATACTTAACTTCCAATGGTACAGTGCCTCTAACTAACTCTATCTGTGTATATGGATTGCCTAGATGGTCCAGAGCGTCAGGTATTTTGCAGTCTGGCCTGCTGAACCTATCCTTGCTCAGTTATCCCCAAAGCTGCCTCCAGAATGCAGTGAGCTGGGCTGTGAATAGAAAAGGGATGTTACACCATAAATACAAGAGAATAACGCCAGGCAGTTTATTCCACCACCTTCAGTAGATTGGATAGAGCGAAGCCAAAAGAGAGGACAGCCCACAGAAGTGGAGGGTTTTTTTGCTTGGTTGGTTTGGTTGGGCTTTTTTCGCCTAGAAGTGCCAGCTCCTCTGCTGTCTAGAAGTAGCTCTGGAGATTCTCCAGTGCTATGGATTCCCCCTGAAAGAAAAGGGAGAACAGTTCCCACTATAATGTAATAGCATAATAAAATAACAAATTAATTTTACCTTAGCACTCTGACCCAATGATCAGCTGAAAACAGATTTGAGCATCACTTAACTTTGTGTGCCCTTTGTGGTAATTAGCAAGTTGGTGAGTTAGACTGAGCTAACGGACCCTCACTCATTTTAAAGAAATGGGAATGATTAGTGCTAAAACGCAGGTGGTTCTGATTTTAAAGGTTAGTTTTCTCCTATAAAATATCCATTACAAGCACGGCGCGATCAAGATTTTCTACAGACGTTCTAGCACGAAATACTTTTCACATTAAGTCAAATCAAATGATAGCCAAAGTGAAATCAGCTCATGACCAGACGGTTTATACATGACGAGCAAATACTTTGCAGGGAAGGGGTTGCAAAGAAGCAGTCAGAGCCACTGTCATTAAGAACTGAATAGGGAACCAACCCGCAAGAACAAAGCCTGATAGCTCGAAGCCACGCGTACCCGCCAATTCACTTGCTGAAAAGGCAACGTCCCTATCCACCCATAGGTATTTTATGCATTTTGGCGTATTGGACAACGTGCGGCCAGCTGAGGAGTAGCAAGAGGAGCACTTTAGGTGAGAAGGTGGGCAGGGGCAGGGCGCCCCGGCGGCGGTTCTCCGGCAGCTTCTAGCAGGGGCAAGCGCTTGCCCAGCCCGCCCCGCCGCACGGGCAACGGCTCCTGCCCTCCCGGTGGCCCTTTCCCCGACATCCTCCGGAGGAAACAACAAGAACCTTATTTTTCAAGTCACGCAGCCTATTTTTAACTTTTTTTATAAGGCGCTGAAGCGCTGACCAGTATAAAATTGAAGGCAAGACATTATACTAGGAATTAAAAAACCTAAACAAAGCAGTGCTTTAAGGGTGAAATCTGCCTTTGCAGAGGACCAGCTTAAGGATTATGTAGCTTTAAATCCTCCTTAAACCCTATTTTGAAGAATTATAGTGGAGCCCGAGTAATGTAAAGGAGTAAACTTAACTTCGATGATAAATTATTCCCAGAACATGCCCACGATCCTAAGCTGTTTAGCAAAATATCATTAAAGCTCCTGTGTTAGAGTGAATAAAGTCCTTTTGTTTAAGTTCTTTATTGAAGAAAACTCAGTTTGATACATTACCTATCATCACCACAGAATAACCCAAACTGTCTGGGGGGAAAAAAAAAAAATACACATGGAGAAATACATGGGATCTTATAAGGGAACGATTAATCATAATGTAATTGTTTGGTAACGAACAATTTTCAGTGCAGTGCTAACAAATGATTTCTTTTTAAGTCACAGATACAAGAATATCCCTGATGAAGACCAAGGGGATACACTCCCCATAGGTTTCGAGCTGAATTTTCTATTAGTATAAATTAACCCAATAACATTCCCAGATGCAATGTGTTGATTTAAATCATGTTGCGCACATGCCAGAAACCTTATTTTGGCACGTTCTCTAAAATGACTAGGTCACTGCACAAGACTGCTTTCCGCCTGTACCTGGAGCCTTGAAGATGAATAGAAGTGTCGGGTTTGTTTCGTTACAGCATGCGGTTCCTCATCGCTATCTAACGCTTTATCTGTATTCTTCTTTGTCTCTCAAACGCTGCAGCGGAACAAAAATTTTATTTTTATTCATGTTCTGAAGCAGCATAAGCATTACTAATCTGTCAGTGCCTTAGTTTCTGTAGGACTGACTTGAGATTGTCCTTTTGAAAAGCTCTTCGAGTTACAAGGCAACCGACTTAACAGGCTTTGGCAGAGTCCTTGTTACCAGAGTAACTGGGGAATCCCAGCCTTACTTTAAGTAGTTTGTATCTTGGAGGGAGGAATGGAAGAGAACTGCTAAGTAATTAAGATTTATCATCAAGTTGAGCTATCAGATGCTAAGCTATCTTCAAAATTTGGGGCATAACCACACTAGTCATTTTGGGCCTATGTTATCCTATTTTATCCTGCCTGCCAATTTTTTATCCTTGTCTTTTTTGCTCGCTGCTAAGTCACTTCCCATAATTTCTGTCTGGCTTGCCACGCAGAGAGGTTCAAGTTTTGTTCCGTAGCACGAGGTTAATGCGAAAACGGCTGTACCTGCAAAACAAACCGAAAAGCTGCAAGTGCCAGAGCACTCTTGTTGGCCCAGAGAACAGTCCTGCTTTTAACTCGCAGGAGACGGGTTGTTATGGTTCTTCTGCCAGGCTGCACCCCTCGCCAAGCCGGGCTTAACCCAAAGCTTGCCTTTGGTATTTGCAGATGGGGTGTATGCCACAGAACAAAATCCAGACAAATAAATCCTTTAGAAGCCATGAGCGTTTCTCCACCGTGGGGATGGGCTTGTTTGGAGGCAGCCAGCTCGTTTTTGGAACTATTTTTATGATGTCTTCTCCGTCATTAGATATTGAGAAGGGTATATAAAAGCTGAAAAATTCTTCAAGTTTTGAAATCACAACCAAGGCTAAAGGTCACAATATGCATTTCCACTGGGGAGGGGCTGGTGCCGATTCCAGAACTGACACACGCTAACGCTGATGCTCTCCAAGGGGGCCCGGCACTTTTCAAAGGTACGTTCGGTGGAGAGGAGCAAACGTACCAGCCACTGATGAATCGCTGCTTGGGACGTACATCCACTGGCCACCATATCAAGAACGGCCTAACAACACGGTATTAATGCCTGGCATGCCAGGCAGGACGTGAAAATTAACGTGAAAACCTCGGGGGGGGCACCTAGGATGAAGCAACAAACCTATTTGGCAATGCTTAACAGATGACAGAAACTTCAAAGACACAGCCATCGCTGTTCCCAAGTAACTGCAATCCTTTATCATCATGATCCATTTTTTTTTTTTACTTACCCAGTTGCATTCTGCTTCTCCAATTAGAATTACTCTTGCTATTTCATTTGAGTATGTCCTCACATTTATCTAAAGCTGTTGCATGTGGTTAAACTGCCGTGTGAGCCATGTCTAACACCAGCAGCAGCTCAGACACACACATTATATACATTTAATACTTTCACAAAACAGCAAAACAAATACAATTTCTTAGGGACTCCAGCATGGCTACTGCAGGCTCTCAGCTACAGTAAGATTACAGTCAGGAGCCTGCCAAAAAAATAGCAAGTTTTAATACATATACCAGAGTAGGTATTTGCATCTCAAGCTATCTGCTCGTGCTGAGGGACAGGCTCACTTTTGTACTCCTCAGAGGGAAGAAAAAAAAAAAAAAAAAAAAAAGAAATTGCCCCAAATGAAATTGCAGAGGAAACTGCAAAAAAGTAATATTTCATTTTCTACTGCGTTTTTTTCCCCCACTTCTCAGAAACATTTATCTTACAACACCAGCCACAAAACCTGCAATTTCTTAGCAAGAGATTGAGGCTCTCTGGAGCCAAACTATTTGTTCTGTGTTTGTACGCTGCAAAATACAATAGGATCCCAATTCAAGCCCGGGACTTCTAGGCGCTACTGCAATGCCAGTACTACGATAAATCACTAACTTTTGCCTTTTACTTACAGCCACTTGAAGTAGGTGAAAGGCCTGATGACTTATTTCCCTGCTGTTAGCCATCCAGTCTCCAACACAGATTAGATTTTATTCAGACAATGCTACCGCACTGCTCCGGCAGAGAAGCGGAGCTGCGATTAGATAAGAACCAGGTACAGGTGGTTTTACTTACCTCTGGAAGTATACAACTCAAAGTCTTGCGCTGTTCAGGAGGACGACTTTGTGGTGGTGGTGTGTTTTGGGTTTGGTTTTTTTTTCCCCTCTACAGATCTATTTTCTAGATAGTCAAGGAGAAATCAGAAAGAAACATGGAAGAACGTATGTCTGAGTACCTAAAACAGATGATATGATGGAAAAAAAATCCAGTAACTTCATACAAAATACTGGGGAACTCTTAGATAGCCGTGTTTGCCTTCTATGCTACCAAATCAGATTAACCAGCCAGGAAAATATATTATTTTGAAAAGCAGGGTGGGGTAAGCAGGGTGGTGGAATTTTACTCTAGAGGGAGAAAACGACTGTTTAAGTATCACCATTTCTCAACGGGACACATCATTTCAGTGTAAGGTTTTATAAGATGGAACATGGATGCCCAGCAATATTAGAATGTATCCATCTTACTCCAGCTTTTATATTAACACAAGCCTTTCTATATAGGCAAGATT
The DNA here is from genome assembly GCA_028022735.1 of Gypaetus barbatus. Classification (NCBI taxonomy): domain Eukaryota; kingdom Metazoa; phylum Chordata; class Aves; order Accipitriformes; family Accipitridae; genus Gypaetus; species Gypaetus barbatus. Next base: position 26,602,260 of record CM051549.1, on the reverse strand, counting down.
TAGCAATACATCAAACTATACAATTAAACAGATACAAGGGTTGTATAGGCATCTGAGGATTGTTCAGTTTGGAATTAATAGATCCAGTTTCCTAAGTCTTGCAATGTGTGACAAGGCTCCTTCATTTTTCTTTGAGGAGTGGGGAAGAAATGATTAGCATGTGTCTGAGTGGAAGATTATTTTAAACCTTTTAAGCCCTTGTTACCAATGTAATACCCAATTTACTTAAAAAAAACCCCAAACAACCAAAAACCCCAACAAAACCCAACAAACAAAGGTGAAGGATGCAAAGTGCTTGTTTTACTTTTCATGTTTTGCCACTCTAGACCTAAGATGGGTCTCTAAACCAACAGGAAATAGCAGCACATCAAGACTTCAAATTCAATGCTAACTTAATTTTAAAAGGCTTCCCTGGAAGTCTTAGCCTCAGACTCTCCAGGCAAAGGACAACTTCCCTATAAAGTGAGCACTGCAACCCAGGCTTTTCTCCAAAACCAGCTTCTAATCAGGATTTTGCAAGACAAAGAATCACAGAAACCCAGACTACTCTGCACCTTGGGCCTCCCTGTAATTCCGGCCAGTTTGTCTACCTACCATGGTCTCACCCTTTCCTTGCACCAACACAATTCCTTTGACCATACACTTTACTTTTTGAGTTCACTTACGTCAATGGAAATAGACTCAAAAAGCCCGACAACACAATTCGTTGCTTTCTGCTAGCTTACTGAACGGAAATGGCTCTGTACGTGGTCAAAAACCAGCAAATGCCAGTACAAGCAAGTACTCATAGTTGAGGACAAGAGGTGACAGGAGTGCCAAGTTTCATCACTTTATGCCAATATGTAGGCAGCCTCAGATACACAGAAGGTTTGCTTTTTCAAATTAGCATTTTTGGTTTTAAATTAAGATGAAAACATGTTTTTGCATCCAGCACCAGCCTCCAGAAGAAACGATCAGAAGAGAAGAAATTAATTTTGCAGTAAAACACTGAAGTTGCTGCTTTTATTTAGTTTAAGTTTGGTTCTGCTCAGTCCATGCATGTTTAAGGTGGGATACTGGCTCAGACAAAATACTCTTCCAGCTTGTTTGGATATTGACTGCTAGATCACAGTTGAAATCAGAAGTCAGAAATAAAGTATGTTCCTCGAACTTTTTCAGTTGTTTTAAGATCAGTTAAGCCTGTAACTGCAATGAAAAACATGAGATAGATAAACTAGTGCTTTTTAAGTTATGAAATTACATTAACTTCCATCAGTCTTTGGTTTGGTGTTATAAGCCTTATGTTGAAGTTCACAGTCGATCTCCATAAATTTGAACCATATTTATCAGAACAGAGATAGCCACTCTGTAAGCCAGAGCATGGAATTTATTTGATTTTAAAATAAAATTGAAAATGTGTTTTTATTTCCAGTTCATGTGTTATCAATCCTCTACATCAAGTAAAAATATTCACATAAACATTTTCGCATCTATTTTCAATTCACAGTCCAGCCTACCTACACTAAACAAGTCTTTTTACATTCAGAACTGAGGCATTTTCTCCTACCTTTATCTCAGTTCTTAACTCCAGGCACATTTTTCTGAGGAGCTGACAACCTTACAAGGTCTTTAAACATGGAATTACAGAAATTCAACATCTCATTACTTGAGATACTTGCTTCGAAGAATTAAAAGATAGTATCTGTCTCAGAATAGTAGGCATCATTTGAGTTTATGCAGCTGAGACTAAGGAGGTCTCAAAAACGCAGCAGGTCCAAGGTATTACAGATACTTCGTAGCACTCTGATTTTCTCTGCCAGCAAATCACAAAACATTGGGTAGAAAAGGAAAGATCCGTAAGCAATCAGGAGAACAAACTAGTAACAGATTTAAAGTTTTTCCTCTTTGGATGCCCACGCACATGCAGGGTGTTTATGTTATGCCCTAGAGATTATAAACACCCAATTACAGCAGTCTGAAAACAGCACTCAAAATGAAAGTCAGAAGGAAAACACGCAAACACAAACACACATGAAATTTAACTTTTATTTTTCTGTTGATAAAACCCAAAGATCCCTCACAGCAGCAATAGATGCAGAAGTTACCTGCAGAAATGATAGCTCTTCTTAATCTGTTTGCACATCCAAGTATGCCAAGTGTGTAGGGACTGCATATTAACACAGTACAGGCACTGCTCAGTAGTAACAGAGATCAAGTTTCTTGGCATAGTTTAATCCACCCTTTCCTTAATATTATAGGGTTTTCATAGTATTAAAGATGACTGTTAATGAGTTGTCTGTTTATTGGATTCTTTTGTTGTTGTTGCAATTTAAAAACTTTTTATTAAATTCTACCTGTACAGTTTATATGCCCAGATACACCTCCCCACATTTTGTAGTAGTGGACAAACTGTATCCAAATGCTACAATTCAGAATGAAAACGCTACTGCATTTAGCAGCTCTAGCTGCAGTAGAGTAAGTATTTCCGTAGAGTAACAAAACACACCTCTTTGTTCAGTAACACAAGGGATACAGGTTTTAAAACGCACATTTCTATCTTGCATCCATACCTTTCTTTAATATATATATATTTATATATAGCTCTAAAACAAATCTCTACTATTTTACAATTAAATTAAAACACATCCACAATTGGTCTAACTAGTGATTTTGGTCTCAATACTTTAAACATTAGTTGTTCCATAAAAATATACAATTCAACATGGTTGTATCAGTAACATGAGGCCTTTTGAAAGAGGCCTATGACACAGTCAACCATGCAATTCAGTGCTCAATGTCATCTAACTGATAAATATTTATACTGCATTTTCAAACTATCAGTATCTTTAAAATCCAAATTTCTCTTTGCAGGCTTACCATGCTTACAAACATGCAGAAAGCAATCACATTTCTCACTTGCCTGTAGCAATCACATTTTTTCTTTTCCAATAGATCAACTGACAAAGCACAAACTTCATGCTATCATTTTTAGATCGTTAACCTTTTCCTTTCTTTCACATACTGAATTATTTCACAATGGATCATACTGCTCCATGTGAAGACTAGGGATTAGCTACATAGTAAGAACTGCACTTTTCAGTTTAAGCTTCTAAGAATCAAATTACTAACAGTCAATTAGGATGCACTCATAGCTGCCATACAAGTGAACAGACACCCAGTAGACAAACAAGTTAATTCTAGATATATACCAAAAGGTGAAGCTTAAAAACAAAACAAAACAAAAAAAAACCCCAAAACCTAAACTACACAAGTACAGCCTCAAACCTGGTAGATTCCAAGAAGTGGACCTCTGTCCAAAAATTTTCTGCAAAAAGGCACACAAAAACCGTGCCACCATCAACCATGCTTAAGACATTAATCGCTTGTAGCTGGACATTTCCTTATTACCACCACAGCACCATTCCACAAAGTTTTATAGCAATCATGATGTAGTACTTTCTGTAGTACAAACAAGAATCCTCCAAGTCAGAAGCAGTCAGTAATAAAACCCCAGACAAGTTCATGTCACGGTAACCTGGCATATAAGCCTCAGAATATTCTACTCTTATAAACGTAATAATCAATAATTTAGGTACTAACTATTCCAAGACCAGTACAGTCAGTCTGTAGATAAGACTACAATAGAACATATTAAAAACACAAGAGAGGTATGACAATTAAGATGAATATTTCTTTTAAACAGCGGAAAGTCAGGGAAACATCTGGAATTCTTTTGCACTGCATTAATATATCTTCTGTTTCTGAATATAAAAAATACATCTAGAGAATCAATCCAGAACTGCATACACAATTACATTTTTCCCCTTAACTGCTTTAAAATTAGTACAAAACAATATAAGTTACAGGAATGATTGCTGCAAATTTGTAGATGTTGGCTATTATAAAATCATTATACGAGAACACCAACTGTAAATTATTTACAGGTGAGGTAATACAATTTCCAGAGTAACGAATTACAATTTAGCAGAAGTGTAAAAATAATGTACTCACCAAAACATTACAAAATCTGGTATCATTATAAGGTACACAGTAGATCATGATTAAGTTTTGTAGTTGATATACAACATATTCTTAAGAAAAGTGCCAAAATACTGCTACATAAGAATCTTTTTTTCCAAAATCATTCAGCAAAAAAACCCTGCAGATTCTATGTTAAGTAAAGCCAAAAGAAAACAGGAAAAAAGGGATGCCAGTTGTACAAGTCTGTCTTATTAAATGCCTTTGAAAAATGTGTAAATTCACTTTCATGCTTAAAGGTCTGACATGAAAGAGACTTATTAAAAAAAAAAATCAATAGAAATATCAACATACACGCTTTTTCAGGGTATCTTAGGCCATTTTAAAAGTACACATTCCTCTTAAACTGTGAAAGACACAGAGACTGAAAACATTCTAAAAATGGCTGAACTGCCGAGGGTTGCTGTGATCCATGGCACAAAGTCCTGCTGGATGCCAGTCGCTAGTGATGCACCCCAGGGGTCTGTACTGGGGTCCATACTGTTTAACATTTTAATTAACAACACAGGTGACAGGACAGAGCAGCGTCTCAGTGAGCCATTCAAAGGGACCTCGGCAGGCTGGAGAAACAGGCAAACAAGAATCTCAAAGTTCAGCAAAGGAAAGTGCAAAGTCCTACACCCGGGGAGGAATAACCCCATGCACCAGCACAGGCTGGGGGGCTGACCAACTGCAAAGCAGCCTTGCAGAGAACGATACCAAGCTGACCGTGAGCCACCGTGTGCCCTTGCGGCAAAGCAGCCCAGCAATCTCCTGGTCTGCATTAGGAAGAGCACTGCCAGCAAGTTGAGGGAGGCGATTCTTCCCCTCTGCTCAGCCCTGGTGAGACACAACTCAAGTGCTGGGTCCAGTTTGGGGCTCCCCAGTTCAATGCAGACACGGGCATACAAAAGTGAGTCCAGTGAAGGGCCACAAAGGTGATTAGGTGATTGGAGTGTCTGACAGACATGGAGAAGCTGACAGAACTGGGATTGTCTAGCCTGGAGAAGAGAAGGCTCAGGGGTGATCTTACCAACATGTAAATGCCTGATAGGGTAGAGTAAAAAAAAAAAAAAAAAAGAAAAAAAAAAAAGAGCCAGACTCTTCTCAGCAGCATCCAGTGACTGGACAAGAGGCAACGGGCACAAATGGAAATACAGGAAGCTCCACTTAAACATAGGAACAGACCTTAGTAGTGTGATGGAGATCAAAATACTAGAACAGGTTGCCCAGAGACCTTCTGGAGTCTCCAACCTTGGAGATGCTTAAAAATTCAGCTTGTCACAGTCCTGAGCAACCTGCTTTAGCTAACCCTCCTCTGAGTAGGGGGGTTGGACTACATGATCTCCAGGAGTCCCTCTAACCTCAATCATTCTCTGATTCTATGAAAAGGACAGGGCTTTTGTAGCCCAGGCATTGGATCAACTGAGTCACAAAGCAAACTATAAAATGTAAATGAAATATATTTTCTCTTTAAGTTATTGCATACAACGTTAATTTTGCTGCCTGCGTTTTGCCGATCTCATTTTTTCAAATCTCGACTCCATTTCTTCCAGGACCTTTGGCGTGTATCGCACAACTAATTTAACCTTCCCTTGAGCTGCCTTCAGCAGTTCTACTGCTTTTTCATGGTGTTCACCTTCGACACTCTGCAAAGCATAAACCATTAAGTATAGTATTAGTAAAGACACACACTGAAAACAGGTTTCTTTTCATTTTTTTGTGCAACTTCTATATGATCAAATATTGAAGTATTCTAGTTTGAAGACTGCACAAGGAAAACGTCACCCAAGTTCAGGATTTATTCTTCAGCAAATCAATAAGAGGTGAGGATAAATATACTAATCAGTATTAACAAAAGAGTAGTGCCAAACTTTTGGTTAGGTTTATGCTGAACAATTAAATTCTGTATTTACATATAGTAAGTAAAATAAAGATAACATTAGGCAATTATGAAATTACACTTCAAAATCAACAACTTCAGGAGGATGCTTATTTAAAATTCAAGATTGTTTTTCTTCTTTTGGCATGCATTTTCAATTCAGTAGTCACCCTCAATTTGCCTAATAAATTGCCTCAGACAACTGCAAGATAGCTGCCTTCTTGATGTTACCCTGCGTTACGACAAGGCAAAATGGTGCATACTGGGCACCTGCAATAGAGCAGCTAACATGCAGTGTGTTGCTTATCTTAGTGCTCCACATGTGTCTCCGTAAATGCAAGGTATTCAAGTTAATTTCTGCTAAATTGATTAAGAATAGCCTAACCTAACTCAGTAAGAACAGAATAAAAATACTTCCCTAAAAACAACTCTCAGAATTTACTAGGGTTATATTAGATTCATCTAATTACAAATGTTAAGCAACAGTTCTCAACAACTGAATCCAAATATACATTCCTGGACAGCATACATTTTAATCAGCAAAACTTATGTCTCCCAAACTTATTAAACACAATGATGGGACTACCCCAAGCCTACCTCCCACTGGTGCTATTAGAAGCTAGAAGGCAGGTGATGTACCTGTTGATTGGAGGGTTTCCCCGTTACTATAAAGTTACTTACAGAAAGAAAGACAACAGTTAAAAAAACCCAAGTTATTTCTCTTCTATCAGACTTAGACAACACATACATTTGAATGTTTTCATTTTTGTTATTCAAGTGGATGTGTAGGCTGTTCTGTTTTAATAAAAGGTTTGTAAAGTTCTATGTTTAATTATATCAAAACACCTAAAATTCTGGAGTACACTCAAAATCTCCCAGCTGAAAAATATAAACTTGTTTTAAGGCACATTCACTGCAGTCTTGGAAGTGGTAATTTTTTTTTTAATTATTAAATTAGAAATTACAATTACAAGAAAATGCCTGTCATATGTATTAAGATGACAGGATTCCATCTGTAAACACCAGAAGACGATGATTCTTCTGAGACCATGTTAGCATTCTCAGCAGTATTTTATGCACTCACTGTATTCTTACAATGGCTATATAGGTTTATACATGTGCACGCACACACAGAGTCATTGTTAGCTGTACCAACTGTGTGATGATCAGGTTCAGTTTTGGGTGGAGTGGTGGTTTTGTTTTCTTTAAGAGGGTCTGTGGGTGAGGAAGGCCTCATCTGAAGACAGTTCTACACCTGTCCCTCAATGCTTCAAAATAACAGGAAGGCTAGGCCAAGGACAATTGTGTCACTACAGCCATGATTTCTCTTACATCTCCCGAGGAGGACAGTTGGACTCCCAGGTAATAGTCAGGAGCCAAGTATGTCAGAGATCTGTGCTAGCAGGGACTTCCAGGAGCACAGACACCCAGTAAGTCTCTATTCCTTTCATGTGTCAAAAAACCCCACCTCAGGTTAAAGAGCACAGGATTTAGTTTGACCCTCAGTCTTAAAATAAAATTGTGTTTGCAGATGTAATGATGAAAACATTAATTTTAAGCTAGCATACAGCTTCTCTGTAAATAAAAGCAAGGTTTTGAGAGATATTTGCATGCATTAGACTAGCAGCTGCCTTAAGTCAAAGCCTGTCCATAGCCACCTCTTTCCAGTCACCCTGTGTTTTGCTTTTTGTATGGTAACTCTTCAGAGGAGGATACTTATTAAAAATAAATATCCACAACAGCACTTTAGATATATACTCCTTAAAATATACTAAAAAGGCTCAGTTTTTGAAGCTCACTACACTTAAGTGGAAGGAAAAAAAAAACCCCACATAACTGAAGATAATACCACCTTGTAGTTCCATCTTATTACAGCTTTCATTATGCAGTAGCATTTTTGTTGCGATAATGAGGTTCTGGTCAGCCTAACGCAACAGAGCATAATTTACTACTTACCTTAGAAGGTGCACAAAATTATATTAATTAAAATCTGCATCACAAAACTTGGATGAAAGAGGAAGCCATAACGGCAGTTACTATTTCACAAAACAACGCTTTGACTGAATTTATACAACCCCTCAGAATCTGAAATACTGACATAAGTAGTACAGTTCCCAGTTGAGATAGATAACCAAAGCATAATCCTAGAACTCGCAATGCACACAACTCTACAGAAACCTAGGCAAGTTGTTCTTGCAAGGACAAAAAGAAACTATTTTGCCAAGATTAAAAGACGATATTGAGCTTGTGCCATGTATATTCTCTGTGTGCCCCCACGTGGAAACAAGCAGTTACTGCTACATAAAGTGAAAACCAATTCCTACCACTCCGTTTACAGAAAGCAGCTGGTCTCCACGTTTCAGGCCTCCATGTCTATCAGCTATACCGCCAGGGATAATTCGAGAGATGTAGATTGGAGAATTTTGTTCTTTGCCTCCCATAATGTTGAATCCAAGACCTTCCTCGGTTTTGGGTAGTTCAACCACTCTGGGATGGGAATGACCTTCACTAGCAGCAAATGCAGCTACAGTAGCCTGTAAGAAACAAGATTTTCCTATTTATAAGAAATTAAAGATAGACCCCTTAGCTAGACACAATGAGCAGGCTGAAAAAGTATTTTTATCTCAAAGTACTTAAATATTAAGACAAATGAGATTAATTCCCTAGATACCAACACTAGCATGAAAAATTTAGAACTCCAAGAATAAAATTAAGACGGAAGAAACTTAAAAATAATGAGTCTTTTGTTATACCTTTTAATAACCCATTAAGCTTATCCATTTTATCAGACATCTAGATAATATCCTTCTGAATTTTAAATAATCTTCTTTGCTTCTAAAGTAACAAACTACTGTATTTTACACAAGTTACACTTTGGCTTTTACCTTTGCTGTTGCATTAGCTCTAACTTCTGGGCTACTGCTGATATCCACAGTTTCGTATACATGTTCATACACCTTTAGAGACAAAACAGTTTAAGTATGGGGAAAACAGATATTTATCTGCTTAGATAACGTAACAAAATATCAGGTACAACTCAAAAATGTGTAAGTTAAAAAGTACACACCTTGAATAAGAAGTTACTCCCCAATTCACTACAAGGTGTCAAGTGACACTCTACCATACTATGAAGAAACAACTCTCTCAGCATCTTTATTGTTTCGTTAATCCACGCATATCTACATCTCAACTCAAATCTTCCCTCCTTCCACAACATTCAAGACCTCATCATGAATTTAGAAATGCTTATGGCTAGTCTAACACACCTGACTGGAGACATGGATGACTACCTTCTCTTGTTTGATTAAAGCTGGAACCCTTCAATAAGGATGCATGCAAAATCACTTCAGGACAGCTATTCAAAGCTCTCCCAACACCCTAGCCCTCCTCGCAAAACCCCGTATTTTCCTTCAACTGATGCAACTGACTGAGTATCCTAAGAAAAAAAAAAAAAAAAAAGGTATCGAAAACACAGAAGCAGTAAGAATACTAATGCTAAGGAGGTGCTTACACCGAGAGCTAACCCACATCCCCACATCCACCCGCCAATCATTTGGACTTGCTAAGCAATAAACACACTGTCCTCGATAGGATGAAAACATTAAGAAGACACCTATGTCTACAAACAGATCTTTTGAAACACTCCAGGTGTTATTGTCAGTGGTAGCACCAACAGCAATAGCAGGACACATTTGATCACCTAAAAAATCTCCAAAAGATTATCTGGAATGAAGATGAGGTGGTGCAAGACTCCACCTCAAGATGATGCACAAGGTGACATGGATTTGGCTTAAAAGAAACAGAGGCAATTGGTACTTTGTCCATTCTTACATTCCAAGAGGATAACAGCCTGCTAGCTGCCAGTAAAGGACAGACTCTCAAGATAACCTCTAAAGAGTGACTTGCTCCTGAGCCATTACTTAATACACCTATGCTATCCCAAATTATTTTCTTTTGAATTTTTAAAAATAAGTCTTGTTCTATTAAGCTCTGGAAATCAATTTAGCTTTTAGAAAGAAAAAAAATCAGATTTTTGCACTGAACACAAAAAGGAAAGAGTAAAGCACACTGTTTTTTAACTCAAGGTAACTGCTTACGTCAAGTTAACTTACCTCCCTTACAGCATTACAGAATTCACTTTGAAGGACTCTTTGCAAAGCCTGTAGCTTTTGTGGTGGCACTTCTCCACTTCTCTGTAATTTTTCCAGCAGCTCAATTGCTCTGCAGATGTCTACAGAAAAACAAAGCACTAGTAATGAGGAATGCCTGAGGAAAGTCAACAGTTTTTATTTTTTGTTAGGTGTTTTAGGGGTTTTTTTGGTTTAAATTAAGTTAATGGAGCAGTGTGTGTGCACACACTTGTATACACCTTAAAACTACATATTAGTTTTTTCTCCTGTAAAACTACGTATCTACAAAACGTTACAATAAAACATCATGTTTTCCCACTATTTTTAAGTCAATCACAGCAATCCAACCCTGTAACATATCTGGAGGTATCACTGCCATATGTGTATTTTAAATACTATCTGATTTTCCCTGAAGTTTAAATCACTCTTAAATATTTCATTGATATATATACTATCAACATTTCATACGCATAACTTCATAATTTACCTACGGCACAGGTAACATTTTGTTAAAACCAGGTAGAATATTGTCAAGTACGCTAACATTCCTTTCGTATTTGAAAAAATTAGTTCAACAAGAGGACACTCAATGCTTTCCCTACAGCAGGGCTGAGAACTATCTGGCCTATTTTCTTTTCACCGGTGCTCAGAAAAACAACCAAACTCCTTTTGATACTTTACTCAGCTGAGAGAGAATATCTCTGTAGTCTAGAATCCTCAACCCCAAACCCCTTTGTTCCAGTTCCTAGAAATTTTTTCCTAAGAATTCACGTTGTCCATATTCTCATAAATGCAGATGCTACTTTGTGAAACTGAACTCCCTGTGAAGGATTTGATTCCAGACCAGACAACTCAAGACAGGCATCAAACGTGACATCAAATGCTACGTGACATGCTTCTGGCAGCTCTACAAGAATAGAATACATTCATATCCCTCACTTGTATTTCCGAAGTGTTACATTAGCAATGATTCTGAATCATGAAAGTCCTTGAACAGAAGTAGAACAGTCACTCAGAAAAGCAGATAGAAAGGATTACCTTTGTTATCACAAAAGCAAAGAAGCAGTGATTAATCTACCACATAAATAACAAACAGATTATTTTAGAAAAGGATGAAGTCTGGGACACTGCTATATCCCAAATGCGTTACTTCCTTTTTTCTGCAATTAACCTTTAGGCAATCATTTTCCGTGTGAACGCACGTCCACTCAATGGCATCACGTCAGCACAGAAAACGTGCGATAGCCACAAACTCCCCCTAAATGCCAAGTGTGAGAAGAGAGAATTTACCTAACTGCGTGAAAAGACAGTGGGGTGTATGTTCTGAAATTAAGGTGAAGTGCACTGGCAAGAGACAACCCACAGTGAATTATCAGTCAGACACATCTTACCAACTACTACACTGAGATCAGTTAAACAAGGTACAACTTAACGTCACAGACTGGTCATCCACGGACTGGAAAAAAAAATCCTTCATGGAAGAACATCCAAGTATTATCAATACAGCCACAAGATATGCATTATTTCAGATGAAAGTTAAGGTTTCTATGTTCCATGAGAACCTGGCAATTTTTGGCAAGCATTTCCAAGCTTTACAAGCATCAGTTACCTAAAGCAAAGAAATATCAAAACCTAGATTTTAGCTATTGCCAATTCCCAGTCTACAGAGACCTCATCCCACACAGCATGCATATTTGCTACTTGTACAATTACAACATGAAAAAAATGGTTCTAAAGCTCTTAATTTTCTAACACGCATTTTGTATTTCATTTAACATACAAAATAGTTGGTGAAATTAAAGAGATTCTAGATGTGATGGTTTATTAATATTTCAATCTTTTTATGATGCAAAATCACCAACATTCTTAGTAATCATTGTGTTCAGCAACAACAGTACAAATTATCTTAATTTCATGAAGTCTCGCACTGAACAGCTTGAAGTAGAATGATCAACCATAGCAACAGAAGCACTTCCAATCCTGCAACACTCCATATATTCACGAAAAAAGTCTAGTAAGTATGTAAATTACAATACAGCTATCATTTAAATAGTCATTTTTCTGCAAACATCTGCAAGTATTTCACGTGCATAGAGAGTACACAGTTCTATGCAGCCGTTCGAGTCTGTGGTCCATGAACCACACTGTTGAACTTAGGCTGTAAGGTGCATGAACTTGTTATCTAACAGTTTGACTAGGATACTGCAAGAAATTTTAAAGGGTGACAGCAATCTACTGACCCAAAGAGTAGCTGCAGAAATGAAGACTCCAGAACTCCATTTGCTAATTTCTCCCCTTCTTTTGACCTCCACGTTTCATCAATAAACTAGATATATTTCCTACCTGGATCTCCTAACAGACAAAATGTTTAACTACATAGCATTTTATACCCTAAGGTAAAATTGGCTAGCTTGGGAACCAGCTGTGTCTTTCATAAAGCATAGACTAAGAGCACAGAATCAGCTTGTCAAAAAGTGACTGGGATACACTGAACTGGATTCCTTTTAGATGAAACTAAAGCAGAATATGTACTTTAATAAAAAAGGGCTTTGAGATCAAAGGACCAAGATGCTGCTGTAAAGTAAAAACCCAAAGCAGACGCACACAGCATGAAAGTTGGGTCCTCAGCACTCTGCAGATCTCCTTTTATCACACCGCACCTCTTGCTCAGGCAGATACAGGCAATGGATCCCATTACCAGGACCCTTTTTCCCCAACAGTTGTTTTGGTTTACCCTGTTGACAGGAACCCATTATACCGGTCTGAAAGTGAAGTGAGCCTAACTTTTTCCTGCTGAACTGCTTTAGGCACTATTAGTCAAAAGCTGAAGATTCAATCTGACCCAGCAATACAGCTCTGGAAAGGAACTAGTTTGGCTACAAGCAAGTGGTAGAACAGACCTTCTTTCATTTTCAACAGAAGATTGTTGACTGCTCTGCTGCTGCAGTTTGCTTCCTCCTGAACCACTGCTCAGGACATGATCAGCTGAAAGCTGTCTTCCTCACAATATTAATAGTACAGTTTAGCCAACTGTTCAGGACCAGAGACTGAAATGAACACTACAGAATTGCTTCAGTGATGGATTTCAACAAGGATTGATGTAGAAATAACTCCAGAGGCAAGCGATTGAAAATAAACACCCATAAAACTCATTGTAAAAGGGAATCCACACATAACTAAAAAAATGGATTTTCTTTTAACCTTTTCATCCTTTCAACATCAGTTGCCTGTTCTTCACAAATCATTTTTTGTGATCACAGGATACTAGACTGAACTCCTGAAAAAAAAAAAAAGAAATATTTAAACTAAAAGAATGTGGAAAAAAAGCCAGCAAGATGCCACCACTCCAAGCATATGTGTGAACAAAACACAGAAAGAGGAAAAATGCAGCGTCCTCATAGATACTCCTGATTAACCACCTCCACTGCTTATGTTCAAATAGTCTGGATTCCTAAGGTGTACACAGAGTTATCACACATCACCACCAAACCATAACAACTTCAAAATGTTAAATGTAGTTTCATTCCTGCCCTCCAGCGAATTTGGGTGGTGATGTTTGCAATGCAGCTTGGAGAAGAGAACAGACGGGGAGAATTTTCAATTGCCCTGATGGTAAGCATATGGTAACCATTTTAAAAAACAGCTCATTTTCTACACTATTCTCTCTTTTCTTATGCTATATGCCAACAACATTAGTGATGTTCACTTTCAAGCTGATGATGATTCATCATCAGGTTATCTGCAGTCAACCTCATACAATTAACAGAAGTTATTTATTTCTGTAAATAAAGCTCCTGCCTTTGTAAGTCCATTATACCGTGCTCCCTTTTTCTTCTTTGCTTAAAAAGACTAATATGCCAGAAGACTAAATAGCTCCTTTGTTCCACTGAACCCTAACTAACTCTGCAGATTTGTTTGTTTTCATGGATACAGCATAGTGGCAAGGTAATGAGGTGGAGAAGGACGCTGCGTAAGGTTTAACTCCGCAGACCTACCAAGAGCAACTAATCCACTGCCAAAGCAGCTGCCCTAATTAACAAGCTTTGGAGCAGGGAGGGTAGATGAGCTGTGGAGTGGGAAGCAACATCCTTACATAAGTTGCTATTTACAGGCCTTGTCTCACACAAGTGGTTCACTTGTGGAATGGGAAGGAGGGTTAGGCAAACGGAAAAAACTGAATTCCGTGGTAGGTAATACGTGATAGTACCAAACACAATAAAGTGGGTATATACAACGTATTGTACATCTACAAAAAAGCACCTAGCACTGTGAGCAAAGGTGGTCATCCCAATGGGAACAGCAGTGTGAAAACAGTCAGTTCATCCAGTCACCTTCGCTCCACTTAATTGCTTTCCTTTTAAAAAATAGGATTTCTCATTCTCAGTATTCTTTTCCCATTTAAATTCCATTTTCTGATCCGTATTTTCCTAAATACGGAATAATAAACCGATCATATGTATTGTTATACAAGCATGTGTTCACTGAGCTACTGGGAACCTTGCACGGTTCTGAAGAACCACCCTGAAGGAAGTTTATCATCATTTCTTAAAAGCCCTGGATAAAAGACACGAACGTACTACAGAAAAAATACCCAACTAGGTTTTGTATTTTCTCTGTTTCCCTACTAATTCTAGTTACACACTGCACAGTATTAACAACATACATTAAGACAGTAACTGGAAAATCAGGATGAAAACATAAATGTGAGAGGGTAATAGAGTTCAGCAGAACCACGAACAAGCGCAGAGGGACCCCTGCATGTGTCAGTTGTCTTCTATAAAAACAAGTAAATTACTATTGCTAAGACACAGCCTAAGAGACTGCACTTAAAGCTAAGAATTCAGCTGTGTTCAAGAGTAAGTTTTCCCAGGAGAGAAACAGAAACAAGGAGTTAGCAGGTGGAGTAAAGCGCTGGCAGAAGCCGTGACCCTAGCAAAGGCAGAGCAGACACATCTACAGAAGGAGCGCATCCATGGAAACCCAGCCACAAACCGAAACGCGTGAAAAACCTTCGGCCGCTGCATGAAGGAAAGCCGAAGAAGCAAGTCCCACCAACGCGCTGAAAGAATCGGAACCGGAGGAGAACATTTTCAAAGCAGCTACCGCCCGGCTGCTCTCCGGCTGCCCCCGGGGGAGAGGAGCCGCCCGGTGCCCCGGAGAGGGCAGCACCGCCACCGCTGCCCGCCCTCGCCTCCTCCGCGGCCGCGGCACGGCGGTCCGCCGCTCCCCGAGGCCTCAGGCCGGGGAGAGGCGGCGGGGCGGGGGGACGACGGGGACGACGACGACGACGAGCCCTCCCAAGGGCTCGGGCCAGACCCCCGGCAACGCGCGCCAGGGCCGGGCCCGGGCGGCAGCTCCACCGCCTCAGCTCGCCCGCAGCGGAAAGCGGTGAGGAGCGCCGGTGCCTCGGCCGCAGCCGCGCCTCACCTCGCTCCAGCCGCACCGGCTCGCCCAGCGCCGCCATCTTCTCCTCGCTGCGGCCCACACGGGAAGTGACGCAGCGCTACCGGAAGAGCTGCCGAGGGGGTGGCGGTGCTGGGGCCGACATGGCGGCCGTAGTCGCGATAGCGGCTTTTATCACGGTAGAAGCGTGCGGCTGCCTTGTGAGCGGCGTAGGAGCCATTTCAGTGTTCGCCTCGGGTGTGCAAAGGAGTGCGGGCCGCGCAGAGCAGCAGTGGGTCCCTGCAGAGGCTGGCAGCTGCCTGCCCGCCCGTCAGTGCAAAGGGCCGCGGTTCCTCCTGGCTGTGTGTTTCCCAGCTGCCAGCCAGAATTATGGCAAGTTCACTAGAAAATGTCCACTCTTTTTCTTTTTTTTTTTTCACCCCTTAACGTGACCGAAGACCCTTTACACGCTAAGAACACCCCACAGGGAGTGCGTATCTTTCTGTGCAGCCCGAGTGCCCCTGGAGATGGAATATAGATACGAAAATGTTGTTCTGCCTGTGTGAAACGTGAAGCGTGTGCTTTACGTTTCTTGTTTGGCATCAGTTTAACCTATGTGTGGGGCTAATGTAGTGCGTTTACCTTACGTATTAAATTGATGTTGGTACGTACTAAGTATGACATGGTTTGTGAGCTTTTTCTGGAAAAGAGTAGGAGACTACTTCGGGACATGTATTTATACACTCTTAATTTATTCTAAGGGTTTAGCTCTTCATGTTTGGCTTTGATTTTGTCTGCATTTTGTATTTTTTGCTTTGAAAGAGAATAGTTCAAAACGGGTCTCAAAGTGTCTGCTAATGTGACAGTGATGTACTCTCTCTTTTCTGTGATTCATTTTAATGCCAGTTCCTCTCAGTTTGAAGGATGCTGCATGTGCATTTCAATGCAAAGGTCATAGGAATGGAATTTTGCAGGTGAACAAAATTAAATCCTCACAGACTAGTTTCCAGCGAGAAAAAGTGTTTTAGCAGCTGGAACCGTAGAATGTTTCTGGAATAAAATCCAGATGTTTCTATCACAGTGGTGCAGGAACTACCATTCTGTTACAAGTGATTGAAATTTTAAATAGCGTGCTCTGACTTCAGACAGATGAGCCTATGGAGAAAAATGAGTGTTTAGCAATATTTCATAAATCTTAAGATTTTTCCAAAAGACGTGTGATAAGAATACATGTTTAAACTTTATCTTTAAAGTAGCATTATTATGACTTCAGTAAAGACTAAAGATTCTGAAGTTAAAGCAGCTGCTTTAACTTTCCTGTGGACCCAGTGAACTGGACAACGACGTTATGAGAATAAGAAAATCCAAAAAGCAAATTTTATGTAGTGCTTCCACTGTCTACTTCATAGCACTGTCCAGCTTAAACCATATCTCTCCTGGAATTTGCGCTGATTAATACCTGCAGAAAAGAAACTGACAACAAAGTTTGGGTTTCTAATTTGTGATCTGTGAAGAATGTTGATAATGTAATAGTTACTGCGTTTTGTTTGTTCCTTGTTTCCAAAGGGGAACTTACTTTCTCTGGTTATCTTTGAGTTGAGAAAGCTAGGTCTTTTTACACCAGAAGTTCTGTGGATAGCAGGAAAACTAGTATGGTTATAACCTTACAAAAGAATGGAAAAGAAGCAGTCAAAGTGACCGCTTACTCTGTTTGGGGTTTGCTTTTTTGTAGCACCTATGGAACTCAACCAGCTGAAAAATATCTGAGAGAAAGAAAACTTTGGTATAAAATTTGACATTGCCGTCTGTTTTAATAAAAAAGCTAAAAGCTGGCACGTACACCTTTTCTGTGACCTCCAGGAGAACCAAAGAATGACAGGCTTCATATTCCAGTGGAAGAAGAAGTGGAATGCCAGTGCAGGACAACAACAGAGGGAAGGAAAATAAGGCTACTGGTTATATAGAAAAAGCATGCATACCCATTTGCTTTTTCCATTCTGAGGTAACATTTAAGTGCACTGCTGTATTTTTGCAGGACTGCCAGATTTTTTCAGTGGTGTCTTAGGTTACAAAGCCAGGCATTGCTATGGCAGAGGTATTTTAGTGCATTTTTTTGTCTTCAAAAATAAGAAAATGTATTTGAATTAAAGAAATAATAGCCACTGTATAAGTGTCATGGTTTAACCCCAGCCAGCAACTAAGCACCACACAGCTGCTCACTCACTCCCCCTGCAGTGGGATGGGGGAGGGAATCAGAAAGGTAAAAGTGAGAAAACTCGTGGGTTGAGATAAAGGCAGTTTAATAAGTAAAGCAAAAGCCGCACACGCAAGCAAAGCAAAACAAGGAATTCATTCACCACTTCCCATGGGCAGGCCGGTGTTCAGCCATCTCCAAGAAAGCAGGGCTCCATCGCGCCTAACGGTGACTTGGGAAGACAAACGCCATCACTCCCAACATCCCCCCCCCCCCCCCTTCCTTCTTCTTCCCCCAGCTTTATACGCTGAGCATGACGTCCTGTGGTCTGGAATATCCCTTGGTTCAGTTGGGGTCAGCTGTCCCAGCTGTGTCCCCCCACAACTCCTTGTGCCCCCCCAGCCTCCTCGCTGGTGGGGTGGGGTGAGAGGCAGAAAAGGCCTTGATCCTGTGGAAGCACTGCTCAGCAGTAAGGAAAACATCTCTGTGTTATCAATCAACACTGTTTTCAGCACAAATTCAAAACATAGCCCCATACCAGCTCCTTTGAAGACAATTAACTCTGTCCCAGCCAAAACCAGCACAGAAGTCTAATCCTGTCCCACTAGAAGGGAAAGAACTGCTGAGTCTATAGCATGCTATATTTTTCCAAGAAAAATTCAAAGCATAGGTGGATACTGACAGATTCAGTATTAACATGACAAACTGTGCCATCCTAGTCGGGAAATCCCTATCCTGGTAAGCATTTGGAGGAAAAACAGGTCACAGAAGCGATTCCCAAAGACTGGGGGATGCTCCTTCTGAATGACTTGGTAAATGCATTTGCACAGTAGTGGCTGAGAAGCAAGAAAGATCTAAGCATTAAACTTCAATTGATGTATTTTGCTAACTATAATGAAATTATTAATTTATTTAGACCCATTTGTCTGTGTCACTCAAGCTTGTGACATTTTTACCACAGTTACTTTACTTATATCTTCATTGATGAATTAGCCTAGGTGTTACCAGCTGCATTTCAATGCCGCATGAAATATCGGTGCTGTGTGCTGTAGTATATGTATGTCAGTAGGACCTCTGGGAGCAAGCGCATCCTGCAGGTTTTTGTGTGTGCGGTGCCACTCTGGAGTTACTGTTGAAGGATTGTCAATTATGAAGCGATACAGCCTATGTCTTCGTTGGAAAATAGTTGCATTACCAGTCCAAGAAAAAATGGAAATCGGTCTCTAGTGTAAGCTAACTTAAAATGAAAGCGCAGTTTGTTTTAGGCGAGAGGTCTTAGTGTGTAAGAAGTGAATCCATAACTGAGTAAGAGGATGAGCTTTCTTTAGAAATTAATTAATAAGGTCTTAATATTTTTATGATAGTGTCTTACCAGGCAGCCAAACATGGGGCCCTTTAGTTCTAGACATTAGACACAGGTGGAGGGAATGCAAATACAACAGGATATACTCTTTGAATAGCTAGGCAAAATGCAGGAAGAAGAGTGGTCCAAGAAACTTTGTTCACTTTCCTTTGGGCTTCTGCTCGGGTGCGAGTTTCAGGCTCAAGCTTCTCATGAGAAAGAGACACTGTTTACAACCATGCAAGCAGTCATTCTTGTGAACCTCTCTCATGTGGAATTACTTTTTTTTTTTTTTACAAGAATAGCTTGATTTGGTTTAGCTTAAATACTTTGTTACTGGACATGCTAAACCCAAAAAGCCATCAGAAGAATAAGAAAATGCACATGGATTGTGGCTAGCTTTGTCTCCGTACAATTCTATCAGTGTGTAAACTTATATCTTAGTTACTTTCCCTGTGTATGGACCTATACATGTGTATAGGTGTTCTTTTGTTAACAGGACCAGTCCATAGTGGTCTTGTAGCTAGGTAGTGTTTTCTTTCACATCCAGCTCACATGAATCTAGCCACAAGGAGGGACTATAAGATTCTCTAGATGCTTTAGAAAACATTGGAGCACAGTTTTGTAAAATTTCATCGTCCCAATAACATCATTAGAAGTGTAACAGTGCTAATTAGTGCATTATTTTAATGCACAGATAGTACAAATCACAGACCCACAGCATTTATTTATGTATGTGTTTTCACATGCATATGGTCAAGAATGATGTCGAAGTGCTTTTAACATTATTAGGCAAATGTTGAGTCCAAACTGAAAGGAATTTTACTTAAATAATTACCTAACTAATTGCTGTAGAAGGTATGTATGCATCCAGTTACCTTTAAGGAGGAAATGGCAATCATGTAACACAGTACACCAATGTGAAGAAAAAAAAAATTGGCTAGTAGTGGGTATTAGGACACAATGTATGCTTATAAAAATTGCAGAGGAATCTCTGCTGTCCACAAAGGATAATGTCTGCCTGGGAAACCTGAAAGGCCAAATTAACCATGATAGGACTTTTATTTATGATTCAGGGCGGAAAAGAGAGTGCAAATTCAATTTTTAGATTATTAAGACATCCCTTTGCCTCAGGACTACCGTGTGGTAGAATTTTATTGCTTTAATACCGCTGAATTTAATCACTTTAAATCTTTGACAGTTGCATTAGTATTTGCAATTTCAGCAATACTTTGATTCATTGGCCTAGTCCACAGTGAGTTTCGTGGTCTGCCACACACTGTGACTGATTGCTATTGTCCCTGTCAAAGTTCAGGATTTTATACCTACTGAAGAAGTTGGTACCTTTTTGGTCATGCACATACTAGCAATTTTTTCTGTCTTCATATGACAAGAGATTTTTGCTTTGTTACATGTTACAGAACATGCATTTTGATTAATCTCTCACACACTGGTTGATTAACATGTAGAAAGAATCCAGTGTTTTGGTATGTGCTGCCTAACCTCCATGCCAATTATTTTTTTCCACATAAAATTTGACTATGATGTGATTTGTCTCTGAATTTTTCTAGCCACTCCTGGCAAATGTGGAAGCAGGTAGCAGACATATAGAAAGCCCTGCCTGTTACTAATTTTTTTTTGAAATCTTGTCATTATCCTCCTCACCCCCAGCGTTTTCTACAGATGAAAATACTGATGACAAGGCTGACAGAGGAAGCAAAGTCGAACTGGAAAGTCAGTGATGGATCTAATTGCTAATTACAATTAATACTCAGAAATAATTAAATGCATCTGCTTTTCTTTTTTTCCAGAGGAAAATACTTGATCTTGCAAATGCTCCTTTTTAGTAAAATGTACGATATCTATAAAAGGCCTCATACAGATGAGATGGACTCACCTTACTCTATGATTTAGGAAGCATACGCTCTGTAGTGCAGCTCTGCAGGAACCTCTTCATCATTCAGCAAGCCTCTGTTTACAGAACAGAATAGTAGTATTATATATTCATAGTAATATATTAATATATTATTATATATTAACAGTATTATTATATAGTATGGTTTTCTATACAGAACCAAAACCTCCTTTCCGACACTAATTTGACTGAATTTACCACTTCCCATATGCAAGTGGTCGTAATACAATAATTAAGCTGGCACAGTTCTCACCTATAAGCACATTTCCCTTGGTACACAACTGAAATAATTCAGGGAAGGAAATTGTGTTAATTGGTGAATTTCAGAAGAAACATGGGATGTTTAATTTCACCTTGAATGGGCCAGGAATGTTTTTGAAAAGGCTGCTATTAAGTTGTGTCTTTCTGTACAGTCACAGAGGTAAGTTAAGATTGCATTAGCAACATTTGCCTGCCTTTCAAGTGCTTTGCTTAATGTCCTGTCAAAGCAGCTTACAAGACAAAGTGGTGTGCAAACAGATGGCAACATTAAAAAAAAAAAATCTCATTTGACTTTATGAAAAGTTATTTGAACCTTGAACTGTTTGAGTTTACTTTAAAAAAGAACTAGTGTTGAACTAAAGCTACCCAAAATAGATTTGGCAGAACAGCCTTTTGATAGAAGAATATAAACATGCTGAGTCTCCCTCTGCTTTCATCACTGGAAGCAACGTGTGGCCTCAGGCTCTGGGAAGGGTGGTCAAAAGAAGAAACTCTGCCTCTGCAATATGCTCTTCTTCCCACTTTATCTTGGCAGGGCTTTCTGAGTAGGAAAGGGGTGAAAGCTGCAAATTCAGTGCGTGTCCTGCACAAATACAAAGGCGTGAGTTAGCAATGAATCCCGAAGATCAGCTTTTATTGAATTTAGACTGCACCGTAAGGGAGTAGTTCGTAAGGAGAGAATGTTTCCCCCTGAAATATAATACAAATATCCACAAAGCCTTTCATAAAGAGACTTAAGGAAAACTTTCCAGATCTCGATTACCACACACACAAAAAATCACACTTAGAAAAATAATCATAGGAAAATAATTTTACTACATATTAGACAACCGCTGGCTCTATGTAATGATGTCAGTGCTTTATAGCACAGAGTAGACTTTATGTTAGCCAGACTTAATATATTGTTTCTACAGTATGTATGAGAGATTTTCCTCTTTACAGAAGAAAACGACTGAGCAGGAACCAAAACTCATCAGAGTTATATGAAATCCTACATTGTATGTCTTCATCAGGCAATACAAAGTTTGCTCTTTCACATCTTTTGAGAATAGCTATCCTGAGCAGATGAACTGTTATGGTCAGCAAGGGTCACGGCACAGAATAAGCATCTGTGCTGTTCAGGACCTTGTGAGTGTTTGGACTGGAATTTAATTTCACCTTTTGGCTTTTTTCCCTGCACTGTGGTAATTTCTCCGCTGTCTCAGGCTGCATTTGAGTCTTTCACTGACTCCAGTGTTCCTTGGCTAGTCCTTCTGCAATGAACCATTTCTCTGTGTGCCTTTAGATGAGCTATCTCAGAAGAAAGCTCACTGGGATCAGAGAAGTCTCTAGAAAACACTGGTTTGACTGCTAAGATCTGAAATTGTTCTGTTTAAGCTCTGCTTAAGTCGTTAAATGTATGCCATTGACCTAAGTGGGAGCTGGACTGAACCCCAGAAGACCATTCAAGTTCAGTAAGGTGGTTCTTGCTCTCCTGTGGTGCAAGTGAGAAAATTTGAACACAGTTAAGATATATATTTAGGATTTAGGACTGAAGAGCAGATGGACTTGGCTGCATGATGGATAACACATTTCTGGCTTTGTAAAGACACTTTTTTTTCTCCAGTGTTTTTGGCCAAAAATGACTTGTAAATACCATTTCTCAAAGGCCTGATTATAACAAAACAGATACAAACTGCTAACGTAACATTACAGTGAAATTACTGTCGAACTGTTTATGCTTACAAAAATGCATCCACCATTTAGGGTCCCCAACAGATTCTCCCATCTCCACACGATGAGGTCATCTCATACCGAAACGAATGTAAGTTTCAAAGACATTGACTGTGTTTTTAGTAATATCACTGAAGTTTAACCAGCTCTGGAAGTGTTCTGTTGCACATCACTGCACATTTAAAACTCAGCGAAAAGCACTTAAAGTGTATGTGTAAAATTTCCTTTAAAAATATTTGCATAGTAAAATATTATCTTCCCGTAGGCTTGCATAGGGCCAGATCACTTGCTGATGCAGATGCACACAACCTTGCCGTCTCTAAGTTTCTGGCTCACTGGTTATCTCATGGCTGCAGTGACAATCTAGGCAGGGTTTGGTTCCTACGCTCCCAGGAGTTTTGCTGTTAATTGCAGTAGCAGTAGGGCTGGACCACTCTAAACAGGTAACAAGTAGGTATGCTACTTCTTTGTGTGTATGGTGCAGTATACACCATTAATGTATTTTCTCTACAGCATTAAGGATTTTCAGAGCTTACTTTCTATATATGAAAGAATACGTAGTGATTGTTTCCCAAAATGGAGTCTTTAGCTAGACTTTCCTCTCCCCGTTGAAGGTGCCAACCTGATAGTGCTAGAGACAGATTAATTTTGTTTTGTTAAAATATCTGATATTGTCATCTTTATGAAGCCAGTGAGTTTGACTAATATTAAATAGACTATGTTAGTAGTATCTAACTGGTACAGCCTGTACAAATGTAATACAATCTCCCTCCATACTATTTTATCATATTACTCTGGTTTCTAATCTTGCAAATATGCTCAAGAGGAATTACTCACATGCAGAAAATAACCTCATATTCTTTAATGTTTGCAGGCTTGGGCCCCAGGTTACAATATCATTTATATTTAAATTGTTTCTGAGTATAAAGGACTCCTAATTATTCCAGATTCTGCATTTACGATTATATTTTGAAGGGAGAAATAATATGTCTTATTTGTCTGATTTTGTCTTTTCCTGTTTCCTTCTGATATGTTTTGTAGTTACACGTATGGGGAGCGTGATGCACATGGGAAAATAATTGGTAGTTTGGTGATAAAAGTGTTCTTTGTGCTCAAAGAATAAAGGATTGCAACTGATTTGACATTTTAATTTTTTTTTTTTTTTGGCTAAAAAATAGAAGCAGCAATTCAATTTGTAATATGATTTGTCAAGTTGTATTTTAGTGATCAGTACAGAATGAAATTTGAAACACATTCATTTATTTGCACATTTTAGAAACATGGGGGTTTAGTTTTCTTAAAGTGTGCTTCCTTGTGGTTTACATTTCAGCCAAAGGACTGAAATTAAAGTTGTGTAGGAAGGCAATAAAAGGGGTTTATGAATACATGCAACTGCTACTTATTTTCAGCCTATGACAAAGTGAATTTCCATGGCAGCTTGTAAATTCGTGAAATTTAGAACTTCACGTAATACCAAAAGCAAATAAATGATGGAAGAACATAAGCCCAGCTGCAAGACAGTGGGATGTGGCAACTTAGGCACTTCTGAAACATTTTAATATGCGTTTATGCACGTCTGAACATAAATACTTTAATCAGAGCGGTGCATTAGTGTTTACAGACCGGCATTGTGTTCCCTAGGTCCCATTGTTCTGTGGTTTCAGTGATGCATGCCCCACAGGTTTTAGCCTTGCAATTCAGTGAAAATATTTCTGCATGACGTCCCTGGCCTGCTGGGAAACACCCATTTGAAGAGTCCCAGCATGAAAGAGTTTCAAAATCAGATTCTAATACCAGAAGTTGAGACGCAAGTTCCTGTAACAGCAAGGAAAATCGATTCCTCCAACGTTTATAAGAAAAAGACCTCTACTGTCTCTTGCTCCCGTCAAACATGTTAAAACCAGTGGTTTGTAACAGATGGGAAGAAAGACTGCTCAGATGATTAGGTGAAGGGAGAGCTTAACTTCCAAGGAAGGGTGAGAAGAAGAGAGGATTACTTTCTTTGAGTATACTGTGGAATATATGCTGGGGATTGAGGGAGGGCAACAGAGAGAGATGACAACAAAGAGGTGTAGGTTAGCCAGTAGTAAAGTTAGGAATTATCAACAAGCTGCCTGCCACTAATGAAATCTGATTCTGAGGAAGCTTTGCAGCTGAAACAGGCCCCCCCCCCCCCCCCCCCCCAAACATGCCTGTAGAAGGAAGATCAGCTCATTTCTGAAAGGGGTTATGATACGGTTCTGAAATACCGAGAGACTGGATTTCCTGGCCCGGGTGCAAGACCACCGTGCCTTTTTAAGGCAGCTGAGTTCTGCATCATTTTTTGGCCTCTCTTTAGCCCCTGCATGTAGCACAGTAGGACAGCGGGTCTCTCCAGAGCAGCGATCGCAGTGTCACTGTCACTAGCAAGTGGCAGTCCTTCCCCTGCCTATCGGCGGAGCAGAACGCATCAGTAATGGCAAATCACACGCTTTCCTTCCTTCTTCTTAAGCTCAATTGTGGCGAACCAATTTGACTTACCACACTATCAATTTTTCTGTAGGATGAATTATTTTGTGCCCATCTCCCCCAGGTGCTAGACGTGACTCGGGAGACAAACCTCTCCCACGGTAAAGCAGGGGTGTGCTTGCAGCTCAGCGTAAGCACTTTCCTTAGCCCCATCCAACTTCAGAAGGAAAGCTTGTTGCAAGCTAACCCTTTGGCATCTTACCCTCCTGATAAAAAGCCTCGGAGCCAGTACTTCCAAGGCTTATAAACACCAGCCTTACTTTTACTCATCGTTTCCCTTTCTCCTTGCAGGACAGTAGATAAAATAGTTGTTCTTAGAAGACCTAAGTCCATGTTCTGCCTTGTACTGTTTATTTTCAATAGAGCACACCTGCTTTTGAAGCTACTTAAGCCTCCAACAGGACTGCTGACTGCATTTTATCTCTACTTTTTATGATTTTAGAGCCTCTTACGCTGCCATGACAACATTCAGTCCCAGTGTCCTCAAGCAAGTTTCCATTGCTTCCTCTGAGAAGCTGTTCTAGAAGCTTTCCAACAACCAGGAATTACCTTCATCTGCAAGTAGTTCAGCTTTACTACATTAAGAAATATGGCAGAACAGGAATGGAAACACCCGTCAAGGCAGAAACGTCTGCAAGGGAATGGGCACAAGGTCATTCCGTCTTACCCTTTTCATTGAACAGGAAAGAATTTACGCTCTGCTTGTTGTACATTTACCTAATCCTAGCTATAACACTCTACAGGGTACAATGCAACCGTTTGTGGCAAATCATATGACTATTTAAATGGCCTGACAATTCTGATTTCTCCATGTAGTCTCATCAATATAAGCCAATAGGATATAAATACCCTTTTTAAAGTAGTCTTTCATCTCTCTTCTTTTTAAGATGATCTTGAAATATAAGAGTACATTGAAATTAAGATTTTTTATTCTTCAGAAAGATCTGTGTGGATTTATCTTTCAAACTTGTCATGTTGTCTGGTTTTGGCTCACACAAAAAGTAAACTTTGTGAGAATATCTAAAAAGTCTTTGTATACTGAGTAAACACACTTAAAAGTCAGAAGGCAAGTAATAGTAAAATGCTTTCATTTAAAAACACAACAGAAAATAAAAATGCAAAAAAAGTCAGCAGGTGAACTGATCTGGAACCCTGAATGGATCTCAGACCTGAAGACATCCCTAAGATTGTGTTAGCAAATACACATACAGAAACCCTGAATGTACATATAGAAATCCTGATGAGGTCCAGGCTTTATCCCCTCTACTCAGGTGCTGTGAGTTTTATGATGACAAATCTGGGGCCCTTAATATAAAAATAAAATAAAATAAAATAAAATAAAATAAAATAAAATACAACAAAAACATCTCTCCACTATGCAGAGAGGACTATAAGTAGCTTTCATCTCTTTCCTGTGCTCCTCGTAATTTATGGTGGTTCAAAAGGAGTACAGCCAGCTCCCGTCCTCTGGAGTGCAAACACACCGCCTCTTCTCCACACCCTGCCATTTCTGTTTAGCAAGAAACAAAAAAGGATTTTGCACTGCGCCACACAAGAAAATTAGAGAACACTAAAATCTGAGGCCAGCTAAGCTTGTCCAATTGCCGCTAGTATTCCTCCACAGCTAAAAGAACTGCATCATTAAAGATAATGCATGCTATGAAAGGACAGCATAGATTTCAGAGCACAAGGGGTTTTTGAATGACAACATTCAGCTGGAGACAATATATATCTAGACTCGTCCAGTTTTTCTTGTTTTATAATATAACCTAGTCACAACCTGACCAATGAACCATCTTGCCAAATTGGCAAGAATCTTTGTATTCAAACACATTTTATTTATTCATTGAGTTTTCCTCTGTTTTCCAGGTGGGAATCTCATAAAGACAAAAGCTAGCGTCCTATTTATGTTATGCTTGTCAGAAAGTGCTTAGGAAGCTCACAGGGACTCCAGTGGAGTGGATGTAAGAAGTCCTGCTTTTCTGCAGGTCGCTTGCAGTGCCCAAAGAGACCTCTCTCAAAAGCATTTCTCCTCCTGAGAAGAACTCCTCAGAAGGAAAAGGTTAATTAAAAAGACTTCAATAATGTGCAGTAGCATTATGCTTTGGATTATGGCTTAGATGTCTTGATGCTATGGAGATTCTAGCTCAAAAAATAGGAAAAGGTGAGTTAGCTGGAAGAAGAAAGAAATTTTAATATTAAGCATAATCATAATGGTGAGATTTATTGTTTTATCTTTCTTCTCATAGTGGAAATCCACACTTTTTAAAGTGAACACATACTTTTATCATTAAAGCTCACCACACGTTAAAACTTACAGAATGGTCTAACACATAGTGAAATGTCCCATCTCTGCAGGCGTAACGATCCTCAAAATCATCATTCTAAACAGGTTACCGTATGTTATTCTATGATATCCTCAGGGTGAAAGGGTATTCATGTGCATTAACACAACACGATTTTATTATGGGGTGGATGATAGACAAATCTGAGAGGAATAAGTGTCCATCAGTGGCTGGATTTACCAACCTTCTGGCATGCGGTAAGGCAGTATGGAGCCTGACTCAGCTCCCAAATTCTCAGTGATAGACTTCATCTTGGTTTGTGTCCTCTTGTTCCCAAAACAACTGGGGCAAATCCCTTCTGCTCAGAGAACTGCGAAGAACACCCTGCCTGAGCCCAAAGGCCGAGATACTCCTCCTCACTTACAAAATGTGCCAGTAGCCGAGAATCACAAGAAGTCCTAGTCCAAGCTACCACCTACAAGTCCGGGCAGTACTAGGCAAATTTCAATAGCCGTACTTTCATTAATGGTTACATAAGACATTTCAAACATCAAGAGAAGGATTAAAAGGTTTTTTGTAGTGCTTCAAGTGTAAAGGATTTTCCAGAAGAGGAAAAACTAGAAAAACCAGACGCCGTCTCTGGCACTCCAGCAAGAGTCTGATGTGTTTAGAAGTGAAAGCGAAGGAGCAAGCTTGGTCAGAATAATTGGTATTTAATTTAAATAAAAACAAACAAACAAGGCTTGGCACTTAATCTCATTTACATCAAGATGAAACGAAGATGCTTAAAATTTTTAATGATAAGCCAGAATGAGAGAAAGAGACTCCAGAATATCTAGGAATTTTGTGGCTAGGAAGCTCCCTAGGAGATGGGGTACAAAGCAGGGAGTCAAACCTGCGTGTGCCACATCTGAGGTCACCTCACTAGTCACGGGGCTAGAGTATTCTCTAAGGCTTTTCTACCATCCATTGCCTTTTTGTAATTTGCCCCTACACCTTTAAATGCTTGCTTTTGTTGCAGTGCAGATCGAAACCAACTACGAGAATCACAGAATTCTTTCTTCATTTTTTCTGGTGAAAATAACCGAGTAATTCGCAGTCTTTGGCTCCATGTATATTGACATATGTATGCAAAATTAAATAGCTCCATTCAAAGAAAGAGGCAAGTATATCATCAGCTACAGAAACCACATAAATATCTGTAGCCCCTACCTCGTTCTAGTGCCAAATTAGGATCCTAAGCTGCCTCTTTCCAGGTGAATAAAGTAATCGTGAGGATATTGCCCATTCTGGAACTGCTCCATCATTTCCCCTCTTTCTCATAGCCCTTGTTTTGATTAGAAATTCTTGCTTGAGCCCAGCAACCTAGTGGTAAACATATTTCTAAGGAGCCTACTCCAAATTTGGTCAATAACACACTTATTCTTTCCTTATTTATGAAAAGGTTGATCTACCATTTCTGGCTAGACCCAAGATGCACGCCTACCAAAGTGTTTTCCGACCTATTTCTCTTTTAAAGGAAAAATAAATTCGGTAAGCCCGTGAGTTAAAATAGACCAGCTGCGTGCAAAGGTACAAAACCAAAACAGATAGGCGGAAGCAGAGGAAGGAGTTTCGGCTATGTATGGGGTACTGGTAAAAAGCCAATGGTTTAAATCGTGGCAAAAAGACCAAGCCATTCTAAGAAAGTGTCCGGCGTTCATTGCTATGGGCTTAAAAAAAGTGATTTCTTAGAGGTAAGGAAGGAGTAGCATGCTGAGCTTGCTGAGAAAGCTCAGCAAACAGAGCCCTCGTCCCTCCCGCCGCAGGCCGGGTGCTCGGGCAGGGGAGGTGGTGACCCGTCGCTTATTTTGGCGTCACTTCTCATTGCTGCTCACGCAGTAGTGCATTCGTGGGGCAGCAGCACAATTGTATTCTCTGTATTTCTGTCGACAACGTTTCTTCAAGGGCATGCTTTCCCAAATCGTTGAAAGCTGGGAGTGGTGCACATGGAGTTGCTCATGGGTTCAGGTGAGGCGCGACGTGAACTCCCACGTGGGTGCTCGTCGGGAGCAGGGCGCCCAAAAATCCAGAGCTGCAAAGCGAGGGCACCTTTTAATTCCACTCATAATGTTTTAAGGGCCTGGAAATGCTGCTGATGTCGGGAGGCTGTGGTTTGTTTTCAGAGAGGGTTTTTGTAATCCAGCTGCATTTAAATTTAGAGCAACAGTTAAAGTCCCCGGTCGGCCTCGGTAAACCTTTGTGGATTCCAATGGACGTTTCATGGCTGTCTTCTCTGCACGTGCCACGTCGCACTGAGCACAGCCAGGTGCGATTTCTTACTCAGCCCAGAGCCTGGCTGCGTGAGGTTGACGAAATCTGTACTAAAATTGTCTCTAACTTATTTTCAGAAGCCTTCTTGGTGCTTTCCGCCACATAAGCCCGACAGCTAGCAAGTCTGACACTTGCAATTTCTCAGAATATGCTTTTTTTTTTTTTTTTTTTTTCCCCCTCCCCAAGACTCTTTGCTACCTGGCTTCTGTGGCAACTAAGGAGTCTCTGTTCTTTCTAGCATCTATGATGTTACGCTATTCCAAAACCACAGGTAAGAAATATTAGCTAAAACCCTGACTATTTCTATCCACGGGAGTAAAAAGTCAGGATCTGGTGATGCATATTTATGTAATGAAATAAACTCTGAAGTAATCCTGGCTGCTATAATTTTCGATTTATGCAACAGCTTCATAGGAAGTTCTCTAAGCACGAGTTAATTACCACATACCTTTAGCATTTAATGTTTTCTGATGAGGACATCTGAGGCCATCCTCTGCTTATGGCTGAATATATTAGTATTTCAGAAGGGAATATAAAAAAATAAAATATGTAGCTGAAGGTATGCTAAAGATTGTGTTTAAATACCTGAGCTGAAATTTAGCAATAAAGTATCCGTTATCAGGTTTAAAAAACCAAATAATTTCTACATGGATGGAAATCAGGGTGATCTTAATTTTTACTGAATGAAATACATATGTCTTTATTTAAGAAAGTACCGTTAAAAACTTAAATTTAAAAAAAATATCGGGATTTGTTGGAATCAACAGCTGCATTTCTAGCTCTGTTTGAAGATAAGCTTTCCTAGCCTTTTCCTGTTACCTTCCCCGGGTGAGTAACGAGACCCTGCTGAGATGCACTTAGCCATCCTGGCTTTGAGGAGCTCTCGTTTCTTGCCTCCCTGCCCTGGGCCAGAGCAGGGCTGCGGTGACAGATGCCTGTGCCTGCGTGTCAGGCGAGGGCTCCCACTTGCCTCCTAATGGTTACTTGATGTGGCATCCCCAAAGAGTCTGTAATCCTTGTTTGTCTTGCCCTGCGTTGCTTAATATCCAGTGACTAAGCACCATTCCCCGCCACCCACCGGCATATTTTCTGTGTTATTTTATACATTGTGAAACCTGCGCTGATTTCATTTCATGGGGTGAGGAATGAGCCTGCCCCACGTCGTTATCCAGCACGTTATGCAGGATCTTATCAGGGAACTCTCACAGCCCCAGGAAAAGTTTAGCTCTCGTACCTGGCATTTCAGTAAAGGCTCAGTTTTGGGAAAAGATGGTTACGCTCCTGTGCTCCGTTCGCCTAGGCTCTCGCTGTCCTCCAGCAGCGTGCACCAGCTCCGTGGCAATAAAACCCCACCAGAAACGCTCGCCGGCGGAGCGGGGGGCACACCAGTTACACGGGAGAGCTGCAGAAATTGCCCCGGCTGTGCGCGTAATGGAAGTAACATTTATGCGAGCAATCATATGGGATCCAGGAAATCGAGATAATTGGAGGGAAAGCACTGAGGAATAGTTAGTGGGCGAGTAACGAGCAGATGCTCGACGAGAGGCACTAAACAAGCTATGGAGCTGTGCCGGAGCGGCCCAGGAGCCTCTCCGGGGCCAGACGGCCGAGGCAGCTGCTGGTATATTCCTGCTCTGCGGGATGAAGAGAACCAGATGATACACCCTCAGCACCGTGCCTTGACAGCCCTGCGCTTCCACGCTGCTTTTCAGAGCCTGAGTACAGTTTGAATAGTCATTAACATGAGGCAGGCATCCATCTTGTAGTGGCAAAGAGACAGACCGCTCTGATTTATGGCTCTACAGGACATGTCCATACTAACTCTGGGTTTAAAATAAGCAGATTGAATTGCTTAAAAGGAAAGAGCATAAACACTTATTGGTTTTTTCTGAGGTGGTTAAGGTTTTGAGCTTGGAAGCCATCTCTATTTTTCCTGTTACGTTCCACCAGTCAAGGGCTTCACCTGTATTTTATGCAAGGCACAGCTGTAGGATTTGCACCTCAGAGGTTGCTTCCCAGAGAGCATCACTGCAGTATAATAAATGCCATTTAACTAAGCAGCCGTCAAAGCAACAAACTACTTCAAGTACCGAACACGCCGTGCCAGTGGCTGGAAAAGGGAGAATCGTCTCTGCAGATGAGTCCGTAAGCAGTGACGTGCCTCCTGCGTGGCCATGGGCCACAGCACGCCTGCCCCAGCCCCGGCAGCTCCCAGCGGGAGCAGACGACATGCGTGGGCACCGCCGTGTCTGAGCACGGAGTGGCAGTAAACACTTAAACTCTAAAATCTGTAGGAAGTTGGCCAAGCTGGAGGAAGCACTGAGCTAGTGGAGTCCTATGAAGACAGGCTGAGAGAGTTGGGGTTGTTCGGCCTGGAGAAGAGAAGGCCCCGGGGAGACCCTATTGCAGCCTGCCAGCACCTAAAGGGGCCTACAGAAAAGCCGGAGAGGGACTTTTTACAAGGGCCTGTAGTGACAGGACAAGGGGTAATGGCTTTACACTGAAAGAGGGTAGATTTAGATTAGATGTAAGGAAGAAATTCTTGACTGTGAGGGTGGTGAGGCACTGGAACAGGTTGCCCAGAGAGGTTGTGGATGCCCCATCCCTGGGAGTGTTCAAGGCCCGGTTGGATGGGGCTTTGAGCAAGCTGGTCTAGTGGGAGGTGTCCCTGCCCATGGCAGGGGGGTTGGAACTGGATGATCTTTAAGGTCCATTCCAACCCAAACCATTCTGTGATTCTGTGGTGGTGGTGAAGGGCTTACCCCATGGGACAAGAGTGAAGTACAAACCTTCCTTGCTATGGTAAATGTGGACCTAAGGTAGCAAACCACAGACACTAGAAAAACGATGTGATGCAAATCTTATTATTAAGTTAATTATTTTCTATTAAATTAACTGACCAGGCCCCGCTCCTGATGCTCTCTGACCATCTCTCATCAGAGGTAGAACTCAGTTTCCTCATGGACAGGCTCAAGAGGACTACTGGAGGAACAGCAGTAGCACCTAAACTATAGGGCAGCAGATTCTGGGTACTAAAAATATTAAATGCAAGTATGTTCAGAGGAGGCAACTTTGCATTTTGCTCATGGGTGTAAAAAGTTTAGTATCACCTTTTGAGAAAATCACCATAGCTGAAACTGGTGTTACTGCCTTTGCAAAAATAGCGCTTGACATATCTACAAGGAAAGATCCCCAGAAACAAAGATATAGCCATATGCAAATTGTACACACATTATAAGCACTTCCATGACTGCAGACACACTTTCTAAGGATTTGACCAGCTAGCAGAACAAAATCCAGAGCCGCGTTCAACATACCAGCCTGACTAAAGGCAACAGCTTAAGAAGTTTTGGCACAGTAAGAAACATTACTGAGACATTATATATGTGGTTATGATATAGGACAAGTCAAACAGGAGAACCGATATCCAAAGAGGAAAAAAATTCGTCTCTGGAACAAAATAGGAATATATTTTTTCGCAGTGAACAAAAAAATGAAAAATATCCGTAAGCCAAAGAAAACAACAAGAACAACAAGAACAAGAGAGATAATCTGAGTATGAATGAAGTTAGACCAAAAATGAAGGGGGAAAAAACAAGGTTTCTAACCCAAAAGGAGCAACAAAGATGTGAGAAAGTTTCTTAACAGGAATGGGGCTGAAGAGTGGGAGAATGAGAGCAGAAAATCCTTTTTATTTTAAGGAACCCAGTGGCTGGATGGGCAGGACCACATGTTATGATTGTTTCTCGGCAATGGGGGGCTGTACACAGTCTGGTGTCTCCACTTGACAAAGAACAGGAAGTGAAAAATCGTGTTTTATCTCAGTTCTGAGGTCAACGTTGCTACTACAGGCTTACTCTGTTAGTATGGACTGGACGTTCTCAGTGTGTATGCAGCTCTGGTCTCAAAGAGCTATAGCAAAACTGGGGAAAAAAAAGTCAAAAGGGGGCAACAGGCATGACCACAAATGAAAAACTTCCCTATGAGGAACAAGTTGGTAGGCTAAGACTCTCCGTCTGGAGAGAGGGTAACCGAGGAGAAAAGCCAGAGGCCCCAGATCGTGGGAGCAGGGAGCAGAGCAGGGTCAAGTGTTCGCAAGACTTTTCCCACTACGAGCACTGGGAAGCATTGGAGGGATCCAGGAGGAGCCGGAGCTGAAAAAGGCCCGCAGACGTGGTCCTTCGCAGAATGGCACCGGCGCTCCCTGCCCAAGGATGCAACATCTGTGGGGCCAACAGGAGGCTCAGCGAGTATCAGCTCAAGAAGTTCCCTCATCTGCAAAAAGTCATTTTCAGGGAAACCACTGGGGGAAAGATGGTATTTACGTGCTCTGTTCTTACTTCTCCATCGCCTGCTCATGCCATTGCTGGAGACGGGCTATTGGGCTGCAGGGATATTCTGCCTGGCTGCCCTTCTGTTGCCTTCTGACTTTGTTTATAAGATTGTGGAGGATGAATCAAAAGCAGCTTCTGGAATGAAGTAAGATGGATGGAGAAAGCATGGATGGATTTGTTTTCCTTGGAGAGCAGCCATATGTAAATAGTATAATTAGTTCTGGAAATGAGGAGTGTGACTTAGCTATGCTCCCAACCACCTTCTCCTCGGTTCAGTCTTTGACACCTTTCCAGGGAAAGAGCCTGAAGTCATGGGAAATTTTCCGATTCTTCACCTTCTGCAGAGAATCGCTGACAGCAGTCTGCTTGGTCTAAGTGCACTTCAGATTCTCTTGAAACAGTTTATTTGCAATTAACATTTTTTGGCAGGGAATGAGAACAGATCTGTTGACAGTCGGAAGTGGTCGTAAGGCTTTTATATTTTCAGGCTGGCTTGGAACACCTCAGAGAAATACTGGGTAAAAATTGAACTCCTGACAGTAATTGCATGCTCTAGGCAAGATGCGGACCACTGCAATACAGTAAATATGATGGCAGACAACACAAGAAAGAGAAGAAAGGATCTGGATGTTTTTTCCTCCTTATACCGTCCCATGAATTCATAATTAAAAATGTCTGCATCATTCTGCAAAGAGAAAATTTTGTATCATCTGCTTAATTTCTTTACCCCAAACTTATTAAAAGTTCATAAAAATCTGGCACAAGGAACATATCATAGGAGTACAACATCTTCAGTTTGATCATTTCTTACCCAACCCATAGGGTAGGCTGTTACCCGGTATTGAAAATTAATGCTATATATAATTCCAGTGACGTGTTACTAAGAACAGTAAGATTTTAATTGCTTTTCGGCAGTTTTAGATTACACTTCACCCTGCACTGCATCTGCGCTCTACAGATGTTTAAGCCCAGAGCTCTCTTCCAGCGGCTAACAGTTTGGCAGCATTTGCGAAACAGTTGGGGTGTTAAAATTCAGAACATGTTTGTAACAGCCTGGTACTAGAGGGGCACGATATTTTTCATATTAAGTAATGAAATATATGACAGTAATCACAACGTCTTTTCAGCAACCTATTTATAAGGATCAAAACCTACTTCTGTCACCTATTCTCACACTAGGTCTGCTGCTACGTTGAAATCTATGAATAATCCACTACTAGCAGCATCAGGTTTTATTAGTTGAGGGGAGGGAAAGCAATGGGTCTACTCCTCTTCTTTCAGTCCTTCTCAAGCACATCTCCACGGTATAGTGGTCATAACCAAGTAGGGATTTGGCTCAAAGGTTGATGCTCTGTTGGCTTTGTTTCACATGGTTTTGAAGAATTTCCTCTATTTTTGCAAAGGCAGCTGAGCACATAAGATGTATGAAACTGCTAGGAAGCTGGGAGACAAGTAGGACTGGCAAGATTAATGCTGAGGATTTAATTCATTGTTTGAGTAGTTTTGATGGTATATTCAGCTATATAACTCTCTACCATTGTTTTGAAATAAATTAAAACATTTGTAGAATTATCTATCTTACCAACACTTCTGTATTGACATGGCGCTCTGCTATAGCCATTACGATTTTCCCCCGGGAGGAGCTAGCTTGATAGCTAGCTAGTTTGAGTTAAATGACTTAAATGATAAGTGGCATTTTGTTCTCATTACACTAAGAAAAGTCAATCAATATAAAGCACATCAATGCATTAATGTAAAAGCAGAAACCAAAGAAAACTGATATTAAATGGAAATTTAGAATCCATTATATTGAACACTACAACTCAATTTCCTGAACTAGAGTTGACAAACCACCAGCAAATGTCCAGCAGGGAATAGTTCTGCACTGATTATACTGACTAGATGATTTAATAGGTCCTTTTCCTCTCTAATACCTATGAACATATGAAAATCAATGGCAGCCCACTTAGTGAAAGTACCATGCATCTGGAGCGAAAGAGGGAAGGTTTGAGCTACCTACGCGAAGCGACGCTATCAGAGAAGCCGTCTGTGTGTTACCTCCGGGGGCGGGGGGGATAAGCCCCATACCGATATCCTAGGCCCAAATCCCGAAGGATTTTGCTTTCAACTCCGGCAAAACCCCTCTTCCTTTCCCGCGGAGGATCTTCAGTCAAAGCCTTGCTCTGGAAGAGGAGGGTGCCGGTGGTTGTGGGGACAGTCCCCAGATGTAGCACAACGTAGGGACCGGAGGGCTGAAGTGGGGGAGCGGGGGGGGCTGTGCCCGGCATCCCTTCCCCTCCCAGAGGTGCTCTGGGAACACTGGTCCCTGCAACCCTGTGGACAGAGGATGGGACAGGTATGCAGCTGGGACCAGGTGCTGACTTCTCTCCCGTGAGGGCTTCTCCTCCGTTTAAGAGCCTCGATAAAACCTAGCTGAGGAACATGCCAAACAGCCTGGCTACATGGATTTATCCAGGTTGGTCTTCTCCTAATCACAAAGTCCTACGGGCTGC
The DNA here is from genome assembly GCA_028022735.1 of Gypaetus barbatus. NCBI lineage: Eukaryota > Metazoa > Chordata > Aves > Accipitriformes > Accipitridae > Gypaetus > Gypaetus barbatus. Next base: position 26,565,492 of record CM051549.1, on the reverse strand, counting down.
GGAAAGTTTGCGTTTGAGGAGTGGAAGCAGCCACCTCCTCTGCATTGCCAAGGTTTTATTGTACTTGTAATTTCTGAGCTGTCATTTCATTTAATTTCCAGTAGATGCTACTCTACTCTAGATGCTCACTGGAGCCAGTAATTGCTCCTTCCCTGAACACCAGACCTTTACAGCAACATTTCTGTATTTTCAGAATACAGGAAAACAGTCTTTAGCCATCAAAATTTGATCAGTGGTATGAAAATGATTAATTAACAAGCGAAAAGGAAGGAGCAGGGCTACGAACCAGATCCTGTGCTATGCCTACCCAATGAAGCCCATAGTAAAAGCCTAATACAGGACCGGATTCAATAACTTAAAGACTTTTTGGTAAACAGTGGCGAGAAGATGTGATATCACACTATACATCAGCAGTGCTGGTAAAAAGCAAGCGTGGGTATATGGGGTATATGAGAAGCAATAAAATCTTGTTGTTCAGTTGTGAAAAAAGGGAAAATAGAATAAAACGTCCTTTCTGAAAGAATCTTTATGAATATAAACATACAAATTCGACCACAAATCATTTCATGTTCCCATTTACAATATTGAATGTTATTTGCACAGCTTGACCAATTTTGACATATTTCTCTGCTTTTCTCAAAAAAAAAGCATGTGGCAGAATCCTTTTCATTAAGGAAAGAGTCATAGGTACCCTTGCAAAGTCTTTTGGGACAAAGGACATGGTTTAGCTAACTAAATAAATCATTAAATAATTTCTCAGCCATTTTAACCCGTGTGTCCCTACATGCTCTATACTGTGGACACAAAAGCCTGCCATCCATTAGAAAGTATGGAAGAAATCTTCTCCTAATCTGAGCTGGGCCATGCTGGAAAGAAAAGGTAAGTTCCTTGCCCAGATTTGTATTTGTGTTATTTGTAGTCGCGCTTTTTACGTGCTCATGCTGGAAGTACTGGAAGGATAAAACCTGATGCCAGGTGTCCCACATAAAGCAATTGTTCCACGTGAAAGGAGGGAGGGCGTTTAATTTCCACGAGAGCCCTGTCCTGCTATCAAGGCCTTGGTAGGACAAAGACCAAGAGTACCGGCTCGCAGATGTCCCCATTCAAAACCTTCACCCTCTTCACTGTCTCTGAGCAGTACGTGCCCTAAAACTCTTTCTCCTGCCCCTGCTTTCAAGGAGAGAGACCCATGCACACTGACTAATAAAACGACACCAGAAATTCTGTGAAATGACTAAAAAGGTAAAAAATAAAACAAGGAAGTGTTGCTTTAGACTATAATTAGTGAAGTCTACTGGGAATATTAATGAATGACACCGAGCAAAGTTTTACCAACATTGCGTATTTCTATAGCGACCCATCTGCAAAAGTCTTCACCTTTTTTTTCCCCCTGATACTTTCAGTAAATTTTAAAATAAGTGGCAGCATTAACTTAATCTTTTATTTAGCTAATAGGAAAAGGTTGCATTAGAGCCTTCCTGGAATAAATGTAAGTGTACTTTAAACCGAATGCATAATGGCAATTCCCCATTCAGCTGGGAACTGCACTAAATACGGCTTTGTCAAATTTTGAGCTTTTATTGCAAGTGTCACATTATCTGACCTTTTTCCTTAAAGCTCTAGTTACCAGAATCATGTTATTATGTGAAAATCTCAGCTTTTATTAGGGGAATAAAGGTTTCCAGCCCTGATGGCTAGAGAGAAAAATGTCAATTCCAAAGGCTCCTAAAGCAAATGAGAGGTACCTGAGCATCTACTGTTAAAAAACCATAATAATAGCGTTTCAGCTCTACACTTTGGGCATCTATAACCACAAGCATTACAGATGATGTAGCTGTGTGGGAAAACACACTGCTATATGCAGAGTAGGGGAAAACGGTTCAGTCACCCCCCCTTTACCTGAGCAGCCACCCTTTGGGATCCCTGCCCAAACCTGGGGATGCCCGTCTCCAGGTACCATTACACAGCCAGGCTTTAACGCCATTCAACAGTGCTGGCGAAGCCCGCGGAAGAGATGCAACTCTGTTGAGCTAGGATTAACGTAACTGCAACAGTCTTATTTGTGCATCTGATAGCCTTTTAATCCCAACATTTCAGGCAAGGCTGTAACCTTGCTAGAAGATGCTGGCTTCCCTCCTCTCCCTCATCACCGCCTTTTATCACTGTCTCGCTGAGCCCTGGTCCTCCCCCACCCCATTCCCAAGACAGTTTGTTTCTCATTTGAACTTTAGCTGCTTGAAAGATAATGTCAACAGCAATCACGGCAGAGGCAAGCTTTGCAAACAGCAAAACTCTTGCTTTGCATAAAAGATAGTCTCTGTTGAACATTTTGCGTGGGAACCTTAATTCGGTGTCAGGAGAAAGATGACTACGAAAGCATCCCAGGCAGCAGAGCGTACACACGTCGGGTGCCACATGTCACACTCGCAGTATGAGTTACAAACACACCGTCCTGCGTGGCACACAAGTTACGCTGAGGAGTAGAGCCGCCCCAGCATCGGCTCTGCCGTTACCTGCTGGTCCCAGGGCTGCCCGCTCCCCCGCCGATGGCCACGGGCACTTCAAACGGGGCAAACACAAGGGGAGTGGATACTGCCAGCACGCCGTGAGCATCAGAAAATTGAGGTTACCGTGCTCCGGCTGAGCTGGAGGGCGGCAGATCCAAGGGCGCAACACAAGGGCCAGCTTCTGTGTGCCCTGGCAGTGCTGGCCTAGAAGAAAAGAGGGTGGATGGCCGCTGGCAGCCCCCGGGGTACCGGCAGGTCCCCAGGCAGGGCCACCCTTGCCCCGTCCCCCGTGGCGGTGGCCCCGGAGGGCTCAGCCTCAGCCGACGCCGGCCAGGCTGCCTGCACTGCCTTCACCTCTTCCCAACCACACCGCCGAGCAGCTCCGCGACCGAAACCGGCCCCTTCCCTTGAAAACCCTGTGTTTCCTCCTTGCAACGCGGGGAAGGGAGGCACGAGGGTTTTCTCGTTTTTCTTTCAAATGAAAGGTGATGGGCCGATTTGGAAAAGAAAGGGGACGTGGTGATTCTGCCATTGCTTTGCTGCGAAATCTTGAGCGAATCCCTTAAACACTCCGTGCTGAGTTTACTTGACCATAAAACGCCCGCAGACCTCGCAGCAGCGTTCTGAGAATAACTGCAATTTAAGATTCTCCAGGATAAACTGCTCAAACAGGGAAGAGCGCTATGATTTATTGATGATTTCTTTGGCATTTAGCGTTTTCCACAGGCCATGGCTCAGCCAGGAAAGACGGAGGATGCCATAGTTGTGATCTTTTTCCCTTCCGTGCAAATGGTATCCTAGGCAATATGCAAACACATCTGCTTAAATCAAAGCAGAGTTTTACCCCTCACCTGTTCTTGCTCAGGCACAAATAAAGGCAGCAATTAGGGAGGTTCAGAAATAGCATTCAAACACAGAGAGCAAAAGATGAGAAGCACACAACTGCACATTTAAATTACGCAAGGTTAGTAAAGAAATCTCCTTTAGAAGGCCAGCTAATCCATTAGGAAAAGCAAACAAGCACTTACTGTTATTATTTGTTCCATTTTCATGAAACTGTTTTTAGCATTGAAGAGATACTTATTCTTCCACCTTCTGCAGTGTCTGTGCGAGACGTTAATTCGCAGGTGATAAATGAGGAAGCAAACGAGACTTTTCCAGAAAAATGGAAGAGATCAGACTTGTGCCTCAGGTAGGCTATAATTAAGCCATCAATTACAGTACGCACTATCTAAAACCTACGGGGTTGGGGTTTTTTGCTCTACAGCTGGATGCGGCATAAACAACGTCCTTTGTACAATGTCTCTGCCAGTGGTTTTAATTGATTGCTGCATTGATTAGGTGCATGCAGATGGCTGGGTGTTTCCTCTGAAAAGTTTTTGATATCTCATTATAGCGTTCACAAAAGCAGCAAGCGCTCGTGGCTTACGCGAGTAACGTTTCAGTTGTTACTCTACGCTACCCCGATGATGGTTTTTTTACACCCTTAGCATCTCCATAGCTGAGCTGGCTGCTGTGTGATGCTGAACGGCTGGCCAGTTTGGAGGAGACGGATGGGACCGCAGCTGTGATACCCCGTGTGTCCTGTTCTCAATTTGGGTACTGGCTGAGATGACCTTACTATACAGCTCCAGAGCCGGGTACGAAGAAACTGCAAAGCCGGCAGCGCAGGTGGCTGGCGCTTTGGGAGCCCCAAATTCGGGTTTCTGGGTAAGGCAGATTGCTGAATGTCTGAAGATGAGAAATGTCAAGTCGTTTACGGCAGTAGCAGGATTATTATTATATTTAAAGCTCCCATTTCTGTACATACCTTGGACTGACAGGAGCAGCATGAAGCGAATGCTGTTGCTCAACTGTGTTTTACGGTTTGCATTCAAAGCCGGAGCGTGGGTGGGGAGGGACTGGTTACACATCTCTAGCAGGAACCCTAAAGGATGTCGTAACAGCCACACGGAGAAAGCATCTGCTCATTAGCGAAGCCGCTCTCTTTCAGACACTGAGAGCACGCAAGCACGAACAAGCCCTGAGTGGAGGCTGCTCACGTCTAAATCCCCACGTCGAGCTCGTGGCCTCTGCGTTCAGCTGCCCCGGCGCCTTCAGCCTCTTCCTACCCCCCCGTGCTCAGCAGCATCCCCTGGCCCGCAGCTCGATGCAGTAGTTCAAGGGTTTTTTTTCCCCCCCGGCCAGTTGCATCGCTCCCGTTTCTTTTTCCTCCTTCCTGCAAACACGCTCACCCAGCTACCAGCATTTTCCCCTGGGTTTAGTTTCTCTGACTTTTCTTTCCCGTTGCTCCATCTAGTTGCCTCCGCACGCCACATCTGGGCCTCTTCTCCCCAAAGCCGTGAGAAGGCAGGGAGGTGATTTCCCATCCGCTTCCCAGGCTGCTCCTTCCTGGGGCAAATCCAGTCCCCTCTGCCAGAAATGCCTTTGTCCCTTTTTTTTCTTCCTGGGAAGCTGTTACCAGGTCTTTTACCCTTTTGGCGAAGCACAGACCTACACCGCCACCACCCTCCAAATGTCCTGCGAGCTGTCCCACGGCTGCTTGATCCATGGGGATGGGCTCTCCAAGGGTCTCTCGTGGAGGGAGAGCGGCTTTGCCTTGAGATGGGCCACCCCTGGGGCCAGGTTTGTGCGGTGGCCCTGGCCATGGAGCTCTCCTCCAAGTGAGGAGTTGTTAGAGAAACCACGGGAGGGAAGCGGGACCGAGGGGATGAGACTAACAGTGGTGTGATCACAAAGCAGCGCTAGTTAATTATCCATGGGGATTTTTGGATGGGTAATACCAGGTCCTGGTATTTTTCCCAGTTCCCAACTACCTAGGCTCACGAGAGTCAGGCGCTCGGACCCTCACGTGCACCCATGTCAAAGGGCTGGTGTCGATACGCCCAGCTTCGCATTAGAGCTGAGTATCTGCGGGAAACGAGCGCGGAAAGCGCTGGATCCCGGCTGAGCTGGACCCGTCCAAACACCAAGTGCAAGACCCGTTTCGCTGTGTATGTGCAGCTCTGTGCAGGGGAGGGCTGGATCCAGGGACCTCACCGGGAGATGTCACATTTGTTTGCCAGGCAAAAAAAAAAAAAAAAAAAAAAAATCTGGAGCCCTTATTTTCCGTCATTTCAAGCCTGAAGTGTACTGGAGGAGTCTGAAGTCTTTGACAGAGTTTTATACTTGCAGAGGGGGATTTTATTTTGAATATCCTTTAAATACTCTGTGGGTAGGAGTATTTCCAGTTTTGGAGCGGTGCACGTATTCTGATAAATAAAATCAGCCTACAAAGTGGACCTTTGCATCAGCAATCAATACAGCATATATCTGCACTAGTGACTCACACAGCCTGTCATGGGTTTTGTTTAGTTATTTAATGCAGAGTTATATTTATATTACTAAATATTTATATTGTAGATATTTTAACATCAATGAACAGATATTTTGCAAGACATATTTATAGGAAGGATAAAGTTTTGTGTCCAGTGACGTGCTGAAGTCTTCGTAAGTATGTTTTTCAAAACTAAAAAAGTTTTTTGCATCATATATTGCTCACCTCAAAAGAAAACTGTAGGCCAGGAGTATGGTGGTAGTAGTTGAAAGACAGACTTTTCCTAATCACATTAGTCAAATCCTGTTATACTTCCCAACCCAAATGGTGTCGCTGGCCCAAATTCCTCTCCCAGGTACAGTCGTAACGTCTACAATACAGCTGTTGAGGAATAACACTGGGTTTGCTGCCCTGTAGACCAAGCTGGCCCACGAAGAAGGATCAGCGTGCCTGCTGCGCAAGGAGCGGAGGCAGTTTTCTCTCTACAGCTCAAACTTTGTATTTTGAATACAAGTTCCTGCAACTCCCTAGTTACTACTCGCAGCAATCACAGCTTTGGCGGAAAGTCTCTTCTGGTTTGGGTTTGGTTTTTTTTTTAATATACATGTTCAACAGAGTCCATTTCCATCTACACGGGCAGACAGCATAGCACCAGCTATCTGAACTCATAGAAGTCTCTCCCTATAGGGAAAGCCAAGCCACAAAGGGCTTCAAGACATTTGGTAGCCACTAGAAAGGAAAAAGTTCTCCAAAACAGTACTCTGATTTTTTTCCTGAGACTTCAGAAGGACGGAGAAGTAAAACTTTGCTGATGACAGAGATTTGCCAGCTTACGCAGCACTTCATGGGAAACACAACTTCCCGCTAGCTGCTCTCAGTGCCTCCGACCGACGCTATTTTTCAGCCCTGATCCTTTGAACTGCAATTAGTGCCTAGCATTTTGGATCGGATGCCAAACCTTTCCCACAGCCATTTGCTTCACAGGTGCCAAACCACCCTCTTCCCCGCATCCTTCCCACCCGGAGTGTGCCTGGCTGCCTCCCCGCGAGCCCCAGCACCACGCGGGGCTGCTCGCCGGGCGGTCGGTCCCAATAGTTGAGCAACGGGACGAACGCACCCAAAGAAGCGAGCCCACAGAGCCAGACGTGCAGCAGCCACCCCAGCCTGCAGCACGGGGTCTGCTGTGCTGCTGAGGATGCAGAGCTCGGGGGGACTTGCCTGTCGGGGCGTAAAGGTCGGCTTGGAGACAGAAAGTTCAAAATCCGTGGCGGGGTGGGCATCCACGGGGGTCATGGCTTTTGGGGTAGGCTGGGACGAGGCTCGGCAAGGTCCACAGGACACCCGTGCCAGCCTGACGTGCGCGGGCGCCACCCCGTCACCCAGCTGTGGGATGCTGGTGGAGCTCGGCATCCGTACGGCTCGCGGAGGCTTCCGGCGCACGCTTTCTGGGCTCGGGATAGCTTGTCTGGGTTTGACGACGTAGGATTAAAAAAAGCCAGTATTAAAAACCTCTCCGCCTGAAGGCAGATTTGCAGTAGCCATTGAGCAGTGTGGACTCCGGGGCGGCGGGGGGCGGGTGGAAAGGGCCCCTGTGGGGTTTGGCAGGGTGCAGCGCCCGCTCGGCACGGCAGCCCTTGCTTGCTGGAGTCGGTCTGGGTGCCCCATCCTCCTCCTCCCACAGGGGCCAAGCTTTGGCTCTCCTCCAGCCCCTAACCATGCTCGTTTTCGGTAAGTTTTGGGGTTCCCCAGGCTGTGGGTTGGGAGGGGACGGTAGGGTGCTGCCTGTGTGACGGTGGCATGCCCATAGCGTGGGCGCGTGCCGCGCACTGCCTTTCCATCAGGGTGCTGCCGGGCAAAGGCAGCACCCAACGGGCTTTTAATTGCACTCACACCCCAGATGCTGAAAAAACACCAACTTTCCCTACTGCAGAGCAAACGGCGCACCAGCTCGGAAGTAATTACACTGCTCTAACACCGACACGTCGCAAAACACCGCAGGACCCCAACGGTAAGCACTTAAGTGCCTCCTTACTGGGACCCGATGATGCTCAGGGACAGACACAGCAAAACCCTCTCCTGAGTAACGACCGAAACCTCTGGGTATGATCTATAGGACATGGAGAGGCAGAAATAGATCGCGGCCACAGCCCTGAGCCAGAGCAGAGGGTCTGCACTCTGTCTGGTGGGGGATTAAAACCACTGGGTGGAACAAGCTCATTTGCTTCAAAGCAAAGTGGGAATTCCTGGCCGGCCGCACAGCTGTGGGACATCTGCCCACAGCCAGGCGCAGGTCTCTGCGGCTAGCAACCTGCAAAAAAAAAAAAAAAAAAAAAAAATCTACAACCTTCAGAGCAACATCAACAACAACAAAAAAGACAAAACCTGATGGGAAAGCAGAGCTGGGGAGCTCGAGTGTGCCTGAGGCCATGTGTCAAGTCTGTGGCACTGCCGAGACATGACGGGTTTCTCATCCCTGCTTGATTCCCTAGGCTAGCTGTATCTCAAATACACGTATGTAAATCTGAAACAGACCGCTGGCCTGACTTCAATTTACCAGAAAGCCGAACTCACACAATTTAGGAGCGTAAAGACCAAAGTAGCGGGAAGAAGTTACACATGTGGTTCTTTTCAGGCCCCCAGGAAAGGCTCTGCCCACCGTGCCCTCGGAGCGGCCTCCCAGACCAGGCGAGGTCCCACGCTTTCCTCCTCCGGGGCCAGTGGTCACCAGGGCTAGAAGCCACGCAGGCGCGCAGCACGGTGGGGTCCGGGTCCTCCTGCCAGCACCGCCTGGCACGGGGGCTTTTGCCGTTACCCTGCAAGCGCGGTAATGCGTTTCTGAGAAAGCCCACACCAAATGAGACCACCGGTCTGGCCACCCTCGTGCTTGACCTCCAGCATCGGCCAACGGCCGATGACCAGGATGGAGGTAGGAACCGGGCAATTTCATAGCAATTGTGTCCCAGAATACTCCTCCGCCAGTCTTCAGCCCAGGGACCTCCTGAGCTAAAATCTGATATTGTACAGAATGACTTTTGCTAGGTTTATTCTCTATTGATTTATTGAGTTGCTCTTCAATCCTCCCCCTAAACTCAGTAGACACTGTCCTTTTCAAAGGCAGAATTAGGCTCTGTGATTAAGGAGAAATCTTCCTATTTAAAGGAGAGAAAAATGAAAGCTCCAAGAAAGAAGATTTGCAGAGGCTTCCGGGCTTGCAGCTTTGTTCTGAAATGCTCCAACACATCACTGCGTAGGTGGTCATTTCGGTAGTCTGGCACCAAACCGTAAATTATACTGTAGTTATAGCTCTGCATAACACCTGACACATACTTTATTAGAGATGTTGCACCAGTTCTTAGAAACTGTAGATATCTATTGTGTTACGAAACACGTAACAGAGTATTGTGGTTCTGAAGGGGAATTTATGACGTGACCATTGAGTAGGTAATGGATTGCAGACTCCTAAAATCATCTTGGGCTGCAGGAACACTTTATTTCAGGATCTCCTCATATTAACGTCCTGCCTTCAAAGTTCAAGCAAGGCTCTAGATCGTCAGCCCATTCACTGTATTATTTTCAGTGACAGGCAGGGCTAATTAGCTTGTATAGCTATTGTTTGCACTACTTTATCCTCATTATTTCTCCGACTTGCCATGCAGGCAACAATTATAAAGCCGTAAGGACATGCAGAGTTATGCCTGGAATCTCTGGTTTAATTTAGAGGAGGCACAGACAAGAAGAGCACTGCTACTGCTAACCGCGGATGCCTACCTGACAGATTTATGAAGAGATTTCACGTGCTCGTCTGCCTTTCCTCTGTGTCCCATGCTGCGCAAACTGAATTTAACAGCTGGCAAACAGGGTCCTGTGGTCCCTGCGCTCGCTAGGCTTACCGGAATAAAATACCTGGCTATCAAGGCCTCAATTCACACACTCACGTGAAGATTTTTAGCTCTTTGGGAAGCTAAAGGTAACGCGTATTCTAAGGGAGCGTGCAAAGCGATGCTTTCCCTCCAATAGCTTCTTCTGAGCGTTTGCCCTAGTTTCCCCTTGGAAAACAAAGCTGCTGTTTAGCACTTCAGGTGATGAATTTCCATTTCACTAGACAGCTCGTTCGCAACAAGACTTCTGAAAACAGGAGCGTGGCTTATTCCTCCTGAAGCGCTAAGCGGAGACTAGCCGTTGTCAGAATTTAAGCCCGGGGTCACCTACACCGCGTCATACCTTGCAGTGAGCTAACAAGAACTCCTGGCTTATACCTACTACACCTCTACTCAAACATTGCGTAGCAAGGCAAGGATTGCCGGCCGCAGACTGCCATGCCCTGCCTTCCCAAGCGGAGGGTCCCTTCGGTTTCCGAAGCCGCATTCCCGTGGCCCCTCTCCTGCCCTAACAGCTCTTTGTCGGAGACCTGCGTGGCTCAGAGGTATGTACCAGCAGCTATTCGCGAGACTGGGTGAGCATGTCTAAACTTATATCCCCTGAAATGGGGAGGTGACTACTCCATACCAGCACAGCCAGCAGCAAGCAGGGGAAATTCTGAAGGCAGGAAAGTGTAAAATAATATGGCTGTAGTGAATAGGTAAGCTGAAGCTGAGTGAGACTTTCTTCTGTACCCTTCAGAATTAAACAGCCAGACTACGGCATCTCTAAGACTAATATGTCAATCAAATCCAAGGGAATAGTGGCCAGAAAAAGGTGTAACCAGCTGGGAGGTGATTTGACATTAGATAAGCGAGCACAAGTCAGCTTGTTGCCTCATCCCAGCACTGGCAGGCGCCTTCTGTTAGCAGAGAGACCTGCACCTACACCAGCGCCATATCCATTTGACTGTACCCTCTGGAGCAGTAGCTCCGGCAGGGCAGAAAGAATATTAATTTATGAGGTGATGTAGTGATTTTATTTATTTATTTTTTTAAATAAGTGTACTCCTGTTGTTGCCGAGACAGGTGGTGTTGCTCTCCAGGGGGGCTGCGCCACACAGGGATGTCGAGGATGGTGATTTTGCTTGTCCAAGAGTAAAGCAGGCCAGAGGGACACAAAAAAAGATAAAAAAAAAAAACCAAAAGCTGTAATGCTTGGGCAAGAAAAGCGTTGTTTGTGTGCTGTTTGTTTGTTCAAGTAAATGTACTTTTTGTAACTAAGCAGGTCTTTAGGTATTCATTTGTTGTTGTTTATTCCTGCTCCAAAAGAGTTGGCTGGCAAAGGTGGGGATGTCCATCCTGCTACGAAAAGGGGCAGCAGGAGCAGCATGTAAGATGCAACTGTCCTGCATCCCATCATCTGTACTTGGCTTTCAACAAAGCTCACTAGATTTGTTCTTTTTATGTTTCTCAAAGCTCCTTTGCATACATGCTTCCATTCAATTTTACAGCTGTACCAATCTGTGCATGTATTATGTGTGTTTGAGTAAGAGCAGAGCGTAGAACCAGGAGTGAAATGGCCTCATTGGGCTGTTTCATGGATGTAAATGACGAACTTGGCAGCGCTAGCTATTTTTGCAACACAAACATGGCTGCACATACTTTATATTGTCTTTAAATAACAGATTCCCAAGACTGGAGTCCAAATATAGTGAAACTTCTATGAAGTACCACGCTGGGGTTAGAGCAAAAATGAGTTTCCCAGCAGAGTGGTCTTTAGTTAAAGGTCAGAAAAAATTATAATTGGAAACCTTATTAGGATAATTTAAAATCCTCAGTGTAGATGCCAGTTGAAGGAATATTTAGTGCAGTAAGTACCTACGCTCTTATTTAGAGTGTGAGTAGTTTTAAAGGCTATTATAACCAACATAACACAGTAGGAGAAGACAGCTTGGTTTACGTACATGAACTGCAGCTTTAACTTGGAAATTCCAGTACTTTATGGACTTAAGCTAGACCAGATTGTTTGCTCGGGGTCTTTTTTTAATAAAGGGGAGGAGGGGATGATATAAAGAAAGGATTATTGTAGCAAGGGGAAACATTTTCAGAGTGCAGGCGCATGAGATGCTGTTTCTGAAAGTGCAAAACTCTGCACTCCTAGCAGGACATACTCCTTCCTTGTAACCCATCCCTTTGCGTATCACCTGAGAGATTACTCGTATTAGATAAATCAAATGCTTTTGGAGTTCCTGCTCTGGCCTGCTTCCCTGTGATACGAAGGGAGTTTATTCAGGCTCAGATGAAGATAAGGAAGAGCGTTATTTCACCTTGTGCCAACGGATAAGAGCAACACCTGTACCGGGGACTCAGGTTCCTGCTCGCTGGTGTCGGTGCATACAAACAACTTTCTTCTCCAAACATTTTAGCTCGGTTTTCCCGAGCCCATTTCATTCTAGCCGTCTGCCTGGCCCTACTGGAAGGGCCTCCGAGCCCCGTCGCAGCCTTCTCCAGTCGCAAGGTGCTACCAGCCCCAGGGCGGCGGGCAGGAGAGCCCACCGCAGCATCCCCTCGCCGTGGCGGGGGTTAAAGGCAGCTCCCTGCCTCTTCCCACTGCCACACGGGTGCTTTGCCCAGCTGGTAGAGGCAGAAAGGAGGGATTTAGATGAGAAGCCTTGCAGCTCTGTGCCAAATCCTCCTCCTCATCTCCTAAAATCCCTGCGTGAGCAAACTGCCACTGGTTGCGCTGATGAGATCAGCGGTGTCTGCTGCAAGCCGACGCGGCGGAGGGCTCCCAGCAGCAGGGAAGCCCTCGCTGCCTGCGTGGCCCTCCCGGGCACTGGGGAATTACTGGGAATTGCCACCCCTCGGTTCCCTCTGCAGGTTATTCCTACGGAGCAGGGACCTGCAGCAACAGGTGGGGTGGCTGCGATCCTATAGGGAGTTGACAACACAGCACCAGCCTGATCAACGGAGACAAACCAGCACTACCAGTAGCTATTTTACATCTAGGTAAATACATATACATATCTGTGACTTCAGTATGGACCCCAGAGAGAACCGAGCAGGTTGCAGGCAGGTTTTAGAGACTCACTCTTGCGCAGCAAAGCAAAAAACCAGCAGCTACGTGTTCTTTCCCTCAACAGAGCTTTGGTGTAGCAAAGAGCAGCTTACCTCCAAGTGCTTTCTACTGCCGTCCAACAGGATGAGATTTAAAAGACTTGATTTCCAGAAGCATCTCAAATTCCACAGGTGAATCCAAATCTTGCCTGGAAAAGTTAGACCCACTCATGCCATCTCCAGGCCTTCTTCTCTCACAAGCATCAAAAAAAGCTATCAGTTTAACTCCATTGATTTATACCAACGCCACAGTCTTTGACTACTCAAAACGGTAGCAAGCGGTTAAAAAAAAAAAAAAAAAGGTTTAGAAAAACCTTCTCCTCTTCCACCCCCCCCCCCTGAACCTTCCTAACTTTAAAATTGCTTCATAAAGTGAGGCCTGTTTATATTTACTCCAAACAAGTGCATCCATTCCTTTTTCATTTTAATTGCCCTGCCAGAAGGTGTCTTCTCAATGAGATCTTAATTAGGAGAAGGAGCCTGTGGAAGCAGTGTATTGGATCCACCTGGGACAAACTGAAATAAATGTCCTCCCCCTCTCATTGCACTTCACTGTAGCCTCGATATTCTCTTCAAAAAATCTTCCTTTACTGCTTGCTATTGTTTTCTGGCTGAGTAATTTAAAAGTCTAGCTCTATGCCTTTATTTCTGCTCCAAGTGATAAAAGCTATGGAAACATCTTTCCTTCCCCCTACGGAGCTAGGATTCAGTAGAGCGTATGGACACAGGGTTAGCTCCCCTATCTTCCTCTGTAGTTCAAATATGTATTTTGAGTGTGACCATTTCATTCCCTAGGTACCTATGCCATAGATTTACTATATATTTAACAAGCTAAAGCAACCTCGCCCTTCTCTGTCCTACCTCGGGGAGGACGCGGGGTCCGAGCGGAGCCGGCTCCCGCAGCCAGGAGCAGGCGCACGGCGCGGCAATAACGCGGCCCCGTTTTTCCATACACCAAAGGTTTTCATATCTGTTCCTGCTTCCGTTAGCTTGTTTTAAGGCAACAATAAAGCAAGCAATGCGCATGCATGTGTGTTTAATATAAATGAGACTCTGCTGAAGCACCATTTCCTCGGTTCTTGCGGAGACGTTGCTGGCGCTGGGCTCCTGGGAAATTCGCAGCGATAGAATTTTTTAAGAGTTCGGTTTTGTGCTTTTTTTCCCCCCCTTAAGTTGTATGAAAGTTTTCTATTCATCATGAGGATTTATTGATTGTTCTAGGGCTATGGGATAATTAAATATACAAAGGCTTGGCAGTTGTAGTAGAAAATATTCTTTTAGAAATGCTAACAATATGTTAAATCCAAGGAATTCCACTCCTAGTACTCCGCGGGGTCATAAATAAGTTCAGCGCAGGGGATATAAATATACATGACACCATTTAAAAATCAGGTACATGACTGGACTATAGCTATTGAGTTTGTCTCACTTATCCCGTAGTTACTAAGGTTAGTAACCCCTCCCCCTCACTTCCATTACACTCATTATTTTACGGCTGAATAAAATCATAGATATGTGTCATTCATGGGTTTTTAGTCTCATGAGGACTTATGTGCTAGAATTAAATGGAAAGACATCATTCTGCAAGCGTCCCCAACTTCTATGGAAAGTAAATTCTTGCCACCCCTCCCCTCCCAATGCTAACTGTCCGGCTATGAAACAGGGGGCTGTCTGCCCTCCGAGTGAGATTTTATTGCTAAAATAAAGTAAAAATTGTTTTAAAACAAAGAACACACATCTTTATAGTAAAACTCAAGTTTGTTTTACAATTAGAGAAAAGAGTCACATGGTCCCCCAAAAAACCCCAAGTTTTATATATATATTTTGAAAATATATTTAAAAACATAAAAAACTCTATAGTTAAACATATATTATGTTAATCAGTACACTTAAATATAGCTTAATTATATTTACAATATGACGCAGTTGCTTTTAAATTTTAATGCCAATTTCAGTTTTTCCCAAAAAACATAAAATTATATAAATATACAATAAATATTTATGTTACACAAGGTGAATAATAGAGAACAAGGCCACAGACATTAACTTACAGTTGCAAGTCTTTACTTTAACACAGCACTAGGCCTGCTGACATGCATGATATACCTTTGTCACAAACAGACCACAGCAAGAGTTTAATTAAGTGACACGAAAGAAAACCAACACCCCCCCCTCCCCATGTCTGTTTTAACTAAAACTGCCAAGCCTGTGCTCATGGATGTATTAGGCCACGCGGGCGAGAGCCACGGGACCGCTGTTTAATTGCCAGTTTCATGTTATATCAATAGGCGTATTACGGGGAATATCACTCTAGATGTAGTTACAGGACACAGTTCTTCTGTAGGTTCTCAGCTCCATCCCCTAGTCCCCCCGCCTGCATGGGCTGCCCTCTGCCCCTCCGAACCTACCAGCCCACTGTTTTAATTCTGCCACGCCAGTGCCACCCTCACCTACGACAGGTGAGGACTTCCGAGTTAAGGATATAGCTATAATTAACTTTGGGAAATGAGGAACTTCGTTTCCAGCATGATTTATACATTAACGCTTCTCTTTGGGAAATTCAGTTTATTTGAACTGGGAATTATTTTATTCCTGTATCTGAATTAGATTACTGTCACGTCCTAGCTATTATTCCTTTTTCCAGTCTAGATGAGGGATCTGTTTGTTATTCACTCATTAGCATCACCCTTTCCCCTTCCTAAGCAACCGATCCTGGTGTTCAGGGGAGCCACCATTACACCATGCCTCTGGTGTAGTTTAGGAATATTGCTGAGAATACCTCCTGAGCCACGTTGGGGTTATTAAATGCAAAGAATTATAATACACATACAGGTACTGCCACAGTGGAATGAAATTCTCCATTATACCAACATTTAATTTGCATGAAGAACACTTCAGTTGGCGTTTTGAGACACTTCAGTAAGTTTTTTTATTCATTTCTGATTTCTATGTGGGAGCCTGAATATCTGCAATTGATTGGCAAGGCTGAAGTGTGAAGTTTGGGTGGGTCACACAACCCTCTCTTCTCACTCACGGTCCAGCGTGCACATGGCAAATGCAAAAGATTTTCAGTGTACAGTTGGGATGGTTCTCCTTCGACAGTCAGCTATCCTAGGGAAGGGGAAGCCCTTCTACCCTAAGTAGAAGAAATCACTGACTTTGAATGTGTCTCTGTTAGCTTCCAGCATGGGCTTCTACCAGTAATGACAAACCCAGTGTTAAATATGCTCTTCAAAAGAGAATTACTGTGGGGGATCACGTTTCAAATAAGCTTTGCCCAGTTCAGGTTTTTAATTAACTTCGACAGCAAGGCAGACTAACGCAGATTCTGCAGCATTCACAAGCAGTTATATTTTGCAGTATTCTCCTCTTTGTTCAGCTACTTTTCTTCATCTACAGGAATTACAAATATAGCATCTGCCTTCAGTGAGCTCACTAGTGAGCTATTTCTGCCTCGCTGCCCACTGCAGTCAATGCAAAGTGCTATGCACAGCTCTCAGACTTACAACCTGCCTTTTTAGAAATACTTGCCAAGCTAGTTAGAGGGGTAGCGCGGGGTTAAATCCATCTGTCAAAACCTAAGCAACATTAAGCCAACTGCTCCAGCACTTGCTCTTCACTTACTGCAAGAGTATTATTTTGTACCAATATTTGTTTCATGAAATAAGGCTGACAGCAGAGGTAGAGCCACACAAACGTAAATGCTAATTGCTTTCAACTAGAGGCAGGGCTTCCTTCCGCCTCGTTCCCTAGCTATTTCCCAGGGCTCCTGCGGGCAGGGATGCCGCCGCAGTTAGCGCACCGTGCGTTGCAGGCCTGGGGCTGAGGGTAAGGGCAGCGTCGTACAAGGCAAAGCTCGATGCACAGGACCACGTTCAGTGCCGACTACAATTTGGATAGCCTCAAGTCAACCCAAAACACTGTCATTTGTCCCTGAACTGGCTGAGCTATTCAGTCCCACGACCAACCTGATTTCAGATCCACTATTGTCTTTCCAGACCCTTCTTCTAGTGACATTCTTGTTGTGCTTCACCAAGACATTTGATCCCAGCACAGTCTTTTATTACATAAAATCATTGCTCTCAACACTCTATAGAGTATTTTCTACATGACAAGCTCCAGTTGTACGGTAAGTGAAATATTTTAAAGATCACAACCAGCATCCTTCCAGAGGGAGGAAAGGGGAAAAGGAAAAAAAAAAAAAAAACAAACAAACAAACAAAAAAACCCCAAACACAAACAAACATGGTATAAACAAATGCAGGTCCCAAAAGACAGCAAATAAAATAAAAATAAAATAAAATAAAAAAAAAAAAATAACCCAAAAAAAGCATGTTGCCATACAGTTAAATAAGTGCTGTCTTTAAGCCTGAAGTTCAACAATGTGAAGTGGAACATCACCATTCTTTTTCAGTTGCCTCTTTTTTTTTTTTTTTATTTTTTTTTTTTGTCAGTAGTTGGATTGCTATTGCAAACACCTTCACAACATACAAAAAAACCAAATTTGCTTTTAGTCCAGAATAAGGTAATGATTTTTTTTTTTCTTTTTCAATCTGACGGGAGTTCAAAAGTAAAAGAGAAACAGTAAAACTATGACAACAGCACCTTGACATTGTTTTAATTCCAACGCTATCAGAAGTTAAAAGCAGTAAACAGATATAATACTAACAGGAATAAAGATACTTACTGTCTAAAATGTAAACGGAATGTTTTGGTTCAATTTATTTTTCTGAAAGAGGACAGTTTATCATCAATTCACAATTGAAGCAGCATGCAATTTTATTTTTTTTTTTTAACTTTTTATATTTTCAATTCTTGGCAACGGCGACAAACCACAACGTTATCGAGGAATGTAATGCAGACTTTGTTTGCTTGTTTTTCTTTTTTTTTTTTTTTTTTGGGTTTTTTTGGGTTTTTTTTTTGGTTTTTTTAAACTTGTGCGCAAATGACTTTTGTTCCCCTTCAGGTCATGGATATGTTCAATAAATAGATTGTGGAACCACTGTACTGTATAAACTTCAGTTATACATGCAGTCCATAAAATTATTTTTTACCGAATAATTTACCCTGTTATGTATATATACAAATAGATAATTTTGTCTCAATATAATCTATACAACACAAATCCACTATCTTCCCCTTTTAATGGTTAATGTACATACACAGGAAGTGTCTATCCTTATAAAGCGCCAGCCAACTCTCTTTTTATTATCCATGGTGAGAGCTCTCACATAAGACTGGGTAGTTCGGCACTGGGAGTTCCAGTGCCTCTTGTCTATGCCCCTGCAGCCCTCCTTTGTGTACCCCTTGGGGTTGCATTTGGTCTCATAGAAGTATTGCTTCAGTTGGCCTTTGGGTACTGGGACTTTTTCCAGGACTGTGACGGTCGCCCCGGACATGTCCACTGCAGTCTTTTTCTCTGCCGCCGTCACCCACTCGCTCGTGCTGTCACATACGCTCAGTTCCCCGCGGCGAGCTGGGTCAGAGTGGCGCCGCACCCTCATGGACATGTTTGCAGCATCCAGGTAGTTTTTGTACTCCTCGAGCAGAAAGAGCAGCGGGGGTTCCAAAGGCACTTGACTGCTTAGCATGACTCGGGATGTGTACAAGTCTGCATCCTTGTTTTCCTCGCTGGGCTGGATGTCCTGGTCCTCATCTAGAAGCTCCTCTATGACATGTTCAAAAGTGTCCGCCAGCGATGTCAGTCCTCTTGAACCAGCATTGGGCCCGTTTAGGCTCTCAAGAGTCCCGTGGGTCCGAAGACCTGGGTAAGCCAAGCTGCCTTGTCCTCTTACACTAGCTTCTTTCATTGGGGCAGCTTTCATGCAACTGAAGTATGAGATAACCATAGTAAGGAAAAGGATGGTCATCACTCTTCTCACTTGGTGGAACTGTTAAGGACAAGAAAAAAAAAAAAAATTTTTTTAACAACTTACAAGGGATGGAGTAATACAAATTCACCCCAGTTGTCCTGAGACATTATGCATTTTCTGCAGAGATCTGCTGCATGCAGCCGCAACTCATTACCGGTGATAAAGCATACTCTTGTACAAGGGTGTTCTTTGATTTAGAGCTTCAGATAAAGCATATGCCAAAGCTTAGGCATCACTGATACCAGCAAGTCAGAGTTCTTGCGTGCCAAAGACGTTCTGTAGTAAGTATTAGATTAGATGCTATACAGACCCCTTATTTGATGACTGATTACATCTATTTCAAGTAACAGCAAAGGCAGAACTGCTGTTTAGCAATGCAACATTCAGCAGTAAAAGGCAGCTTTGCAAGCATGAAAGGCAAGACTTCATTTCAAGTGCAAATGCAAGTATTTAATTTTTAAGATCTCTTTGCCAAAAATATTTCATTGTTCTATCCACAAAAAAAAAAAAACCAAACCCCCAAAACCAACCCAAAACGAACAGCACCAGGATAAATTGCATTTGTATTTTGAAAACAACCTTCAAAACACAGGAAGAGGCCATACAAATTCTGAGGTCTCAGCAGGTCAATTCCTCCTCTAAAAGTAGAAGGTATGTATGCATAAATATAGACAAGAAAATGGTCCAGGACAGTATACTAAATTTGAGCTGGACAGACTGCTTGCATCATGTGAATGCCATGGAAGGGACCTGCTGGATGACAGAGCTGGTAAGAGCTATACTGAAATGACAGTAGCAGAACCACTGTACTGTACTTTCCCAGAGCCCCATACTGCCTGTTCTCAAGTGGGCAAAGCATCTATTTAAACCCAGTTAAAGCCCAGAGCCCAGCATGAAAACCAGAAGCACAACCAGCCCTACTGCCACACTGAAACACAGCAGTTTGCCTGTTTCTCTCTCATTCTGCCCCAAGTTCTGGCAGAAGTTACGGGCCATGCTTTGAGGCTCATGTGTTATGCTTGGCTCTGTCCTCACTGAGCGTGGAGGGGTAGTACCAGGAAAGAGTGCTGGTAAGAAAACTCCTCACCAGGCTTGGAATCAGCATGACTCACTCCCATCAGCACTCCCAACAGCTTGGGCTTGTATGACTGCTCCTTCCCAAGCGCTTTGCTAAGTCTCCGTAGATCGTACATTGCTCAGGGTAGGAATTGTTTCCTCCTCAAGCGGAAAGTACACACTTTAGGTACTATTACAACAGGAACCCCCCAAATCCTGCGGTGACAGAGAGCTATACTTTCTGTCTGATCCCAAGTGCTACTACAACATCCATCACATCAGTTGCTATTTTTCCTCCTTCCGATCCCCGCTCTCACCAGTTCTGCTTGCTAGAAAGCAATGGCATTCTTCACATATTCGAAGCAGCAGCTAATGCTTGTTTCAGAGCTTTTGAAGTTCATTCGGAAGTACCTCATACTTGGCAGCGCTCTTTGGAGTAAACGCTATTTCTGTTTGCCAACAGGGTGCTATGTAAAAAGCCTTACTTCATCTCCTGCAAATATGCTGTGGGAAACTAGTACTCTTAAGACTCGAACATGGAAAGACAATCTATCATAAAACACACAAAGAAAATGAAATATGTACTAGAAAGGCAGTGCCCAAAATGTAGGTCTCAAAGTTTACTTAATCAAGTGGGGGGTGGGTGGGAAGTGTTTGGGTTTGTGTCCATGCCCTCCTCACCCCCAGCCCCCCACTAAACAAAATTTTGGCTAAGAATCCTCTCAACCCCAGCACAACTCCTCCTTCATCCCTCCAACTCTCTTCCTGTTTAAAAGCATTACTGTGGCATAGATTTATTAAGATTAAACAAACCTGACATCTGTGACTCACAGGAACATAGTGTTTGCTCTAGCAATGCAGAACATTAATATTTTGCAGATTTTTTTCATCCTAGGATTTTTAAAACATTCTACAGGGAGTAATATCAGATTTCTTCCTCAAAGGGGAGGACGCCAGACACTACAGAGATGATTTAAAACACAAGGAAGAAGGCTATCAGTCTTCCTTTATCAAACAAGGAGAAACAAGACAAGAGGAAGAAGGGGTGGTTCAGCTAGCATACAAATGCACAGCCAGTGGAACAGGCAACAGAAATAATAATATACACATACTACCTCTTCTAAGACTTGTTTTATATACAGCTTAAAAGGAAAAAAAAACAAAAACAAAAACCCCAAACACCCACATCACACTGTGACCACCAGAGCAGTGAACAGAACACAGATCTTCTGGCTCCTTATCAAGTTCCTGTTATTTTTATTAGAGTAGTGCCCAGAGGTCCCAGCCAGTATCTTGACTCCAGAGGACAGACTCTGCCTGAGCACACAGTCCTTCAGGCCTTCCAGTGCGAACGAGAGAGGACACAACACGAGAGGTACCAAGACAAGCACAAAACAGAGAGAAGCTTGCACCCATCACCTAAGTGCACCAGTTGGAGGCTGAACATCTGCTTTTCAAGTTAGGCAGGCAGACAAAGGATAGAAGGATTCCTGGATCAGGCCACATCCTTCACTATCATCATTGGGCTGTTTAGCTCTCATGGTAGCAATGAACTTGGAGGGACGTGAAACGAATAGAATAGTGGCTGTGCAACCTTGTTCGCATGGACTTTTTTCTTACAAGAAGACAGAGAGGTGCAGAGAAACCTCACCAATTGACTTCAATAAGCCCTCAGCATCCTCTGCCAATGGCTGGTTGGTCACCAGATCTAACAGTACTTTATATCTCACGTTAAATTAATCCTTCCTTAATCATTTTTGCCTTCCAATTAGGAAGGAAACTGCTGTCAAGCTTGATCGATTTACATCCCATCCGATGACATACAACCGCCGCTATTATCTGGGGTAGCAAGAAACAACGTACAACTAGGCTCTGAAAACCAACAACTTTAAGACAGCCATTATCCACATAACATACTGATAATACACAAGAAAATGTGTCCCACTAAAAGCCACCCCTCTTCCTCCCACTTCTAACAGTAGAAGAGTATGTCAAAGTAAGCTTTAACAGCACAGACATGGAATACTCCTAGCAAGCAGACACAGATCAAACATCTACTTCTTTGTAAAGGAGTCCCAGACTAAGACAAACTGTGCAAGCAGGATGTGAAAAGATTCTTCTCTCTATCTTGACAGTGACTTGAGCAATATACACAGTCCTTGTCTTCGGCAGCAAAATGGTATCAAGTGATTTAATACGAGGAAGTAATATTTTAACACCTAGGAAATTTCTTCGTTTTAGAGGCCATAGCAATTTCTAGTGGCAGCTGCTCAAAATCTACTAGTTTTACATGCTATAGCAGAATAAGATTTACATCTCACTCCATGGGTAGAAACACCACCTTTCAGCTACTGTTGAACTGACTCACGAAAGCACAGTTCATCTCTTACTTACTGAGGCAGGACTAATATCCCAATGTAGCACCAAAAAGGTCATTGGAAACACTTTGGATGGCAGCTTCCAGTCCTCCTCCTCTGCTCCCCAACTATCAAACCTTCACTATATTGCAAAGATTAGAGATGCTGCCTGTCCTGTTACAATAAGTGCCTTGTAAACCCCAAACACTAACAGATTACGTACACCCTTCCGATTACGAGGCAGTCACCATGTTACCCCACGTGGAAGTGGAACTGGGGTGCGAAGATGGCAGAAAGCTGGATTTTCCTGTTTTCCCAGCATGCAACTAAGCAAGGTGCTGCGCCTTTCCGTGCTGGGCACATCCACCACCATGAGGCCTTGCACGGAGATGCCCCAGCATTTCTGTGCACACCCATGCCTGATGCTACCCTGGTAGACTGCGCAACTATTTCCCATGGAGGCTTACAAGTGCTGAGTATTTCTTAACGGGAGCAACCTGGCTGATACCACGTGTTCTGAGTACATCAATACAACTGAAAGCCAAACAAAACAGACTAGCCGTGGCCACTTTTTAGTCAGACAGGCAGCTAGAAAAATACAAAATAAAATCACTGATGATACAACCTCAATCTGTAGTCCTGTCATGCACTCATCCCCTCCCTTCTTAGCTGTAGGATATTCAGGTCTCTACCCTCCACCTTCCAGGAACAACAGCTAAAGGCTGCAGCCCTTTCGCACTCTTCCTGTTCAGCTACATCACTGGGCATAAAAGATCAAACACTTCTCTAGGAGAGGGAATCTTGGTTCGATTGCTGTCCCATAGCCTGTTGTATACACCAACTTGTATAACATAGATATATGCTAGCCTCCTTGAGACCTAGCCTTAAACTACTCCCCCAGGTCACACAAGACTTCTCTATCAGAAATCACATTTGAGACCAGTTTCCTGAACGCCATCCATTCTCATGGCTGCAGGAACATCCTTCCTTCTCTCACGCAGCATAGCAAAGCTGAAGCAATGAAAAGAGGTCACCCACCACGGACCAGGTCTCAGAAAGACGTGACCTAGTTTGTACTTCAATAAAGTTCATACAATTACAGCTAGAATAAGGGCACGTAATTGTGGCTGTCACCTCCACTAACGGGAAGGAGGCTCATTAGATGAAGGTCATGTCAATTATCTACAGCTAGTTTACATATGCAGTCAATTACCTAGCTGTACTATTTATTTCAGTATTTGTATTTAATGAGGATTCACCAGTTAATTGTTTTATTTCATTATTTTTAGTTACTTTAAGCAGAAATCTAGCAGCTTAACAGGTTGTATTTCCAGCAGAGAGACCTGAGGAACAGCTGTGAACATGTACTTGCTTTTCTGCATCCTGATATGCACCATGAAAGTTGAAATAACTTTCAGTAGTGAATAGATTCATAATGCTTTAATCTCCAGAAAGGAGTGTGCAGTGGAAGATAAAATTAGCAGCAAGACGACATTCATTTTCTGCCTTGCCATTTTCTAAGACCTTTATACAAAAGTTCAATTTACTAAATACTACTGAATGGCACAGGCATGAGTTCCTGCTCTACGCATCATTACCGGAGTGTGTGAACAGATACCAAAACGGGATGCATGTCAGCACAAGATTTGCAGACTAAATGTACTGAGAACAAATAGTATTAACCTTTAACACATGCATAACTGGATGTCTGACACACTCTGGTTATCCTTGCAGCTATTTATGCAGCAAGCTATATAATTACTTTTTATTACTGAAAATAAAGTGCCCTCCCCCCAATACATACACATGCACACCCACAGCCAATTTGTATTCTTGTAAGTTGGTGCTTCATGTCAGGAAGAAGAACCCTATTTTATTTTTATTCTCATGTTGGTTTTCCCTGAGGTAATAAAAGCTACTTAGCCATAATGCCAGAGATGGCAAAGACTAAGAACCATTTTGAAGACTAAGATAAATAGCAAGCAAATTTACAAGAAGTTTGTAAACTACAACTTTAAACATGAGAAATTTGCTTTCATCTTGCGTTGCTAAATATTGCCTATGGTACAGCTTCTAAGAGCAAAGAAACTCCAGCAATACATTGGCTCTGGAGAAGTATGCACTACAAGGGGGTTTTGTGGGGTTCCGAGGTTTTATCGGACTCTCTCCCCAACGCATTAAAAAAAAAAAAAAAAAAAAAAAAAAAAAAAAAAAAAAAAAATCACAACTTCTCTTGTCAACCAGAGGTGGGAAAGAACCAAAGAAAATAATGGCAAAATAATAATGCCACGACATTACACCCCTGATCGTTCACAGAGTTATGTATCAGAGTTTCCTACAAATTTTCATCATACCTTTCCAGCCACTCAAACGACCATGCAAAGGGCACACTTGCTTCAGAGCTCCGTGAGAGAGAATTCAGCTGCTCTCATGGGCGCAGACCAGACAGTCTCCTCATTACAAGCATGCTTATACTTAAATTGGCCAAGTGCAGGACTACAAGGAGTTCCCAGCAGGATTTCTGTCGGATGGATCTCAGACCCATTCTGCCCATACCAGGAAACAGGCGGGATGAGTCTTGGCAGTAGGCACAAATGAAGGAATAGCAGGCCAGACTCACAGATGGTATCTGAGCTTTCAGAGATACAACACCCATGGAAGAGAACAGATGTGCACTATTTTTATACTTTGACAATGGGAACTGATTCTTGAGCCAGTGACACACATACTGCCTTTCCAGCTGTTTATACAGCATCCTGCACACGGGGCACTCAAACTGCATGGGGGGGTTGCGATCCCTACTGTAAACAAAGAAACTCGGCTCCAAAAGGGTACTTGTGTGCATGCCACTATACATATCAAACACAATATGCTTTACCACAACACTTTTTGCCAAAATTTCACATTGAAATACAAAGGTATGCAGTGAAAATCCTGCTGAAATAAAAGCGCTACCAGCAGGTTTATTTTTGCTCATCAGGAGTATCACGGGTTGGGTAACATGCCGCACTCCTAGTGCCATGCCAGAAATACCGTACAGTAGGGACATGACTTCCAAGTCTAAAACCTAAGCATTAGCAAATTCCAATTTCAAAACTGACTTCAGGCTTAGAAAACTGCATTAATCTGTTTTAGACTATACGTCAAGGTACATTTGTGCCATTACTGTGGTCATTCAGAAGTAACATTATGCAACCTCTGGGAAAAGCAAGTTCACCTATAGAACAGGCTACCTACCCGCTCCCCCCCCCCCCCCCCCCCCCCAAGAAAAACAACCCAAAACCACAAAACCATTCCACGAAATAATTACTCCATGCCAGGATACTATCTGGTTTCTCCATGGGAGCAGATAATTACAGTTCTCCGAAATCATTTGCTTCGATAGCCACTAGAGCTTTATATAATGCTAATTCAACCTATGCACAGAAGAACGTTAGGGCAGAACCTCAGACCTTTGAGCAGCATCTGTGGTTTGTCTTCCATTTCACTACGGCTCTTCGGTGCAGAATACTGTGCTGAATCGTCACAGGACTAAGCTATTCTGCCAAGTACACACATGAAGCTCCCACTGAAGTCATGGATAATTGGCACCCGAGAGCAGGAACAGAATGGAGCACGTTGCATGCAAACTAGCATGAGTTGGATCCCTTGTACTGCGACATGTGTCCAGCAGCCCTGGAACAACCCAGAAGCTGCTGTACCAGTTGAGCTTGGATCTTACAAGTGCCTATAAACTATTGAACAGCATGTAAAACATCCCACGCACCCATCGGTTCTACTGCAAGTGGCAAGCTTCCTGGGACCTATAGAACATTATGCACTCAACAGGAACACAAGTGAAGCTCAGCCAAGGAAAATTAATGGTTAAAAAGCACAAGCGTCAGATGGAGCAGTTACCCATGGTTTGGGCAGGCAGTGCTTTCTCTAGGGTAAGGGAGGCGAGCAAGGGCTATACCCCTGTGTTGCAAGACTCTTACCTTTGCTGAGACCCTGACTGTGTGTGGCACTGCTGTAAGAGAATACCTCGCTTTTTAGCCATAGTCAGTCCTTGAAATGAAGCAGATCAGTATGTTGTGATGTGCAGGAACCAGAAACTGGAAATGCCTGTTGTCAGAGCCCTGACAGGTATTAACAATATGCTTGCGTTTGCCAGTGGTGTTATCAGTCATCTTTGGCTGCCTGCCCTCATGTGCAGATTTCTCTCAACACATGCTCAGTCCAGTTGTTAGCACAGCATCTCCATGGATATATACTTTCCACAGATGGGGCAAGGGATAAAAGCTTACACTGAGGTACCAGAGCAGCTTCTGGGAGTATTCAAGTCCAAAGTTACATGAGAACAACCAGACCAGGAGCAGAAATTTGTGTTTGCAAAGACACCTCAATCTACATTAATGGAATAATGAGGAATTTGTATTGAACAAGGATTTACTCATTAGGAATCTAACCCAACTCACTGGGCAGCCAGCCCTGCATGTGTCCTGCTGTGACAATGGCTTCATCATTGGAGATAACATTAACATAATTTTCCAGCAGTGTTAACACAACTGTATGGAAAACACTTTGGCAAGAAGTGCTCTTTCACCACTAAAATTTTACTATGACAATGCAGCACACCACAGATTTCAAAGCATTATAGTTTTCAGCTTTCTTTTTTCCACCTTCAAAGTGGTTTCATGTTGAAACACGACTTTTGCAATTGCTATGCCTGGTTCTCTATCCCTAATCTATTTTAAAAATTTGGGGGCCAACTTCAACTGGATTCAATAGAGGGATACAAGTTTCACAGACAACGCTATTTCTACAGTCACGTTTTTTAACTGACATGCAAGTAGCTGAGACCTACCCAAATAAACTCCCCCTCTCCTCCATCCTTAGTCAGGCAACCACCAGCATACGGGCTTACCCAGTTACAGACTAACAACACCGTGTATTGTTGCTTTCGATTCACAAGCTCCACAGAGGAAAAGGGTTTGGAATGACTAGAAGGGGTGAAGAGGTACATCTGGCAAAGATGCAAGTGTCTGAAAACAAGCTTCATTAGCTGTAGTGCTCACAGTACAAACATTTAATGGAACAAAAGAAAACCTGCAGCCTTGCAGGAAAAATTAATTTATCAAGCTCCTGCCTTCTCCCAGTTGTATAATGGTGTAATTTCTTTCACAGAGTAGCGTTGCACTGATTCCTGTGAATTAGACAGACATTGGGTCCTTTCCCTCCCCAATTAAAAATGAAGTTTACCTGGTTCATGACTTTTCATACTTGCCACCAGATATAACTATAGATTGTGGCATCATGGGAAATTATTTCCACAAAAACTGTCGTGGTTCATTGAAGCAGTATGTTCCAGTGGACTTAATTCTGGTGGACACAGTCACTGCCTGGTGTAAATCCATAGTGCTCTGTTCATAGATTTATACCAGCTGTAAAGGTGGCCCAGTACTCATGTGGTCACAAAATCAGATGGGGCCGACACCTAAACTATAGCCAATACCTGTATCAGAACAAAGTGCGACAGGTTTCAGCAAAACAGCTTCCTCACATTCAGGACTCCTGAGGGATACAGGCATATTTGGTAATAATTACACTGAAAAGAGGAAGAAAAAAAAGCTTTCTAGGTGTGCAGACCAGCTCCTCCCTTCCCCCACCGATATAAGCACATAAATAGCCCAGACATGCCTATAAACAGAAGTATGCAAAATCCAGCCCAACACCAGCTAACTTTCCTCCGCTCCGCTCTGCACTTGGGTGTCTTGTTTCATGCACACCCTCCCCGCTGAAGAAAGTGGCTTTGCTGCCAGCATACTGTTCTCACTGTAAGAGCCCTTAAGCTCCAAAGGGTAGGTTTGTATATGGGATTTCAGTCATTAAATAAACACTTCTCTAGAAAAACTTCAATACCTGTCCCTTCACATAAGCAGATCCTACTGCCCTGCAGGGAAGGAGAGCCTCTCTTCAAATCGCTGGGGGTGGGGGGAGGAAAGAGAAAGTTAAAGCGAGAAACATTAAATTACCCAATTAGTCTGTCGAAAACAGCTAAGTGTTCTCCCTCTCCCATATCTCTGCACAACAGACCAGATTATCTAGAAGTCACCATCCTAGTCAAAATCAAAAGCAGAGCTGTCTTATCAGAGATAATTAGTAGTTCTAGAGGGGAAAAAACACACTTACAAGCTGCAAAAGCAGAGAGACCTGCTACTTATGCTTCTGTGACTCTGCACTTGCACAACATTTCTTGGAGAACATACTATCAAAGCTTCCAAAGTGCTTTGCAAACACTGAATCTCAACATACTTGGGTGAGGAGGAACCGCATCAGAAATCCTATTTTCCCTCTGGGTAGGCTGAAGCCCATAAAGACGTTTAAACAACTTACCCCAGATTGCACAGCAAGTCGCTGCTGAACCAGAGAACAGGGCAGCCCCCACTCCCAATCCCTCACTTCAGCCACTACACAAAGCTGTCTTAACCATGTGTATCATTCACATATTTTGCAAATCTCTCTATGGTAACTTCGATGTCTAACCCAGAAAGAGGCAGGGCAGCTGATTAAAACCTTAGGGGTATTATTTTGAATACATATGCTAGCTCACTTCCATCTGTGTCGTTAATTAGTTCCTGACTGTAGGTTAAATGTAGGGCATGTTGTCACGAGCCTAAGGTGGGGTGGCAGGACCTCCTGCTATTGCCATATGTCTTTTTGTTTCTTCCTTCATTCTTCAGCTTTTAGCCTCATGCTTCTAATTTGTGGGCTCAGCCATTATATAACAAAGAACAACAAGAAAAGCAAAACTAGTGTTAAAATAGAAACATTCTTTACCATTAAAACCTCTAAGAGGTTTGATTTGAAATGCAACACAACTTTCTGTCTCATCCAGAGTCTGCTTTTACCTGCAGCAAATTTGCTATGAAACTCAGGAAAGACCTATTCCCATGGAAAACTACTACTGCACAAGTAGGTATTTACCAGCCCTATAAACACAAACCAGGCAGCTTGCCAGGGACCAAAGGTCAGCCTTAATTGGTATAAAATGGAGAAGAGCAAGGCTATGCCTACTCATAACAGGGATGCTCAGCGCTCACAGGGGATGAAGCCAGTGTAGCAGCATCAACCCCATCAAACCAATAAAAGGAAAAAAAGATGACCAACTTCCAGTCATCTTTTTTTCCAATGCATATCTCCACAGATGCGTCTTTGCGTTAAAATACAAATGGCTCAGGTCTGTCCTTGACAAAACTACAGGTCAGTTTTGAAGTATGCCTCAACATGACTAATTACAAGATAGGCAGAGCATCAGCAGTTCCCCCGCCGTCATTTTCTAGTGGGTACAACTTGAATACTAACAGGTCTGGTGGTGCTTTGCGACCGAAGACTTCCTCCAAAGTGTTTTAGAGTAGACATGGAAGTTATTTATTGTGTTTTCTAGCTCTCATTGCATACCTGTTCTTCCATTAGGGGAAACGATTTCTGGTATTTCCAGGTGTAAGATCTATAATTTTCATAACAGTTACAGCAATCGGAGCAAGGAAAAAAATATACAACAAAATCCATGTTGAGCAAATCTGATTAAGAACCAGGTGATACGACATCATGCTTGAGGCTTATGGAATTCAAGATGTTGCATCTAGGTTTGTCAGACTCATAAGTAGACTTCTTTGGAGGCTTAGACTTCTAAGTAGTTTCTTCTTAAATCTTATTTCTGCCTTTTTTTTTTTTTTTTTAATGGAGGCATGTGGAAGTGACTCACTTATCCTTCTGCAACATCCTTGTTCATCATTAACATTCCTGCTACTTTTGCAGTTACAATGGCAGAAAAGTTTCGCATGGGGGGCAGCAGAAATTCATTAGTGCAAAATTGAGAGAGAAAAGGACTTAAAATGAGTCTTCCAAGGCAGGCAGCTTTGTTCTTTTTTTTAACTTCAGGTGCTGATCATTAGCTTTTAAGGGGAGAACTCATTTTCAGACATTCTTTTGCTAGTTATTACACGAAATTTTAAATTTCTGTGAGAGGATGTAAAGAAGCACCTGCTTATCATCTCTTTGCACATTTCATTGACAGCAACTTGCCAACGCCGTACCACTAAGTACCCTGCTGTTGTAACAAGACATGAAACATCCTTCTTCGCCTCCCATAAAATAAAAACAATCCTTCTTCACCCGTCTGTAGGGCACTAGCTGCCAACAACAAGAAAAAAAATCATGACATTGACATAAACAGTAATGTTTATATCTGGAAAAGCAAAAATGGAGAACTTCAGATGTGTTTATTTCCAGCTTTGGTTCAACCCATTATAAAGATAAAGGCCGGTCATGATGTTCAGCAGCAAATTCTGACTTCACCACAGTTTCCTGGCATGGGTTCTGGTTAAGTTACCCTTGCCAGCTTCAACTTGTTAGTGGCTTTGCTTCCCCCTTGGACTCACTGGCTTTCAGTACAAATTCTATCAAATAGCATTCCTCTCTTGGCATTTATGGCTCAGTCAAACTGGATTATCAACTCAAAAGGAATGTAAATAGCAAGTGAAGATCCAAGTCTTAATGCCGGCAGCCAGCAGGCACAATTATGTAGAAATACTGCAAAACAAGTCCTGTCGCTCATCCCAACAGTGTCCATACACTTCTGTGGTACAGTGACAGCTATGACTAAGTGGAGGCTGGTTTACTTACTAATCCAAGTAAGGTTTACTTGAATAAAGTTTAGATTTCTTTTCATCTCAGTGTATCAAGTACTGAACACTCACTGAGAGCACCCTGGCCAGTGCAAAGAAGGGTAAACTAAACCATATGGGTACTGATGTTGCACCAAGCTTAGAAAGTAAATGGCATAACGGACTAAGGAATCCAGAGATCATAACCTTTAATTCCTTGATCTAGACAAAACTGCGCTTCTCCAGGAGCTTTTTTTTTTTTTTTTTTTTTTTTAAAGAAAGCAGTGTTTTGATCACATTAGATAAGGCACAACATGCCCCAAAATTGGCACAAGATTAAGCTTATCTCTCTTTTATAAGATATGTAGTACAGGGTTCTGGGGGGAGGGGGGGGGGGGGAGAAAAAAAAAAAAAAAAGACTACTTAGTCCTGTTCTTATTGTTACAGCCTTAACTGCAGCAACATGCTCCAAGTCTTTTGCATGCTGAGCTAATAAAGAGCATATAACAGCATTTTGCTCAAGACTTCACCTAGTTCGATCTTTTTCCAGACTCCTCCTGCTATGCTACGCTACATGTGTGCAAAGGACTACAAGCCTACCTGTAGCCCAGTGCACGTACTGGAAAGGCTGAGGTTGGATGTGGAACTCCAGCTGAGCCACAGGTAGTTTTTCAAACACTAGTTTGGTACAGCTCTCTCATACACCCTGATATGGTATAAATAGTTCACAGTTGCCTCCTGACTTGACTGGCAAATATCCCTGTATCACAGCTCCTCGGTTTCCCATAGGAAAATGCTCTTCCCTCTAAAGCTACACATTAAACCCCCAAGCCGATATACTTTATACTGACAGATTTCAAGTATCTTAAGAAATTATCAAAACCATCACCTGTAAAGATGTGCAGTACATGCAATCAACTAGTGGTTTGCATTTTCAAGGCTCTGAGAGATAGAAGTTATCAACTCCCACTGAGGTTTAGTTGTGTTGGGTTTCTTATTCCACCGGGCATTTGATAGCCATAAACCAGCAGTTACTACAAAAGCCCCTGAAACGTACTGTGTCTGTAAGAGTCAAACAGAAATAACTGCACATGAGATTCTGAGTTCAGTGGGTAAAAAAAAAGGCACATTGTTTCTCTTTATAAGCAGTTCCTCACAAATTAAATAGGGAACAGTGTTTATTCTTCTCTCCCAAATGCAGAGGAAGAACCTGCTACAGCCAAAGACTGATGTACAAAACAAAAATCGGAAACCGTGACCTCAAAACAAAACTGGAAACTGTATCCTAAGAACCAATGGGCAGATATAAAAAGTGTATTCCATGTTGTTAGATTTGAGGTAGCAACAAATTTCTACGTACCCAGTTTAACTTCAATACTTAATTTTGAAATTGGGAAAATCCTGGATCTAGTGAAACCAAGCCAAAGGCTGCTGAGTCAATACATCAAGAAAATCAGAATTTTTTTTCTGTTCCACCAAATACCTACGAAAGGACACCCCCCTACTACACAGACTTCAACGATGGGATGGGGAACAAACCCCTCCACCCTGCCTGAACTCAAATCCTTAAGGGACTAGTTCTACATTGCACTTTTTTGGGTGCAAGCTTTGGACATGCTATCAAGTCTCACCAACAGCTCTTACAAACCAGTATAAATTTGACTTGGAAATACTTCTTTAGGTGTAGTGTAAAGTTTACTCAGCAAATGATTTACTGAAAGCGATGCTTCTTGTTTACCTATTTAAGCCACACCAGGAAGATTGTCTAAAGACTAGCTACCTGCATCCCTAGAACAGGATTCGCAGGTACCACCTCAGTTGCAGGGTTCAAAAAAAAGCCCGCATCCATACCCTGAATTTACTGCTGCGGAGTGAGAACGCTTGGGATTAGCAGCCTCACTCATTTTGGTCGTGCAGCCTCAGTTGCCAGAGCCAGCCACAGCAGCGTGTTCGGTTTGTGCATCTCTAGGTGGCGGTAGCTGCTCAGATTTTGAGATACCAAGAGATGCTTATCTCAAATTTAGCAACCAGTATTCCTCCCGTCCTCCTAGAATTGCCTTTCCTAATTTGAAATGTGACCCCCTCCCCCATTTCTTCATAATTTATAGTAGTCTGAAGCTGAGTCACAAGGATTTCTGCATTTTCCTAACCAAGTACACAAGAAAAGAAATGAACTGCCAAAGTATTGAGGTAATTTATAGCGTAAAGCATGGAGAGCTTCTAGTCGATCAAAGGACTCAGAGAAACAAACATAAGAACAATCATGCCTTCTGTTCTGTACAAATGCCACGGCCAGAAATAACCGTCCTAATTAACTGGTTTCAAAAAATGACTTCTCTGAAAGATACAATATTCTTACCGAGGAAAGTATACAACTGCTACAGCCTTATGGCAGCTGTCACCAGGGCATGAAAATTCACTAAATGAAGTTTGCTTTTGCTTCCTCCGGTTGTCCATGGTACTCATCTTCAGACAGCTGTATCCATTCGTGATGCCTAAATTATGCTGTAATGGGATGTTCTGCTACTAGTATCAGTGTTACTAAAGGATTACAATCACATCGAATCAGCATCATCCCAGCCAACCCTCTGCGCCTCAGATGAGGTCGGCTTTTTTTTGGTAAGACTGTTGTCTATTCAGTCAAGTCATAGCATCTTCTGTATTTCAGACTGTTCCATGTTGATTGCTACTGTTGGGTGTAGCAGTTGAACTCCATCAGTCTATAGTTGCCTCATAATTAGGTCCTGAATGTTGAAAAGGAGGAAAACATGAGCCTGACCCTACAGATCACCTACACTTCGTGCATATGACAGTTTGTCCTGTTCTGCATGGGCAACTCCTGCAAACAGTGTTCCTCATTGGATTGCTCAGAGCCTAGAATTCGAAGCAACATGGCCAATATAAGATTATATCAGAGGACATAGGCCATGGTATAACAGTTACCCTATTAATTCACACGTGTATCTCCAAAATGAAAGCATTTTATTCTTCTGTTATTGTATATTCCAGTGTTTCCAAATCGAGTAGCGTAAGGACTTATGTTGATAACATGTAAGTTTAAAGGACCATGGCAGAGTTGCCTGTATACACCGCGTAGCAAAATCTGTTATTTATTGTTTGTATTACAAGAGCACTGAGGAGTCCTTGTCAGGTACCAGGAACAGAAGAGAGGCAAGATGATCTCTGCCCCAAAGAACTTACAGTCAAAGATAAGACTGAATAATAGGTATGGATAAGGAAGGGAAACAGTCAGATTTGTGAGCTGACAAGTGGGCACAGCCTACTAGCCCCATCTCGGCCCATATATCAGGCAGTTTGCTCGGTACGCACCTGTACTGCTTCCGAACGGTGTACCGCAGGGAACAAAAGAGTTGTTACGCATAGCACCTTCCTAGCTGGAACTGAAGACAGTAGGTTATTGAGTTACCACTTCATTTCAGCAACACACAAAAATAGCTTAGCTTCAGTGCTTTTAAAAGCTTCCTTTTAAAGGGTGTTCACAGCTAAGCATTACCAAGAATGCCAGTGTATGAACTGATCTAAGAAATGATTGAGAGTTTCCTAATTAAGCAGCGTTTTAGCTATTTAGGAGGAACCAAGCGCTCACAACATATGCTTGAAAACAGGTCAAGACAAGTTTGCAATTAACCTATTAAAAGCATACATCCTCTTCTAGTGGAGCCTCCACCAATTCACACAATGCCTAACGTGAGGTTTCTAGTGTAGGCACAGGGCACATTTCTTAGAACAACATTTCAGCCTTTTATACAAACCAGGAAGGCAGAATATGGGAAATACTTTTTTAACAGGATCACACCTATCACACAATTCACTCAGCAGAGTGAATTGTTTCTCATCTTCGCGCAGGCTTACCCATAGAAAGGATGAGAGGGTCTCCTACTCACAAGTTTCTTGTGACCTGCTTTTATACCTGCACCCTGGCAGAGAACTACTATCCGAGCTAAACACGCAGCTTCTTGTGTTTTACTCTGCTGTTACAGTGAGGAAGAGTTGCAGAAAGTGCTATGGGTACTGCAAGGACTTTTAGCTGCAGCTACTTTCAGCTCAGCACTGTCACTATATGCAGAGCTTTTAAGCAGAAACACAGATCCTTATCTTCCACTATATTCTTTCACATTTTAATGAGTCTTTAAAATCCTTTGCATCTGTGCACTACGTTTCGTAGTATTTCAGCATATTGTAGTACTCCCATAGCACTACACTACAACATAATGCCTTTGTGTTTAAAAGCACGCTGCTTGAAATTAAACTTTTTTCAGTTTAGCCTTACTCCCACCAAGATAAAAGTCCTTTCCCATTTTCCTCCACTGTTATATCTGGATTATTCAGATAAAGTGTTCTTGATCCTTCTGACCCGGTTTACCCTGATTTCACAGCCATGTAACGACGGGCTCTACCCTGCAGCTCCAGAAAGCAAGAGAGCACTGGCAACGTGAACAGAAGGCACGCTACTTACAAATGGGTTTTCCCAGCCGAGGTTCAGTGAAGCTGAACATTAAGTGGTAGTACTACAGCAGAAAATTGTTGCGAGTTACAGAGCCCTGTAGAAAGGCTCCTGTATCTAGTCGTGTTAAGTAAATAGCTGAAGCATCTACCAGCTCCTTCAAGGTATTTTAGAGCTGACACGGAGCCATTGCTTTGCCCTGACTCCCAGGTGAGGGACAGCACTCTGTCCCGCTGCTCCCAGAGCAGGCAGGAGAACATCGCAGTTTGCCTTCTCCCTTTCCCTCGCCCCGGGTTTGCTTACACAGCCAGTGCCCTGCTGCTCCCGGTAGCATCCCCCTCACAGCTGCTACCTCCTCTCGCATGCCAAACCACGGGATTCGCAGCCCACATAGAGCCAAGAGTGTCCCCTCTGCTTACGTTCTTCCCTACCTAGACTAACTCTGGGCCACCGCTGGGGTCAAGTTCTCACCCAAGCGGTCGCAGGCAGCGCTCCTGCTCGGCAAACAGAGCCATTAATTTGCACCAAAGCGCTACCTGACACAAACGAGCAGGACGATGTGACGACCTTCTCGCTGGGGACAGCCGACCACGGGCAAACAGAGCAAAACCCCCTCGCTTCTGCTACCCAACAGGCACCCAAACTTAGCGACGCGAAAGCTGCTCCTGCCTGCGAGCAGGCGGCTCGCTGCCCGGCCCTTTGCTCGTATCTACAGATGACCAAGGAAATTCATTTTATGTACTTATCACACCATGAATTAAAGATTACAGAAATCCTTGCTGAAGAAAAATGTATCGCCAGGATAGATTCTTTGCATTCATTAGAACTGTGTTACTAGAAACATAAATAAGTAATGACTATTGATCTCGAAATACTCATAACCTCAGAACAGCAAACTACAATAAACCGAAAGGAAAAGTAGGCATTTTAACCGTAATGTACAAACCAAGACACCGATAGCACCTCTTAAAAATAAACAAGCAAAGCAAGCGTGGCCCACGGTTGTAACACCTTATGCTTTTAATCCTATAAAAGAAAAACAAAACAAAACAAAGAAAAACCCAAAACAGCGGGAGAGCGCAAGGCTTCCAAAGCGTAAGTTAAACCTTTGCCAACCGCCTTTACCATCCAAGGCCAATTCCCTTCTGGCCGGAGGATACGCGTTTCCCACACCAACGTGAAGTCAAACCCAGCGGGTAGGACCCAACCTCTCCCCTCTCCTCCTCCCCGCGCACCGGCCAGCGCGGACACCCCGCCGAGGGCCGCTCAAGCCGCCCACCTCCCTCTCCGCCCCGCTACACGGCGGGTTCCCCAGGCCCGGAGGCCGGTGGAAGGCGGGAGAGGCGGAGGACAAACACCCCCCCCCCCCCCCGCCCCCCCCCCCGCCATGGCACCGGAATCCCGGTGAGGGTGCCCGGCGTGCTTCACATTCCAGCGACGGCTGAGCTTCAACAAGTGCACGGCTCCCCTCCCTTGACGGCACCTCGCCCGGCCCCGTCCCTCCCCTCCGCCCGGACCCACCGGGCGACCGCCGCCGCCGCCGCCCGCCGCCTCTGAGGGAGAGAGGGCCGGGGCCTCCGCCCCGCCGCGCGCCCGCCGCCAGGGGGCGCCGCCCGCCGCCCAACGGGCCGCCCGCCCGCCGCGCCCCGCGCAGGGCGCCGCCACGCGGGCGGAGCGCTCCGCGCCCGGCCTCGCCTCGCCTCAGCCCCGCCGCCGCCGTCGGGGGAAGCGCCGCCGGCGCCCAACGGGCCGCCCGGCTCCGCGCTCCACCCCCCCACTCCCCCCCCCCCTCCACCGACGGCAGAGCGCCGCTGCCTCCCACAGAAGCCCCCGCCGGGCACCGGCCGGACCGACAGGTGCGGGAACAAAGGGGCGCGGGGCTGCCCCGGCCCTGCCTCCCTTCCTTCCCGCTCCCCGCCCGCCCCCGGCCCCTCGAGTTTCCCCGGCGGGGCGCCGCGTACCTCGTCGTCCACACAAAGCCTGTCCGGGTCCCCCCTCTCCGGGAAGTCACATCCTCTCCCGGGCGCCCAGTCCCACCGGCCGCCTCCCGCCGCCCCGGCAACACAGGCGGCGGCTCAAGTGTCTCATCAAAGCTTTATGAGGGGCGGGAGGGCAGCGGAGCCGGATCCTCCACCCCCCCGCCGCCACCGCTGCCGCCGCCCAACCGTAGCACTCCCGGGCCCCCGGCGGCGGCTGCTGCGGCGGCTGCTGCTGCTGCGGCTGCTGCTGCTCCTCCGCCGCCGCCTCCCCGCGGAGCGGCTTCGCCCCCCGGCCAGCGGCTGCGGCGGCCGCAGGCAACCGCGCTGCCCCGCTTAAAGCCTCCGCGCCGCCTCCCCGGCCCCGCCCGCCCGGCCCGGCCCCCGCTCCCCCGGCGCCCCCCGAGCGGCGGGCAGGGCGCGGAGGGGCCGGGCCGGGCCGGGCCGGGCGGGAGGGAGGCGGGGGGGGTGTCGGTCGGTGCGCCCGCCGCGGGATATTGGTTTACTCCGGCGGGTATTAAGCAAGCCCGAGCCATTTAAATATCGCTCCCGCGCTGACCTCTCCGTAGTTTGCCTATTAAGAATGCAATCAAGATAATAACAGGCATTGCTTATTAATGAGCGCCCCAGGTAACGTTACACCGCTGACTTTCTGCGAGGCGCGCAGCGGGCGCGGGTGCTCAAGCCAGGCGACCCGGAGGCGGCTCTGCCCGGCCGGGGACCGGCACCGGCACCGGGGGGACCCGGCACCGGCACCGGCACCGGCACCGACAGCCGGAGCCGCCCGTCGCGCCAGCGCCCGCCGGCGAAGCCAGGGGCGGCCGCGGGGATCCCGGGCGATAAAAAAAAAAAAAACCAACAAACCAAAAAACCCGCCCGGCTCGGCTCTGCCCCGCTGCCCGCGGGGTGGTTCTCCGTCCCCCCCGTCAAAAATCTCTCTTGCCGTTTGCCCCTTCTGCCCGCGCAGCGAAGAGCGTAAATTATTGATAGTGGAAATTGCATGGTGGAGGCAATAATGGCACCCCCTGATTGAGTAGCTCCATTTGATCTTGGTAAAGACAGAGAGATGGCATGCTCCCCGGCCGGGCTGGCCGCGGGCAGCGGGAGCGCACGCGTGTGCCGGCGGGACGCGGCGCCTTGTGCCACGTCCCACGGCGAGAGCCGGCCGTGGCAGAGGCGACCGCTTCGGCCCCGGCCTGCCACGGACCTCCCGTCCTCCCTCCCCTGTCCCCTCGCTGGTAAAACTGGGGGCGGGCGATTTTCAGAAGAAGATGCCCCGTCTCTTTCATGAATCGGTTAAAACAAGTATCTTTCCACACCTTGAAGCCTGACTGCCGCCTAATCACAATTAACGCCAAAGGCCCATCCGCTTCAGTGCGCTCGTGGCCATCTACTTATGCTAGGAGAAATGTGTGCAACTCATTGCTGCCTTCAGACAGTCTGAGTGCCTGTGTGCTTTTGCTATGAAACACCTGCATTTATTAGATCAGTGAAGTAATAAAATATCCCAGGCGTTTGAAATCTGAGTACACCTAAGGCCTTCCACGTAAAATGGCTTTTAATATATATTAAGGGAAACAAGCCTGGTGGTTAATATCCTTTGCAGCTTTAAGAACTTCTTTAAAAATCATGTTCAAGTACCACATTACCATCCTTCTTGCACTTGGGGGTTTGGTTTCGCGTGTTTGAACTAAAAGCATCACTGAGCTGTGAAGACGGTTCCATCTCTTTCGTCCCAGTGATTTCCAGTCCCAATCTACTCGATTTACAAGAAAAGAAGATGGTTTTTCAAAGTCCTCACTAACAGCCTGGGCCTGAGGAATTACGCCCAGCTCTCGCTGTCTGACAGATAGTTGCTAATAAAGGTAGCTCTTTAGCCCAACTCCTGCTCGGCTATTTCTGTAATACTCGAATTCTGCCATTAGGAATACCTCAGCCGTTTCTTTTCCCACTCCAATATACTGGTATAACCTTCTATCTCTCAGCGACACTGCCGGGTGGATATTTGAGTGCGATTTCAAACACGGGGATCGTAACTGGAACTTGCTAACGTATGCATTTTATTCTACCGTTTTGGACTTCTCTCCATGATACCGTTCAGCTTTCCAGGTCTGACTGGATTAGTGCGGGTGCCCGATTTCACCAGGGCACCGTGTTTTCAGCAGCCTTTTTGCACAGTGGTAAGACAGCATAGTTTTAATATTCTGTTTTCATAAGACGATGCCTGCAAATATTTGGATGATCTACCAGTCAAGATTAACAGCAGCAGCAGAGGCTACTTTAATTAGCTGTAATGTAATACATTACACACATGTTATTCCTGGAGGAAAGACTCTTCTCCCGGTACACTAAACATGCAGATGAGCAGCAGCCAGTATCATGCTTTAGAGACACCGAAGCATCTGCTGGCTTGCTCTCAGGAGCGAAGGAGAAGGCACATATTCTGAAAAAGTCTGCTTGCAATCAGAACAAGTTTTTTAATTTTGGAAAGGAAGCGTGTTACGGACCGCCTGACAAGTCCTCACTCTGTGGTACGCGCTTTCAGCTCAGCTCTGCTAAGAACATGAGAACCATCAATTCCAGGCAACCGTGTGCTGAAATTCGCATTTTGCCCTGCTGCAAACACGCTGCTTTTGCCCCGGTGTAGAGCTTTTCCGGGGGAAGAGGTGTGGTCAGAGAGCTGCTGTATCTTGCCAGTATAATCAGCCCTTTGGGGATTATTACCAGCCAGTGCTTGATTACTGGGAAAATGAAAAAGTAGTGTAAATAATGATCTGTTTTGATTTTTAATACACATACAAGCTGGGCTCCATATTTTTCAGTCAGACCCTGACTTCAAGGAGAATTTTGTATGAATGAGCCCCAAGAGATTGAGCCCACAAGGTATTAGTTTGTGAAGCAACCGATAGTCATCACATGGAGACAGTGCCTTGGTCAGAGCTCCACTCCTTTGTCCGCAAGACATACTGTAAGCTTGGAGGTATACACAAACCCTCGCCTTCGAAATCTGTGCGATACGTAGGATGCAGTGATCAGACATCCTGATGTTTCCTGTGGATTCCCAGGTGGCCCCAGAACGAGTTCCCTCTTGTCGTGTCTGAAAAAGGACATCTCCCAGCCTCTCTCAGGTGCGGCGATGTTTTCCCCGTTGGGGTTGTACAGGCGTCGGAACTGCGTGGCACTCAAAAGGAAAGCTACGCTGCAGGCTGCATGGGGAAGAAATGGGCAGGCAGGCCCGTTTCTGGTGATTTCGGTTTGGTTAACTCAGCGTATCGAGCCTCTCGGTGTCATTGTCACGGCATGCCCACTTCGCCGCATTTACCTTGAAACCGAGTATCTTGTTCCTATACTTAGCTAGTTAAAATTCTTTTTTCCGTACACAAATCACACTTCACCCTTTTCCGTACAGCAACAGGGAAAGAGTAAGAAAGAGTAGGAATTGTCAATCAACATAATGTTGATCTGTCCCTGCAGCAATATCAGATTGCTTGCAGGGGGGTAAGACCATTGCTTTTTGCTGAATTCAATTTAAACTGTAGCATAGGCACTAATGATGCTGTAGATACTATAAAGAAGAAAGCAGAAGCATGCACATCTGGTTTCTGTCTCAGTGGAGGTTATGCATTATAGTGATTGATATACGAGGTCCAAATTTACTGATAAACTAATTATATGATAAAGTAGTTTGTGGGGCTCTTAAATTCCCCCATTGCAATTGTAAGAGAAGCAATAAAAAAGTCAATATTTGAAAAGAGTAACATTCTTAAAAAGTCCATAGTTAGTCAATACGTAAGTGGCGATTCAGTCTCCCCCCCACAAATGTGTCTTTACACTCCCCATTTTATTCACGTCGTATCTCGACCCGTTTTTGAATGAGAAAAAGGTCAAGAACCTACAGTTTGGACAGCCTCTCGCTCGGTTGTCAGGAAATATAAACTAATCCTGATTACAGAAATGAGAATGCTGTTGATGTACTTGGGTTTTGACACTGGAGTATTTTTTCTGTTAATAATTTTAATTGGCTGAGGTCAGTTCTTATATCACTACAAGCATTTTATGTTTAATTATGTTTATTCATGTTTCCTAGTTACCTATCTTTGCTATTTTTTCACATTAAAGGGCTGCAAAGTTCATGGAAGTAAACTTTTCCAACTCAAGTAACGCTAAAGATTGCGACGGATTATAAACACACTTGGAGGTTGCAGGCACGTTGCCTTTGTAAGAATATGAATGACTGGGCTGTGACGCCACTCTCTGATGATTCAGTGA
This sequence comes from Gypaetus barbatus, assembly GCA_028022735.1. Taxonomy (NCBI): domain Eukaryota; kingdom Metazoa; phylum Chordata; class Aves; order Accipitriformes; family Accipitridae; genus Gypaetus; species Gypaetus barbatus. The sequence continues at coordinate 26,524,048 of CM051549.1, read as the reverse complement.
TCGCAGCACACACAGCGGAGCCACACATGCTCCGCGCTAACATCAGCGGGACTAGAAAACCCTCAGCATCTTCGAGGACCGAACCCAAATTCTACTCAACTATGTAAAATCTTGGTAACGGGCCGGGCTGTGACCGAGCGAGATGAAGAGAGAAGGCGGGTGGCGAGCGCTTCCCCAGCCCACCCCTTGCCACGGCCTCTCCTGGGCGTCTGCGTTGCGTGTTAATGCCCCGGGGCTGGTGGCACTGGGAGCTCACAGCCTGGAGGTTTACCTTGCGTCCAGCCCGCAAAGAGTTGCTGTGGTTCTGGTCTGCAAGTAGCTTGCTGGGTGGCCGGAATATACCCTGTGCCTTAAATAGCACAGGGTACTTGCTCTTAATGTCGAGCATAATTTCGCCTTCAGTGAACAACGTCTGCCGAGAGGCCTTTCGGCCTCATTTTAGCAGGGAAAGTATTATGTGAAACAGCAAAGACAGGAATACAAACCCAAAGATCTTTCATTAGACACAGTTTGTAGGCTGCATGTGTACAGGATAAAGCGGTGAAACCTACCCTTTCAGTCACAGGCACCGAAACCACAACATTTTTGCTGAAGAAAATATCGCCTAATAGCTCAGAATCGTCACCCTGCAGCTACAGCAAAAGTGAATTTAAAACTCCAACAAACAATTAAAATAATTGGTCTCTTCTCATGGCTGCTAGAGGTATGCCAGCTTTCCGTCACATGGGGGGATCTGTACCCTGGATCTTGTCCCATGCCTTCTAGTCAGGGATTTCAGCACAATTTATGTGCATGAAACTGCTTCTATAACAGAGCTCTGTGGTAGGTGCAGATTAGTCTTTTGCAAACGAGGAAATGCAGGTGTTTATTATATATAAATTTATTAAGCTGCTCATGAACATACTTGTTTGGCGAGCACACCCCTTTGGTGTTTGTTCCTTGCCACCGCTCGTGTAGTAGTCTCTACTGGCATCAACTGTCATAGAAATGGAATATGAGTCATACGTGACAATTACCACATACATCGAGTGATGAACACACACACACACACACACTCCTCCCCGTGCAAATCTCTAGGCTTCTCATTTGGCGTTTTGCATGAACTCCACACGCTGCTCGGACAGTGGGACTCCTAAACCAGATGTGAAATCCCCCTTCCCCGTGCAGAAGGGCCGGGGGTAGCCGGGAGGATAATTCACCCTTCGTCCTGACCGCTCGGCCCCGTGGCCGGTGCGGAGCCCTGCCAGGCTGGCCCCACGCTGCGGGGCGGAGGGTGGCTATCGAGGACGGTGGCATGGCCGAAAAGGCGAGAACCAGAAAAACAAAAGGAGAGAATGAATCCAACCCAGCAGCAAAATTAAAAGTTGCGTTTATCATTCGCTGATGCTTTGACGCTCGCTAAAACTGGGAATTCATCTCCTGAGCGTCTCTGCCTTACTGCTGTTGTTTTGGAGGCATTAAACACCCGGCGCCTGAGCAAAGAGCAAGGTATCTGGGTTGTGCCTGAGAGTATCCAGTGTACCGGGTGTCTGGCGTACGGTGCCCGAGCCCTTCCCCGCTCGCCCCTGACCTCCCCGCTAACCGCCCAGCCACGGCTCCGTCGCAGCGGACAGAAAAGAGGGCGTGAAACAACAACAACAACAAAAAAGGAGGCTCCGAGTGGGCCACAGACCTGGGAAGGGAAAAGAAAATCCCCTCTCCCCCAAAGAGGCTGTGCGTGATTCCTTGGGATGGGGGAAACCGGAGCCGCGTGCGGAAAGATTAGATGGCTGGAGATGCACTCCTGTGACGAATCCAGCCATTGGAGCTCTATGATTAAAGAAGACCAGAAAACTGTCGGTGCGCTTGTGGGTGAAAGGTGTTGGGATTGACTCATCTCTCCTTTCCTCTCAGTATTCAGTGGGTTTCAATTAGATGCAATACAGTGGATTATTTTTAATATTTAAAGGGATCAGGTTCCAGGGGTTTAATAAACTTAGCCAGGCATCTTGTCAGATTAGGTACGTGCCCTACCAAACCCTCCTCAGCGCATAGCTGTGGAGAGCTTATTTTGGGTATGTCCTAAAAATAAGCAAGCCCCCCAAACTCAGGTTCGCAGCCCTGCGAACGCTCCTTTGTAGTTTATTTCTATTTAAGCAACTAAAATCTCCTCTGACATCAAGCTCAAGCACTCCGTTCGCCAGGTGCAGCAGCTCAGCGATATTGCCCGGAGGGTGATGGGCGATAAGAGATCTAAAGCAAACAGTCAGGGAGGGGAGATGGAGGATGGCGTTCGGCGCCGGGGGCCGGTAGCTGTGCTGGGGTGCCCACCACCCATGGGGCCCCGCTCTGGCCTGGAGCTGGCAGGAGGGATCCTCCTCGGGTACGTGGAGATCCTCGGGAATGAAAAGCATGCGTAAACATTAAATAGTTCTTCTAGCTCTCCTGCCCTGTTCTACTTTCATATTAAGGCATTTTACACTGCACTTAGGTAGCAGTCTTCGTCCTCCCAAAGAGGTTAAGGTGCTTTGGCTCTGTCCTTCTTTAAAGTGCAGCCGCATCAACACTTTTAATGAGCTGCTGTGTTTAAAGATTAATTCAAGATATTTTTTTTTAAATAGGGTGTTGAGCTATTTTACCAAAGAAGCAACTCTAGAGTTCAAAACATTTTTCATGTTAACCACCTAAAGCGTTAAAGAGAGAAGCAGCTGAGGAACAGTGGATATTTTTGTTAACTGCAAACTAAAATCATCAGTGCAGCAATAAAAATTAAAGAGAGGCCTCAAAAGGAAACCCAGGCCACATTATGTTCTCGTCTTCCAGTTACTGTGACTTGTGGCTCAAGAAACAAGTACTGGATTAGTCGCACTAAAGCCAAAATTTCCCTTGACTAACACTTTTCATTTGTTTGCTGTCTTTTCTGTTTATTGAATGCTTGGGATTGTTAATCTTCCACTAATTTAATGACTGGAACCATGTTGTGTATAAACGTTACTACATTCCACTTTGGAGTTTAACAGGCGGCCGTGTGTCAGTCCGGCAGTTTCCGCTTGTCCAGGTAAAAGGGATAGTCTGTTTATCCATGGCGGAGGAGCGCCCGGCCAGAGTCCAGATTTGGGCCACCATCAGGTTATGTGCTTGCCCATTCCTCAGGGCACGTTAATGCACAGCAAAAGATGCCAACAAAGGGGGTACCGTCCCCGCTCCCTCTTTCCTTCCACCGTAACACCCAGCCCAGCCCCAGGGTGCAGGACTTGCACAGGGGCCTTTATTTCTCTGCATTCACCAGATGAAATGATTTAATTGACTTGCATTGCAGAATTGCTTTAAATAGTAATTAGTACCGATATAGGTGTATTTGTGGTACTCCTGTAAAAATATTATTTTCCTCCTCGCGTGTACGGTACGGGAGTAATTGGATGCGCAGCCGGTTCTCTCTCTGCAGCACGTGACGTGCTCGGACTATCATTTATAGATGCAGAGAGATGGGAATGAAACACAGGGCGGATGTATTGCTACTCTGGAATTCAAAAATCCTGAAATATTGATTCAGAAAATCAATACAAATTTTAAGGTATTTTAAAATAACTTTCCTCAAGTTCTACCCCATTTCTCAAATGGGAAAACGTATCGATTTCTCTGTCCCAGCCTGCACAAGGACAGGGTGGCTCCTGAGGGTTGGTGGTGGGGCAGGAGCATCCAGCACCGGGGACACGGCCACCACCACAAAACCCGTGTGACCAGAACCTCAAGCAGGAGGAAAGCAATCACGCACTCGACATGCCCAAAGCCCCTCTATTTTTAGGGTTGGATGAGACTCAAAGACTGCTCAAGTAAAATCCACCTCTGGCTTTGGCGAGACATTTAGCGGGGCCTTTTCTCGGTGGTTCAGGACTCGTGCCGTCGGAGTATAAATTCGTAAACAACATTATCTACATTTAATTTCTGGACACTGTTTATTTTTCGTATAGTTTATACAGCTGAAACGTAAATGCTTACAAGGGAGTGGTGGCTTTAAACACCTCTTTGTATTTCATTAGTTAGCCTGTTTAATCTGCTATAATTTATTGCAACTCACAGTTGTACTCTGTGGCCTTATAGTGCCTTTACTTATTTGAATATAAACACCACTGAAGTCAACAGGAATGCAAAGTATTTAAATCAGAAGAGAGCTGAGTGCTAGATTTTCAGCAAGGACTCTGCAGCAAGGCATTTAAACCCTTATTTTAGACTTCCGTTACGTTTCTGTTTGATGCTTTACCCTGCTACGTGCTCTGAGCAGAATCCCTTTCCCTTCCAGGCATGTATAGCTTCTTCCCCTTTGGTTTCTTAATTTGGGTTAGATCCCATAATATGAAAAATATACTCGGATATTGCACCTAGAGCACACTGATGAGGCCTAAAGAGCTCTTCTGTGTTGGGAATTAAGATCAAAAAGGATATGAAATTTAAATATTCAACATTTCTTCTCGGATATGAAACAGAAAAATTGTTTTGATGCAAAAGTCATTGCGACAGAATATGTTACTTAGACTCTGGGACCATATTAGGGTAAAATGGCTTTTTAGATAGGAATTGCACTGAAAGAAACTCCTTCATATGGAAATTGTGACATTTTGTCTATTGCCTCTTACTACAAATGTTTAAAAGATCTGTTAAAAATATTCTTTTAAGAAGTTGTATCAAGATAAAAGAAAGTAAATAAGAACCAGTATAATTTACAGGCTTATTTCTGATTAGTTTCTTAATTTAGACCCTGTTAACTGCCAGAAAATTGCACCAGTTACCAGAGCTGGGAAAGCGTAACTGATAACATAGTTTATGTCACAGTTTGGGTTTGCTGTGCTTTTGTCAGGCCCTCACCCTCACAGTAAATGAACGTTCCTTTAATTCCACGTACTGATGGGCTTAGAGAGACTCAGGAAAAAAGGCTGAGCCCGAATACTAACACAAACGAAAGACAAGCGTATGAAAAACACATTCTCGCTGCCTGTTTGACAAACTGGTCCTAGACCTCCATCTGAATTTAGCCGATTGATTTTTAGCTAACCATTGATCCTTACTAACATCCCACAAAAAGCAGGGGCTCAGAAGGCGGCGGACAGCTTCCCCCATCGAGGTTTTGGATACAGCCAGGCAGGACACGCTCGCAGACGACCGAGGGATTGCTAAGCCGACTTGCCAGGAAGATGGACCTTTCATCCCGTGTTCCCCCATACCGGGCAAGATGCATCGCTATTTCTTTTCCATCCGAGCGCTGCTCCGCCGGCGTGGGCCAGCCTGGACCCGCCGGGGCTCCAGTGCTACCCGTCATTTCTGCTCACCCATCACCTCCTGGTGCATCCACTCCTCCTCGCTGGCAGGGAGGTCCCCGGTGGTCCCCAGGAGCCCCGCAGGGCCACGCTCCGGCCACACAACCGGTTAGCCCAGGGACCTGCTCCAGGCCAGGGCTAACCCAGCAGGAACGGGGATGGGCATTTATGCTGGTTTAAAGTGCCTGTGTAAGTGCGTTGTAGGCTCCTGATCCGGGCTGCTTTCTGGTCCAGTGCCTTCTCTCTCTCCTCATTTCCCGAAGAGAGGTATGTTAAAATGGATCTTTATAAATAACCTGGTAGAGTCTTCAGATAAACGCTAACAGCCTTCCATCACATTTCCTTGTATTGGGTATAATAAGTAGGGCTTTGGGAGTATTCTCAGGTACCTAAAGCACATCCCTCCTGTACATGCTTGGACCATACACCCCTGTAATTTTCCTTCCCTATCACTTGCCTGTCTACGTTACCATATCTCCATCTAGTCTCTGCCTTGCCGAGCAGTGACAGTGCCTACCAGAATGGATAAAGGAAAATTAACTCGGTCACGGCCCAGGTGCGTCCTCTCCGAGGGCACAACTGGACTGCCACTGCGGGAGCGGTACTGGGGGGCACAGGGAGGGCTCGTGGCCACAGCTTGATCCCACCACAGCGGTGGTGCTGTGTCCTGGCCCAAAGTGTCTCTGAGCGCCTGTGTCTGAGAGACTACGCTGCCTTTTTCTAGCAGTCGTCAAAGGTGGGGTTGGACAAGGCTTGAGAAGAGATTGACAAAACTCGCAGCCATGCCAAGCATTCAGGCTGAGCACCCGGAGCACGCCAGGCACCTGCCTCATTTCTTCCCCCCAGAGACCCCCTCCATGGGGCTCCTTCCCTCACATCCCACAGACCACCTCCTCTTCCAGGGGCTCTCCGTGTCCTCCCCACCCCTTCCCCATAGTTGCTCGTCTCAGGGGCTCTGCGCCCTCCAAATCACCTTCTTGCACAGTCCCCCATCCTCTTATCTCCATTTCTCCGCCTGCGGGAACAGCGTGTGGCTCACTGCCACTTACAGGTCTGCAGCGAGGGCGAGCGGAAGGCTATTGCTATGCAGGGAGGTATTAATGTCCACCCGCAATTAGGCCCGTGAGCTTCACGGGGAGGGCTGATCCTACGCGCAGGGTCTCGGGGCTTACCCCAGCCTGCAAGTCACATTGGAAATCCAAACGGAGAGAGATTAAAAAGACAAACTGATCCAAACAAGACTGGGCTCCGTGGCTGCATCATCCCCAGTGTGTCCTGGGGGAGCACGCGCTGAAGTCTGCCCGACTCTCAGTTTCTGAGAGGGAACTGGCACAACGCACATCATCATCGTTGTGTTTACAGCCCTGGCAGAGGCGAGCTGGGAAGTTCTGCTGCTAATCAGAGCCCCAGGCAGCTGTCACACACAAGCAGCAGCTGGTGAAATGGCCTCTGGTGGTCGAGGAGGCAAGTCAGTACATTGCCTTGGTCTTGCCCTATTGCTCTTGGATGGGCTGACTTGCCAGGGGACGGGACGGACCCAAAAGAAAACAATTTTGAAAAGTCCGTCATCTTCGGCTTTCCCCCTGGCCTGAAGTGTATGCCTCACATTAGTCTGAATTTCCTCCTTTCTCTGTCTGGGAAACCCCTATGGATAAATGAATATGCAATTCTGGGCATTTCAAATTAACTTTCTAGCTTTGCCTTAAAAAGAGCGTAGCCTTCTTGTCAGATATTTTGGTTTCCTTAAAATTTGGGAGCCAGCAGAATTTTCTTTAGGGAATGCTGCAGGAAATCTTTGACAGGAAAGTAGACGATAAAAATAACTATTTGGTGCCAAAGGCGGTAGACCGGGGATTAAAAGCCCCTCTGAAGTCAAGAGATGTTCGGGTCTTTGAAAGACCTCAAAAAAAGAGGTAAGAAAAGCAGTGGGTATCCTGGGCTATGACCATGGTTGGGCAGCTGATGACTGAGTCTAGGTGAAGGATTTGGGAAGAGGAAACCAGCAGGTGGTGGGCGGAAAAAGCACGAGAATCAGATCTGCCTGGGGAATAGGTGGTGGATAGAGTGACTGACTCCTGATGTAGGGGTGAATACCTCGGAGAAAGAGAAGAATCAGGTGAATCTATGATGAAGCTCTTACCTCTTGCACCACCAAGGCCTTTGTGAAAGACTTATTCACAACAAAAAAAACTAAGGAAAAACCCCAGACTCAAGTACTTGTTCCCTCGGAAGAGGATGAGAACAAAACATGTGACAGATATTAGTCATGTCACTTAGAAAGGTGTTCAAATACCATGATGAATGATGAGTGTGGTATAAGGACTTAGAATAACTTAACTTAGTCAATAAACCAAATTTGGGACACGAGAAGAGATGCATAGGGGTGGGAAATACTGAGAGATTCACTCCTTGTGTGGATGACTCTTTCTATAACCAATAGATACATTCTTCTTTTTTTTTTTCTCTGATGCAATAAGTTTTCAGCAATAGAATAAGGGGTATCACACGTCAGGCTACAGCAAGCGCCATGTACAGAAGCAAAGGACATTTGAGATGTATCGTCATCCACTGGAAAATTCCAAACCCAGAATTTAGCCTCACTTAAAAACTGCTAGGGCTTTTTGTTTTCCCGGCCGATACTATTTTATCAGATGTCTGTTTACAAAATTCAGCCAAATATCCTCTCAGATGGTTTTATAAACTTTTGGCAGATGTGAATGAGCATGTATTTGACAGAGCCAACTAACCACCTAAGCAGCTCCAGTCTCTTGACCCCTACTCATGACTCTCACTGCATCCTATTCTCAGTAGAGTTGGTCAGGTTTCAAAAGGTATTTGCTGTCAGAAATCGGCTGCTTTTTTTTTTTTCTTTTTCTTTTGGTAACCACCTGTTTCCCTGAAATCCATTGTCTTTTAATGACACATTTTATTTTGAATCTGAATATTTTATCAAATGTCACTGTCAGATTTCTGATGATAGCTTTAGAGGGAAACACTGAAAGCCTCTTTGAACACTCTGTAAAACAATACAGAACTGAGTTTGTGTTGAAAATATTGGAAAAAAAGATGATTTTGAAATGTCAAATATTTTCGCAACTCTGTCTACCTTGTCAATGCGTGGCCTTTTCTGGATCCTCAAGGAAAATCTGAATGGGAGCTAAGTGATAGATACAGAATGACCAGTGGGCCGCCATACAACCTTCTTTCATTGCAATTGTTTTAAGGAGTGAAACGTGTAAAAAAATATAAAGAAACCTGAATGCAGGATCAGGGCTGAAGTCAATACTTTGACATTTCCATAGCTGTACCGGTTTAGTGTCTCTAATAGTAGAATAACATGCTGCAAGAGTGAGTATGTTAAGCTGTATTGTTATGTCTTATCTTAAGCACGAGCAGTCCCGATCTAGGCAGCCTCCATCGTTCTCTTACCATTCACAAGTGTTTCTTAAAAAAAATTCTACTTAGAAAGAAGCTTGAACATTTTTTTTCCTTAAATTTATGGTATTTTTCACCTTATTCAATGCTCAGAAGGGAGTTTGGTAACATCTCTGTATTGTTGATGAACGAACGGAGGTAAAAGGAACTGGAAAGATCTGCCATACAGCACACGAACTGTATAGGAACTAGACTTTACACTCGGTGGGTTATTAATGGAACCAGCCAAGGAACCAGCCTCGCTGGCCTTCCCTCCAGTTTGTCTTTAAAGAGGATGTATGACCACGCATACAAAGCAACCCCCCTGGACGCTGCCTATGGTCTTCGAATCTTGCCAAACAGATGAGGGAAGGGTTAATCCCGAAGCCTTCCCACCACCAGGGTCCCTTCCTCCTCAACACGCCTCAACTTTTTTTTTTTTTTTTTAAAGTGTTTCAGCTTGTATTTTACCATTTGTTATAATAATGGAGTCTAGTCAGAAGCCTGTGGCCCCATAAACTTTAGACATAATTTTAACTATGTCAGCTTTAAAAAGTCAGTATCTGCCTCATCAAAGGGCAATCATGTCCAATGTGGGTGTCTGTGCCAATTGTGTTTTGAACTGCAGCAATAATCCAACCAAACCATGCGAAGAGCTTTTCTACACCCACATTTCTTAATTATCATCATGAGACTGAGGTAGCTGAGACCAGATCTATAATGTTTTCTGGATGTCAAAATGCCCACACACCTTCTGTAATCCTTGTGCTACCAGCCCCCTTTCATATTGCTTTTAGCTGGTCCATCCAATTATCTATTACCACAGCTGTGTACTGCATTATTCCTGAGTCCCACAAAAGGATAGTCAGGAGGAAGGGGCTCTGTTTAAGAAAAAGGAAACAACTCGTCTGATGAGACCTCCTCAGCTGCACAACCCTAGAAACTTTTTAGTGGAGGATAACCCCCTCCTCACCCCTTTCAGAAATGAACCTTAGTTTTTTTTTACAGTCAGGTGAGACCTAGGGCTTTAGAAGTCTCTGCATGCGTTGCATCCATAAACAATGCGTTTTCTTGGGAGGTTTGGGGTCTACTGTCCGTTTGGAGAATAAATAGGTTCATTATTTTCGCATGTGCTACAGTCAATAAGGATCTGAAATGGGAAAGTAGCGAAAATGTTACGACTTAATGAACATGTTGCGTAATCATTCTTGCCAAATGTCAAAATAAATTGGAGGCCAGAGTGTACGGTTTATGCTTGTTAAATTGGGGTTTTGTGTGCTATTTCGGGAGGGGAAAAAAAACCAGACAGACAGACCAGACCACGAAAAGGTAGGGGGAAGAGAAAAGTATACGCTTGGCCACTTACGGCAAGACCTTGGTCCATTATGGTCCCACCGCCAATATTCCCCGCGGGAGACCATACAACAGCCTGGGACCGTGGGGAAACCACTTACCGACAGCAGAGTTGGCTCTATGGCAAATGGCCCGGCCCCGAGGCTCTCCGCTAGCCAAGGAGGAGCAGGGGCCAACCCCCCGCAGCACAGCTTACGCCACAGACCGGACCCGGCTAATCCTGTCTCCCCGGGAAGCGCATCGAGCTGCGCCAGGGGTGACAATCAGTCACATCCATTAGCGACTTCAAAAGACGTTTTTCATCAGAGGACTATGAGCTTGCGCTCTGCCATGGAGTTCAAATGACAACAGGAATAAAGCGACTGGAGCCAGATTTCGCTTTTGCTGGAGGCTGTTGTAAAATGTCTCTTCGCTTCTACAGGTATCCCATCGAATCCAGTTTTGGCATAGAGGTACTGACAAATGCAGGTTTTTGCCTATGTTATGCAAAGACTTTTCTGTCTGTCCAAGCGATGAGTATCTTGAAAGCTCCGAGTTTGGAAATATCTACACGGCTGAGGACCCGATCCTTTGAATGCTGAAGTGTGTCACGGCTATTTTCCCTTTGAGATTGCCTCAGGAAAAGACCAATTAGGATTACGTGATAGGTAAAATTACTCCCATACTTACGTGATTAGGAAAATAGGTCTCTCAAATTGCATGTTCAAAGGGAGATCAAAACAATATCGTTCTTTTGCGGTTAGATTTTGACTTATTTATGTTTTTCCCCCATTGAGTACATGTTCTAGCAGCACCGAGAGGCCACGGGCACGTGTTTCTTACTCCACCTCTACTTCTAGTAATGGGAGTGCCACGAAGGTGCCTGTATTCCTTGCTGCCTGCATGAAGTGCGTGGATACATATATGTGGCTTTCATTTATTTTGTTTCATGACACAGGGAGGGGGGAAAAAATCCTTTTCATACACCTACATCTATCACATAGCAACTAAGAATAGAAGCAATATTGAGACAGATGGAAATGTTAACGGTGACAGCTCACAAGCACGAATCACACATTTGTGAAATAATGAAATGGGTGGGCAGTTGTTATATGAACTCCATGTCAGTTGGTATGTTTTCCTGGCTATAATTTTGCAAGAGCATGGCTCAGAGATATTTTCAGTTAATGGGAGAAGTCGGCGCCCTGCCCTGCCCTGCACCGTGCTGGCGTGTGGGTGTAGGGATTCACTGAAGCTCACGAGCGGTTTGCAGGCGAAACCGCTCATCACGTGCCCCGGGCACTGCGGGACGTCCCCTGACACTTCCCTGCCGGGGCATTTTAGTATTCCTAATGATCTGGTGGGAGAGACGCAGAAAGGAGGCGTAAAAACCTTTGGAAACCCAAGCATGAGGGAAACATGGGATACTCACGCTTGTTTCAAACTCCTGCTTCCAGGCGTACGAGTATTACCTTTTTTTTATGTATCATCTGCCCATATTCTGTGGTCCCTATTACTAGCCGGACTCGCCGACCATGAATGAAAATGAGGATTACCAAACCAGTCCTGCGTTTCTCAGTTCTTTCTTTTGAGTCCTTCATGCCCCAAAAGCCATCGTCTCCATTTTAAGGACCGCTTTGACAAGCCTGGTTTTTTGCTAGCCCCAGTTTCCTAGCCCCAGTCTAATGTTAGCTCAAAGGGGAGGGAGCTGTGAAAGTGGCTGTCCATATGTATTTTACTTCGTGCTACCTGTCTCTTTCCCAGGTCTAGGAAACCTACTGATTTTCAATGACTTGAGAGGTACTGTTTCTTACAGATGCTGTTTACAGCACTTCACTTGACTATTTTTTGCTAGAGGAATGAACTAGATCTCCCCAAATCTTATGGATGCTCTCTTTGTTTGTGTATCTGATTTAAAAAATTCTAGCAGCTACATCTTCGAGTGCTCAGTGGTGATTTACTACAGTGATTCATGGTAAGACTTACAGCTCCGAGGAAAATTTGTCCCTCGGGATTCATCCACCTTTCCAGAATTTCTCATGGCAGGGCAATCGTATGCCACTGTATTTAGGAAGCAACGTATGGTTACTAAATGGCAGCCAGTCTGCATTTTCTTTGGGCATTTCTGAGAGCTCAACGGTATCAGTGTGCTAAAGAAACGAAATAAAGGACTTGCTGTACAAAGGCAAATGTGTGCATCCAGCCACCTCAGATTAATGAAATGCTAGACATAATCCTCCAGCATACAAGCCTGTGAATGGTGGCCACTAAAAACAAATAGTGAGAACTCTCAGATCATTTGAAATAGGAAATTATTGAACGATGCTGAAAATCAGGTGGTTATCCAAATGGAGAGGTGCTGAGAATGAAAAACTTGGAGAGGGACCATACCTCTGTCAAAAGCTGCATGAAAACAACATCTCATGCCGGACACAGACACCTCACGGCCACCACGCCACTGAAGACAACACTCGTGGCATCAGGTAAAATAAAAGGAAAACTATAAAAAAGGAGCAAGAAAGACTGCCATACCAAAACTTTGCAGGATGAAGAGATATTCGAAGGAGATGGGACATTTTACAGTATCATAACCATAAGAGATGAAAGGTGGTGACGAACCACCACCAAAGCGGTGACAGCTCTTGGAGAAATAGTAGATACTAAAATCAATATAGCTACTTGCAGATTAAGGTATGAGTCACCGTGAGCAAATGTGACCAAATATGGCCCAGTGTCATTTGTTAGCAGCCGTCCGTCCCATGCGTCTCTGCAGAGAACGATTAGAATTCAACACAAACACGGCAACAGAGGCAGAAAGGCAAATATTGGAACCAAGAGTTTTTTAAAAAGCTGGTAAGAAAGTAATGGGTGTAAAATTAAAATAGAGGAAGATACACAAAATTATCCATGGAGTGGAAAATTCATATAAGTAGAAGCTCCTTGGCAACCTCCTATGTAACAGAACCATTTATTTTGGGAAGTGGATGGGCTTTAGTGGGGCTCATCACCACTAGATCACAGTAGACGTACTCAAATACCAGCTCTACCACCTGACTTTTTCCCAAGTGAAAAAAGGTCAGAGGACGTTTCATGATGAATTTCATGAAACCGATACTGCGAACTAGGTGCGTTTGAGTTTTATCCAGCCTGCCGGTGACGGATGCTTCCGAGACCCATCTCTTCTCGGGCTACTTCCTCCTCCTCGCCTTAGAGCTCCGGAGAAATGCCTCTCATCGCACCCAGACAGGCATCCCGGCAAACGCCGGTTCTCCAAGTGGAAACGGAAAAATACACGGAGGGCTCCAGCCCGGCCCCTTCCCGGGGCTCCCACCCAGCGGCGCGGCCGGGCCCGGGGGCGAGGTGGGGGGGGGGGGAGGACGGGGACCCCAGGCCGCGGTTAGCGCATCTCCAGGAGAGGAGGCCGGTTGTTTTTCTTTAATGATAAAAAAAACCCCAACAAACCAACACCCCCCCCCCCAAATAGATACTAACGCAGAAGAGACGCCAGGTGACCGACTTTCGCGGGAGCTCCGCGCCGGCTCCCCCCCGGGGCCGTCCTGCAGCACCTCCATTTTGGCTGTGCGTACCGGTACCGGTACCGGGGCCGGGGCCGGTACCGGTACCGGTGCCCGGTGCTGCGAGCGGCACCGTCCGGGGGCTGTTGAGGACGTGTCTCTCCCCGGGATGGGACACACACACACACACACACACGGAGGGGGCGGGAGAGGGACGGCATCCCCGGCCCCCCCCCCCCCCCCCCGCCATCTCCGCAGGACGGTGCCCCCCCCGGGGGGGGGGGGGGGAGGCGGTCGCCGTAGCAACAGCGGCGGGGGGGGCTGGAGGGGGGGAAACACCGGCGGGGGGGGGGGGAGCCCGGCCCCCGCTCCGCTCCGGCCGGGCCGCGCAGTGCTGGGGATGCCCCCCCCGTCCCCTCCGTCCCCCCCCTCCCTCCTCGCCTGCCGGGGGGTTTCCCCTCCTCGGCGGCGCTACGTGCGAGCCGGAGCGGGAGCCCGGCGGGAGGCGGGGGCGGCGGGATCCTCCTTCCCCCCCCCGCCCCCCCCCTTTTCCTTCCTTCCTTCCTTCCTTCTTTCCTTCTTTCCTTCCTTCCTTCCTTCCCTCGCCCGCTCCCTCCCCGGCGGTTCCCGGCGCCGCAGCGGGGCCGGCCGCGGGGTTCCGCCGGTTCTGCCGCAGGGAGCGCCCGCCGCCCCCCGCGCCCTGGCGGGGTTTGTGAAGGGGGTGGCTCCCGGAGGCCGGGATCTCCCCCCCCCCCGCCACCACCACCACCACCCCCCACCCCCGCCCGCCTCCCCCCACGGGCGGGGAGGCGGACGCTGGCTGGAGCGGGGCGGCGGAGGCAGCGCGGTTCCCTGCGGAGCCCTGCTCCGCGGGAGCGCAAGCTTCCCCGGCAAGCGCGGAGGAGGGCGGGGGGCGGGGGGGGAGGAAATCAATGCCCAGCCTCCGTGCAGAGCCGGAGACCCCCAGAGCTTCTCTACCTGCGAGCGCTGCTGCTACCGGCGCTGCTCCGCCAAACTGCTGACTTTCCAGAGCTTATTTTTAGCCCGGAGACTAAATATTATTAGCTACATTTCTACGTAGGAAGAATCGGAAGGGCGGGGGGGGAGGCACTAGAGAGAGGGACATGAGCAGAAAGCTTATCCGAATGATCTCCAGGTGGGGGGGCTGCGTTTGGGTTTCAGGCTTGTCAAGCACCCCCCCCCCCCCTTTTTTTTTTTTAATTATAGCAAAGTAGATGCGGATATTGGATCATCAGCAATACATGCACGGCTCTCCCGTTCAGTCGTAGGTTGCGTACACAGAGGGGCCATCAGTGATCCCTCAAGCTGGGGACCAGCTCATCTTCATGTAGGTAAAGATCAGCTGCATCTCTTTATCTATGTAAGATCAGTTGTGCACAGTGCCAGCTAAAGCTCGGCTGCATCTCTTTAGCTAGGCAAAATCAACTTGCACCCTCAGCTAGGGAAAAAAAATCCGTCGCATCTGCTTATCTAGGTAAAGATCAGTTGCATCTCTGCCCAAAGCATGCACACGCACATAGAGAGACGAGATTCCCAGATTAAATCAGGCACAACTTAACTCAACTCGTAGTGCAATCTCATCAAGCTTCTCCTACCTTTTCTAGCCTCCGCACACCGAGCAGCCAGCAAGGTAACAAAACTAGGCAAAGAGCAGGCACCCATCCCCGCGCCACAGAGGGAGAGGCAGAAGCCAGAGGGGGGCCGCCGGGGGGGTCACCCCTCCGCTTACCTTAGTCACAGCTAACACCACGAGCAGTGGCTAGATCGCGGAGATAAACACTGGCATTTCCCAAAGTTGACACCGTCAAACCAACCCCCGGAGCTTGCAAGACTCTGTGGGTTTTTTTTTTTTTTTTTTTTTTCTTTTTTTTTTTTTTTTCCTTCTCCGCTCCTTTTCCTATTCCAGCCCGCACCGCTAGGAATTCAACTTCGCCCAGCTCCAGCGGGGCGAGAGGGCGGCGGGCGGGGACGGGAAGGGAGGGGAAGGACCGGGGTGGCGGAGAAGAGGAGGAGGAGGAGGAGGAGGAAGAGGAGGAGGAGGGGGGTGTCGGTACCAAGTGCCAGCGGTTCCCCCAGCCCGCAGGGGCGCGGAGCGGGCCGCGCAGCGGTGCGGAGCCGCCACCACCGCCCCCCCCCCCGGCCGGCTCCGCCGCCGCCTCTGTCCAGGGTGCTGCCGCTCCGCCGCTCCGCCGCCGCGCCCCGCTCCGCGCCCCGCTGCGCGCCCGGGCCGCTCCTCGCCCCCCGTTCCCCGCGCGCTGTCACGTGCCGCCGCCGCGCCGCTCCGCGCACCCCCCCACCCCACCCCACCCCACCCCATCCCTCCCGCCGCCACCGGGGCAATATGCCCGGCCCTCGCTCCGCGGCGGGGCGCGGAGCTGTCTTCTCCCCGTCGTGTGTGTGTCCCCGTCCCCCCCCGTCCCCCCCCCCCCCGCCCCAACTTCTCTCCTCCGCCTCCCCCCCCCCCCCCCCCCCCCCCGCCCCGAGGCCGGTCGTCAGCCGCTTTCCGTGCCCGCTTGGAGAGAGGGCAGGAGAGAGCCGGGAGGAGCGAGCGGCCGGCTGCAGCCAAGTCGCCGGCAGCTCCAAGTTTCTCAAACGCCGTGTTTCCAGCGCAGCCTTAAATCAAAGAGCGTTGCAATTAAAGTTCCACTGTCTAAAGCACAATTCTGCCGGCCTCGGCGGGTTACACGCTTCGGTATATTAAGTACTAGAAAGCCGAGCCCGTGGTATTAGATGCTGTCGTTAAGCAACACCTCAAGCTTTTCTTTTCTTTTTTTTTTCATTTTTTTTTTTCTCTCCAGTTATGAAAAAAGGCTTTTTTACCGGTACTCACCATTGTTTCTTTGCTGTCCTGGAGACAGAAGTGTCTTAAAATCCAGTCTCTCCAACAGATGCTGGAAGGTAATGTGTCTTGTTTGAAGTCATCATGTGAGAACTTCTGCTTTGCTCAGTGGATCGCCCACCACTTGGTGTGACTTATGAATCTAATAACCCTTTGCAATATCCGCAAGCTTAAACTCTCCGCCACCTTGGTGCCTACAGAAGACAGAAAGCAACTGGCAGGGAGTTTTAAAAACCTATAGATTTACGCAAACGCCTTAGCTCAGAGTCACGTTTCCCTTTGAGTTCTTACGTGATCTTAATGAATGAGCGGGGTTACCAACTAACACGGTATAAAACGTGATCGCAGCCGCCTCCCAGGAAACCGGAGCGGGACAGAAAGTTCCCGAGGAAAGTCCTGCCCGGCCGGGCGCGCTGTGTAATGAGCCCTGACTCCCGGCCGCTCTCCTTCCACCTCCCGGCTCGCACCTGGGGCCGTGCAAGACGAGCTGGCTCTGGAGATTTGCATGGGTGACAGGTAAGTAAACATTTGGCTTTTTTTTTTTTTTTTTTTTTGACATGTCACGCTCACTCTCGCTCACACGGGAAGCGCTCCAGGGACTTGTTGCATACTAGCTCCTGCCACAAGAGGAACGTGGCACAGTTGCCAAGACGAGCTCCCTTCGGAAACCCCAGCCTTTCCCGAGCCGCGACTTCCCAGCACGCTTTTCCTCCCCCCTCTTCTCCCCCTTCCCCCTCTTCTCCCCCTTCCCCCTCTCCTCCCCCTTCCCCCTCTTCTCCTCCTTCCCCTTCTCCCCTTCTTCCCCGACCCCGCCGCCTTCCCCCGAGCTCGCCCCGCACGGCCGAGGCCGTGTCCCCCCCCCCGGGGGGGGGTGCTCCGCGCAGCCTTCCTCCTGCCTCCCGGCCGCGTTATTTCTACCGCCCGGACTCGTTTCGCCCCGCTTGGGGTGTTAAAAACACCCGCCCGGACGCAACTGGGGGGTCTTTTCCCGAGAGAGGTGGTCGAGCCCCGGCTTTATTCCTGCCGAGTCTCACAAAGTCCGCGTCCCCCATTTTGTGGCCGGATCTGGACTTTAGTTATGAGTCAGGGGCTGCCTCTCCCGGCTTCTGAAAAGACGGGTGCGGGGCGGGGAGGGGGTGACGGCGGTGCGGATTTCTTTGCCTTTGGAGGCGGACTGCAGCCAACTGAACCTGGACTCTCCAAAGTTGGTGGGTGCTGCCTCTCATAGCGGGAAAAAGCCAGACCAAGACCCAGCAGCTCCTCGCCCGCTCCCCTTCTCTCCTCATTGACTGTTAGGATTGCATTTACGGGTCGTTTCTCTTCAGAGCGCCCGTTTCCCGCCCCCCCCCCGCCCCGCGTCCCAGGTACCTCTGCCTGGGAGCCAAAGCAAGCAGCCTCTGCCATGACAACCATTTATGTTGATCCATGCAATAACCAGCAGATGCTGCCCTAAGACTGGTACAGCTGGTACTTTCCTGCCTCGGCTGTCCTGGGGGCAAGGTGGTAGAAGAAAAGTCAAGTGGTCTCCAGCAAAGCTGCCCTGAAGAGAACCGCGGAATCCCTTCGCCGGCATTACATACTTGCTGTATGACATGCAAGAGGCAGAGCCGCTCAGAAAGGCTGTTGCCCGTGTAAGCCTGCACCCAATAGATCACCCTATCGGTTGTCACCCAAGCCCCGTCCTTAAGTATTGATCTTCAGTCAGGATGCTGAAGTTTTCTTCCAACAGTTGGAAGTAGTCATAGTTAGTGTTAATAGTAGTCGGGAATACTGCTTTTTAAATCACATTAAAGGGGAAAAAAGAAGCACGAGTGTTTCAACAAGTGGGCTTGCAGTGAGTTCTGCTTTCTCCCAGGTTTCCAAGCAAATAGCTCCTGCCACTCCCTCAGGGAAGTAAAATAACTATAGTAATATCTACTTTGGGTAGCAAGACATATGATTCATATTTTGACTACACAAATATGTATCTAAGTCTTCAAAGCTTCTGACTCTGTGGGGTCCTCAGTGGTTTTGGACAGAGAGAACTTTATAAAGATGCAGTGTCAGTTACAAAAAGTATTTATACATACTTGTTTCATAGTTCAAGAAACATAGCCTTTCATTGAGAAAGTAACTCCAGCTGTACCACTTGTAAGAAGGTATTTTATCTACAGCACCGTTCCTCCCCTGCTTCTCATCTCACTAACTTCTAGATACTTTCATTTTCTGATGACGGTCTCAGTTGTTAGAGATGTCCAGAAGAAACCTTTGCCAGGTCACAGTATTACATTGATGTAGTAATGTTAAACCTATTAAAAAAACTTCCACGAAAGCTTCCCAGGAGATCCACAGCAGGAACTGGACAGGCTATCGTTTCAGTCCTGTCCAGCTGCGTTTTCCAGAGCGAATTGATGGCGTTTGCCAGCAATACTAAGGCAGGGTCATGCTGACAGCACCACAAGCAAAGATACTCCTTTAGAGAGCTAACTAGAAGAGCTCCGGTCAAGACTTCTGCTTAAGATAACACAACACGACTCCACCTACTTCACTGGGGATAGGTGACAAGTGATAACCCCTCTCATGCTCGTTAGACCAAATTAAGCCCGTGTTTGCTGAGGGGGTAGTTTGGTTTACATCGCTTCAGTCACGTCGATCTGAAGTAGTTCATGAAAAAACCAGGCACAGTAATCAAGAGAATGGTACCAAAGTGTATGGGAGAACAAACCGTCGTTGGTAGGGTCATACGGCATGCTATAGAGCATGGGGTTTATCTATCTGGCAGAAGAGGAGGAGGTAGGATAAAGCAATCGCAGTCCTTCCCTTGTAGTGCCATTCACTGGTGAGAGAGCAGCCCAAGGCGTTCTGATGGACCAGAGCTGAAGATGGGACATCAGTCAATGCACAGAAATGATGGAGGAGAGTCGCTGACAGACAGCTGAGAGAGATTCCTGCGAGAAAGGCATTAGAAAGGGGATGGAGCAGAATTAAACCCAGATGTGTGTTGAGTTTCCAGCCATTTCCTTTCCCTAAGTCTTGTTTCCTACTACGGTTTTTATCTCTAGAAGGGTTGATCCCTAGGCCATGGGAGACCCAGCCACGAAAAATCACTTGACGTGAATAGGTGCGGAGGATTATTTTGCCTTATTATGGTGGCGGGGCACAACTGATTCAAAGTTACTCTTTTGACAAGTCATACAGTTCAGTAAAAGTCGGGACTAGTGAGTAGAGTTTGGTCCACCGTTTAAAACTAATGATCAGGTGATCCGTTTACAGGGTGTTGAAACAGGATAGCTGTTAGCTTTCGCCAGAACGACACGGCACAGCATTTGCTGGATTCAGGTAGTTCATACATATAAGGCAATGTACATCTCTGGTTCCAAGTCTGTTTATCTTGGATTTACATTGTTACCAGATGAAGTATACAGCTGTAGGACTTAAGTTCAGTGGGACTACTCGTATGTAAATAGTGACATAACTGTTTAGCAGATGAGGCCTAATTAAGTGGGAATCACTCATACATTTTCCCCTCTCTTGGACAAAAGAATGTGAAGAATACTGCAGGAGCATTGCTAGAAAGTCACAGTGCCTTGAACCCACCTGCCAAACACCCCAAAATCCTAAGCAAGCGTTCGTTCCCTGCCTTAAAACATCTTCGAAAACAACGAGCTCTTGCCGGTTAGCTTTTTCACGTACTTGAAAGGCTACCAAAATGTGTGGATGACTGCTAAGCACATGCTTAAAGACACCTTACATCCATTATGCAGGGGCTGCTCCTTCAGAGATCGCTGAAAATCCGCCTCAAACACCACCAGCGTTAGCAATCTGAGCAGAATCAGACGATAACAGTAGCTGTTAACTTTATGGAGACGCTTCTGAAATAAGAGCTACATTACATCATCGCTGGTGTGAAATGGGGCTGCCAACTTCTCTCCACGCCAGCAATCTAATGGCGTGTTTGAAAGAAAGGTCCCCCGGGGTCATCGTGTGCTAGTTTGGCTGGTAACCTCCCGCTTCTTCAACAGGCGGATTTGGCACCTGCCCTGCTACCGCCTGGAGGGTAAATACCATCCTCCCAGCACATATTTAGGGTAGCCTCCCATCAAGTGTTGATTTTCTGTGCCTGATCTCCTCCTCCTGGAGATTATCCCGCTCTGATATCTCCATCTTTTCCCCGATCTTCATGCTGCAAGTGTTAGCAGTCTTTCACTCTGCCTCCTCCCTCCCTGGAAGAGTTTTCCTTTCTTTCTGAGCCTACTCGTCTTCAAACT
Organism: Gypaetus barbatus; assembly: GCA_028022735.1. Classification (NCBI taxonomy): domain Eukaryota; kingdom Metazoa; phylum Chordata; class Aves; order Accipitriformes; family Accipitridae; genus Gypaetus; species Gypaetus barbatus. The sequence continues at coordinate 26,503,389 of CM051549.1, read as the reverse complement.
GCTCCCAAGTGCGTATATTCCATGCTGGTAACATGCAGATGAACATCGTAGTCATGATCCCACTCAGATACTAAACAAGCCTCCCACCGATGCCTAGTCCTCCTTTAAAGCGCTAGAACATTTCAGCTTGCTTTCAGTCTCCTGAAAGCACCAGGAAATCCTCTGGAGTAGGCAGGCAGCAGCAAGCGTGCTTGCTGTGTTTGTACCTCAGAGAAGGGCTTGGCACGGACTCGCCTTCCAAGAGCACGTTTGGAGGGAAGAGAGGCTGAGACCCCCCGAGGTGGGGTGGTGGGTCCGTAGCCTGCGCAGAGCCTTGGCTCCTGCCCACCTCAGCGCCCCAGGAGGGGGGCTTCAGCGTCAGCCTCGACGGGAGGCGTTTTGCACGCTGACTTCTTTTAAAATCACGAGTTGTGCCAAGCTCGTGTTCACGCTTGGTATAACCAGGAGAGGGACCCAAGGGCGGCTCAAGCTCGGTACCAGAGCTGGTACCGCTACCCAGACCTGATGTAAGTTGGGATAACTGCAGGGTTTCCGGCATCCAAGGTGTTTGGAGCAAACACCTTGAGATGGGCGCCTTGGCCAGTGTTCCTGCACTGTGCACACTAGGGTGGGAGGAAACGTGGCAGAGGTAAGAGCGGCTCTGCCAGTGTCGTGTCAGCCACCGATTTGCTCACGCTGGGGAAATCCTTTGCTCTGCACTTTCGGCTGGCTCTAGGTCCCTCTGCGTCGCTCTCGCAGCACACCGGGGCTGTAGCCAGGGTTTAAGAACAGGTCTGAGAGTTTTGCATTAAGTTTTTATCTGCCATCAACTATTGTAAAAAGTTTTGCTTAAACTATTTTGGTTATTTATGGAAAAGGCGTGTTTCAGGAAAACTTCTAGAATTAAGGTTTTGTTTTTCTCAAACTACCGCTAATGCAAATGTAGTTCAGACTATACCTTATCTGCTTGTGTGGCACTCATTTACGTTAGCTGCAAAAGACAGGAGATGAGATAAATGTAATGGAAACTATTGGCCCATGTAAGTTCTCCTGGATGACCTGAGCAAAATGAGCCACTGGGTATCTCTTACTAGAAGAAAACCAGAGATAGGGAGAGAAATCAGAACCTGGAGAAAAAAGAAACATGACAGCCGTAATCTGTTACTATTGCAACCTGATTACGGGATTCACTGGCATGGCGGGGGACCCTTTCTTTCGGCTATAAAGACTACGTCTTGTTTCACGTAACCACAGGGAAACTATTTCCAGACACATCAACCTTTCAAACTGGTTCTTTCTTCAATTTCCTTTAAAAAGAGCAAACAGACAACGTGACAGTGAACGAAATAAGCTACACCACCACCTCATCCCATTTTTCAATGCTGTTGTGTACAGTCCTGAGTTAGTAAAGAACTCAGCACTTCCAATACACAAATACTCCTATAAAACTAAAGGGGATTAGCCTTAATTGTAGTTATGAGTGAAAAGTAAACACATACTTTAGTTCCTTTCTAAGTTAATGTTTAAAAGGAAACTATCTCCCAAACCATATTAATCTACTTCTCGACAGTCAAATACCCTATCAGCTTCCATGGGAGTTCTCAGTAACAGCTGCGCATTTGAACCTCATTGAGCATGATGGAAACGTGTTATTGTTAAGAACAAAATATCTGCTGGAGAAATTATACACTGAGTTAGCAGAGAGCAAGAGGAACCGCGTGCATATCGTGTAAGGATTATTGAGGGACGCTGGTGAGCTCTGAGTAAGAGCGACCCTTGACTTTGTCTCGGCATTTATATGACGAGCTCTTTCAAATATAACTGTGCTCTCTAAGTCCCCGGTGTAAAACAGGAAGAAGGTGAGACAACAACAGAAGAAGGGGGGAACAGGGGAACAGTAACGTAGGAGAAAAACACTAAAGGAAAGTAGAAATACAGAGAAACTCTTGCGAGGCTACCACTGAACTGAGGCATTTAGTAAAATAATAACCGCCATCCAGGCTCTTGCATCGAGTTAACTGAAAAAAACCCCATACCAGCTATGTTTGCAACTGTCCGGTATATTTTTATCCTGTCATTTTCTGACTAAAATGACAAACAAATTCTCCCCTGAGACAGTATTCGCAACAGCCGGGAAATAGTGCTAATGTTGACCTAAAAAAAATAAAGCTTCTCCTGCGTAAGAATTCCTGCAAGGATCCTTTAACACAAGGTATTTTGAAAACATTTACTGCAAAATGCATATGAAACCCTGGGGGACAAATAACCTGCTAGACACTACAGTCTCACTATCCCAATTTGGCAAGTGAGGCGGAGAGCCTTATAAATACGTTGCTGAAGAAAACAGTCGTACTCACGGTAAGACTTCTGATGCCAACTCAGAAGGTCCCGGATCCTACCAGTACACCTTTCAGTTAGAGCACAGATGAATTTTCATAGAAAAAACCATTGTTTTGTGGAGTTGTATGCTTGGGTTTGAGCTAAGGGGTGTTGGCACACATACAGCTTTAACTACCTGCCTTGTCTTATGAGGATTTGCATGATGTTTTCTGCCTCAGGTGGTGCTATTACTCCTGCTTAACTTTTTGATGGGGTCATTCATCGCTGTTAATGAGAGTGGTTACACACTTAACAAAATAGATCTCTTTAGATGCACTGTTTATTGAGGTGAATTAGATCTGTTGTTCTTAATCAATCTGAAGTGGTAGAGCTGAGATCCTTTTCCAAAATCAAGCTGCCCAAAGGTAGGGGCAAGTCTAGAGGAAAATTTTGTGAAGGCTTGTTTAGGATTTTATTGAAACGCATCAAACTCAGCAGTGTTAGAGGTTGTTGGTAAAAATATTATTGCTGCTCCTACTTTCTATTTGCATCATAGATTTGAAGCTGGTTTTGTTCCATTTCAGCCCACATACTGCTGCAGCATCCTTCCTTTTGCTCTACCTGATAACCTGTCAAAAAGGCGGGCCGTTAGGAAAACCTCCGCTGAGGGGCAATTAGCAAGTCTGCTCCAGCAGAGATGACAAAACTGGCTGTTGTTTTTCCAAGTCTTGGAGCCAGAATGGCAAAGGGCGGCCATTATTTTCATTTAGTGCCCCATGTAATGCTGCCCACTTACCTTAAAGTCGTTCTGCATGGGCTCTCTGAGTCAGTACCTTCCTTACATGCAATGTACATACGAAACCTTTAGGTGTGCAGATGTCATTGTGAATGAATCCACTTCAGCCACGTAAGTCCTTTCTGCCTTTCGTCACTTCTACTGGAGTTGAACTAAATATAATCTATGCATTTTCCCTTCCACTTTATTTTCTGATACACTCTCCTATTCTAATTGCTCCTCATAGGAGCCGAAGTAACTTTTGTTTGTGACCTGGGGAACTTTATTGAATAAGTATATCTAGAAGTGTTTCTAACACTGAACAGCGCACAAACTGCATGATTACTTTTAGTGTCTCTTATTGAACAGAAAATATTTTAATAACCTGAAAGATTCTTCAGTGAACCGTGCTGGATCTGCACAATTTATAGCATATTTAAATATTTTTACATTGGTACCCAAGATTGAATTCCAATATTTCTCTTTTGTATCTCTGGGCATTTTAATACACTTCTGGGAACACTTACCTTTTATGATGAAAACAATATTTTCTAACATAAAGTGGTGATTTCAGCTTAAGTGCAACCATATGTAACTTAGGGCAAGGGGTTTTGGTTCTAAATAACTGTTTAATGTTAAGGATCTTTCACAATGGAAATGTCACAAACTACCATATACCAGCTTTCTTGGAGAAACAAAGATAAAACACAGAACAGCACAGCTTCTATAGTTAAGAATAAATACTTTGAAGCACAACTGCAAATTGAGATTTTTTCAATGAAAATTCTGTAACTACAGAGATATGGGAAAAACAGAAAACAAATCTGCTTGATTTAATGAGCCTGTCTCTCTGTATGGGTTAGATCATGTCCTATTTTAGTTTACCAGTCTGATTACTGGTGGGTAATAACACTGCTAAACCTAATTCCACAAAACCATGCAAATAACTTATCCCTGGGTCTGTACAGCATATACGCCTCATCAGTAGAAACATCACATTCAATTATTTTGTTTCAGGCAAAGATCTCAAATCTTTCAGAAACCTGAATTAATCTTGATGGCTTTGAGGGACTTTTTTGTGTCCATTTTACAAAAAGAAAAACTAAGGCAGAGAGCATTTAAACTGCCAGTAAATGACTCTGATATTGCAGTTCGGCCCCTAAGCAGTTTGCCCGCAATAATAATGCTGGTCAAGATTTGGCAGTCCCAAGACTTTTTTCTAAGAAGTATATAATGACTCTTCTCCTGTACCCACTGGGAATATTACTTTGACACTGGGAAAAGATCCATGTAAAAATATTTGTATCATAATATCAAGGAAATGCACTTATTCATATTGCCTAACAGCGAAACACTTGTGAGGAGCAACTGTTAATTTGGGGGTAAAATGACTTTAGTTGTTCAACTTGTACATAAATCAGAAGAAAAAGCAGAGGACTTGGGCAAACAGTGAGAGAATCTGATTTTCCAGCTCTTAAGCCTACAAGGACTTGCACTAAAGGTTAATATTCACCTGTGGTCACCTGTTTCTTGTGCATTTACTCCGTGGCCTGCACCCTGGGGTAGATACTTTGGCAGAAGTTTTTTGAAGAGCTGTGAAATCATAGAATAGAATCATAGAATCATTTGGGTTGGAAAAGACCCTTAAGATCATCGAGTCCAACCATACACCTAACACTGCCAAGTCCACCACTACACCATGTCCCTAAGCACCACATCCACACGCCTTTTAAATACCTCCAGGGATGGTGACTCAGCCACTTCCCTGGGCCATGTTCCAATGCTTGACAACCCTTTTGGTGAAGAATTTTGTCCTAATATCCAATCAAACCTCCTCTGGCACAACTTGAGGCTGTTTTGTCTCATCCTATCACTAGTTACTTGGTAGAAGAGCCCAGCACCCACCTTGCTACAACCTCCTTTCAGGTAGTTGTAGAGAGGGATAAGGTCTCCCCTCAGCCTCCTTTTCTCCAGGCTAAACAACCCCAGTTCCCTCAGCCGCTCCTCATAAGACTTGTGCTCCAGGCCCCTCACCAGCTTTGTTGCCCTTCTTCAGACGCGCTCCATCACCTCGATGTCTGTCTTGTGGTGAGGGGCCCAAAACTGAACCCAGTGTTCAAGATGTGGCCTCACCGGTGCCGAGTGCAGGGGAACAATCAGTTCCCTGCTCCTGCTGGCCACACTATTTGTCATCCAAGCCAGGATGCCGTTGGCCTTCTTGGCCACCTGGGCACACCGCTGGCTCATGTTCAGCCAACTGTTGACCAGCACCCCCACGTCCTTTTCCACCGGGCAGCTTTCCAGCCGCTCTTCCCCAAGCCTGTAGGGCTGTATGGGGTTGTTGTGACTCAAGTGCAGGTCCCAGCACTTGGCCTTGTTGAACCTCACACAGTTGGCCTCGGCCCATCGATCCAGCCTGTCCAGATCCCTCTGTAGAGCCTTCCTACCCTCCAGCAGATCAACCCTCCCTCCCAACTTGGTGTCACCCGCAAACTTGCTGAGGGTGCACTCGATCCCCTTGTCCAGATCATTGATAAAGATATTAAACAGAACTGGCCCCAATACTGAGCCCTGGGGAACACCACTTGTGACCGGCTGCCAGCTGGATTTAACTCCGTTCACCACCACTCTGGGCTCCACCATCCAGCCAGTTTTTTTACCCAGCGATGAGTACGCCTGTCCAGGCCACGAGCAGCCAGTTTCTCCAGGAGAATGCTGTGGGAAACGGTGCCAAAGGCTTTACTAAAGTCCAGGTAAACAACATCCACAGCCTTTCCCTCACCCGCTAAGCGGGTCACCTTGTCACAGAAAGAGATCAGGTTAGTTAGATGCTCTGGGAGCACCTGGCTGTGGAGGCAAGGGATGTCATTCCTTGTGAGCCTACACTGGTTGCACTCCTCGCCTGGTGCCTGCTCTCCGTTCGTGGCCGGGTACCCTTCCGAGCCCTACCTTGCCTCAGAGCTACCGGAGCTGAGTAGCAAGATGAGCTCGTGCCCCTGAGCCCCCGCAGTGCCGGGGTGGCTGGAAGCGCGCGTGCCTGGGCGAGCGCTGGCAGCGAGCCTCACCGATGTGCCCCGCGATGCTGGGGGCCCTCTGTACCACAGCAGCCATCCCATGCCGCCAGCCTTCCCTCTTTAATCAGGCTTTTAATCAATCAGCACTTGGGACACAGCACAGGCCTGAAGAGCAGATGATGTATGCCAATATTTTCCGATCTTTTAGGGGTGACTCATTTTTTGCGCAGCCTGTTTTCCATGAGGAGGAGAAGGCAACCCAGATACTACCAGGGAAGGGAGGTGTGAAGATTCAGATAACTACAATAAAGATAATTCCAAATTATTTGTCGGGAAAACTCAAGATGACTATCGTTATTAATAATTTCGGTCTCTGAGGTCTGTGCAGTTACGTGAGACTGGAATGAAACTTGGCCTAAGGTTTCCCTGCCTTTCAGTGGGTTTGATTGTTGGCTTAAAGATGCAGTTGCTCTGAAGATGCTGTCTCTCATAATCTCACATTTATCTTTTTCTCTGGTTTCTCACAAATCTTTCGACATTCCTTGCTCGGGAGTATTCCCTACTAAATCTAAAGTATGTGGCAGTACTCTGAAGGGAAAAATCTGGGAGTAAAATCTAGAAGGAAAACCATAGGCTGGAAAAGAAATGATTAATCACAAGTAAGTAGGTAAGAAGAAAGTCGTAGAATACCAGTACTTCTCAATTATTTAAACTTAATCAGCAGCATATAAATCACTGTATCTTAACGTGACACCTTCCTGTACCACTAAGCCTCTCAAAAAATGTATTTTGGGTATTGGCCTAAAGAGTGTTCTCAGAGAGTAGAGCAACACAAGCAAAAACAATGGTAGGAAGAAATGATTCAAACAACAGTTATATAGCTAATTAACAACATAAAGCTACCTAAAAAGCCTTGAATGCAATTTGAAAAGTGCAAGCTGGATTCTTAGCTGCTTAAACTGACATAGCTCCATGGCTTTGGGGAGCTGAGCCATCTCGCACCAGGGCAGGATCTGTCTTACGTGCCTTGAGCCTCTTAGAGAAACAGTAAAGAAGAAAACCAAACAAAACCTGCTCAAATCACCCTAACGATTTCTTGTCTATGTTGATAACTAAATGAAGCTAATTAAAAACTTTTTTCCCCACCTAATTCTTTATTATGATAAAGTCTTTTTGTTGTGCAAACTCATTAGTAGAGCTTATTCTCTGTCATTTACATTTAATAATATGAATAACCAAAAAGCACTGATGAATAACCCACTGGCTCTGAAATCCAGCAGTACGGAGAGGTCTGCGCCCGTAGCTGCGTGAAGTAAATAAGGACAACGTGCTATATCCTCTGTCGCTAACATTCCCCATCCTTATATGCGCCATTTAGTACATTTAATGGCTTAAATTATTCTTCCCATTGCAGCTACGTAGGCACCGTCAAAAGCAAGAAGCACCTGAAATAATTGTGCCCTGATGTCAGGGTGCATGCTAAGCCCTGGGAGGTGGTGCTGTGTTTTAGGAAGGGAGGCAGGAAACCGGCTCTTCCTGGGCCAGCCAGAGGAGCTGGTGGGAGCACACGGGCTCTCACTAGCCGCTTCTCCAGAGGAAACAGGGTCGGGTTGGAGCACATGGAGCCAGGAGGCATTAGATGCAGGTGGCACCCGCTGTGCAGGTTTCTGGCCGGAAGGCAGGAATCGCTAATAGGTGCGGAGGTGTTTGTTGGGGTTCAGCAGCAGAGAGGGCAGGGATGGGGCCCGGAGGAGACGAGAGCGAGAAGGCCCCGGTGGGAGGTGCCATGCCAGTCCAGTACAGCAGCACCTGGGGAGACACTGGTGCCACAAGGGCACGAGAGCTCAGGTATCTCAGGTACACCTGGACTGCAGGCAGGAGGAGGCGTCCCCAGGTGTTGCCTCCAGTGCAGACCGAAATTCTTAGGAAGAGATTAAAATCGGAGCCTCTTACTTGGATCTCAGCCCTTGCAACCTGCTTCTCCTCCCAAAGCAGTCAAGGCTGGGGTTTGGACAAGGCTTTCCAAGTTTACCTTACGGAGACGCGGCTGGCAGTCGCGCACCGCGCTCTGGCGAGTCCTACAGCCCGCTCATGGGAGGGGAGGCAGGCAGGGCATGGCCACCCTTCACCACTGCCCATCCCCATCAGCGCCAGGGATGCCAGGCAGAGAAAAGGATGAGCTAACATCTGCAGACGTGGCAGAAGAGCTCTGGCAAGTGAAAAGGCTTTTATTGATCTGAGGACTGTGGCTATGTAAAGCAGGAGCGTCGTGTCCTAGAGTGAAAGGCTGGGCATCATGTTAGCCTACTGCTTCCCAACCTTTCCGTACACACATGCATATATGAGTAACAGATATTTACATGCACCTGTATGCATTTACATGCACACAAAGACTGACTATAAACCAGAACGGAAATACAGCAATTTAGAGAATAAACCCCTAGAGGTTAGAGAATGACCGAGAGCAATGGCACAAGAAATGGTCTTCCTTAGCTCCTGATGCCCTGTAAGTTGGAACGAGCTGTCTGAAGCCTTTTCCCTGGAGGTACACTGGAGGAGGGGTGCCAGCAGGGGTGCTACAGTGAGAACATGGCTGGAAAGATTATTTGTATGAGGTAGGGTGAAAAAAGTCAGGACAACTTCATGTCTCTGCCACGCTTTCCTACGGATGCGACTCTTTCACGTGCATGGCTCTCGTTGGTTTACAGGGGTAAGCGGGACTGTGAGAGCAGGATCTGAAATGCGTGGGCAGTATTTTTCCTCAGTCTTATCAAAAGCAAAGCAACATCAAAATGCTGAAGTTGACAAAAATAATTGTAATACGTAATCATTATTTCCCACGCATAATTTATGGCTGGATTGGCAAAAGCGTTCTTACTTAACCACTGTCTCATGGACAATACACGGCTCAATGACCAAGCACTAAGAAGTTACAATGCTTCTCCCAATAAACTTAGAGCAGTGCAGGCTGCAAAAGCCATCATAGCCGTGCAAATCTCAGACTCCCTCACCTTCACCTCGTACACGTGCATGGTCTATGGAGGGCACAGGTATCGGTGAGATAGGCAGGAGCACGCAACACAAGCCCGGACACTCCGGGAAAACTCTAAACCCAACCTACGCCACGGTTCCCCGTGCCCTCCCGCACAAGCCACCCGATCCTACCTCTGAGAAGACACAAAGAGCCACACGAGCTCCTTACCTTGTGGAGCTGTCGGGAGGAGGCGATCCTCCGTCTGCAGGGCACGCGGGTCCTGCCGCCGTGGGGATTCGCCGGGCAGAGGCACCGGAGCAAACGCTTGCGCAAATGAACAGACCAACAAATTTGTACAGAGGTAAGGTAGCGCTTGTGTAACAGCCCCGGTGATTTACATTTGCTATCTGCAGATAGGGATGAAACGCGGGTTGCCTGCAGTGCGCTTGCACGCTTGTACACGCACACCCTGGAGGGAGAGTAAAGCAGAGCCCTTGGATCTCAGTCAAGGCGGTGATTCAGAGGCAGAGTAGCATGCGCGGGATGGGTAGCTGCTAGCCAGCTACTTGTTGGGTGGGCTCGGGCTAATTAAGCTGTCTGATTGGAGAAGGGAATCAAGGATTCAGGAGTGAGAAGAGAACAAAAGTACAAGTCTAACTTCAGTGTCCGTTAGCTTGACGTGTAATTTCATGACAGTTTACAGGCCTGTGCAGGAAAACAAAGTGGAAAGCATCTATTTTTATGTTGCGGAGGGATGCTGAGCTGAAGACAAGACTCAGTTTGCGAAACACAGAGTTTGGCTTCTTTTTAGTCTTAATCCACCTCCTGCTACACGCTCCTCTGTTCAAAACAGCACACATCTTCATAACATCACTTGCATGCGGGGTAGCCTTGTTTTGTTACAGGACCGGGTTCAGGGAGGAAATTGGTTTCTGATGCTCTGAATGGCTTTGTAAATGAATGATGAATGAAGACGCAGGCAAACCGGGAGATACAGGGAAGAAATTGATAAATAGAAGAGAACGCTGTGGAAAAAAACCAAGGGGATCTAAATTACTTACACAAAATCCAGTAGTAATTTGCGTGCTTGGTATTAGGTATTAATGGCATCTCTCTCCCTGCTGCACCAGAACATGTTTTATATGCACAAATAAAGGAAACTGCCGACCACCCCAGTGTTTGTGTTAGTTTTAGAGAACCCCCACATTTAATTTCCAAGCTTAAGAGGAAATAAGAAACCTGGAGCTCTGGAGATCATTGCTGTTTCCTTCCAGAGCAATTCTGCATGTTTGACATCTTATCTATTGTTTATGTCAGGCAAATAGTGCCTGGACAACACACAGAGTGGGCTGCAGCGGTAACACGGTGAGTGAATACCTATGAGTCTCGGTGATTCATCGCTCCAAGGAGCTCTTGCTTTAATCACGGAGGACTGGCAGATGAGGAAGACCATGAGGATTTATGACTTTGGGGCAGAGTGACAGCTGTCCCAGGTATTCCAACCCAAATCTACAAATCAAAGCTTTTATTAGAAAGTGACAGCATTAATGGTGAAGGGTTGAGCAACCACCCCAGACCAAAACTGCCACGTGAGAGCACAACCCTGCTTCACCCACAGAAAAATCAATCTGAAGTGAAAGCTTTTCGATGGCTGAGGGATCCATCTGTAAGCTCATCTCTAGCTACGGTAATCTCACCTCTCTGAGTGTTGGGCTGCCGGTTTTATCACAGACGTGAAGCAGCATAGAGTTTAGTGCCAGGACCTCGTAAACAGCAATTAGCCATGGAGCATCCCCCAGCCCTGCCGGCGGCCGCTGCATTTCACTGCTCCACTTTCAGAGAGACCTTTTTACACCTACTCTGCTGTTTTAGGTGAAGAGTTTTGTGTCTGCATCATGTTTTACGTAACAGAGCGACGCTCCCTCTCCACAGCTGCACTTCTCTACCATAAACAGCTGGGTCCCATCTGAAAGCAGCAATCCCTACAGGCCATGGAAAAATGAAAACTTCCCTTCAGAACCTGTGGCTGGAGTGTATAACTAGAAGTTAAGAGACCCGAGCTCTGTCATCCCTTACTTGCTCGCACGTGCAGGTGAATAGTTTCCTTATCTATGGGACTCAGTTTCTCCATCTCTGAAATGGAAAAGCTGCCTCTCTGGAGCGTTTATTCACAAAAATGGATTTGAGGCTTTCAGCCAGGTGGAGACATAAAAGTGCGAAGTGCTGGTATGGGCAGCAGCTGTGGCCTGCTTACACCCAGAAATAAAGAGAAGGAACTAAAGGAGGGACATACTGAACGCTTTCATATCACCTACCACACAACCCTTTGTACGAACCAAGAAATGGGCTTTATTTTAGAGGAGGGACCTGCCCTGCAGCTGCTGCTCCTGCCTGGTAGAGCAGGGAGGTACAAGGGACCCTTATGCCGAGCCCGCTCCCAGACCAAACTGCTCCAGCAAAGGCAACACCTGCCTTCTAGCCTCAAAGAAATTCCATGGGAATTTTGCCCCCTTTCCAGCTCTATTTGAATCCCTTAAAGCCACGAGCCTTTCCAGCTGCAATCACTCGATTAATCAAGATGTGTCAGCCCATACCTACTGCGAGGACTGAGCCACGCGGCTGCTGAGGTGACCATTACAATGTCCCATCAGGGTAGTTTAGGGCTGGTTGATTTGTCTGTTTGATTTCAGTTTTCAGTAGTTGTAAAACCAGCACAAATAATCAAAAGGGGAGGGGAAAAAAAAAAAAAAAAGGGCTCAAATACTTGCTTTCCGACTGCACATCCTGCAGTTCTTTGCAGAAAGCAACGTCAAAAGCAAGGTTGCGTTCACAAGCCGATGCCCATTTTGTCATCGCAAACCATACAGACACATTTAATTTAGAGATACTATCTGCGGAGCTGAGTGCCGATACAGGATAACGGTCACGTAGTGCTGCAAAGGTAACACCAAAATGTTTTTCTTCAGAGAGGATGTGAAATCCTACGTGAAACCCGTTACGCCACCGCAGTGCCTGTGTCGCTGTCTCTGAGGAATTCTTGGGAGAAGGAGGGTCACTGCTCCCAGAGCTGCTGGAGGCTGCCACTTCTCACTCGGCGATAATTGACAGGGCTATCATTAATTGGCGGGAGATCAAGCAACAAGCCTGCCTCCTTCTGAGAAAGGGCAACCTGTTCAGAGCTTTAGGGTCGTTTGTAATAACACTCTCCTACTAGTCTCCGTTGGCTTTCAAGGGTGACCAGAAACGTATCATTGGTGGGGGGGAGACTTTTGAGGTCAACCACTTGAGATTTTGTTGCATCCTCATGGGATACTTTTACCATTTTATTAGGAAATACTACTATTTTTTCTTGAGCTCTACTCTTTTGGAGAGGCAGCATCAGTAGCCAGAACCACCACTGAAGTTCCTGTGTGGAAACATCCTCACCTGAAACTTAAGGCGTTGGCACAACATTTTCCTACTTCTACTCTCACTTCTGCAATGAGTCACTTCTACCCACCACGTAAGCAAGACCAAGTGTTACTTCTGAGGATGTTACCCCAGGGATACGATTTTTTCCTGTCATTGACGGGAGAGACAAGAACTATCTTCCAAGTCATTGCTGTGGCTATAGTCAGTTCTCAGAGAAAAACATTAAAAATATTTTGGCACTTATATAAAATAGAACAGCATCAAGCAAATGCTTAGAAATTAGGCGAAAGTAAAAATAACAAGCCAACTGTATCTTTGAAGTTCCTACAGTAACATGAAACATTATTCTGTCATTTTCTTTGGAAAAGGATTTCCTGCAGTGTTGCCTCTATACGTGCAAGATGACTGTTTACGCAACTAGTTCCCAAGCTCTATACATTTCCAGCTGAACGATCAGAAAAAAATGGACAAGATAGAAAATGTCACCTCAGCTGGGATATTTGGTCACAGAAGCCTCTTAGCAATGACAATGGTTCCTGGGATAAGATGATGGAGTGTTTGAACGAGAGAAAAAAGGTGATATTGTCAAGGTATAGCCTGGTGACTTGGTGGCTTGAGGAGAGTTTTGCAAAGATACAACAAAGCTGATGGTGCTGTGGGCTGTGATGCTCCAAACCATTTATCAGCTTTGCACTTCTGTTCTGGAGAAACCGAATTTCGCCTGTTTTCCCACTCTCCAGAAGGGGACAAATAAGCAGCTTTGGAAAACAACAGGTTCTAAGATCTGCCATAAGAGTATTTCTAACATTTTAATAACCTGGGAGCCAGACATTTTTTTGGATTTAGTTAGTATTTCAGTAACAGGCCTCAGATGTTTTGCTTCACTTCTTAACCTCAAACGCAGTACAGCATAGCCAGACGCTTGCAATATGCAGTGTCATGGACAGGCACCAAAAGAGCACTCTTTATACAATGGAGAAAATGCGGCAGTGACACGTCGCACCTATAGCTATGTATACGTACACACACTGCCATTCAGGTGAGCACAGGCAGCCTGGGTTTTCCAGGCTGGCATGTTATTTACTTTTCTCCCAGCTTTGGAAGATTTTCCCTGGAGCTCGCAACCTGCCCCCCTCTGACAGGGCTCAGGCTGGGGAACGGACCCACCACTGAGTCTCTTCCGACAGCCTCCAGCTCACCTCCCTTCCCAGCTGACGTTAAGTAAACATTGGCTTTTAACCCCTAGGGTATTACACTTGACCTTCGCACCCACTTCAGATATCTTCATAAATAAATGCTCGAGTAATGAGGAAGGAGGGGACGGAAGGGTTCAGGGGAAAAATAGCATATGCAAAACTCGATTGAGCTGTCTGGTCGCTACATCCTGATATAAAGGTGATTGAGGAGGTTTCGTGATGGATGACATGTCATTCGTAAGAGCTCCGTCTGTAGTTGCTAGCACAGAAAGAGGTCCTTAAAATTCCAGCAGCTGAAGCCCTGCCATCCGTCAGGGAGAGGAACACAGCCATCCACCCACCCGCTTGGCCGGCGCGGGAGCCCAAATGATGAGCATAAGTCACAATCATTTTGTTTGTGCAAAACTCTGGGCCATGAAGTAGCAGCCGGTGCCTGGCTTACTGCGTGTGGCACTCCTATTTGTACTGACAGGTACATCTGTATACAGGGGCTCCCAAACTCCCGGTGTGCAGGGCTTTTCCTACCTGGCAGCAAATTGGTCAGAGGGGGAGATGCTGCTGCTTATGGTGGGATTACTCAGTCACAGGAGTACAGTGCATTCCTACCTGCGAGAATGATTGATTTCATAAAACAGCTTGGAAATGGGGTCAGTGTTGTTTAGGCTTCCATTTGTAGGCATTCAAATGCTATTGTAACCCAATTCATCTTTTTTTCCTTTTCACTGTCACCCATCATGTAGGGCGCAAAGTGGAAATGGTTTTTGTCTGCCTTTGTTTGGATCTCAGCAGCGTTAATTTTTAATTGAAAGCCACGCTCTTACACCAAGAAGCCAGATGGATTCGATTCAAACTTCACTCAAGCATCCTTTGACTGAGCTGCGAGTGCTTTGTATTGGTTTAGAGTAAAATAAAAAAGTGATCTATGCAATGCACTCCCCATTCAGAATGTTTGGGGAACTTTGCAGATAAGACCTACCTTTTCCCCCTGCAGCTCTTGGCTACTCGGGCTGGTTCCCATACTGCTTGCACTGGCTAAACACAGACCAATTCCTAGCAAAATAAATAGCATTTTTTAGTCAGTACAAAAGCGCATGGCTTCTTTGCCTGAATTATAAACTCTCCACAGGTTACACCTGCGGCCAATAGGGCCTGAGAGATAAAGCAATACAAAAGCAGGTCATTATCTGAGTAAACATGAGATGATGCCATGAGGAAGTATTTGGCTCACCAGGTGGGAGAGAGACACAGCAGTGTTATTCTGCTTTTCTCTGTTTCTTCACCAAGGTGGGCTCCGCTGGCCATTTTTCACATCACACAACTGTCCTCCCCCATCCCCTATGGGTGAAATGGTGTTTTAGGGAATGATGTAGTCAGAGCCGGAATTTGGGCTCGACAGCTTTTTCCCCACTGGTTTGTGGCACCAGGTGGGGAACACCTGCAATTAACGGCACCAGCATTTTGATATAGAGAACACAGGACAGTTGGCAGAGGACGGTACATTTCATCATCCCTGATTTACACAGGGGAAACCGAGGTATAGATGTGCAAGTCAAGGCACACGTATTGCCGCAGCTCAGAGTTACTATCATTTAATCTCGATTTTTCTGGGCTGAAGGGGAGCTACCTGGTGAAGGGAGAGGGTATGGGGTTGATCCCCAGTTCCCCTCCCGCAGCTGGCCCCTGGGCTGGCAGGATCTGCTCGCTGACCTTTCCAGGAACGGGGCTGCACGTCTGCGCGAAGACTCACTCAGGATCAACCCCCGTGACTCTGGATAAATGAAACACTTTGCCGTCTGGCATATCACTCCGTTTCCCACGAACGGCACAAATAGTCACCGCGGCATGTACAAACACAAGGAATCTATTATTGGCGTCTCTCCTTGGCTTGCCGTCGTGACGTCCAACCTGGAGGCAAGTGTTAATGCCCTTATAAGGCTCCTCGCACACATTTAAATGTGTTATCCTTTGGCCGATGATACAAACTGCTATCTCAGTAGCATACGGCATGGGGAGGTGGGAGATTTTCTTGGCTCTGTGGTGAGAGAGAGAAATTAAAAAGGAGCCTACAATGCTGAGTCACTGTGACAAATAACTTACTATGGAATACATTCAGGCTTTAGCAAGGAGGCAGCTGATAGTGAGTCAGTGACTGACTAGTGCCTCCTAGATTTTCCTCCTTGGGAAAGATTCAATTTAATGGGATGAAGCGCCAGCAAAAAGTCGTTGTCGGTGTTACCGAGTCAATATCACTAATTATACACATGGTTAAAACTGTCAAGTTACATTATATATTGCGTAGTATGTGCATTTTGTTTGGTGTATAGCATCCCCCCAGTTATGAAGCAGTTCAGTACGTTCCATTAAAAACACTGGTTTTCAGACGCTGGAAATTTTGCCAAACTGTTTGGCCGTGTTAATTCAAGCATCTCCCCTCTTTTGGTTGCTCAACTTTGCAGGCTTATGAATGTCCTATTTAGCATTCTGGTTTGGCACAATTTAAACCAAAATAGATAGTTTTGTGTTAAAAAAACCCCTTCCAAGTGCAAAATGTGTACAGTTTTGAGGCAGAAGGTGGAAGAAGGTCACAATTCACCCAAACATTTAGTACCAGTGAAGTTAAATTTGCATGTGCTCAATCACAGCCAATTTTTTGGGGGGGAGGGTGTGTGCGTGTGCGCACGTGTGCCTTTTTTCCCCCCTTCCAGCCTGACCGACCCGTGCTCAGACAGGGAAACAAGATCTCGCCCTGAGAAGTAGCTCACTCGGGACCCTGGACCCAGAGGAAGGAAGCAGAAAGCGGGTCTGAGCAACCTTGTTCTGGTCCCTTTCCCTGGGACCCCAGGTCACATACCTGCCAGTGAAACAGCAGAAACATCAAGAAGCAAATCCTCCCAATGGCTGAAAAGCCGCAGCCGAACCCCTTTCCTATTCGCACAACCCCCTTTCTGTTTACACTGCCTGGCACAGCTACCGATTAAATTCTCAAATATTCACGCAATCTCTTAATGACACTGCTCCCTTTAGAAGACAACTTGCTGTCTTGCTGAACGTAAATAATATGGAGAAAGTTAGAAGGCAATTCTGTCACCCAAGAACCGAGTGTTGAAGCCTTTTCAGCCAGCCCATCTTTGACCATGACAGCAGGGGATCAAGGGGCCCAAGCAACGTGATACCTCCCACATTCCCACCAGGCTGCTCACCCAGCTGATGTCCCTTTCATCTTTGCCTGTGCTCTTGCCTCCAGAGACACCCAATAGCGTCAGCCCTGAAATTCCTAAGATACCATGCTAACTAATACATTATGCTGAAGATTATAACTATTCCCGAGCAGACCACAACCAGGTGGAAAGAATTTCCTATCTTCCTCTTCCACCTGCACTCTGGTAGGAGACATGAGGTTCAGCCTGGCAAGGGGAACTTTTTCCCCTCAAGTAATTCCAGCTGGGACACTGCAGTCAGGCCACCCTTTCTGAGCACAAGTATCATAAAGGCATAGAACAATCCACTGTTTGCTTGAACTGTTAATTAAGGAATTACACTAATGCTGTTCTTGTCTAAAGACTGGCTGCTAAAGAGGTGTAATTAGTTATTCACATCCGTGGTCCAACTCATATGAACTACAGTGGTCCAGTTGCTAGTGAATGGGGTCCATAAAGCTGGTCAAATATTTTTGCATGATGCTTTTGTTTGTTTCTTGAACAAAAGTGTCTTTTTTCCCCTAAAACAAAGCTTTTCTTGAGAAATGGTGATATCATCAACAATTTCACTGTCTTTTTTTAGCTGAGTGCCTCTCTCTCCAACCCTGTGGGACAAAGGGCTTCCTTATTTCCACCACAGCTCTAATACATCACATTACAAACCCCACTATTAAAGCAACTGGTATTCTTGATAGCGGCAGCCAAGGGCTTTTCCAGGCCAGTGAAGAGGCAAGTCCACAGGGCTGCAGCGAACCACATGTTCCACCAATGCCAGCATTAGCTTGTCTGTGGTTGTTGAAGGACTTTTGAGCAAGGCCCTCATTAGCCCTGAGGCAATGAAGTGGTCTTAAAGTGGATGTGAGCATATAGCTACGATCAAAAGAGTCTTCTTTTAAGGAAGAATTGTCTTCTATCTGTGAAAACCACACACAGACCCTGCTTTTAAGAGCAGCAAATTCATATAATTTAAAAAAACACCCCCCCCCCAAAAACCACCTTGTGTTTTTCTTTGCATACTTGTGAAGAGGGTCTCTCAGATATGACCTTTCTAAAATGTCTGTCAATGATCAGCTATAAAGCAAGAGATCTCAGTAATGCTTTTCTAATGCAGAGCGAAGAGCAGCCAACTTCCCATAGAAAAGGAGGAGGATTTTCTCAAACTAATTTTATTTCCTTATCTTTAGTCATCTGTTGAAAAGAAAACACTAAATATATTTCTCAGTCTACTCCTTCCAGTGATAGCTCGAAGGAGTAAAGAACCATATGCTCCTTCAGCTGATCTATCCTGTCTCCATGACAATGCACATTTACAAAGTTTGCTTCTAACAACTTTGTAGTATGAGCTCCAATTGCTTGTAATTAAGGGTACGAGGCAGCCTTTCGGGGGAGAAGAGCTGCTTGTTGCTGCGGCTACATCGGCCGGGCTCCCCTTCCCGCTTCTGCTGGAGAGCGATGCCTTTCTTAGGCGAGGCCGTTACGCTGCTGCACAGAAACTGCCCAGACCTTCAGCTGGTGGAAATCAGTTTAGCTTCAGCCATGTCAGTGCAGCTCAGCCATCTAGCACCAGCCGAGAAGTTGACACACTTAGTCCCTTCAAGTTCTATACAAGTTTTAATACCGAAGACACCTTAAAAGGGTTTTTACTTATCAGAAAAATCTTAGATTTTCAGAGTGTCCTCCTTGCTAAAGGATGTTTTGCTCACACAGTGTTTTAATTCAGTGAAACCAGATTTCCCAAAGGTTCCTCTATCCGGAGTACAGCAGGGCCTTGAAGCTGTGACCTCCTCGAGCAGGACAGAAGAATGGAGGAGCAGGAGCTGGGCACGGGTGCCCTGCGCGAGAGCACCCAACACGGCTGAAATGCAGGCAAGGGGGGAGGGGGTAGCTGGCTAGTGGGGAAGGGAGACAGTCTGCCAGAAAATAAAGGGGCACGATTTACCAACAAGGGGGCTTAAGCGTCAGTAGTAAAAGCAAAAAGTAGCAACTCTAAGGTGGGAAGGTGCACTGTGTGTCTCAACAAAGGCAAATCATAGGATTTGACGGCATCGCTTTTAATGTCTTAAAAATGTAGTTTTAGACATAGGCATATTTTATACTAAAAAAAAAAAAAAAAAAAAAACCAAAACCAAAAACCAAACAAAAAACCCAATTCCTTGTTTGATCATCTTCCCAGTACCTAAGGCAGATCAAAGGTTGGAAAGTCCCATGTTTAAGGCTTTTACTCCTCTCACGGCGGCAGCTCAGCTCACCCCACTGTGGTGGGCTGGAGTGGGTACCTCGGGAGGGGTGTCCCTAAACCAAGGGGAGGAGAGGGATCCTGGGCAGTGGCAGCAGGTTGCACCCATCCAAGGGGACGAAGGAATGCCTGCCTGGCCGTGTCGCTCCCTGAAAATCCTTGCAGGGGCCGGGTGCTGCAAACACCCTTTGGAGTCCTGGCACAACCTGCCCAGGATCCAGACCCCAATGGGGCAGGCTGTGTCCTGAGACCTATGGTACTACAAACTCACCCCAACAGGGATTTATTTAGCTTATTGACTCTTACTGGCGTGCTCGTGGTTAGCAGCATGCTGCGTGACATGCACAGCCAGCTGCAAAGGGCAAGGGAGCCGCCCAGCAGAGCGCTTAGGCTGGGGCACCTCTAAAATTTAGGGATCTTTTCCAAAATAGCATTCAGAGGGGCCAGGATCAAGAAGTCACTTCACAGCTCCAGATGCATCATATCAGGGGTAACCAGTCAGTAAATACAGTTGCCGCCTTGGGCTTTTAGCCTGTGCAAAACAGTGGACAATATCTGTTCTGGGACTTCAGGGAACTATCAGCACCCAGGAAAGACATCAACCAACAAAAAGGCAACCACTACCACCCCTCCTGCTGCCCAGGGATGTCAGGGCAAAGCCAGGGAGAGACCACACTCTCCCAGGGAGAGGAGATGACGCAGTGGCAGATTTTACACGTTAGCCCTTTAGATTTGTTGGATCTTTCTTAAAAGAGTTAAGAAAGGGTCAGAAACACTGGCAGGTGGGAAGCGGCATAAGAGCGGGACAGATGCCATGTTTGTGGGGGCAAACAAGCAAATTGCCCGTGATGGGGACCACTGCTCCTGGAGATGCAGGTGACCAGCCTTCCTGGCTGAAGCAAGGTCTTACCACCCAGAACCAGGTGTGGCAGACCTCATCTTTATTCTCCTTTAAATCCTTTATATTCCTGTTTTTTCCAAGTTTCTTGGGTTTTCCTTTTTTTAAAAAAGCCAAACCTTAATACACAGTATTTTTTAATCTTTTATTGTTTTATGTTTTTCTTCTGTGTTAAGAGGTTTTTTACTGCAACTGCAAGAATAACTTCCATTTGAAAACACCATTTGCCAGAAAAAGTTGACATACTCCAGTACTTACAGAAGCCACATTACATACCAAACAGTATACAGAAGTTTGGATTTACTTCTAACCAAGCAAGCCAGGATGCCCAACTTATCGCCCATTTTAATGGACAAAAAAAAAAACCCAACCCCACCAACTTATACTACAATATAACAACAGAAAAGCATTCAGGAACCAGCTGCGTCTGGACCACAGGCTGTCAATTGGCAGCCTCCACCTAAACAAGCGCAGAAAGACGTTATACTGTTATTTTCAGAGCCCGTGTGTTTCACTGTTCCCCAATCGGTACAATAGCTGTCAGCGCTCCTGTTTTGAATTTCACACATTTGCTTAATCAGAAACCAACAGAAATACACAACCAGCTGAAGTGGTGCATGAGACTCAAATTCTTTCTTTATCAAGGAGTAACCCAAGATACAGGTTGCAGATCAGGTTAACCCCACATAATCAGTTTCAAATGGACCTATAGTACATATTTCAGCTCAATAATAAAAACTTCAGCTGGCTAAGATGTGACTGTATTTAAAAAAGTATAAAAGAACAATGATACATTTATTTTAAAACAAACCTGACACATTTGTTTGAATTGTCAGAATGAAACATTTAAAGATTTTTTCTTTCTGTAGTTCACAACCCCATAACTGACCCAGGCAGCAAAATCCCTGTGAGTTTATCAGTATCATGACTTAACCCCAGCTGGCAACTCAGCCCCACGCAGCTGCTTGCTCACTCTCCCCTGATGGGATGGGGGAGAGAATTGGAAGAGTAAAAGTGAGAAAACTCGTGGGTTGAGATAAAGACAGTTTAATAGGTAAAGCAAAAGCCGCACACGCAAGCAAAGCAAAACAAGGAATTCATTCACCGCTTCCCATGGGCAGGCCGGTGTTCAGCCATCTCCAGGAAAGCAGGGCTCCATCACACCTAACCATTACTTGGGAAGACAAACGCCATCACTCCGAACGTTCCCCCCTCCCTCCTTCTTCCCCCAGCTTTATATGCTGGGCATGATGTCCTATGGTCTGGGATATCCCTTGGGTCAGTTGGGGTCAGCTGTCCCAGCTGTGTCCCCCCACAACTCCTTGTGCCCCCCCACCTCCTCGCTGGTGGGGTGGGCTGAGAGGCAGAAAAGGCCTCGGCTCTGTGCAAGCACAGCTCAGCAGTAACAAAAACATCCCTGTGTTACCAACACTGTTTTCAGCGCAAGTCCAAAACATAGCTCCATACTAGCTACCATGAAGAAAATTAACTCTATCCCAGCCCAAACCAGCAAAATCAGGTATTTTGATTTTTGCTAGAGTGGCAATTTTCACTAAGAAACCTCTATCATTAAAATTTTCACTGCTTGTACATCCCATTTAAACACAAACTGGGTGCCCAAAAGCTGGCAAACACAGACTTCTGTTGAGCAACTTTCTGCTGCTCTGCTCCTCCCAGCCCTCGCCCTCCCGGCAGCCAGGCCCAGGACACTGCTCACAAGCTGTCTCCACATCCATTTGACGCCTGCAAATATATGCCAAGTTCTAATTATGCTTGACAGCCCTCTAGAAATTCAGTTTTCTTTTTCCCCCACCCTGAAAATGCCAGATTCCTCCTGAAGTCTATTTAGAGGGAGTGAAGCTAAGGCTTCTCTAATTAGAGCTGAGTCTCCAGTTATCCCTTCACCCCGTATACCAGGAGCTAAGACGAGTTCTGCCAGAGAGGAGTCACATCTAGACTAGTCTACCAGCATTATGCAATGAAAGGAGGTGTGCTGTTCAAGAAGGAGTTTGTGCTGGGAAGAGAGAGACAGCTCAGAGTCACAGCTTCCTCTTCAAGCCTCCGAAACTCACGGATTCAGGAAGATTTGGTTTCCCCAGTACAAAACACCCTTCTTTCGGGGAGTAAGAGCCAGCCCAGCTTGGGCTTTGCTAATCTCTCCGTTTAGTGGGAAGGCACACGAGACTTGTCGTGCCAGGAGCTTAGGATGCACCGCTCAAAGTTATTTGGTGCCTCCGAGAGCTCCCTGGTGAATGACAACGTAAAGGATTCAATGTGTGTGCCCAAGTGTTGAACAAACACCGCCTATTAAAGAGTTTAAGGGGAGGAAATGCTTTCCAGACACACAAGCCTTTTCTAAGGGAATTGCTACTCTGTAGGATGTCAGACACATAATGCCGATGCCATAAATGTCACCGTACAGCAGTTTTCATTCAGAAAATATGATTTATGTCAAGAAAACCCAAAGAAATATATATCCCTTTTAATTCCTCTTACCCCTGCCCTTTCTCTGGGGCTTTGGGAAACAGGCTTCAGGAGAAGCTTTGAACAGTCATGCAAAAAATCAATCACCTCCAGCTTTCAGAAGGTGGGAAAAAGCTAAAAAATTGCCACATCTTTTGGGAAGTCAAGAAAGGGGCACAGCCCTGGCAGATAGCTCCCGCACAGCTCCGGTGCTTTCGCAGCCTGGCTCCCCAGCCCACCTCACCCCACCGTGCTGCCAGCACAGCCCACCCTTGGGGACGAGTGGCTGGCGGGTCCCAGGGACCGACGAGACATTTTTTACTAGCAAGGATTTCAGGCCAGAAGCCTGGTAGAAAAAAAAAAAAGCAAGCCATCAGCGCCAGTAGAAGAGTTGCTTGCTTCCTGCAAAATTATTGTACCCCAATGTGAAAAAAAAGTAAAGTATTTTTTCCTATCCTGTTTGGGGCATACATACGACGAGGAGCAGATGGAGCCAGAGGCACCTTACAAGACTGTGGTCAGATGAACCCAAGCGAATAGGTATGCATGGATGGCAGCAAGCCCTGAGCCCACGCGGTCAGCAGCGTCTCTGCTCCCATAACGTCGAGCTCAGGCCGGGACCAGGCTGCGTCTCCTGACGTCCCCTGGGTCTGGGAACCCTGGAAGGTGTCCCCTTCCCCATATCTAGGAAAACTAACCTGTTTTTCTTATTCCTTTTTCCTATTTACTTTGTTTGTTTTACAGTTCCTTAAGCCAAGAACTCTGCTATGCTTATTAATGTTGATCCTAGAGGAGTTTCTCTGGAGGTTCGGGGTAAGCGGCCATAGTTGTGGTGCCACAGCATTGAGACGCTCTGGTTTGCTGGGGGCTGCGTCGTGTTAGATCCCCACAAGTACATAGTGAGGGACCGCAACAGCCCAAAGAGCTCATAGCCTGGGGAGACAAGCCGGGCAAAGAAAATGTAAGTGTCCTTATCATGTAGGGAGATTAAGATCCTGGTTGATTTTATTTAATTGCCTCCAGCTCCCTTTGATCAATAGGGAAAGACAGACATCGGGGGGTGACCCAAACCAAGATGGACTAAATGCCCTGGAGATGAGCCTATATAACTCCTTAGACAGCATAGGGAATTTACAGCAATGGTCCCCCGGGTTTAAATGTGTTACTTAAGCAGGGTTAATCCAGGCTCGAGTTACTGGCTCAGGACTGCATCCAGGCTTGGGTTCAAGCTGAAAGCCTGCAGCTGGCAGAGGAGTTGTGCCTGCATCCTTGGAAACCCAGACCAAGACCTGGACAGAACAGCCACCCCGTCCCCCTATTTTTTGCTGTATTACTGTTGCGTTTTATGGTCACCAAGCTGGCTTTCTCCCCGCCCCGCCTTTGATATGTGACTCCCTGGAGTGGGCTGTTTGTCCCCCCAGCAGAAAATAAAGAGTCACACCAGCAGCAGAGGGTGTGGGGGCAGACGCTTTTTGGGCATCAGAACTGGCAGTTTTTAGAGCCTCCGAATGAGTAGGCGACTGTGCTGAGGCTCTTTCTCCCACCACAAATCACGAAGCCAAATATCTCAGCTGCACTGCATGTCTGCAGGAGCTCCTCCTCCGGTGCTGGCTAGTGTGGGAAGGGCTCTGCTGGCACGCAGCTCACCCCAGCGCTTGCGTGCATGTGGTCAAAATTAAGGCGAGCCCCAGCGCGTGTGTTTGAGAGGCACACGAGCGCAAAGCCCTCCTGCCACTTATAACCTGCCTGGCTTCACAAGAGCAACCCGGAGCACACCAAGCATCGGGACTACGTGCGACCGGCCAAACCCTCCCGGGTTTTTGGCACTTGGATAGCCCTGTGTGGGGAGGAGGAGGGAGGAAGACGTGGGCATAAGGGCACCAGGGAGCAGAGGTCTTCTCTGCTGCTTCTTAGAGAAGGGAGGGAAACAAATTAGCTAAAGGTAGTGGAAACAGATGTACTTATGTATCTCGTACCCTATAAAGGAAAGGCCCTTCCAGTGAAACAGATGGGTTTAAGTGCCATTTAAAGCAACTCCTGCTTTACCCAAGAAAGCCTCGCACAAGCTTTGCGTGTGGATTACGCAAGCAGTTTATACAAGAAAGAGTCTGGCCACACGTCTCTAACATCACAGGAAGCTTTCTTAATCAAAGCTGAACCAGAGGAGTCAAGAAAAACAGCCCCTATGTCCTTGAACTTCAAGCAGTGCTACTGACTTAAACTACCTGTGGTTGGGAGCTGAGCTTAGTTCTGTAACTGCTGCTTCTCTTTCCCTTTTCTGCTCGCCTCCTTTGATAGCCTGGTCTCAGGGAGACATTTTTTAGGAACATATAACAGCACGGCTTCATTGTTTCTCGTGAATCGTAACGACCATCACAAAAGCGCATAGGCAAGAGGTGAAGAGATTTCACAAAACCAATCACACAAGCAGAAGTTGTCACTATAGGTGTCATGTCTCTAAATTCTTCAGAGTTGAGCCACCAATTTAGCACGTGCTGCCTCAGCCAGTTTGCACCTTTCCCTACGTTAATTTCCTTCAGGGACCAAAGCAACGAGAGCTAAGCAATAGGCTTCAGAGATTTCCTTTTTCTGCCTCTTTTCTTTTACAATCCTGTGCTGCAGACTAGGGTCATAACCAATATGTACTTTAGACCTGTGAATGGAGCAGCATGTGGAAGACGGGTAACACCTTAATTTCTCCTTGTGTTCAGTGAAAAGGTACTAGACACAGAAAAAGGTGGAGTTATTTGTTCTCTTTCAGTCAAGGCACTACTTAACAACTAAGACCTCAAAAAACAAAGCAGTAAAAATGATCGGACAGTCAGAATTTGTTAGAATAATCGATATGGACAGAGAAAAGATTAGCTTGAATGAAATTTAGAGAGAAAAATATCCTCTCATCCTTCTTCCATATAGGCTAGTCCAACCCCTCAGCTCACGCTGCTGCTGCTGCCATTTCAGAAGTGACAGCTTTCAAAAGAGCCAGGACTGGTTTGCAATGCTAAGCTGAGGGAAGCACGCGCAAGCAACAGCTGAACACAAAAATGCAGAGGAAACTAAAGTGTTTTTAAAAGAAAAAAAAAAATAACCCCAAAGATATAAAGTAGAGCTGGTAAAATAGAGTGGAGTCAAGGCAAAAGGCTCCAGCAGTGAAAGAAAAGTTGCAGTTTTGGCTCATTGCTTAAACCAATGCTTAAGAAAGAAAGTCTAGTACTGACAAAGGCGAGGAAGTAGGGAAACACTCAACATACCTGCTGGTGGCTATGTTAAAAACCTGCAGGTTCATCTCCTGCAGAAAAGAGCATTCCTAGTAGACTACTGCTCCATCTGCTTATACCCACGAATGCTCCCACCACCAGCACTCATCTACCCTTGTCAACAGCACACACTTGAGCCTTTTCCCTGCAAGCACTTACACCTGTTTCCTGCAAAGCTGGTGGCTGTGCTCACACACTTCTCCTATTGTCTCGTAGGTTAGGGATCAGCTGGCCCTATACGAGTCGTACCTAGAAATAGTCCTTGTGTCATCGGTACCTCACCTGTTATGCTTCAGATGTCACTCCAACTAGCCAGTGCCTTTCTAACAGTGTGGGAAGGAAACGAGTAGCACGTTAACACCATCACCTCACTCCTGTTTCCACCTCTTCAGGGTCAGCTGTCCGCTCCAGGCTACAGCCCCATGTTGCTAACAGGGTTGAAGTCACACAACCCCTTCTGTTCATCATTAAAAAAAAAAAAAAGCAATACAATGTTTTTGGCTGAGAGGGGAGAGAAGAAAATTGATTGTAACTAGGAGTCCAAATAAACCTGTCTGCTCTTTGTTAGATACTACAGGACATGCAGTGGTAGATGAGCGCAAAGCTCTGGGATGAGCATGGACAAGTCGACAGAACTAGTGAAGAAAACTTTTCTCACACATTTGAGAGCAAAGTCACTAAAATATAGCTACCGTAACGGTAGGATGGGACAACACTTTAAGGTACTTTCACAAGAGAACAAACTTGTCCAAATTTTCCATCTTCACGTTGCACGTGTTTCTCAGGCCAGATTTTTGGTGGCTCTTTCTTGGATGGAGCGTTTCCAGAGCTGCTCTTGGCCTATGGAGTGAGTCCTTCTGTCTGCAGCAGGAAAACAGAGTGGAATAGTGGCAAATACAGAATTTGTACGGGTATAACTCTTCTCACCTCAGCATGACCACGCCTGACTTACACCCTTAGTGATGGTGACGCCTGAACTGGGACTGGATCTTCATTACTGTTTTCTGGCCTTGGTCAGTGCTTCGGGCAAGGCTCTGAACAGCATTGTCTCTTTCTAACAGAAGAGGAACATGCGACAGAGTCCTTTCAATGTGTGTGTCTCACGTCATGCAATTCAGAAATGCATGCAAAAGAGCAAATACTCAACCACCCATTTAAACAACCCGGAGGAGCGTTACTGAGAGGCTATAGAACACTAGCAGAGCACAAGGGTGAGGGCAGTGTATTTGGTGAGTGTAAGGTTAAATATTTGAACAACAAACTGGAATTCAGCCAACTCAGCATTTTATTCAAAAGGAAGGACATGAGGGATAGCTGAAGCTGGCATCAGGGTAACACAGAAAATTCCAAAGGAAAGGAGAGAAAATGAACAAACAAGGATATTCACAATGGAAAGAGGGAGCTATGAATGACCTGAAGCTCAGAGAAAAATCAGTTTCGGGTATGTGGGAAACAGATCACTGGCTTGAGAAGAAATGTGGTTGTAATGACTCTGTAAGAAAGGTTTGGGCAAAGCCAGAGAATGACTGAAACTAAGGCATGAGGAAGGAAGAACGGCTGTTAAATACCCAGCCACTATCAGATATCATTTAAGCATGATGCTGGTTTTCAGACCAAAAAGAATAACAAATCTTCCAATTGAGTATGCACGAACCATAAAAACATTAGAAAAAATGTTTAGGAAATGAAAAGGTATATGAAGGCCAAGGAAGACTTCATTACAAGTTAAAACTATGTCTCTGAAGGTACTTGCTGAGCACCCCCTGGTTTCAGTGGAGTAGACATTCAGGCTATTTGTCTTGGCCCGAGACGCCACGTAAGGAAGAGGACTTGGGTTTCATGTCAGGGAGTGATGAAGGGGGAATCTCCTCCTAAAGATAATTTAGCCCATCCCTTCTAGGGAGTCAGAGAGAACAAAACTGGCTTGCCTCCCAGTCAAATCAGAAAAAAAAAAGTGCCAGTTTTGGGCCACAGCAATGGTACTGTTTTCTGTGCTTGTTCTCCCTTATTTGAGAAATACTGGGGAAGTTTGGTGTCATCTGGTTTCTGGAAGCATTCCTCATAAGACGTAGAGGGATGGACCTTGCAGCCTTTGATGAGGAAGACAAATAGAACTGAATCTATAACAAGAGGAGGAAACCCTTGTTGGTTTTTTTTATTCCAGATGCTCATTCAAACATTTAAGTTAGCATTAAAAAAAAAAAAAAAAAAAAAAGCTTAAAACAGACTAACCAAAATCACTCTTAATCAGGTTTTGTTTCCATGGCACCTTTGATGTCATAAGCTTAATAGCTCTCCAGGGATCCATAGTGTCTTCCAGGATAAAAAAAGGCTAGACAACCTGAATGCCAAGTGTTGAATACACCCTTAAAAATATCCTTTCTGAAAAGTTTTCAGGCCTCCCTTCTCTTTTAAGAATCAAGGGAAACCAAAAATCAAACCAGGAATTTCCCCCTCCCACACACCCCCACCCTGCATATCACCGGAAATCTTTGCACAGCAGTTGAAATATATGGAGACCTACAAATATATTATTAAACTGCAAAGGAAATGCATAAAAAAGACTGTTATAAAAATAGCTGTAAAACACTTTTTTTCATTCTACAGATGCAAACTCTCAAGAAACATCTTTCTGTCAAAACTGAAACAGATTGTGGTGTTCAGCAGCACATTTCTTTGCTAGGGAAACATTCTTGGTACAGTATTTTTGCTCCTCGTCTGATGTTTTTTCCAAGGATTTTCTAATTAATCATGGTGCTGATGGATGATAGCAGCCATGCTATGGCTGCTACTAACACACACAAGTCTCACCAGAGGTAAAGTAGGTGTAATTTGCTTTTATTTAAAAACTTTTGCTCAGTAATATTTTTATGGCCTGATCTGGCACTTGTGGTCAAGCAGCATTCCCAGTCCCACCAGTCTTCAGGATCCTTATCTGATTTTATAAGAAGAAAAAGGAGCAGATCTTTGGTTTGCTGCTTTTCTGGTTATCCAGCCACTGCCAATGTTTGAGGAGCGACGCATCCCTCTGCCTGGTGGGTTTAGCATGTATAGGAGAGGGACTGAACCTTCTGATGACAACGCTTATGGAAAATTGCTGCAGGAGAAATTAAATATCATGAACTGTATTAAAAAAAGCAAAATCCTAACCTTGATTAGAAGCTTTGTTTCTCTGAAGGTAGAGCGTAAAGATTTTGCTGCGGTTATAGTAAAATACACAGCAAAGGTCTACTAACTTTGATGGAAAGAATCACTTAGATTCAACTTCTTTTCAAATAAAAGTTGATGAAACTCTGTTTAAGAGATGCTGAACATGTATATCAAACAAGATGATACCTATAAAACATGATATGAAGAAAATAAAATAGTTCTTCAAATTAAAAGCCACTAATCAAATTACTTTATCGTTTACTGTTGCTAGAATAGAAAAATGAATCAATGCTGTATCCTTCACATGTCCGGGCTTGAACTCTGCAATACATGTAGAGTGAACCTGGATGCTGTCAAACGAGCCAAGGTACTAGCTAGCTATAATTTATAGCCCATTTAGCAAAATAAATAAGCTTGTCATATTGAAACAATTATCATATTTTTAAAGGATAATATCTAATGGAATTTTAAGCATAACTGAAAAAGTGGATGTTACCTCTATACATGAAAGGATTTGAACTAAAATCACTGTACTGGTGAATTACTCTAGGCTTTTGATGATCTAACAGAGAGTGTAACAGAGTTTATTGTACCTTAAATCACCCGTGTACATCTCAGAATTTGGCCCCATCATACTTTCTTTGATACGAAACGTAGTGGCTGGTCTATATTGGTCTAGAGTGGGAAGAAAAGAAATAAAACCACAGATTTGAAAAAAACAAACAAAAAAAGCATATACTTCCAGATGCAGTAATTATATATTTGTTTTCGTGTTTGGGCTACTAGCTTGTTTGTCGCTCTAACCTTGTGTCATTATGGAAAAGATAAAGTACGTTACTACAGTGTATTAAAAACAAGGAAAAAAACCCTTCTCATATTTTGGTAATACTTTTTTCCTAGTTATCTTGTGTGGCTTGTATTTTGCATAATGGGACAGATTTATTTAGATACATATTTATGTATTCATATATTTACATGTTGTTATTCCATATTATGTTCTGTAACAAACATCAGCAATTTTCTCATCGGGAATTTTTGCAGGTAAAGTTTCCCAATGAACCATCCAGCCATTCATATACAGACCCATGCTCAAGTTTTAATGTGTTTCTATTCATCCTGCTTAAAAACAAACATCTCCAGACAGAAGAGACTGACGGGTACATGAAAGACCACTTTAATCTCCTTCCCCAATCAGTGCAGATGTATGAAGTGTGGTATAAACTGGAGCATGCTTAACTCACGTTGTGGGAAGCCTTGGAAAGGTGCTTTCCAAAATACTGCTGTATAGGAGAACATTCCTTATAAATTACTTTATAAGAGAAGGATGAAGAAAAATAATCTCCGTAGCTGGTATTGGGAACAATCGATAGTTGAGCTCGGTGGAAGCTGGTTGCCGATATGCTTACAAGCTGTGTTAGGTATGGCACTTACAAGGCAAAACCAAGCAAACCACGCCTGCCTATTAAGTTAATAGGAAATGCATATACTACAAATCTTGTGAAGTTATACATCTCTCTCTTCTGTTTGGAAAGTGAGTCACTGATTAAAGACAGGGGCCAGGACCTGTAGGGGTCCAGATCTGTGGCTGGAGCAAGTGGAAAGCACAAATAATTCAGAATTTTTAAGAGCATGTTGTTATCATCACTATACACACCCACATATGAACACACTGACTTATCCTAACTTTTTTTTTTTTGGCAATTGGAAATCAAATAGAATCTTTTAAAAGAAAAAAAAGGTCTTACTGAAAGCTGTTAACTTTTCCATCTTGAAAATATTGTCCTCCTTTTTTTCTTCTTAGTCATAATTTCTCCTTCCTCAGACTTGTCTTAACCACTCTCTCCCTCCCGCTTTCTTTCTCTCTTGGTGACTAACGGGTTTCAGGAATGAACTTCAGAGGAGCCTGAAAGAAAAAAATCTCTTCCAGATTGGCTATTTTTCAATTAACTCCTACAAATACATATTGCAGGCAGTTCAGAAGACTGGCCATAAAATACACACTCTTTCATCTCCATGTTACCCTTTCAGCTGCAGTTCCAGGTAGCAATAATCAGAAGCTGTCAGTGAACTTCAGTCAGCATCACTTTCTTTAGGATCCATGCTCAGGACTGATTTTTGCAGTACAAGTTCACTCTTGCCAAAAGGAGATGTTCTTAACAAACATGCCACTTTCTTCCATTCTTCCACCGCTTTTTTTTTTTTCCTTAAGAGCATATTAGTTTCCTGCTTGATTCAAATCCTCTCTTAAACTGACCTGAGTCACCCACCCTCTGTTTTCATAGTCAATGGTGGGATTCCAGCATCTTTTCTCTCTGCATCATCCACACAGCAGCACTTTTTGTCTCCCACTGCATGTTCCTTTTGACGAGCCCAACTCAGTTTACCTCAAAAAATACCTCTTTCTCTCTTTCTCTCCTCTTATCCATTCTCCACCCCTTCCTCCCCTCTGTCCAATCAGCAGAGTAACTCCAGTATTAAAGATAAGCATTTTTTTTTCAAACTCACTCAGCATTTCTGTCCAAGTGAGATAAAAAATATAGGTTTTCTATTCCCATCTTTAAGTTTTACCTTTAAACTACTACTTCAGCACCTTTTTACTTTACCTATTCCGGGGATTCGATTTCTCTTACGTTTAATGTTCTTCTGTCCTAAAGTTCAGCATAAGATCAAATATTCAAAGGTACCAAGCATCTCCCAATTATTCCAGATTTACATCACAGTAATAGAGAAAAATCTGGACTCAAAGCCCCAGAGCGACGTCTGTGCCACTGATTTTATTATTATTTGAATGTACTATAGTGTCCCCGATAAAAACCACATGTCTCTGATTTACACAATGGCCTCTAACCTCAGAGTTAGCTTTTTCTTCCACAGACCCATAAAATGCACATAAGGAGAAAATAAGGGCCACGGCTAACATAAAAGAGAGCTGAACTGCAGCAGCTTTAGACCCAGCAGTTTCCGATTGTTCCATTTTTGCAGGAGATCAGTGGCCAAGCGAGAGGCAGGACCCTCCGACGGCACTGCAGCCCGGCCAGGGGCTCAGGAGTCACAGGGCACCACGCGCCGGAGGGAACTCAAAACACATCCCCGGTTTTTTGTTTGTTTTGAAATTAAACCCAACAGAGCAGAAAATACTCAGCTTGATCCACCTCAGATCAAATACTTCTTCATCGGTCTGCATGTGTACCATGTACAGGACTGATCCTACCACAGCACTTCATCTTTAGAAGAACTTGTCTAATGATTACAGCAAGGAACAAG
Organism: Gypaetus barbatus; assembly: GCA_028022735.1. Classification (NCBI taxonomy): domain Eukaryota; kingdom Metazoa; phylum Chordata; class Aves; order Accipitriformes; family Accipitridae; genus Gypaetus; species Gypaetus barbatus. The sequence continues at coordinate 26,471,256 of CM051549.1, read as the reverse complement.
GAGCTGAGTTACCTAGGTTATGGTCCTGGCTCTGTTTGAAATTCCTCCCCCCCAAAAAAAGAAAAAAAGAAACCCAAAAGTTTGGAGACCTTGCTGGCAGGGCACTCCACCAACTCCCGGAGCGTGGTGTGATTTACACCAGCTAGCACTCGGGCCAAGGCTCCACTGCTGTTTCACAAGCCCTGTCTTACTCACTTTCTTAGTAAAAAGAATCTCTGTTTGTGCTTCTTAGCTTAAACTTGGTGGTTTGAGGAAAACTACCAGCTGGGCACTCTCCTGGGGGAACGAGACCACAAACGTCTGTGGGTGAGAGGGGCCAGCCTGTGTTTCTAGCTCACGCCTGCGATGTTTATCAGGATGGAGAACTGGATGCGACATCCTGCAGGGAGCTTCCTTTTATCACGGAGCTCGAGCATGGGGACAGAATTCCTTTGAGCGAGACCTCTACACAGGTACTCAAAACTAACTGTTAATAATGAACTGAATTGAATTGAAACTCAGACTGTTTTACTGCTACTCGCTTCACACTCCCAACACTTTACAAAAGCTGGAATTCAAATAAATGCTCTCTACCTGACTTGCGATGGCTTCAGATCAGTCCCAACAGCCATTATAATATTTGAATGCTCTATAATTTCATTAGCCTGGCTTTTTTTCATAGACGTTTTATTTGAAGTATTTTTGCTGTGCTCTGATAATATTAGAGTAAATTGTGCAGCATTGCACTGGCTTTTTGGTGATGACCATCCAGCAGGCTGGTAAAAAAAAAAGAAAGAAAAATCCCAAGGTAACAGGCTGTGGTCGCTGCTTTTTAAAGTTTTTCTGTACCCAGGATTTCAGCCACGTAACTTCTACCCATTTTAAAGGTCTTACGTAACAAAAACCCTTTTCACATGTTTGGGCTAGTACTTAAAGCACTGTAATGTATTTGTGGCCCTGTTCATCCACGCAACAAATATTCCCTAAAATATGCTTAGGGGTCTGAATGGCAAGAGGGAATGCTTTATCTTGTGATGCTTTTTGTGGCTGCTGCCTCCAGTTGTCCTTCAAGCATCTGTCTGCAGAGATGCCTCAGCTATTCACAACGTAGCTGCTGAGTCGCCAGTTTGCAACCCAGTGTACGGAAGAAACCTACACTTGGTACAGGTCTACCTCAACGTAAACTCCAGACTCTGAGTAGCTGCCACATGGAGAGATGAGCCACCACCCTAGCACGGGTGGGAAGAAGGACAGCACGGACTTCTCCCTGAGTAATCACTATTCATCGCAGATTAAGTCATCCCTGCTTATCAGTCACAGCCCTTTGGGTCTTAGCTGTCATTTAAACTAACAGCCTTTTACACAGCCCCAGCCATAGCCAGAGGTCTTCAGGTAGCTCTAAACAGAAATTATAGCTATTGTAAACGCCCTTTACTTTGCAAAAGAGGTGAAATGAGGTTTACTGTGAATAAACATTCAGGTGAAAGCTTTCCAAAAGGCACAGTCTTTGGGATTTTTGACAATAGATGCCATTTAAAAGTAGTTTTGTTTTGGGTTTGTTGTTTGTTTGTTTTTTTTAAATCACATTGTTTTCTTCTCTGTGTAAGTGGCATGCAAAACATGAGTAGGTCAGTGAATAATGGTAGATTTGGTGGTATTTGCTTCTTTGGATTGGTGCCTAAGTAGTCTAAATCACGTATACACATGCTGGCATCACTGGACGTGAGATTACAGAAACGGAGAATTACATATGCCTTTTTAGTAATTAAAATTTCTATTGTATTTGATGCCTTTATTAGGAGTCCCTGAGCCCTCTTAATTCCCAGTATTAGAATCCCTGTTGCCTATTTTTAATATTCTTGAGATGTAAATACATTTTTCACATCGCTTTAAGGACCTCATGTGAATAACACCCAAACAAACACAAAACAGTGATTCATATAATTTCTGGATACTTCACATGCAAGTAGTATGAATTCAGGTCATGGAGCGCAGTGAATTTATGAGGATGCTATACTGGCTGGTAAGACCAATTAAACACAAAAGCAAAGTAGATTGCTTTAGCTGTTTTGCAAAAAAACTTTGAATATTTCATTTGCATTTTGTTTACCAGCAGCTCCCAGCAAGTTTCAGTCAGACGCGTGTTCTCACGAGCTAGTCCGTCCCATTTGCATTTTAGCACTGCCATATTGCTGCGGCTGTGACAAGCAGAAGGAAGAGGCCATTCCTTTAAAAAGGGCAAAATTCAGTATTGCCGAAGAGATGGCAACGGGCTGACCCTGTCACCTGCTCCGCTGCAAAGCAGCACCTGCAAGCAGCGACTATCGCAACCTCTGAAAGCTGGATAAGGTCATAAGTGAAATGACTAATTGAAGAGGTGAATAATGTAAATACCAGCGTATTTGGTATATGGCTCTTACACCCTCTTACCTTGCTAAACTGTCTATGCACCAGACTGTCCATGCAATCCGAAAGCAAGGCTGCGGTGCAGATTTGCTCCTAATTCTCCTGTGACCGAATGATGCCCTAGGTAAGAGCCCTGATGCTCGTGGCTTGGTGGTGACTACACTGGATGCTATATTTAATGTAACTGCCAGATTTCAAACTGACATAACGACAAAACCTCATAATGTTACTGAAAGTAGGATATTTGAACAGGCAAGAAAGAAGGAGGAACAAAACCTTTGTATATACTGCTATTACATATCCAGCTATACTTAACACTGCATCCAAATTAGATATCATTGTTAATTAGCACAAGTGGAAGAATTTTACTGATTTTTGGTGTTTAACTTCCATTCCCCTCACATTTTGCTTGGCAGGTGTCTGAAACGCCTATCAAACTAACTTCTGTCTTTTGCCCTGGACCCCTCATACTTTACTGTGTTTTCACCAAAAAAAGACCAGTAGTTGCCGTAATAAATCAACCTGGCACTACCTCTGGAAAAGGTCAGTCCCAGTTATTAATCATTGACCTGTTTATATTTTACTGTCCAAAACTGAGAAGTGCCACGTGAGGTGAGGTGGGGCCCGAAACCTTTTGCCTTGTGGTTTTAGGAGTAGATGCTCTGCTAGGTCTTTGTCTGCGATTTCCCATAAGATGGGGCAGGCTCAACACTTTTTCTCAGCTTCAACATATTACAAACATTTTGTCACAATGAGTAAGGCATATCTGCAAACAAAGATGTAACAACTTCATGCGTTGTTCTTTCAGAAAGGCCCCATTCTCTATGTTCAGCAATAACTCCTGAAGTCTGACATATTCCTGTGAAAGAAAAGAGTCTTCCCTGGTTTATAGATTCCCCCAAATATGCTGGCTATCTGCCTCAACAATGAGTACAAAACTTCAGTTACCTGCAGAACAGGTCAGAAAACCGGATGAAAACAAAGACATCGAGATTTCCTGAAGAAAAGATCCTGTGATATTGTTTTGATCGAACCCAAAGTATTTTGATGAAAGGTATTTTAAATAGCATGGAGATTTTAGTTAATGGCTGGGTTTTTTCCCCCACCATGCAAAACTTTTTTCTTCCCCCAAATGGTTGCATTTCTTTTGGCATTGGCTTACTTTCCCAAAGAGCTAGAAGTGATACCAAACAGCGTGAGTGCATGTTGAACACATTTTTCCGGGTGCCTACAGGCACAGCATCATCTTGCAAAGAGTTTTGCTGGGGAGGTTTCAACACTGTATGTTTCTGCAACATTTTCAATGACAGCATCTGGGTACGGACTGCATGGCCACCTACCACACCCTCCTGAGAAAGGCTGGGTGACATTTCTGGTTAAAACTTCTATCAGTGAGAACTGCAGAGCTGTGTTCCCAAAATGCTCACAGATGACTGTCACTTTTGCCAGGTTTTTCATCCAAGTTCAAAAGAAACCATCCCGGGGTCAGAGAATTTTATTTGTAGAGGCTTTAAAAGCTCAAAAACAAATTGAAAAGTTTCTGGTTGAGAGAAATATTTTGTCCAATATGAAACATATTAACTTTGCAGTCCTTTGATTTTTAATCTGGCTTTTTTTTTTTTTTTTAGGGAGCCAGCAACTCCAGAATCAACCTCCTCAAGGTAAAACCTGTCTTTTCCAAAAGGACGTGTGAGACCGAGAAGATGTAAAGCAAGTGTTCCCAGATTGTCTAAATGACCTAAAAGCAATACTATTTTTCTTTACCTCAGGCAAAAATACACACCAAAACACCTGCATATGTGCCTTTGCATACCACGCAAATGCTTTGGGGTCAGGTGAGGGCTCTGAAGATGGACACCAAAATGTTTTCCCTAAACGCATCTTCTCTTTGGTACAGTTGGGCTTTCTGCCTCACCCGTACCTTTCTGCTCCCTTGCCTGTATTCAGCGTAAATGACTGGTGAGAGGTACTTGCTGAACCTGGAGTCCTCTTGGGCAACCTATTCTCCGATTAAATTCACGAGATACATTGTCATGTCCCTCCCATGTTCAAGTATCAGGGGAAAAATCAGCTTCTTATTCTGGAGATTTTCATATAATAGAAGACTGTCAGGCCTTAGTCACTCCTTGCTCATTAATGTCACAGTCCAGCATGGGAACAACAGCGCAGGGGAGAATCCCTCAGCCCGCGTGCCGTCCGTCCCCACCTCCCACGGTTAAGCCACCCGGAGGTGGAGTCCCCGCTCATCACGCAGCGCCAGCACTAGCACCAGAAAAGGCAGAGCGAGGAATAGCTATCGTTACATAGAGCTATCATTAAAGAAAAGAAAAGAAGCCACGCTGTCCCAGGTCATTAGATGACTAGGCCATTATGATGAATGGAAATGAGAGTAGTTCTTACACAAATTGCTTCGCCACCTGCTTACCGAGGTTCAGCAGTGGCTTCCCACGTTGTGACCAGACGGGAAGTGTCAGAGCTCAAAGGAGCATCTCCCAAACCGTGGTGAAGGAGAAAGACATCCTCCTCTCCGCTGCAGTTTCAAAGCAACAGCACATTTGCCTCCCTCCACCTCCTTTTCTCTCTTCACCTTCTGTGTTTTTTTCCTTGCAAATGTTGTGGAAATGAGGTTGTGCATTAAGCAAATCCACTTCTTCCTGGATGCTGCGTACACCGGACTTCCACTTCTTCAGATTTTGCACTGAAGTTGTTCTATTATTTTCAGATTTTTATCCCTTACCTATTGCCATGACATCTGATGAGATAATCTAGTGGGCAAACCTGATCAAAGCACAGGTTTCTCCCTTCCCCCAACACGGGGGCCCAAACACATATAACTGCGTTCCAGCTAATTTAGCAACATAAAAGTGAAACATTTTACATGTAGGATCCGGAACCATAATTTTCTAATGTCAAAGGTCACATGAAATACCTCTTACGTTGTCTCAGCCTATTTCCTGGCATAGCGTTGTAATCTCCGAGAACACATAAATGTTTCAGTATTAGTACTAAGAAGCCACATGAGGGAGCATTTGGAGAATTGAAATGCTTTCCTTGTATCATTGTAAATAAGGGAAGGAATCAAACTTGATCCCTCTGGGTTATACAGAATTCAGACAAATCTAGATGTTATTTCCATTTCCATTTCTCCACTCACATAGGGATGCAGAATTTGTGATTCCCGCTGAAGACAGAGTTTCTAAAAAAAACCCCATTAGTGGTCTGAACCAGACAATTTCTTACTCTTGCCAAGGTATGCTGTGACTGGTATACCTGAAAGGGAGCGCAGATAAGTGGGTTTACGTTTCAACTAAATGAAAATAGAAGAGACTCTGTACAGGTTATCCTGGGCTGAGCGTGGCCGCGGAGCCAGCTTTCCCAGATTATCAGCAGCCTTGGATGACAGTGGCACGGAGTGGTAGGGTCCCAGTTCCCGCAATCTTCAGACTAGGCAAATAGCTCAGCCTACATGCTTCTAAATAACTTTTTCATCTTATGCTTTTATATCTTAGGGTTTACTAAAGAAAATAAACCCCACAGGTACATAAAGTAAAACCAATCTCAATATTTTTATAAGTTGACTCACCATTTTTTGAATGTTTGAGTTTGACAATATCGAAGCTAACCAAAATGGGAAATAAAAAAAATGTCAGCATGAACTGTAATGGGAAATGGGTATGCATTGCTGCTCTGTACTGTTATCTCAGCAAAAAAATCAGCTGCAGCTTGGGCTATCCTCATTGACAGAGTCGTTTCAGTCAAAGAACAACATCAAATGACCGTACTGAAAACATTCTTGCTAGTAGTGCTAAACAGGTGTGGAATGAATAAAAAATTTAGCACTCTACCTCCAAAAGTCAACATCCATAGTAATTGTTGTCAATCAGAGAAACTCATATTAAAGGTCGTTTTGAAATCACTAGAAAAGCACTTCACCAAGATCCCATTTTTTCCTCATTATTTACACCTAAAATTGACTAAGTAATTAACGAACCGCATGAAAATCACGTTGCAGTTATGATGTTATGAGCACTCATTGCTGCGAATGTTCGACTGAGAAATTTGCAACCGATTTTAATGGGCAGAAGTTCCAGCGAGCCCCTCTACCTAAGCCACGTCACCAACTCCAGCCACGGCAGAAAGGTGGAGGGGAAAGAGGGAAAAGAAAGATAAACCCAAACTTCTAAACCCAGTACTTTTGCTCGGACTCGATGGAGGAGGTTCTGGGATGCTCCTCGCTGCAGTGTTCGTGGCAGGAGCGGCGGTTGCCTGCTGAGCCACCCCAGGTCCGGGATGCCCGGTGGCCACCTCCGAGCTGCGGCGGGGCTCGGCCCGCTGTCTGCGGGGTGGCCCTGCAAATCACAGCGGGCAACTTCTCTGCATTTGAAATAATCCCTGTTTTCCTGAGGATTAAACTTAACCCAGATCACTCCAGTGAGCTGGTTTATGGCTCAGTCCCCCGCACGGTCGTGTCACCGCAGCCGAGGGGGGAGCAAACTCTGGCACGGGAGCGCGTGTCCAAGGGCAGGACCTCCGCAAGCCTCCTCTGCTGCCGAAACCGGCAACCCGGACACGCGTGGCCCGGTGGCGGAGGAGAGGGTGGCATTCATCCCCTCTAATTTTTACCGTTTTCACTGCTTACTGGTTCTCTTTGCGTGAAATCATCTGACTGTTTTTATTAAACCAAAGAAGGTCTGAAAGTCTGGTGTTTGCCGTTATCCTCATCTCCAGAGAACAATTCTTTGCAGCTCCAGTAAATAGGACTTAAAAGGTAAATGGTATTATAGTGTTAATTTCAAAGTGAATTATTCAAAAAGTGCTCCATATGTCAGCAAGCATCATTTTGTGGAACTATATTAATGTCTTCCTTAAATACAGTTCTCCCTTTCTAAAAGCTGTTTTATAGATCCAGGAAATATGTCTGGTATGAAGAAGTGCTTATTGTAAAGGATGTTTTAGCAGTTGTGTTCAATTAATGAGGAAGGCAGGATGTAGCCCTATATAAGAAAAAGCAAAACAGCAATAATTCCTTGGGGCTTGGGAATCTTCACACTTTCAGGTACTGCGCAGTTATCCATTCATTCAAGATACCAGGTCAGTTTTGTTTCATATTCTGTATTTTACATCAAAAAAAGGTAATACCTCCTTGTGACAGGACTCTCTGTAAAGAACTGAGAAGCTAAAACCAAAAAGGAACTGTTGCTTTTCAGCAGAGATGTGTGAAAGTAAATGACTCAGAAAGGACCCCAAAGCTTCCAGGATCAGCTGAAACGAATAGAAAACTCCCAATGCTGACAGCAATGGCCACTTGACAAGGGAAGGACCAGACCGCAAAACTCTGGTTTTTTCCCACTGACTCAACCATCAGCTCCCTTTCTGCCATTTCTCAAATTCAAAGGATGGCAAGAAGATATATGAGCAGCAGAAGACCGCCCTAGATTTCTCCATATTGATGTGTTATTGGACACTGCTCAGCAAGCAAACAGTAGCCTTGATTTAAGAGAGAACGTATGTGCTTTGAAATTGTACAGCAGTAGGGAAGTGCTTAGGAATCCGAGCGGTAAACCTGGTTTTCTGGATTTCTCCCATCCAGTTGAAAGGACCAAAACTCCCTGTCTTTTATGTTCCACATCCATTTCATGAACTCTGTGGCACTGAGGATTAAAAACAAATAAATGCAAATATTAAGAGGATTTAAAATGTCTGCGAGGTGGCTGTGCCCCTGTAGTCTTTAGTAAATAACGGCTGCATCTATGTTTATTTGTGTTACCAAACTGCTTAGAAGCTCAGCCAGGCTCGGGATCCTACAGCGCGGGCCAGGACAGATAGAGACACGGAGGTGACAGCCGGCAAGGATTGTTCTCATCCCTATTGTACAAGGGATAATTGCAGCGTGGGGAGATTACACCCAACCGAGCACCAGTCGCCGCTAGTACCGGTGGAAATACTGGTGCAAGGGACATGACAGAAAGCTGGAACTGTCACTTCTGTGTCTAAGTGGCATCATAGCTAGAACTGTAAAAATCAATGGCTCTCCCTCAAAAACCAGCCGGCCGGGTTTAACTCACGATTACACTCCCTGAGCCTCTTCAGCGCGTTCTGTGTGTCCCCAAAAGAGAAGCACTATTTACTGGTAACTGGGATGTCTGTGCTTCAACTCAGGCTTACTTGGGAAGCTGGATCTAAGGTCCCTAGCTTGGTCTTGGCTCTCCATCTCTTACTATGCAGGTGGAAAAACTAGCCGGACTTTATTTATATTTTATATATGATTATATTTATATCAAATACTCTGTGGATTATTGCATTGTATTACAGAACGAGTGCTATTATTCCAGTCTGTTTCTGGTACTCACTCTCAAATTTTCCTCTCCTGAAGTGGTGCACTGATCTACACTGTTCATACATAAAATATAGAGCAGAGAACATTTGTGGTGACACTTTTCGAATCAATTAGAAGCCCTGTAATATTCGGCTGTCTTGCAAACTGCACACGCCTGCAAGTAACTGGTAAACTCCCATAACTGCCAACTCCTGCGAATCGCACTAGCTGTTAGTGATGGAAAACAAAAGAATAAGATCTCTTCTGTTCAGTGATTTTCAAACTTTTTTATAGTGAGTGTGACCTCTTACGCATTTGAACTGACTGCAGTGTTGACTTTTCATGTTGGCGGTTAATATAAATAAGATATTAGTGCAATATTTAGTTATTGGTGATGGCTTTTGACTTTAATTCCTCAGGTCTATTAAAAAAATTAATCCCAGTCAAAAATTATAGTAAAGGCAATAAATGTTAAACTGCTCTTCTCTGTGAAAAGCATCCATTGGCATATTCAACTACCTTACAAAAATCACCTGCATAGCAAGCAGCCAGAAAGAAATAAAAATTTAGGATATTTTCTTACGGACAATTAGAGGATGAGAGCTCAAAATCCCAAACTCATCTCATTCTACCTTTAGCAAGTCAAACTAGCTCAGGCAAGGATTTGTACCACGCATTCGCCACCAGCTTACAATAACATTATGGTCTCCTGAACATATTTGAACTGCCATACCGTCAAAGCCTAGCTCAAAAGTTATTATTATTATTATTATTATTATTATTATTATTATTATTATTATTACATAGCAACCCACAACCTTTCATCAGGTTCAGACGCCGCTGTGGGAAGTGCGGTACAGGAAGCATAAAAGGTGACCGCAGCTCTCTCATTTTGAACCTACAACGGGAGAAGCACCAGGAGGAGAACTTGGCAGGGCTGTGTTGCCCAGCAGCCAGAAGGGACAACCGGAGCAGAGCCCACCCCAGCCCCTCCTGCCCGGTGCTGACAGGCACCGTGGAGAACTTCGCCACTGCTCACACACGCTGCTGAGCGCAAGCGAACAGATTTTTTTTTTTTTTTTCTTTTTTTTTTTTTCTTTTTTTTCCCCTGGGATTTACAAGTTGGCCAAGTTTCAGCAGATTTTCATGAGGATGGCTAAAAGCACATCGCCAACATCAGGCTGACAGACCTGCTTGCTTCACCCAAATAACACTTAGCCAATTTTTGAGTTCCTGTTCTCAGGCACGAAGACAGTATAAATGAAACAAGTTTTCCTAGAACAAAAATAAAGTACTAAAATAATCTATTTCCAGCTAGCTTTACTCCACAGGTTACCCTGTGTTTCTCACACACACATACACAAATCAGCTTAACGCAGTCTTCAGCGGGGAAAATGTCATTCCCAGTAACGAAACTCTGCCAAAGTTAAAAACCAGATAAAGATGGTCTTTACTGGGCCATGCCAGGCAGCTTTCATGGTGGTGCTCCAAGCTGAGCCAAAAATATTTGTACATTTAAACAGTGTGAGAGAGACAACTAGCAGGAGAAATGTATCTGAGACAAGTCTGGAGGTGAGATTTGAACAAGAAAGGATTGCAAAGAGCTTTGGCTCTGAAAAGTAAGGCGTGGGGTGAATGATGTTAAATATAATCATACCTTTCTTTTTTTTTTTTTTTTTAATCCACATATGCTTCTTCTTATGAGTTAACTTCTCTGGAATGAACACAGTTTAAAGCGTCACTCTCGGAGTCTTTTGTAACACAGGTATTTGTAAGCGGCTACCATGCCTGTGCTGCCCACCTCATCGAACTGAAAATAGGTGACTGCTTCATAGACAAACTATTTATGTAGCTAACCAAAATACGTTGAAGTGCCGTACACAGTAATTTCAGCTAATTTGTACAAAGACAGTCACAAAGTTAAGGTCTGGTGGGTTATTACATAAGAAAAATACCATTTCAGAAGTCCAATCCATGTGCTACGAATGCTTGGTTCAGGAGCAGCAGAAACCTATGGGCTTTGATGACAGATTCAGCATCAGTACACGCACCACAGCAAAGCACTATGGCAAGGAACTTGCTCGTAAAACCAAATTGCACCAAAACCCCAAACTATGCGACATTTTCCTGCAGCTGAACCGCAAAGGCACATCTGTCCTGCAGCTGCGCGGGTGGAACGTGAGAAGAGGTTTGCCCTCATCGCGAGCTCACTCTCGAAGCCAGTAGTGACGCGCTTCCTGCTCGGTCACCACAGCGGCACCTACGTTCAGCGGTAAAAGAGGCTTTTGGGGGATGCTAAGAGAAAATGGCAGGGTGTAATTGGCACCCGTAGACTACGGCGCTAACTCATACCCCAGAAGAGAGGGCCTGACCGTCATGCCAGACAGAGGTGGCCTCTGGCTCTTGCTGTCCTTCCAGCCATGTCCTGGCACATCTGGGGAGGGCACCAGAAGGGATGCTAGAAGGTGCGTTTACGAGTGCTAGAGCTCATCCCTGTGCCCATCTCCGTCTGGTTTGCTGGCGTAGCAGTGGCCCACAGCCCACGATGACCTGCAGAAGGTTGCGTGTAGCACAGCACGCAGGAGAACCAGCTCACGTGGGGAGGGACTCAGCCACAGGCTTTCACAAGTGCATCTATTGCACTCAGGAGCATGCAATTAGTCACTCTCTGTGCAACCCAATTGCATAGGCTGGCTTTGAAATTCTAGAGTGACTATTTGATTTTCTTCTTTCTTTTTGCCTCCTTTCATGGGAGGATTAGAAGGTCTATGAAGAGAGATTTACCCAGTCCTTTTCCTCAGCTTCCTTGGCCCCTCCTGCAATCAGAGATGTTTGGAGTCTGCTTTATATCTGCTGAGCACCGTCCCTGAGGGTGTTTGCTCCCACACACGCTTTTATTCTCCCAGCTCTCCACCTATACCCCGTGGCTAGGAGTGACTGGTGCAGCAGTCAACCTGGGATTTTTGGCAGCTCCTCCCCGAGCAGCTCCTGGCTGGTGAGTTAGAGCCGCAGCCTGGCCCCACTGCACTGCCCATCAAGGGTCCACCCCAATAACCTCACTCCCCATTAAATACATCAATTCCCATGAAACTTTTTCTATGAGGAAAATAGGTTTTTTGCAGTTACTTGCAGCCTCTCCACCAATATGGTAATACATGAGCTTAGCATCAGCCTCTCCACCATCGCTGAATGAAAGCTGTACTGGCCTTGTTAATTTGTGTCAGAGGTTATATCAATTACTCCCACGACAAACTCTTTTAAATTACAGGAGAAAACGGATAAAAGAAACGCAGAGAGAAGGAAAACATGTGCTGCAGTCTTTAGTTTCCATGATCTTTCTCTCCCTCCCTAGCAAAATAAATGAATTGCTGTGTGGTCTGTTCAGCAGATGGGTCAGCAGGGGCACTTTCTGCCGTGGATGTTCTGCATAGAACGGGGCAAGAGTTTACATTTACTGCATGTGAATCGACATTTTTAAGTGTATTCACAAACTAGTGCACTTACAGCACTAAAACTAGCAGCAGTAAGTAAATTTCTGTCACAGCAGACTGAATACCAGTGTCAAAGCCATAACTGCGGTTCTATTTTCAGTTGCCAATAGCCAGTAGACTGAGAGTTTTGTAGATCCTGCAAGTGTCATCCATGTACAGAGCCAAGACCAGGTCTTTAGTGATTTTGAAAGTATCACAGATAGCTAGCTCAAAGGATGGTGTGTTTAACTGGAATTTGTCTAGTAGCTACTCAAAGGATGTAACGAAGCGACCGAAGAGGACAATGGCAGCTGATCGAAAAAGTGCCAGCTGATGACATCGTTCTCTGCTTTATTACAAATATATAAACCCGGATGGGCTGACTAGGATTAAAATCTAACAATGCATACACCACTTTTTCACACATAGTGCAGATGGAGCCTATTTTGTTTGTCTGTGCTCCATTTATCTGCCAACATGTATGCTCTGGAAGGGCACATTTCCCTCACTTCACTTTTTCCTCTAGTTTTTCAGCTTCTAACTCATGAAAGTTGGTAAGAATTTTGTTACACCTTTTTTTTGTTAGCTACCTCTTCTTCTCTTCCAGCTTAAGAATTGCATACCACCAAGACAGCCCAGAGCTGCACCAATTGCCTTTCTAAATGCATTATAAAGTACCCAAAGCTGTTGCTATGTCAGTTATAGATGAATTTGTTTCTGTGTGAAAGTCCATAATTTTCCTCCTTCATCCCTAAATCACTTCTACCTCGGCTGTCTCCTTTCACGTTTGGTGACAAGGAATAAAAATGGCACTTTCAAAAAAAGGGAATGACTAATTTCTGAAATAGAATCATATATTTATACTTTTCCCCCATACGATTTATATCCTTTGTTTTTTCATCCCTTTTGGTTGCTATTCAATGCCGAACAGAATTTCACTGAACTGAGGCTACGTTGATACGTGAATTGATACTACCCTGACACACGAGTCTTCCTTTGGAATAGTGGCGACTCATTAATTAAGAAGCCACCTCCTGTGCACAGTGACGTGCATTTACTAACACCTTCCTGATGCTGTTTTCTACCCATTCTTTTGTCTTGTGGAGGTCCCGCACTTCTGCTCCACGTTCTCTAGCCTGCTGGGGAGCCGTGGGTCTGACAGGAGTGCAGAGTTCCCGTAGATCCTTACGGGCAAGCTGTTTACCTCTGTTTTTCCACAAACCTATAAGGAAATACTCCATGAAGAATAAGGTGGTGGCGGCCACCTGGGAAAGGGCACCTGAGTTAACACAGAGGAAACTGAAGCACCAAACACCAACTCCTGGCAACTCCAGGCCTGGGTCAGAGATCAGTGCAGTAAATTTGATTGCAACTGAGCAAAAGAGGAGGTTTAGGAGTATTGCTAACACCAGAAACCAAAGCTTATTGGGCATTTACACTGGAATGTGTTGTTTCTGTGCTAAGTCTGGCTTGGTCGTGTGAGCCAAAGTCCCTTGCATGATATGGAAATAAAGCCTTTCCATGGAAATAAAGTCTTCCTTGTAGGTGTAGCCAGCTGGAAGGGTTAACGGGGAATGTAGTCCGGGAGTTGAAGACACCATGGAGCTTGCCCTCCCAGGGAAGCTGTGCCTGTGCTGGCTCACTGGCTTGCTCAGAAAGGCTGGACACTGCCAGGAGCCCCCCAGATCTCCCCGTCAGTCACTTCAAGGGTCATTCCACTGCTGACACCTTGCCAGGTTTAGATTTAGAGCAGCTTCTATTTTCTGGCCGCTAACCTCTTTTAACGGAATAGCACTTTACCTCTCATTTCATGCTTTCTCTACTTCCGTAAGAGTCATTTGTGAATACAAAAAATCAAGAGATTAAAGAGGTACATCTTTCCTTCAGAGAGGCTGGTTTTTTCTCTTTCAGTTCATGTCCACTGCCAAGTGTTTTGAACATCTACTTATAATGATTGTTTTTACAGGTTTTCCTAGACGTAATGAACACCAACTTGTACTTCATTGGGGTCATCATTCCTTTTAGAGGATACTGAAAAATACCACTTTAATTTCCATTATAAATGTAGCTACTATAGGCACTGTACCTAGTACATATTGGCTACTTACATGGGAATGTTTTAAAGCTTTATACCTAAGTTCCTCTGGAGTCAAAACCCAAGCCCTCAGCTATTTTTTCATCTAGCTTTGGTGTCCTGTTATCCCTTAACTGATCTATTTCTTGCAAAATGTATTAAAGCAGCACCTTAGTCCCAGACTGTGTCACCTTTGCTGGCCGAGGAAAGTTGGTGCCTCCCAGCAGCCTCCCCAGAGAAGACTGACAGAAGTACATCTGTGAGCTCCTCAGCAGTATTCTTCAATTACCTTTTGCCTTTATTTTCTGGTAACCCACTTGTCACACTATAACCTTTATTTTTCTGCTCCAAGATGTTTAAAGAGTTTCTCGTTTGTTTTCACACTTTGGCCTCTTACTTTCCACATTTGCCCTTATTAGAGTTTGGACTCCTTTTTTTTTTTTTTTTTTTTTTTGGCTCCACAGTCTGGCTGAAGTTCCTTTGTGATTTAACCACCAGGAAGCTTTTCTTCCTTTCTTTTTTACGTGCCCAAATACATTTGAGGATCAATTAGCAGGTAAACCTTTGTGTTGGCCGCTCTGCTTTACTCTCCCATGTTTTCTGATGATTTTTCATCTTTCCCGTTCTTTGTGACTCTATTTCTGACATCTGCAACTTCTTCCTAGACTGGAACTCTTGGTTCACACACAAACCCAGAAAATTTGACCTGTTTTTACCTGCCCCAATACTCTTTCTTTTCACACTGATTCTTCCCTTCTTGTTTTCCAAAGATACTCAACATCCAACATATACCAGATAGTTCAAACCCTTCCACATCTGCTGTCTTAGAGATTCAAGTTTCACACCCACAGATAAAAATCTTTAAAGGGAGATTAACCCCAAATAACAAACTCTGAGGAACTGGCCAGTCCCAGTCATGACTGACCCTGCTCCCCTCCAGAGTAATGAAAACTTTAAAGTGATGCTAATCTTACACATTATGAGTTAAAAATGAGATAATGTTGTGTATGGCTTGGTTGAGTGGATTTCTGAACAAAGAGTAGACATATGGGTTATATCATACAAAAATCAAAATCACTGAGGTTTTCCCACTCATCTTCAAAACAGACAAGCAAATCCTGAGCTCATCCAGGGTTCCCTCAAGGTGAGGTAAAACTTTATCTGCTTCTGAACATAAAGAGCTAGTCGAGATTGATATGATTTCCAAAGAATTAGGGAGTTCTCAAAATATGTTCTGGGCATAATGGATATCCAATTCTATTCAAGGTACATCATAAACAAAAGAAATTAATGTTTCGAGTTACATATAGACAGAAATACCATCGGTTTCTTAAATGTTTTTACCACACAGGATTTATAGAAAGTGTTCATATTAGACCCGGTAAGAGAGGCCCCAGGATTTAAGACGTATTACTAGGGTGGAAGACAGTCCAAAATCTGGAAGTCTGTTTTGTCATCAGGCCAACCAAAACCGAGTGGAATCATTTTAATGCTTTGGTGGTTTCCCCTGACATAATGTGATCCATAGGAACTTTCGCAGAGTAAATTGCATGGGAACACGGGAAGAAGAGTAGATGATTGTGTTAATTGAGAGAGACAGGGACATGAATTACGTTGGCTGTTGTGTATATCACTGTGCCGTGTACAACACCTAAAGCACCTCCAGCTACCAATAGGTGGCAGAATATTAAAAAATAATAAAAAAAAAAAACTGAACTCACCTTTTAGCAGAGATTCAAACGTAAGCATCTTTGCCACGTCTCTCCCACATCTGCATGGAATTAGATGCAAAGAGAAAAATATTTGTGAAGGTGATGGATTACTTGCTAGGATTTCCCATACTTTTTAATAATTTCAGCAATTTCCCTAGAGCGTGTGAAAGTCCACAGTGCAAATTATTTGATCCTTGTCACTGTTTATATAATAAGCCATAAATGCCTCTGACCTATTGGAGGATTTAGCTCACTCCGGGCTCTGAGGACCTTGTTCTTCTGCCACGTGGTGCCCCAAAACACCCTTTCATACTTCCAGAGGTGAACAAAACCTGTAAACTGTGACCTGTTAACTAAAGAGAATTACTCCAAAATAGGGTGATCAGATGACCAGCTGAGTTCTCAAAGAAATAGATTCCTAATGTTTCTGAAGAAAGAAAACTTACAGAATTTTAAAATTAGCAAGCTTTTAGCTTCATACCTAAAACAATTCATTGGAAGGACTGACAAAATAAAGAAGTTTCAGTCATGGTAGCCTGCTATGTTGATTATACCATTGATTAGTACAATTTACCAGGGGATACCTGTTTTAGACAGCATATCAGTACAGTGACTCTACAGATTTGTACTTTCTTAGGTCAGCCAAGAGATCAAGAAAATTTTTGAAGAAGAAAGAATCTGTAGTTAATCAAACTTAGATCCATCAGTATTTATGATTTATTTGTTTCCAAAAAAATAATTACAATCACCACATTCTTCATTTCATTAGCGGTATGTCAAAGAAACCTGTTGAAGCTCATATGTAGCTATTACATTTGCTCAAAAGAAACAGAGCCAGATGTGCTGGTGAGATACGTCTGGGATATCTGGTTGCAGGTAAAATTGCTAATGCAACATTTTTAGCAGTAAAATGTATTTATAAAGTTCTTTGCCCATCTCCTATCTGTTCCTATCACAGTCAAATGGACAAACTTTTAAAACCAAAGAGATTGGGCTAATAGGGTTTAACATTCAAATCTTCAGTGAGATTAGCATCAGCTAGAAAAGTAAATGAAAATATTTACACCCACAAATGTAGGCTACGTTGTTTTTTTCTTTTTTTTTCCCAAAGAAAACAAGACTGTTGTTCTGAAATTTCCAGTACCTTCTATTTCTGGGCAGAAATCGACTACGTATCTGCATCAGCCAACGGAAATCAGAGTACAGATCCATAAACTAACACTGGAATGAGAATTGGTCTGGACAAAGTACTTAATACCCTATGCACTTAGTGTCCAGGATATGAACGAGACTTTATATGCACTTGGAGCTAATTTGGGGAACTTCTACACTAAGCCACACTGGACCAAATAGATGTTCCCCAGGAGAGCCCAGACTCAAGTATTTCAGGCATCTGTAATGTGCATATCCAGTTATGTCCATGGGAAACTTGACATTGAAACAGCTCAGACCCCACTGTCTTCATTACGTGCCCCCTCTAACACAGCAGGTCGAGGAATAGCTTTATGTTGCATCATTGTAAATTCTTATAAACCTTATGGATGAGCTGCGAACGGAAAAATGTGATGCACCCAGCCAGCTGAGAGGAAGTAAAAGAAAAATGGTAATGTTACAGAATTTCAAATAGTATTTTTTTTCATTCTCAAGATGGTAGAAGACCCTTGTAGTTTTGCTAGCTGCTTCCGTTCCTGAGGAGGGGCTACTTCTACTACCTAATTGCTTAGCAGCTGACCTAAGAGACATGACAACTGGTAAATGAACAACATTTTCAACCCAGCTCCTAAAGATGTCAGGGTTCTTTGGTGGTGTTTTTTGTGGGGTTTTTTGTTTGTTTGTTTGTCTGGGGTTTTTTTTTGGGGGGGGGGGAGCTTGGTTTTTTTGTTTGTTTGTTTTGTTTTAATTTTAAAATTATTTAACATAAAGAGAGTTTTCTTGCCAGAACTGTTTTTCTAAACTCTTGTTGCTCTATTAGTCACATGAAAAAGAAAATAAATAGGATAATCTATAACATCACCACGTCTATGATGAAATCATGCCAGAAGATTTTTCCCTGCCTGGCTTTGTGTTCATTCAAAGACCCGAAGCCAAGTAAATGTCAAGCAGTTAGGACTAAATAACCCCTTAGGAGCACAGGGGATGAAAGATATGCAAACACCATCCAAAAGCCTCCAGTAAGCATGGAAAGAGGGAAGTTAAGAAGGAGAGCCCTTTTCAGCTCCAAATATCTTCTTGTAAGCCCGAGCATGGAGGGGCTTAATGATTTTGAAGCAGAACATAGTCACCCCCCCCGCCCAACACACATGCATGTACACCCAGCCAGTGCCCCCCCCTTCTCCTTCCCTTTCCCAACAAAGGCGTGGGATAGCACAGGGGCGACCTGAGCCCACGGCAGCTTGTTGGGGCTCAGACTTATATTTATGAGGCTCGAGTACAAAGCTGAGCCAGAAACTGGTGGTGACTCTCTGTTGGTGCCCTGTACCCCCGTCCTTTTTTTCCTCTGAGCTGGTTTCGCTATGAACACCGAGCAAGCTTTTACAAACAGCGTGGGGTGGGGATAAACATCTTGGGAACAGTTGGAGGTGACCGACATCCCGACGTCAACACAGGCAACACTCACTAAAATGCAGGGGTAGATGATGCTCTGTTAGTCAGATTCTGACATCCTTATTTCTTAAAATTTCTCTTAAGGTCAGCAGGTTAAGGCTGTACTCCTTTCTGAATGAATATACCAATTTTACTCTAGGACCTATAGTTTTCCTCCCTCTACGGTTTTCCAAGCCATTCAGAGTTATTGGCCTACATTTAATTTCTTTGGATATGCTCAATTGTTTAATCTAATTTACCAAATTGGGGCATTAGGCATTTATTCTTCATTATTGTCTGGTTAGAGCGGTCTGGAGGATGCTCTCAACTGGGGGGAAACAGCGGCTGCAATCTGCTGCTCTAGTAATAGTAATATTCCCAGGCAGACACCGAGGGAAAGTGCAGGTGGAAAACACAATTCTGACAGCAATGAGAGATGAAAGGTGCCACAAGTCAGCCACTAATGGCTCTCCACATGCTTACAATATTAAATTTCAAGAACCAAATACTATGTTTTTGAGATGTTGTTTTAACTGACAAATCTTTAAACATAACTAAATTGGATAGAAACAACGCAGCGTAGGTTTTTAGCCGCATTAATAGGCAGTTTGATTTTAGTGCATTATCATTTTAGAGAATGAGGTTAAAGCTGCCACAGGGTGACAACGAGAGGCTGGAAACAGCTAATGGGTGTGCTTGATGAAACAACAGCATACCTTGAGGAAGGACATTAATATACTGCTAGTAACTTTTTTTTCAAGTGTCTAAAGTTCTCCCCCCAGCTCCTGACGTTCTCATCTAATCTCCAAGTCATGCTCCTGAGGCCTTAACATCCTTTTGCAAATGCCAGTGTTAGATCTTCTGTCTGCAGAGGAGAAAGGCACTGGAACTCCTTTTACCTACACACATATAGTTTCCTATTTCTACTTGGGAATTTGAAGGTAATGCAATGCATTTGGTTGGTACCATTGAAGTATGGACTTTACCTATTGTAGAAATTGTTAATTGATGGGAACTATAGCACCAAATATCCAAGGATACATGCAGCTTATAGTACCAAAGAGAGGTTTTGCATTTTCTCAGTAGTTTATACAAATCCCAAGGCAAAACAAGGTATGAAGGCAAGAGCTCTCAAAACAGGATTTTTTGTCATATTCATTATAATCACCATTATTATGTGGGTTTGGCATATGCAGCCTCTTGTCTGTACAAAAAGGTTCCAAGATTCTTATCTCCTAACTGAAATTACTGTGCCAAGAGAAGTTTCTATTTATCTCACATGTAGCTGCTATGTAGGATACGACACTCGTGGCACGTAGCTAGTTCCTGCAGAAAAGCAACAACAATGTGTATCTTCCTCTCTATCTAATCACAACATCAAGCATCCAAGTCTGCTCAGAGAATACTTTTCCCCGTATTAGTCAACAGCAATGAACAGTAACAAGCATTTTATTTCTTTACAAGGCACAGGGAGCTCTCAGAGTCAGCCTCTGTATCTATTTCTGCAAGCTTACACAACAGTGTCCCAGCTAGATAATAAACATGTTAGGGATAAATTTCTGCAGGTAAATTACTTTCTTTGGTTTGTAGAGAAATTATACCCAAATGTTCTCTCACCTTATGACTGACCAACAAGAGGATGCCCTCTGCAATGCCTCCTTCCATTTTGGCTACTCAAATTCCAAATGATGATTTTACTATGTTGCGATGTGGGGCTCTTTTCTTATCATCCATTTCCATCTGACTTACATCTAAGTATTTAAATCTTGGGGGGGGGGGGGGAAGTAAAATGATCTAGAATTGAACACGCTGGAGTTTTGCCCTTGAATATAGCCTGTCTGGATTGGACAAAGAAATCGCTATAGGTTTTTTGGTTTGGTTTGTTCCTTTGACTGGGTTTTGTTTTTTATACTCACATGTTGTTTTTCTTATTTCTACAATTTGGTTTCAAGTTTGGCAGTTTGATTCAAAGAGCAAAGCTGAGGAGAGGGAGCTCTTCCTTGCTGGGCTGTGCTGGTGTGATAGTCACCCAAAGAATCATAGAATCGCTTGGAAAAGACCTTTAAGATCATCAAGTCCAACTGTAAACCTAACACTGCCACATCCACCACTAAACCATGTCCCAAAGTGCCACATCTACACGTCTTTTAAATACCTCCAGGGTATTTGACTGTTTCCTTTGGTGATCACGCACCAGCTGTGTTTGGGTTTCTTTTCCATTGACAGGTCAGAATGTTGGGAGGTAAGACTAAAACATTTCACCCCTGCCTTTGGCCACATCATCATGTTTTCTAAAGATGGTTTATTTTACCTGCCACTTCTAGGAAAGATGAATAGCAACACACCTACAGGAGCAAGAAGCAAACCCAAACCAAGACCATAGCAGCGTTTTCAGGAAAAAACAATTTGGAGTCTTTAAGTCCATTTTTTTTTTGATCACTTAAATTGATAACATCCAAACCAAAAGCATTTATGCTTAGCTCTTGTAAGTTCCTTGAGCAATCAAGAAAATTAGTCATGTTGTAAGTTGAGCTGTCAATTTAACCTGCAAGCAGGCTAAAAAAAAAGAACAGGAAAGTCATTAAACAATATTTTTTCATACTGTATAAATCTCATTTCCACACAGTCGCAAGCCCCTATACAAAGTTGTTTAGCAGGCATCATTTATTAAGTGTGTTACCGGCTCATTGGCTCACTTCAACCAAGCCCAACCTTTACTGTGTAGGGCACTGCACAAATATATATAAAGGACATTTCCTGGAGCTACATGTGGCAGAGACCATCAGTCACAGTGTACACATGGATGGGGAATTACAGCCCCGCTGAAAGCACAGGGGCTTTGTCATTGATTTCAATAGAGGTGGAATTTCACTCACATAAATTAAGCCACAAAAAATTAGTTGACTTGTTTCCTCGAGGTCAGATAGGAAGAGTCTTTCAAAGTGCAGTGTGGAGCATTTAATTTTCATTGCTTAAGTGGAATTCAGTGAACCATGGATCAGACTAAGCATTTAGTTTTATATATTCCCATTTCTTCTTCAAAGCCTGAGATTATCCACGTAGGATAACTTTCCATTCAGAAGTACAGGGCTGTCTTATATCACCTAGGAAATTGAAAACATTTTGTGCGTTCACCTTTATTCCACAAGTATAAACAAATATATACAAAAAGTAGTTTATAAATGGAACAAATCATTTTTGATGATGAATATATTTGGTATGTATTTGATGGTTGCTAATGAATATATTCATGTTACCCCTTTGGGATAGCTTTGAAATTCCGACCATTTGTTAATTGCATGAAATATAAGTGTGTCACTCATTATACACTGCATAGCAGTCCAATAAACCACATAGTCTAATACTACATGAGAGTAATAAAGAATTTTTTTAACATTCAGAATATCATTTGTGTCTTTCTGCTAATGTGTCTGTTTTCCAGCCCTGTAGCTTTATTTCAGTATCTCTCAATCGGAGAAAATTAGATTAAGGCAGGTCTTACAGTATTGTAGGCTTACCTTCTGCCCTGCTGGGCTGTAGCACCTAGAAGACATGCTGCCTGCGACCCCACAAATTGATTATATGAAGCTAATATAATGATTAATGCACGTGACAAAAACACAGGCTTTACACAAAAACCCCCAAACCGTAACTGAAGATGTTCTTTAAGCTTTTTGTTGTGGCATAATGGTATGAAAAGGTGAGATCCTTTTTTGACTGTTTTGGTTTGTGCTGGCATTGGTTCAAAAGGAAAGTTGGTTTCCTCCCCCAGCTGCCTTTACAAAGCAAAGCCGAAACAAACAAATGAAAAATAAACAGAAAGCCACTTAGACCTTTGCAAGGAGATTGTCTTTTAAACTAGGCCTTACCGGGTGACTGTAAAAATACAGCAAGAGCAGTGCTCAGCACGTAGCTCTCCGCACCGCTCAGCGATGCTCAGAGAAGCTCAGCCCGTGTTCTCAGCGGTACGAAGGCACGCACGGGCTAAAGAGCTGAGGTTCGGATCTTTTCCAGGGGATGTTCCTAGACAATTAGGCCTGTGGCAGAAGGATCTTAGCATGGTGCTCCAAGTCACGAAATACAGAAAGCGTACACGTAGGAGTTCATAGCCACGCAGCTGGTTGAGTACGTTTTGCATCTGGCGCTGAGATGAATAAGCCTGACAGAAGGGATGTTGCCAAGGTCCCATTTCTAAAGATCACGAAAGTTCAGTCTGGGATTCACCTGTGATTGCCATAAGGGGAAAAAGTGTTACGCTATGAATATTTCATTAAGAAAGTGAGAAAAAGCTTTCCCCTCGAGCAGATTTTGTTAGTTAGCACTTTTCATCTCTAGCCTTTGCAGCAAAATCCCAGGCTGAATTTCATGCTCCCTGAAATATGTTGAAGGAATTCCCCTCTGCTCACCACAAAGGCACTTTCTGTGGTATAGCATGGAAGGAAGGACGGGAAAAGAAAAATCAAAGATAATTAGAAGGAGAAAAATGAATAAAATATCACTACAAAAATTCCTGCTGTGGTGCATCAGGGAAATCAAGGAGAAAATCAGTACCTCAAAGACCTCTCTTTCAGCCTAGATTTTTCCTTATGCAGCAAATATATATCCAGTAATCCGTGGATTAGAAGCAAATTACTTTTAGTATAAAATGTAAATATAAAAATAATATTTAGTTATCCCAAGATTCATACCTGAAGACTTCAAAGCACCTTCTTACATTTTCTTTCTCTCTTCCACTTTCACGAACGCAATATGTAATATGAAAAATGTTCATGCACCATTGCCAGCAGATTAACTGAAGAGAATATTTGGCCAGTTGTACACTTGCCTGCCTATTTTAACACACAACTATCTGCTCTGTATGAGCATTATTAGTGCATATATGTCCCAGAAAATTTTACACAGTGCAGTATGCAGAATTTTAAAGGGAATTTCTTGAATGGACCAGACTTAAATTTTCCAAGTTGTGCACTCTTTGAGACAGTCTTGGATACGGTAGATTTGCTCTAACCACTAAAGGGTACAACAATTTGCTCATTTTAGATATCTAAACCGTGAATTGCTCATATCAAACTTCTTTTCCACTAGAGAGAAGCTTTTGCAATAATCTTAAGCCAATAATTTTTTGAAGTTTCATTTGGCTTCTTATATGTAGATCTCAGAAAATCTTCATATAAGTTTGAAACAAATTTACTGTACCAGATGTGGAGGGCACAATCCTGATGGGATCTTCTAATTAAAAGAAAGTAGGGGATCTTTTATCTAGAAGAAATATGCACTTTAAGTTAAATCTTAATATGTAATCATCCATTGTTCTGTAATTTATAGTTCAGTGCCCGCCATTTGGATTTTATTTTTTTTTAATTTAAATTTTTAAAATTAAAATTCCTTTTTAAGTCTTAACATTAAACATTAACAATCAATAAGGTCAAACTGAGCAAATAAGATACATTTGAAAAAATAAAAATGAGGACAGCTATTACCATGAAAGAAATTTCAGGGAAAAAAAACACCCAGAAAGAAGGTGTGACCTCCTCTGGAAACATCCTTATTTAGCTTTCTGTATGCATCACGCATGGGAGAAATGGGAACTCAGAGCTCTTCCTCTTCTAATTTGCAGGTGATTATAAGGCTACGGGGAGCTGTCAATTGTTGGAACATCCCTAGTATAATTACATTAACCTCATCTGGTGAAATCTGAGTGTAAATTACTTCTTCACTTAATAAGAAGATTTAATTGAAGTTGTTCTCAGTCACTGTGTGACAAATTTCTTAGGGAAGTTTTGATATTATATATATTTTTAATGGTGCTTGGGTTTTTTAAGAAAATCTATTGAAAAGGAATTTTACATCTCAGTGATTTTTAAGAATGGACTTCAAAGAAAGCAGGAAAAATAAGTATTCTTGTCCTCACTGCCAGCTATAAACGGCTGGGATCTTTAGCCATGGTAAATGAGAACAGGCACACAGATTTATGAATTAAGGTATCAGCCAACCAATTAGCTGTAGAAATAACATCCTTACCCTCAGGATGGAGTCATCTCTTCCCAGTTATAGCAGCTCAAATGTCAAATATGTAGTAAATGTTGTGAATGAGAAAGAATCAACACCTCTTTGCCTTATTTTAAACAAAAACAGTTAGTATTTTGTTTAGAGTAATTATGTTATTTGATGACCCAGTGCAATTTCCTGCCTCCTCCAACATTGACAGAGGTGGCGACAGGGGAGGGGGCCAAAGCACTTTTCAAAATGGTTAGAGAACACTGTAATGATTGGCTACTAATTTTTTTTCCCTGTCATTGAATTTTTATGTGCCTTTATATAATACTTTATTGCCGAATACATTTAGTGGTATTTATTTCCTTTAATAAACCCTGAGGTGATGAAAGACAAGAGAGACAACTATAAAAGAAGTTTCTCGAGCTCAACACTTTTAGCCTGACAGAAAATATATCACCTTTTTGATTTACTTATTTTTGAGCTGAACAACCCTGCTCATAACTTTTGTGCAGATTATTTTTCTCAAAAAACTTTCTTTTTTCTAGAAGATATTTAGATGTTCTTTATATAACATTTTCTGTCCTTGTTTTGTGAAATACTGCAAAAAAGGAAAACTTGTAAGAAGTAGTAATATTTCTTATTAAACTGACTGATAACAGGTATGTTGCTGGTCACAAAAACCTCTTGGCATCTCAAGGAATGCTTATATATCCAATTTTTAATCCCCCTCCCCATCTGTATCAGTTGGTCTAATAAAACATATGACCATACCCTGAAAACTCTGTCTCCCTTATACCTTTGGAATATCAAAGCTAAAGCATTACCACTATTTTAAAAAATACAATAATTTAAAAGTGCTTTAACAAATCCAAAACGTTTCCTTCCTGTAAAAAGAAACATGCTGAATGGGAAAAAACCCTCTTCTGATGAAAAGATTGGTGATGTTATCATGAAAATCTTACTGAAAAAAATAAAAGCTTGTTTAATTTCAAACCCTCTAAAGTAAAAACAGCTTTTTTGAAAAAACAACACAAAGATAATAAGCTATAACTGGAATCTGATGCTAGACACTTTTCAGCTGGAAATAAGATGCAAATGTTTAACAGTAAGAGTAATTAACCATCGGAGTAAGTGACATTAAGATGAAGAGAGGATGTTTCCTTTCCTAAGAGGTATCTTTCAGTTTAGCCATATTTACGGAACTGGAAGGAGGAATTAATTCAGGGAAGTGCATCCATTAGATGCCATGGATGAGTCAGCAACATCTCGGAGACGGCGGCATCAATCTTCCCATGAAACTATCATGTAGCACTTTGTCTATTACAAGCAGATCATTGACCACAGGCATTAACATCTACCTTGCTCTGTATTGTAAAATGTCCTGAAACGAAGCTGATAACGACCTAAAACTCAGCCCAGGTCTGAACCATGACACATTCGCCCCATCATTTTTCCTAGCTAGGAACACTTACAAAAACCAGGTTCCTGTCAGGTTTGTTAGCTTCAGATGATGGCTATATTAACAAATCTCTCTTATTTAAGGGTAGTTGGCTGCTTCTCCTCCCCGAATGAGGCATGAGCAATACTGTAGCAAAAAAACAAACAAGCAAAAACAAACACAAAAGGGGAAACAATCCTCCCCACACGATGTTATGCTGTTACAAGCATAGGCCACAGTTTGTGCCTGTACTGTTTAATATGAAATTTTGGGGGACCATTAATGTTGGTTTTATTTACCCTTGGTGTACCAGAGCAGAGGCAGATTGACGTCTCGAGTGCAGCAAGAAGAAAAGGAGTTTTCCAGGCGGTCAGCTATGGGATGTGCCCTTATTCCCCTCCTGAGCTCTCCCTATAGAGTCAGTCTGTCAGGTCTTTGTGGCCAACCTGAAATACTGCGAATCTTTATTGACCCACAGTGGCAGCTAACAGAGTTTGAAAAGCAGCAAATACATATGGTATCGCAGACGTAACTGATAGAAGTTGAACTCGGCGAGCTGCCACCTTCGATAACAGACACCCATCTCTATCATTCGTCCTTGCTGTCACTCCTGGAGGTTTCCTGTGACACACTGCGTCGTCACGTTTACTGTAAAGAAATCACAAACTTCTTCAAACTAGGGACACTCAGCAAATGACATAATAAATTACTCTGCTAGTCTCAATCCACCCAGATTCCTTTAAAATAATACTTTAGTTCACAGTAAGACCTTCCTATCTCAATCACAGAAACCCCAACCTGTGGATGAGCTTAAAGAAATCATTAGTTTGTAAATCAGGACTAAGATGTTTTGTTAAAATGTAGTTTGTCTAAGTTACTAGTCAACAAAATCTTGCAAAGCAAACCATGTCATTAATGGCTTTACATCTTTTTTTCCCAACATAAACTTCTACATATCTGTGCAGAAACACAAGATGAAATGAATGCCAGTCAAAACAAACAATATAAAACAGATTGTGCCCCCTTTTCCACACACCTTTGCTCAAGACCAGCGGCTTCCCTCTAAGATTAGAGGTTAACGTGCTGACAAAAACATGATGCAGGCTGGTACGCTCAATGCTGAATCTGAGAGTTCAGCTGAGTCAGGAGCTGCCCATTCACTTACCGTGAGTGGAAATCATCCTGCAGCATATGCCACTGCTTTTACTGGCCATTGGCATGGAAGTCTGCAAAGCAAGGCTCCATTTTTTGAAGCCAAATAAGAACCGGTGAAACCATCAGTCTAATAAAAATATATTATTTAAAAAAAAAAATTTATTTTTTTAACAATAGAAAAGGCATTCAGATACAAAAAGTCTGAGGCAGTACCTTCAAATTCCTTCTCTTCACCGCAGAGGAATTATTTTGATGAAGGAAGTGCACACTCAATATATGCAGATACTTCAGCAACGTTGTTAATTTGGGAATAAAATGACTTTCAGACTTCAGTAGCAATATTGATGCTTCCTTTTCTTTCTTGTAATCAGACAACTGAGTTCTGATTGCAGCAATATGTGCAACTAAATAAGATTATGTTTGTCATTTCTGATATTATTGATGAGTGTCTGAGTTCCCTTTAGTATAATACTTATAACTTTTATTCACATTATTTCATTACCTGTAATGGAGGATAATCAGAAACAGGAACAAATAGTAGATTTTTTTTTTTTCCCCCCCAAAGACTTTATCATGACAGTCGCTTTATTTTAACATCATCTTTTGACATGAGATCATTGTGCTGAACATTACTGAGAAGTGCCTTGTGAAGGAGCAATTACCCAGACTAAATGGATTTCTAAGCAGATTCAAAGAGAAAGATAACAACAAGCAGCGAAACGTACATTAGCGAAATAAAGCTAAATCAAATAAGGATTAGAAGAAGCTGAATGATCCTCGAATAATGCAGTATTCTAACTGCTTAATTAAAAAATGGTTCTCATGCCCAAGAGATTGCGTTGCATTACAGCTCAGCCATAGGAAGCGCAAGGTTGGCTAATGGGGCCCCTCTACGCCCGGTTCCTCTAGGTGCTACTGCAACACAAAGAATCGAAGGAGAGTGCTGTCGTAACAGCAAGAGAAATTGAGTTCTGCCCCATGTGCTATCACCCCGAGGATGCATCTGGAGAGAAGCAGGGACCCTGGTCTCGCAGCAGCTCCTTGGAGGGACGTGTCTGGGCGCAGCCCGGGCTTCGCGCTGCCCCGATGGCAGCAAGGGCGGGTGATGGCAGCATCAGCGGGGAGCACCGGGGACCAGACCTCGGGGCACTCCGGCGAGGAAGGTCTCTGCTGGGATATCAGACCTACTGAGTTGGATGCACAGGTTTCTCTCCCGATGAAATGAAGTGCCCGACGCTATCGACTTCAATGGATTGCACGAGTTTCAAAGCCTTGAAATTTGATCGCATGAATTGTAGTATTTAACAAGTATTTGTTAATGCCATACAGCTGAAGAAAGGGCTGGAAAGTTTCTTTCAGGTGGTCTAGGACCAGCCTTTTCACTGCACAAGCCATTGCACTCATTTCCCTAGAAATTTGTCTTATTACTGATGGAGAAAACCTTACTTTTGACACTATCCCATTTATCAGTATATGTATTAACATTTCTTTAAAGAGGTAAAGGAAAAGAAGTGCTTGGTATATAATAGGAGCTTCTAAATCCTTTTTATGAATTTTCATCAGACTAGCCCAAGGTGCATAATCCATTTATAATGATCATAAATTCAATGCCAAGTCCTGCTTCCCTGCATCATCCGAGAAGCCCCCCTGTCTGAAGCGAGACGAACTTGGGCACTACGCGTGCCAGCTTAGCTTGATGATGGAAGGATGCTTTTGCAGGTTAGTGGCTGAAATGCAGAGAGGATAAAATACTGATATTAAAGCTCATTACAGGAGTCCTGTCCCTCTCTGCTTCCCTCATGCCTGCCCTTCCCCAAGACAGAAAGGGAGAGACGTAGCCTCCGTTTGCTCTTTTGCGAAGGGGAGGGATGGCTGGCTGGCCAGCCCGAGAAAGATTTGCATAGAAAACGGGTCTTATAGCATAATAATACTTTACAGAGCAAAGGAAGCAGAGTCTGGGACAACAGCCTGCTCTTACTCAGTTTTACAATTTCTTTAGTTGTGAGACTTCTGGCTGTCTAGCACGTAAGGGGTTTAGTCGTGTTAGCCTTGTACCCAGAGCAGCTAAGCCTCCCGAAACAAAACGTCTGGGTGACGAGTATGCAGTTGTGAATTTAAGCTCCAAGACCAGGTAATGAATAATGCTATAACTCCTCTGATCTTGTTTTGACTTGCCAGTAAAAGAGGAAGGCTACCAGCTCCCCAGCCAACTCTGTCACAGGCTTTTTTTTTTAGATTTTTCTTGAAACAGTGCTGGCTTTCATTGATGTTACAAGCAATTGGCAGACCACGTAACGTCTGTGTGACCTCGGCCCAGGTTTAGCAAAGGAGAAAATGTCAAGAGGCCCTGCATAGCCACTGACCTCACTCACTGCAAGTTTAAAACCCAATTTGTTGTTGCAATAGATGGGAATGAAAGTCATGCTGTATCCTGAAGGAGAGGCAAGAAATTCCCAAACCAAAGAAACTCAAGAGATTTAATGCAGCTGACCTAAACCAGGGCTAGGCTTTTACACTTGCTGTTAATTTACACAAAACAGCTGTTCCATAGTCATAATCAGGAAGTGTTAGGAGGCATTTGTAAAATTAGGCTTCAGAATACACTGCAAAACCTCAGATGCGAACACTCAAAACACTAATTATTCAATCACTATGAAATCATGTTCACTTCCAACCGAGAACATTTTGTTTGACGTGCCAGCTCAAGGCTTCTGTGTACTTGGCTACATCGATCCTTGCGAAATTACATACATTGGAGGTCTGAATAACATGCAACAGATTAGCTAGGAATTGGAAAGCATTGTCTGAAAATGAATTTCTGACTACAAAAGGCTGAGCTGCGTTGGCAGGCATCCTTGAATTTGACAACTGATGCACAGAGGGCAGAAGCAAAACACTATGGTTTTTTTTCCCTGGGGAAATTCTCTAAGGGAGATCTCTAAGAAAGTGTTACAAGAAGTACAATAGTGACAAAGAAGTAACTACATCTCATTATCAGTGTGAAAGCCAGAAGAAAATTAATTATAATCTGCTTTCATTGTTGTTTATGTTACAGTGGCTTATAGACTCCCTTATCAATGCACATCTACAATGTGCATGGCACTGTACAGACGCAACATTTTGCGTGGCTGCGGGGAGGAAAGGAGGAAGAGAGTTTGCTCAGGACCTCCTCAGCAGCACCCAGCATCTTGCAAGATTGGCCCAAGTTATTTACCTGAAAGTGCCATACTTAGTGTGATGCTTTTTGCATATCTAAGCACTAATACCCAAATCAGGTTCTAAAATAATTTCATTTGTGTAATCAAAATTAATTTTGCATATTGAAGTCACATTTCTACAGCTGTCACGTGTGCTAAAAGGGAATGGGTGAGAGAGAAGGAGGAAAGGATGATGGGGAAGAAGGATCGATTTTTGTTTACTATTTTCCAGGGTTATTACAAACTTCTTCCTCTGCAAACCTTATTCCTTTGCTTAACCCTCCCATGTTATCGGTCTAAGCAACCGTTCCCATGAGACAGGAGGATGACTCACTTCCTTCTGTAACATATTTTAAGGGTTATCTTTGAAACCTACAGAACCTTTTAATGTCCAAAATTCCATGAAAGAGCACTGATCTCCTGAAAGATATTTTCCTCCCTTATTGATCTTCTCAGGTTTTAGTGGAATCATAGCATGAATATGTGTTTAAACTCTATTTTAAATTTAGCAAACTGTTGAGTCTACAAATACAGTGTTCTAAATTTTTAGCTACTTAAACTCCATACCTAAAACTTTTTTTCCATCCAGTTCCAGGGGACCTTCCTAAATCAACCCCTATATATTGCTTGATATCTCTCCGTTCAACTTCTCTGGTGAATTGTCACCTCCTAATCGAATGGCACTCACATGCATGGGCAGTAAATCATCTTCACACCTCATTCCACTACAGAATTTATTCAACCACTATATAAGAATTCTTAAACAGGTTAATTCAATACACTACTGCTTCTAATAAGCCATCGGAAAAGGTTTCAATAAATTCAAGCAGAAACCTTATCTGGAGACCAGAGGATGAAAGAAATTAATGTTTTAACATTAATAATAAGGCATTGCTAGATATTTGCTACTTTGAAATATTTTACATATGTATATACATTGGAAGAACTGGTAACCTACACTTTTTAGTAAGCTTTGGTACCCGAGGAAAACAGTTGCCTAGGATAATTCATTACCCTATGCCTAACCCATACACAAAGAATAAGTTCAGTAATAATGCCAGGGGGTGATAATTAAAAAACATCTTGACTTGGACATCTTAGTCCTACTTAAGCATTGTTGCAGTTGCTAAACCTAAGATGACAATTCTCAAAAGTCTCATTTTTATCCTGCCAGTCCTTGCCCATGAAGCTTTTGTTCTTTTAACTCATTTGTGAGCCACGGCTCCGCTTCTGCCTTTCCCCCGACCCTCTTGGGTCCGGAGCTGAGCAGCACCGGCGGAGGCGGGTGGGGGACCTGCCACCCTTTCCTACAAATCCCGATGCCCAGAGCAATCACTGGATGGGGTGGCATGTGTGTAGGAGATTTCAACCCACAAATTCCACCCTCCAGGCACCACGCATTAGTCTACAGCCTCCTCCTGAAGGAGGCATCCACCCTCCAGCCCTTTCACTGAAGCTTGCTCTTAAATAATGACGATTACCTGGGAAATGAGGGGTGCAGGAACAGCATGGGGCAAAAACGCATGTGGTGTCATAACTCCAGCCATGTCAGAAGGAGGAGGTCATGGCTTGCTTTCCAAACACGGGTTTTGTCAGTCAGGGGCTGTCTACTACGAAACAGAGGAGGGCTGCTGGGACCCTCAAGTAGACCCTGCGCTCCCTGTGCCCAGGCATACACCCACACTGCTGAACTCTACATGTCATTTTCTCAAAGCTCAGGTTCTCAAGGACACCAAAATAGATCTGATGGCATTTTTCATAATGCGAATCGTCAACCACAGTATTTCTTTTCAAGTATCCAGTTGCTGTCATTCCTTTTGGAAGTGGTGACTAATAGGCAGTAGCCATCAACATGAATTAACTTGATATTAAAGCAGCTCTCAAGTGGGGCTCCAGAAGCGTTTGTTACAGATACAGCAGCATTAAGACATTGAGGCAAGTCATCCATTGCTTTAAACCAATGTGACATCCTATTCAGTCTGCTTATTACATCACCTTGTGTTGTTTCAACATATAACTCTAAATGAAACTTAAAAAAAGAAAAAGGAAGAAATGTTATTTTTAACACTAATTTCTCTGTGCTTCAGAATTTATCTCGGAGACCTTTCCCACGTAATGAGATATTGATTCACTGCATCAAGATCACTTATGCAGTCAGACAGAAAACTTGGGACAAGATCCTTTTCTCTGCACAGACACCATTCCAGCAATTTGGATTGTAGGTATTACATCTCCGAGGTTCTCTGCATGTTCTCATGTTACACTCTGGTACATTTTACAGCGATACTGGGACGGGTTTTATTACCTTTTTGGGTGAAGTATCATTTGTTTAAGTCTTTCTAAAATGTAAATAGAACTGCTTCAGAGAAATTTACATTCGTACGGTATATCGCAACCAAAGAATAAGGTTTTATGATACTATGATATTTTATATCATATAATAAACAGGGTTACATTGTCAAGAGCACAGCATCTACGGTTGGGGTTAAATTCTCAAAATAACTCAGTTCTCCCCTTGGGAGCATAGGTTGCTCTTTCTTTTTTACCCTTCCTCCTTTTTTCAGACAGGTTTTAAAATCCTAGCCCTTGGTACTGGGTTTTTGGTATTTACTTGGGATACTGAATACTCTAGAGCATAATGTCCAGTAACAAGTACTTTTTGACCTAAGTACTGTGAAAAAGATAAAGTTGGGGCAACAGCAGAGTTAAATAAAGCTGTGTTTAGCTACTTATTTATAAGTAGGAAATACACATTTCAAGACTGAGGTTGAAGATGTAAAAATGGGGCAAGAGACAAAATGAAGTCTGAGACCTACAAGCACAGGGATTTTTGTGACAGAGAAAATACAAAATTATAGCTGTTTGGAGAGTGGAGCAACATAAGAGATAAGACAGAATGAGTTAAGACATGCAAAGATCATTTTTTTTTTCCCTAGAAAAAATGACATTTCAACCAGTTATGTGTCTAAATGGCATCATTTATTCCATATGAAGTGACCAAAGGATCTAAATGAGAGTAGTCAGGAAAACCACTCTGTAATTACCTTGGAAAGATACAGCCGGCCTGTTTGCATTAAAAGGCCAAAAACTTTTTGCATATCTGATAAATTAGCGTCATGGTCAAATGCAGCTTTGAGGGGCTTCCTTTTTTCCCCTTTATATTTTATATTACAATGGGTTATATTTTGATGTTCAATGGATCTCTTTTCAACTACTTTTTGTCTTGGCAAATGGCCATTTGAAATCAGAGGAGCTGGAAAAAGATTGGCAACCCTTCACAGGCAGGTCCAGTCTTCTATAAATATAAAAGTTTAAAATTCAGAATAAAATATGAAATGTCAGTGTTTCCCATAGGATAAGTTTCAAAGATATTTTTAAGATAATTTAGAAATATTTCATATAGATGTCCAAACTAAAAGATTAGAGATACACATTTGTTTAATACACAGATATGTGATATTAAAATCAATATTTTAAAAATCATGCTTGTCATAATGGAATTCATAAACAGGATTACCTTAATGTTTGTACCAATTTTGTAAACTTTTTTTTTTTTTTACACTAATTCTATGACATAATTATGATAAATAAGTATGTTTTTTTTCCTCAATGAAAAGGAAGCACTGTGAGTCAGAAGATCTGGCTCCAGCCCCAGGTACGTCCTGTGATTAATTGTCCTGGATGCATTCTCTGTGTATCAAGGTTCTTTTTCTCTAAAACGGGAATATTTACCTAACTCTGAAGAGTTTAGGTTTTGGACAACAGTTCAGATTCTTACTGTGTGGTAGCTGAGACAATACCTGTACACGTTCACTGAGCACTGTTTGGGGTGCACAGTGATAAATCTAAATTAATGCATTCTTTAAATAGTGTGAGATGACTGTTGTTAAAATAGTTGTCTCATTCAGATTTACTCTTTAAGCGTTTTAGTATATATTGGGGGGGGAGGTTGGAAGAGTTTCAGTTCCCTGCAAACAGAGATGTTAATTTAATTTCCTGAACATTCCTTGCAAACACGTCTATTTTACATTCTGGTCACAGTACAGAGCACACCTTTCTGAAAGCTTTTCTTTAATAGCTTTTCATCTGGCTCAAGCCATCGCTGCCTAACAGCCACCCCTGGACCCCCACCCTCGCACACGCACCCCAGGGTGAGCCGTCCCCCCCCTGGGGGGGGGTGCAAGCACGCGGGTGGCTGCAAACTAAACCCCAGCCAGAAGTGGATTTGGCCGAAGAGAGCTATTTTGCTGGGTTCCCTTTCACGCAGCTCCCCGATCCGACGGGAAGCCGTTCCACCTCTTGTGCCGATATGTTTTGGAAGGTAGCGCGGAGCAGGAATGAGCACCTTTGTGCGCTGAAATACAATACTGCCAGGAAAGGTGTAGCCATAGCAAATGTCGTCCTTGAAACATATCCACCCACTAGAACTTATAAAGCAAAGCAAACGTAAATGCCAAAGTAAAACCTCACCCAGGGGGCTACGCGGCCTGGGGCAGGCGGCATGCAAGGAGAAGGCCCCCGTGGAAGAGCAAAAGGGCAACCACGACTCCTGCCGAGATTTTTCCTGGAGCAAAAAAGCACGTGCTGCATCTGCCCAGCGTCCTGTTGGCTTTATGGGAGTACTGCATGCAGCGGGCACTTTTCACACCTCCACACTAATGTTGCAGCCACGGGGTTAGTATCACAGGGCATGGGAACATACACATTTTATCACATCTTAAATGCTGTGACATAAACTGATGACTTCTGGGGTAGCGTATTTCTGTTCATGTCCAATGTTGGCTGACTGGCAGTAAAGAATATAAGATCTGATATTAACTATTATTTGAAGACAAGGGGTTTTTTTTGTGGGTGTTGAATTAAGTTTCAACTGGAAATTAGAGCTTTTTGTAACTATGAGAGAGTTTGATTTAAAGTACGGGATGTATATAAAGGTCATAAGAGAAAAATGAGGCAACTGCAGACTATGTATTATTTATGGATATGGAGAGGAATAAATATTCATAATTCAAGGAAAACAGATAACATGAGGCTAAGTTATTGAGTGTTGTCTACTAAAAAAAAGAAAAAGTCCTTTTAAATGAAGAGAGATTATTCCTTCCCGTATGTGTAAAGACAAGTTAGAAAAGTGTGATTTGTTTGACTGTGACTCATCCCTTCAACATTTGACGGATATGAATCAGATGACCTTCCCCTGGGAGCATATGCTGAAAACAAACTGAAGTTTCTGATTGTTTAGAAGTCTTCAAAGATAGTTCTTGCAGTCAACAGGATCATCTTCATTTAGTGCTCATTTTTTGTGGCTTTTTCCTTTCCCTATCAACCACAGTCAAAAAGTATTATTCCCAGATAATGACTTAACTCTCCAGTCTGGAGAGAGCAAGGTACTTAACAGATAATGTACTGGACCAGAGGACGGGAAACCAAAGAAGGAGGAAGACTCCAGCTGAGGGTGTTGATGGTTGACTTGACATCACTGTGCCAGAAGAAGATGATCTGGGGGCACCAAGTCTGTGTGAGAACACTTGAGCAAACCAGTAAATTGCCCTGTGAAAAGGTTTGATCTTCAATTCACGGACAAGTCACTTACTGAGAAGGTCTCTCTAGAAACCTTTTTTTCATTTTTATGAAATGTTCTCCATCCACCTAATGGATGACGACAAAGTTGATTTGTAATCACTCCAGTTCCTCTGAGGCATTTAACTCACCTTGGGATGAGGTCAAAAAGTCAGAGCAAGGAAGTTGCCAGTGATGAAAAAAATGTTCTTTTTATTCCCACAGTCGCTGTTTTGTCTTTTACACTTTCTGAAAGTCAGTCTACCCTGGTCGATAAATCTGATTGCAAGTCAGCCACAGAAAATTTGGGACTCAGCTTGGGATCTCCCACAGCAGTGAAGAATGCAGCTGTGGGCCTGAAGAAGTCCATGAGAAGAACAACTTCCATTTAGTAGGTAGCCACTCCCAAACATTTCCATATGGTTGCTCGTGGCCGTGTGGCTCTAGATATATGTCTTGCACAGGAGGAACCAAGTCCCAACTGTCCTAAAAACTGCAAAAGGCTTTCTGGATCCATCCGTGACATTTTACATCCTGTTGGTCGTAAAAGACAAAGTGTTCTTCTGCCTTAGTTATCTCAACCTAAAAATTAAAATCTCCAGAAACTGAAGGACAACCTAAGTAGATTTTATAACTACGAATGGGTCCAAAACAGTAAAGTGCTGACATTCTCAGTGTGATGAGGGAAAACTGAGAAACAGTAACACGGAAACAAACCTAAGAGAAACTCGGAGAGCTAATGAAACGGGAGTTTACGACAATAAGTGGCTAGGGGAATGGAGAAACCGTGCTTGTACTCACCACTGCCAAGGCATACCGCAGGGGACCACGGGCTCCACGCAGCATTTGGGCACACGACAGTTCCCGCGAAGGTTTGCTCAGCCCGGGCTCGCTGATGAGGATGCTGCACAATCTGATCTTGGCCGCAGTTTGGCAAAATTACAAGTGCCAAACAGCAGTCTCTAAGTGTCTGAAAGGAGAAATACAGTACAGGGAGAAGTATTAAGATATATACAGCCCTAGCAGTAATAGGATGCAAAGAAGAGAGAGCTATTTTGGCTAATTTCATAGGGAAAAAATACCTGACAGTGAGATGTCCTGGACTGTATCCTCATCTCTGAAGGATACAGAAGCATCTCTCTTACCTGAGATATTTTAAATTGAATGGAACAAAATACCAGCAAAGATGCTCTGCAAAATAGCCTTCTTCGAGCAGGAAGATGTATAAATGCTAGAGTTCTTCCCTAAGATTGATGAAAACAAGAGGGATACAGAAGATTTAACAACGAAGGGTAAAAATGCTGGTTAATGAATTATTCTAACAAAATTACCAGGGATTTTCCACGGCTTTTCAGAAATGAGAAAACACGCCATTAGTTATTCATCTTTGACAATTCATGCTAGTACAAATCCCAGAGCATCACTTTGTTAGCCCCATCTCCCCTCCTTTTTGATGGATTACAGCAGTGCCTCAGCATGTTGCTAGAAGCTGATGAGGTCTCGCAGGAAGCCCAGAAACAGAGTACCATGAAAGATGGGGAAACATATAAATAATTTACAGCCAAGATAATATGAAGAGACTCCTTAAATTAAGATTCAGGAAATTCAGAAGCAACAATTTGAAGCATAAAGATAATATATTAAATAACTGGTCTCCTTCGCCTTTCAGATCCTTGTGTCCACTTTCTATGTTGTTTGCATTTTCCTCCTTCCCACCGCGTGGCTGAACTACAGAGCAAGACTAAAATTTTTCATAATAACAAAACATCTTTTAAAAACCTCCTAGGAGGAGCTCTTGATTTTATAGATAGCAGGATCTTGCTTGTTAAAGAGAGAATAGACGTTTACATTGGAAGATTACATTCCAAAACTCAGCACAAAGGGATAAAACAGACATCTACATCTATGCATACGGTTTGCTTTTACTGCCTACATGCTCAAAAGAAAACAGTAGGCTTTTATGGCAACAGGCTCAAACTCTCTCTCGTGGAGAAAAGTGTAACTGTTATTGACCCATAAGGATAAGACAGGAGAAAAAGCTCCATGTTTGGTCGTTTTGCTCCTGCAATTCCTCCTCTCTTGCTCATCCACACTTAGCCCAGCTCCTTCATGTAAGCACCCAGTAAGGCTTGTATTTGTATACGAGCTCCTGGATCTAACCAACAAATTGGGTTACAAACCCACATGCTCACCCCCAGCACCAACACAGAGGCACAGCCTTCATAAGAAACCCCTCCCAGACACATCAGTGCAGATTGCTGGACTTCACCCTCTTGCAAAGTCCCGTATAGTTGGCTTGGGAGTATGGAGAAATACCAGTCTCGCATTTATTGGCAAGCACTGGTAGCCCAGTCAGACCATTCAGAAGACCTGTGCTGAAGCATCTTCCAGAAAAAGTGTAGTGAGAATTACTGGTCCAGTTTCTCCTTGGTGACAGACATATTATTTCTTGCCTAGGCGGAATTTGCCCCACTCCAAGTGTTAGTAGGGCACTCTAAGTTCACTTCTAGTCCTCAAGCATCAGAGTTTAGCCCATTACATACCTGCGTGACACCTCGTTAAGTAGCTCGCTCTCTGTCAGCCACCTGAAGCAGGATGAGGGGATCAAGTTTATTTCTGCTTTATGAATAAGAAACTGATTAACCTCTCATTTTAATGGTTGTAAAACTTGGCATCCCTACTGCTGAGCAGTGCTGGACAAGCACAACAGCTTTATCGCTTGCGTGCTGAATGAGGCTCAGCACACAGACATTCTCTGTTGGTGTTTGGGTGAAATGCTAAATTAGTTTCCATTAGTTCAAGGGATAAATCACAATTGTTTACAAGTGAGAACTGTCTGAACAACTAAACCAACGTCTCCTCCACAGGCTTGAGCTTATACATAGTCAACTTTCTTATTTGATTTTGAATTATAGGAGCACAAATTATTAAATAAGAGCACGGCTGATGAAAACTGAAGCAAGCCCAATGAAAAAGAGAGGAAACCTACATTGTTCCTATTCAGTCCTGTTGGAAAGTGAGAAAATTCCTGTACCTCTGCTACCCCTTCGTTTGCTAACCAAGCCAAGTAAAATGTTCTCTACAGGGGTCTTTCTCAAGGCAAAATGTAGGTTTGCTGCAGAGTGGAAGGTTGCGTTCACACAGCTTTTGACAGGTAGCACAGTCAAGACAGTGCAGCAGGAGGACCTGTGCGATTACGGGCACTCTGGAGTGTCAAACACCATGAGCGTAACAGGGGTGGTGTTCAACAATTCAATTTATAAGTGATACCAACAGGCTGCAATTTGGGCCCGCGTCATGAGAGGTTAGGGAGCTCATGCTGAAGCCAAAGTCAGATGGAGACACAGTGTTGAAGATGGAATTGGTACTGGATTAAGAGTGTATTAAATTTATTTAGAAGGAGGTTAGAAGCAAGAGCTGTGAAGTGTATAAAAGTAGTTAATATTTAATAAAGTAAACCTGTAACCTCTGAAGGCATGAAACAAGCAGCTTCCAGAGGTCAAGAAGTTAGTTTACAGAGCTCAAGCCACATCCATGCTGTCCAACAACGGTGAACTCTTAACAGGAGTTAGTTGAGTAAATATCCTGGCAAAGACGAGGCAGTCCATAGTTTCTTTGTGAATCATCGGGCTAAAGTGCAGTTTCCTGTGGTGTGAGGTTTTGACTTGACCTGGTAAATCACACAAAAATTACATCACGCTTCACTGTCAGTACATTGTCTACCTGAAGTTAAAACCCACAGCTTTTCTCAAAGCAAAGGCAATGCTCCACATGGGAGACAAGGAAGTAGCTTCTGCAGGGATCTGTATCAGTAGTAATCATTCTCCTTTTTAAATTCTGGAGATTGAACCAGAAATTCTTAACCAGATGCAAGTGCCCACACAAGTACATGAGTTTTGCATAAGGCTAGCTCTGGAAAAACCCAGGCTTTATTTTCGGTTTTGTTGTCAGTTCAGTGTGAGATCGCCACGTCATTTACAGCTTGATTTTTCGTTAGAGATTAAGGTGCCCTAGCTTCTAGTAAAGCCATTTCTTCTGACGTAAAGTAGCAAAAATGCTACCTAATGGGAAACAGCCTACATTTAGTAAGTATAGAGACAGAAGATGTTCCTACTACTGTCTGTAGCCATCTAGCACAGCCATGAAGATGCCAAACATTCTTT